>JAQJVK010000005.1:61056378-61741420 GCA_035578135.1 Flexamia atlantica
AAACTCAATATGCGGTGGAAACAAAACTTGAAAACTGCATTGTTGCAAATATACATTGTTTTTGTTAACTTTTTAAACAGTGTATTCAACCAATATGAACGTGTAATTAAATACCCCCATTACAGCAGACCTGCAATCTCAACGAATTTCAAATGCAAACAAAAATATTTCCATCGAACATAGCGAGATATAGCACATGTTTTGTAATCTCCATAAGAATAACGTGGGGAATGATTATACACGTTTGCTGCATCAGTTATGTTAAAACTGGGTGGATTTAATTCAATATTTAGTATATCCTGACTAGAAGAGGCCATATACCAAGATTTATCCAAATATGTTAAGAAATAATGAAGATATAGATTTTTTTATTTCTCACAAGGATAAACATGGGAATGAGTATGCAGGTTTGCTGCCATACAATTGAATATTTGGGAATTTTAAACTAAAATACATTAAATCTCATCTAGATGAAACCACAAACCAAGTTTTATTAACATATGTTGAGAAATAAGCGAGATATAGAATTTTACTTATTTCCTGAGAGATTAACATTGGGACAACGTACTGTGTTTACCACTTTCAACATCTCGGTAACCAATGGACATAAAGAAATGATTCAATGTAATAAACAGTTTGTTTTTTATAGTTTTGATTCGAACTATACAACATTTGGTTAGACACAAAACTAAAGGAAAGACTTGATAGTTTGTTAGATTTGTGAGTCGTGTTGCGTAACATCAGCACTTAAATAATGAAACATTGACCTCGGTTATTTCCGATCTCAGCTTTTGGTTATTGATGCGATCTATATTTTTTACTTAAGTGCTAAAGGGTTCTAGTGCTAAAGGGTTCTAAAGTAAATCTGAGTTCCCAAATACACCTCCATTTACAAACCTCGATTAAGGGTCGTGTTCGTAATACGTTATGCCCCAGGGGGTTAGTTATGTCTGGTCCTGCGTTGATACTTCTATTATGTTCAGCGTGTGAAGGCATTGTAAGGTACAGTGTAATGGTAACCACATAAACGTATCAAATTCGCACAACCGATAGAAAATTTGAAAACTGCGTGACTTGGAAAATTGACTCACAGGAAAATACTCGTTTATTTCCGGTTATCCACGGTACATCATCATATACGATTGAGAGCTCTGAATTTTCTTGGCCAACTGGCAACTTGTATCTTGAGACGGCTTCTTAAGACATTATACTTTATACTTTTTCTTGAAATGGCAACCTACCCAGGTAGGTATTTTAAGCCAAGTATGAATGACATATGAGTGAAGAATGATTGTGGCGCGATCTTCTAGTCTTGTAACTGACTAAGGCCGACATGTTCCTTAGACAGAACTGCTAATTAATAGCCCAACAGCCAATGGCAACTAAGGAACCTACATTTTAACGTGGGATCCAAACCACCATGTTGCGTGGTTTACAAATTACGAACTGGTCTAATTATGAGGACGGTCCTATGAACGTATTATTCAATAGTGCGGACTTTAATCCCCACTGGGAAACACCGCTAAGAAATTAGAGGCTCGCAATGGAGCGACGTGCGCGTACAGTCGGCGGCGCGTGTGGAGTGGTCGCCCGGCGCCGCGGCGGAGCTGAGGCTGGGCGGCACGTGCGGCGACCTTGCCCCTGACCCACTTCCTCCCTCCCCCACAATCCGCAGATCGACAGCTATTTGTGTCATTAAGAAACAGCTAATTTTCATTAGACTGACGAGAACTTAATCATTCGTGTATAATTTCTTGCATATCCGTGGATTTATCTTATGGACGTGAATATTATGAGAGTAAACAACTCTCCTGGCACGGCGTTGCACAAGATAGCGACACTTTGTTTGCTGAAAGTTTTCTTTGGATTTAAAAGTTTACATTTGTTTATATTTTTTATGGAACCAAATAAATCATGGTGTAAAGAAAAAAGAACACTATGAAATAAATCACTAAATTAATAAACATAATAACTAAACACCAGATAATTAGATCTATTAGGCTAGAAAAGTATGAAAATAGGGACATATTTTAGACTATTTCATAGTTTTACTGTGTGAAATATAGAATAACAATGTCTAGAACCGAGGCAACACTAGAATAGTCCACAATAGAAGTAGTATAGTGTGGCCTTGTTAGATGAAGATATAGGGTGAGTGCACCAGAGGATGACCGGATAAGGAACAGTGTCATGTTAACTTAACATTACTCCCTTATTCCCTTTTATTTAAAGTTATCCTTTGCTCTTAACAAAAATCGTTAGTTCTTAAGGAATAAGAATCATAAGTAAAAATCACATTTCAGTCAGAATACTGATGGCAATTATTTGCTATTTTCCTTTTCCATCCCCCTTTCAACAAACATTGTATTTTAAAAAACATACCTAAAATCAACTAAAGCAAGTTCATTATTAATGAGGTAACGTTAATGGATATTCCTATAACAATAAAATATATATTTCACATAACAGTTGACCACACTATTATCATACTGTAAACATGAACTTATGTTTATCGTCTTACTGGGCTTTTTCCGGGAGTTAAAATTATCAGGGTATGAGGAATCCATATAGCAGTGTTAGACAAAATGTTCCTCCACTTTAAGAAATATGAACTGAGAGGTTTACATAGATATTCATTTTGTTGTTACTAATATAGATTCAGAATAAAACAATTGTCGAATCATTAAAAACCCATTATTCTGTATTTATTCGTGTTTTCGAATCTTATTGTTATTGTAAATGTTATTATAACATACTCGTACGTCTTATATAAAATGTGTTTTAGTAAAAGAACTATGCACATGAACCAATCGTTTCTATCACTGTGCTTCAAGAAAAGTTTTATAAATCTACTTACTACTTTATTGTAGTAAGAACAAAATACTTACAAAGCCAAAAGGTTAAATCTCGTTTTGATTCATTGTAAACGGAATAACCTCCGTTTTGATATAAGTACTATGCATCATACAATATTTCTAATAATTCGATCGAGCCCCAGATTTTCACGTATTCCATAGTTTTGTCGAAGCACAGTCATTCTGAACTCCTGAAGTTCCCGCACGGAGAGGGAGGTGAGTAAACACGAAGCACGCGTCACTAAGCGGGCGGCTGTCCGGGTCCGGGCTCGTCAGGGAAAGTCAGAGTGCAGGGAATTGGGTCAAGGCCGCGCCCCCGCCCAGCCATCCCGGTATCGTAATAAATAATATCGCCTCTTCTAAATGCCCCACACATTTCTCTGGGGAATCCACCTATATCTTTGGAACCTATAAAAAATATATTGCGTTGCGTTTTCATAAGCAGTCCCGCTGGCCGGAGGTAAATCTGATGTTTTATTATCTCCTCAGAACATTTTGACACATAAAGTTTCTGGATAGTGGTTAGTGCACGATTTGTCTTTTGGCTAGTTTAAATTCATTGAATGAAAAAATAATAAAACTATAATAATGATAATAAATCTTGTAAAGCTATGGGAATGAAGTAATTCACAGCAAATTGCATTATTTAGAGTGTGTTGAGAGTTCGATAAAAGAAGATATTTCATATTAGAACAACCCACACCTACACTCTACCATCGGAGTTGAGGGTAAATAGAATTAATAAATGTACTTTATTTTCACATGATCCTACAACGTTAAAAATCATGTACAAACTTGGTAATTGACTGATCTCTTCACATGTTATGTGATCAGGTTAATAAACAGTTTAAAATCAATTTTATTTTAGTTTAGCATCTAGGCAAGGCCAGTGTGGCCTTGATCTAGGCGATCACATTAAAAGACATCTCCTGTATGCAAGCTTCCTTATAAATAGTAAAATTCTAATTACACATTATGTTGATACTCTTAAAAATATTTATCACAAAGTAAGTATGAGAGTAAATAAATATTTCAAGAACACAATCAATCCAGCTATGTAGGCCTATACAGAGTGAGTCTTCTAGGCCGCCCACAACAAATTGTAGACGAACACCAAATCAAAGCGTATTAAAAAATAAAATACCTAGTTCAGGGTATGAGGATTCCATATAGCAGTATTAGACAAAATGTTCCTCCACTTTAAGAAATATGAAATTACATGCGTAAAAATACATTTTGGTCAGTGAATAAAATAATAATGAGAACATTTGGCGTTGTCGATATCAAACTGCTTTTCTATAAATTAATATATATATATATATATATAAATTCGAACGAATGGTGTTTTTTGCTTCTGGGAACCCCAAAATGAAAAGTTAACATGGTCTCGGACTTAGGTCTTACAATGAGTACTACCGTAATAGCTTATTCCTTTAAGGAAATTCGCTAAAATAAAAAAAGATAATAATTTTTCCTCTGAGATATTTTAGTAAACTGTTCACTAATTCACTTCATTTGAATGTTAAAACTGAAATTTAGATATTATTTGTACCTTGGGCCTAACAAGTTGCTTTATTATGTATTTTTTGCCCAAGTTATATTGCCATGAATAGATATTATTTTCACTTAAATTCGTTCGTTGAACATTTGTGGAGTGATTTCGTAGTATAAATTATAAATACCCTAGTTGCAGCAGACTTGCGTACTCAGCGAATTTCTGATGCATAGAATCACATTTCAACTCAACAAAAGTGATACATGACCATTTTTTTATTTCCTCCATAACATGGGGAATATATATGCAGGTCTACCGCGACAGGTATGGAAAAATTTGGCGGTTTCAAATCAATATCCAGTGGATCTGAGCTATAAGAAGCCATATACCAAGTTTTATCAAGATATGTCGAGGAATAAGCTAGATATAGAATTTTTCTTATTTCCCATGAGGATAACATAGGGACAATTTATTATGTTACCGCTTTCAATATCTCGGTAACCAATGGACATAGAGCAATGTTTCAAAATACTAAATTGATTGTTTTTTAAGCTGAATTCAACGGTGCAAACAAAAACTTGATTATTTATATTTTTCTCACTGAGCAAAATGTTTAGTCTAGACGGCATGGTAAATCAACATTTATCATACTCATGCTACTATACGTTACGTACGTAAATACGTCTGTTTCACCGTTAGTACGTAGGAAATAACATGATAGCAAATAAGCGGCATGGTGTTTCACCACGCCACGGCATGGTATTACAGAAATAACAGGATAATGGTAAATCCTAAATATGTAATGGCGTTGCATACTGCCTCTACGTTCGGGACGTATGAATTAACATTGCTGTTCTAGACTAGTCCGTGACGTCATGACAATCGGACTGCACAGCACGGTATTTCAGAGTTATCTCACCAGTACGTACGAATCTTACGTATATAATGGTGGTTTACCATGCTTACAGTACAAAACAGCGAATCACCAGAATGCAGTTAGATTGCACTCCTCCTCCCCAACAGGAGCAGTCTCAGTCGAAACACGCGTTAGCTATGGTTATGTTGGAGAGTGAGAGCAACTTTTCTTGTGTTTTGTTGTAAAGTGTAAAGTTATGAAGTGTTGTGTTAATTTCTGAAAGTGCTGTTATTATTTAATTATCATTTATTTTTTTCGTTCTACGACTGAAGCACTTTTATGTTTTTGATCGTGACTTAAAACTGTACGTAGTGATATTACATAAATCGGTTGTGGTAATGTTAAATTGAAATGAATGTGGATATTTGTTGAAGAACGTAAGTTTTTCATACATAATTTATTTTATTATTTCTGTTTTTTTATCATCGTATCAAGTAATGGTGGAATTCGTTTGATGAAATTTATACAAAAATTAATTTCTTGCTTTTGTTTAAACAATATTATAAATATAGTGTTAACTTCTGATTTTTAGAACATAATTACTTTGGACTTATGTTGTTATAAGTATTGTTTTAATAAAGGAATGGTCTAAAATTGTCTACATTATTTTTGCGTCTTGACCAAATACTGTAGCATAATGATTCAAAGTATATTATATTATAAAAAATGATTATTTTATGAGTTCAGTTGAAACAAATTAAAAATAATTTACTCCATAAATTTTTATCTATATAAGCTTTAAAATATAATTTTTTAAATATTAATAAATGCATAAATCTACATATATAAAAGCCAAAAACGGTTGACTGATTGACTGACTCACTGACTCACTGATCACAGTTTCTAAAAAACCACAAAGCTTTGGGCCAAGAAACTTGGCACAATTGATCATTATAGGCTGTAGATGCGTACTAAGAACGGATTTTAAAATATATTATCTCAAAAGGCTAATAAAGGGTATACTATAAAATTCAAAATGGCGGCCATTTTTAGTTTTCAAAGCTTATTTTCTAAAAAACATGTAGGGCTTTGGGCAATGAATCTTGGCTAAAATATTCTTCATAGGGTTTAGATACATAATGAAGGATTTTAAGATGTTTTCTCCGGGAAAGCTAAAATAAGGTAAATTCAAAAATTCAAAATGGTGCCCTTTAGAGCTATGATTACAAAACATCAGTAGAAGAAGTAGAAGGCCTCTAGAATATTTTAAAGAGACAAAAAATAGGAGTTCCATTAATTTACTAACTGTACAAAACTAATACGCTTATCTTATATTACATTATTTGTCAGACACCACATACGTAGACTACTCGCGCTTTACGGATCACCCGAAGTAATCGAACTAGAATCTTGAAATTCTGCATGGACATACTTTTTGGTATATTAATAAACATACTAAATTCAAATGTTATGTCCGCCATTTGCGATATTTAAATTTGCGATGTTTACATCAGTTATGCAGGCATCTTTTTCTTTTATGTCAAATTGGCAGGCAGGCTTTAGGGCACAGTGCAATGAAAGTTCCGAATTTAAACCACTGAGGTAGATAAACCCAATTTCATAGGTTAAATAATAGATTAACTAGGAGATTTTAGTACTCTTAAGGCTTAAATGGAAAATTATAATACGTTAGCACATGGTAGCCAATTCATACCATTTGAGGGGAAAAGGAAAATTCATCGAGGAAACGTTTCACTTTCTCATGTAAACTTGGGATGGAGATGCAGTCTTAAGTTTGTAATTAAGCACTTAAAAACGTATAGTTCAGATAAATTATTGAAATCATCAGTCTATTTGGAAATTTGTGAAAATTACACATTACAAATTACGTGTAATTGGACCAAACATTTGTCTTCCGTTCAGCGAGCGAAGCCGCGGGTATATATATCTTCTAGTTATGTATAAATCTTTATAAACATAAGCTTGACAATTTATTGATTTTATATTAATAATTCTTCTTAGTTATGCTGATCAAATTACTGATGGTTTTTAAATTTACATACTGATGAAATATAAAGTGTACAAATATTCTTTCTATTAAATTAGACCAAGTGATTAATCCAAGTACACCAACCATGAAATCACTTGCATTATTTTAAGTTCCTTAATCATTCTTAATGAGACAGTACCTCATGGAGGACGTTACCCTGAATATGAGTGAAAGATGAGTGTGATGATCGTGATGATAGTGGCGCGTGTTTCAATTCATTATTATAATGGTTTTTATTACTGCAACAAATAATAGTTTTAAACAACAATTTTTATTGCAGATCAAACGTACATGTTGCCAGTTTTTTTGTCATTCTCAAGATACCCAACTAGCTTTATAAAAAGCAGATGCAAATAGAAGATTGTTATTAGCGAATTTCCCCTATAGTACGTCGGGTACATGGCCAGATATGGGGAAAAACTGCACTTTTTGATTGGAGTATGACACTTTCTGTGATCATAGTTGATGCCAAAAGGAAACATTTTAGTCGGTGAGCCACTTCGAAATCCGCGGCTAACACCAAAATGGCGGCCATTAAAGATGGCCGCCGTGAGCCCCCGCATTATTCTAATATATCGGTTGTATCTCGGCACCTAATTGACCGATATCAATATTCTTTTTATTATTTTAAAGCTAATTTAAGGAGGAAACCTTTTTGTATTTAAATCTTGACTGTGAAACCAATAATTTCTCTAGAATTTAAAGAAAATTTAAAAAATACATTTTTAATGAGTTTAATTATTGTAATCATGGAGGGATACGGCTGTGACCTGTGAAGAAACCAATAACAGAGAGTTCTGCGTTTTTCTGTTTTGTACTATGTGCTTAACAACATACTAAAGACTAAGCAAAGTTTGACCACCGGAAGTGCCTCAATTTCAAGATGGCGTCCAAGATGAGGTCAAAAGCATAAAAGATTTAGGGAATTCATGCTCTAGGTGATACGAAAGTGGCTTCTGCGCTGTAATACAACTTCAAATAATTGACGGGTGATTATAGCTTTAATTGGACTTGTTAATCGTTTTCTGACGCCATCTTGAATCCGCCATATTGAATATCAACTTATTATTTTAAATGTAAAGATGGTGTTGTGACACATCATTACGAACTAGATTTTTACGCTGATTACAATGCTGAAATCGGTTTTTGAAAATATGAATTCGTTAAAAAGATATGCTCAAATAAAATTCATCCTTTTACATTTCTTATGGACGTTTCATATTTTCAATATTCTCTTTGATTATTCTTCTTATATCTCTCATTATAATTAAGATATAGTTAGTTTTAGTCTTAGAATACTCAGAGAAATACCGGCTTTCATTTGAGCCATCCATAATCTAAATCAGGCAAGTGACAGATGAGCTATAAGGCTTGATGTAACTTAAAAATCAATGCTCCAAAAATTAGTCTTTAGTCAATTATATCTATCCTTCAAAAAAAAAGGTATTTATTCATTTTGGTCTCAAAATACGCAGTGATACGTTGGCTTTTTTTGAAATATTGATTCATCAAATGTGTTAAGTTGTTAACGGGTTTCAAGGCTCATTTCGACATAAAGATTAGATATTTTTGAATTTTACGCTTAATAGTGGATTATAACAGAACCCGAACTTCCGGTGATCAAACTCTGCTTAGTCTTTAGTATGTTGTTAAGCATAACAGAAAAACGCAAAACTCTCTATTATTGGTTTCTTCACAGGTCACAGCCATATCCCTCCATGATTACAATAATAAAACTCATTAAAAAAGTAATTTTTTTTAATTTTCTTTAAATTCTTTAGAAATTATTGGTTTCACAGTCAAAAGTTAAATAGAAAAATCTTTCCTCCTTAATTAGCTTTAAAATAATAAAAAAGAATATTGATATCGGTCAATTAGGAGCCGAGATACAACCGATATATTAGAATAATGCGGGGGCTCAAGGCGGCCATCTTTAATGGCCGCCATTTTGGTGTTAGCCGCGGATTTCGAAGTGGCTCACCGACTAAAAAGTTTCCTTTTGGCATCAACTATGATCACAGAAAATGCCATACTCCAATCAATAAATGCAGTTTTAGCGAATTTCCCCTATATTAGCGAATTTCCCCTATAGGGAAGAAGCTATTATCGTAGGTCTCATGGTAAGACCTAAGATCAAGACCATGATAACTTTTCGTTTTGGGGCCACCAGAAGCAGAAAACACCATTCGTTCGAATTTATTTATATATATATATATATATATTTGTGTGTGTGTGTGTGTGTGTGTGTCTGTCAGCACGATAGCGCTCGCAAAAATTGTCCGATCGGAATGAAATTTGGCATAGGCGTGTAAAGTTGTAATTATTCGGATGAGTTCGAAAAACAGCCCAATCGGACCACTGGAAGGGGGGGTAAAGGGGGATAAACCCCCCAAAAAAGGTTTTTTTGGGGATTTCACATATAAAAATAAAAATAATCCAATTTAAGTTGGCACCATTGAATTCACCTTAAAAAAAAAAAACAAACAATTTAGTATTCTGAATCATTACTCTATGTCCATTGGTTACCGAGATATTCTTAGTGGTAAACGCAGTACGTTGTCCCAATTTTAACCTTATGGGAAATAAGTCAAATTCCATATCTCGCTTATTTCTCAACATATCTTAATAAAACTTGGTTTGTGGCTTCATCTAGATAATATCTAATTTAATTTAGTCTAAACCCCCCGACATTTCCATTTTTGTGGCAGCAAACCTGCATACTCATTCCCTATGTTATCCTTATGGGAAATAAAAAAATTCGATATCTTCCTTATTTTTTGACATATCTTGATAAAAGTTGGTATATGAGTTCTCCTAGTTCAGGTCTACGAAATATTGAATTAAAACCACCCAGTTTTAACGGACCTGTTGCAGCAAACCTGCATACTCATTCTCCATATTATTCTTTTGGAGCTTACAAAAACATTAAATCTAACTAGCTTGGATTGAAATATGTTCTTTTGCATTAGAAATTCGCTGAGTATGCAGGTCTGCTGCAACGGGGGTATTTCATTACTATCTTTATCATAAAAACAATGTAGTAGTTAAAAAAATTCCAATCTTAACTCATCTTTTTGCTATGGAGAAATAATTCTGGCATAAACTTGACTGGACATTAAAATACAACGTAGAAATTTTATTTTTATGTGTGAAATATGAATTGAATATGGCCATATTAACTGCTTACTGTATTTATTGCCTTCTAAATTAGCTGGTAATAAAAATGTAAACAGTGGCATCAGTAAACTTTTCATAGAATACAAATCAATAACTTTACCCTACATTCGGTATCTTTCATGTTTCGAAACTAGCTTTTTAAGTACCGGTACTCAATTTCAAAGCTCGCAATCGTACGATGCCCTTAGTATACAAATTAATCTTCTATGGGGATGGGTACAAGGAAATCAATAAGTGTTCAGCTGTGCTCACTACAACCTGACAGCTTAAACTTGTTAACAATTGTTATAAAAAATGGTTTTGGAATCAAATCCCAAGTACCATTTTCATTGCTATTTCTATAACAATAGTAAGCTCCTTTACTGCACTGAAATAAAAACTGTAGACTAAAGGCATTTTTGTTAAAGGACCACATATGCCTAATTTGTACTTAATACACTGCTTAGCAAGCATATAAACCAAGCCTGGCTTGACTGAAACCTTGAACTTAAGTTTTGTCAAGAGGTAAAAGTAAAGAGAGAAACACCTTCTTGCATTTTTTCAACCAACCAAACAGTCCAGTCAGGCATAGTAATTTGTACTGCAATTAGTGTGTAGAGTCCAGCCAGGCATGGTGTTTCATACTGCAAGCAGTGATAAAAGTCCTGCCAGACATGGTGTTTCATACTTTAAGCAGTGAGAAGAGTCCAGCCAGGCCTGGAGTTTTTTACTGCAATCAGTGAGTAGAGTCCAGCTAGCCATAGCGTTTCATATTTCATACTGTAAGCCGGTTGTGGAGTCTAGCCAGGCATGGTGTTTCATACTGCAAGCGGTATGTTGAGTCCAGACAGGCATGGTTTTTCATACTGCAAGCAGCGAGTGGGCTCCAGCCAAGCACGGTGTTTCTTACTGCAAGCAGTGTGTGGAGTCCAGCCATAGCCGCCTTTAAAGGCGGCTATGGTCCAGCCCGGCATTGTGTTTCATACATAAAAGCTGTGTATCCATGACGTCTCTGGCTGTGACGTCATGAGCACAAGTACTGCTGTACGGGTAAAACATACTGCATCAGAACCATACTGGTGTTTTACCATGTCTTGGCATGGTGAAACATACAAACGGCAGTCTGTCCTCGTTTTAGCACCCTTTAAGTAGGATTCGTACGTATTTCAGTACGATTCATACGGTTTTTTCTCTCAGTGATGTAAAAACCATAAAACCCCCATTTTTGGGGGGGGGAAATCCCCCATTACCCCCCGTTCCGGTGGTCCGATCGGGATGGTATACGAACACCATCCCAGTGATTACCACTTTACACTGTACTTAATTTCATTAAGATTGGACCATATTTACGCCCGCTTATGAGTTAACAGACATATACAGTGTGTTTTTTTAAACGCAACCCATTTTTAAGATTGAATAATGCACATATAAATATGAAATGAGTATTGTTTTATTAATCCTTACATTTTATGCAACCTATTATTTAAGTTTGATCACATTTAATTCACATTATGTGTTCAAACAATTCGCCTTTGGCATTTATTTGTACAAAGTTGTGCTCTCTCCATCAAATTCCTGAACACTTGTTGCGAGGTACGTCTTCAAATTTCTTTAATTGAATTTGTTATGATTGTTTGGAGGTGCTGAATATCCTGTAAGTAAATTGTTATCATAGGCCTTACTTTTTATGTATACCCAAAGAAAATTATAAGCAGGGTCAAATCCGGGATCTTGGGGGGGATGAATAATCCTTCTCTGATAAAATAAAGTTTTGGGTTGCGTTTAAAAAAAAACACCCTGTATATTTTCGAACGTATGGAGTTTTTTGCATCTAGGGGCCCCAAAACTAAAAACTATCGTGGTCTCGGGCTTATAGGTCTTACCATGAGACCCAAGGCAACAGCTATTGGGGAAATTTGCTAAAAAGTATTATATTACATTTTATAGAGGATTAGACAAAGGTTTTTTCTCAAACTTTAGGAAAGTAAAATGCCATCTATATCTCAACGAAAATTTTAAGGGAAAATACTGTCCTATGGTCCTGTACTAAAAAATGTAATCCCGTCTGTTTCGCATTCATTGTTATGAACAGTAAATAAATTGATTGCTTACAATAAACAGTAAATAAATTGATTGCTTACAATTTTTTGATACATCTCGTCAATTACCTTCGTTAATTTTAAACACTAGAAATTCCACTGAATTGATCTACTGGGGTATGTACTGTGTTAGGTTCAGTTTATTGATAATAATGGATGGAGGAGGGTGTTAACCAAATTTAGGGGGAGGGATAAAAAATTTGGGCTGGATTAGCCAAATTTGTGGGGAGGTGCCATGAGCCCATGAGGCATGAGGGAAGGGCGGTTGACACCCTCTGTCACGAGCAGTCTTATGTTATTATAAAACATAAGGTTTACTATTTTAAAACACGATATGTTGTTATAAAATAGAATATGTTATTATAAAACGATTCTTTGTTTCTCCTGTCACCACAGAGGTCCTTTGATGACTAAAAATAAACAAACGTTGGACTAGTAGAATTTTCAGCTCTTGGATTAACGAAACTGATTATGTAAATCAATAATTTTTTTAGAATTCCACGAAAAACGTAATTTTGAGAAATTACGTGTTTTACCATCCATCTAATTTTGTCTATCATATTTTATGTGTGCCTTCATAGCAAATGAGACTGTATTGTATTATAGAATCGACCAGTGAATAGTATATTTCACTACTAGTCACGAAATGGTACTTTTGTGACGAGTTGTGAACAGTACTTTTCATCACGATGCAAATAAGTGACCAAACTTATAAAAAATGATCCAACGTTTCATAATTTAGTCATTTTTATATAAGTAAACACAATACGGCTGAACTGTCTTTTTTAGTTTATAAAGTCAGCTGGTTTAACTGTCAAATTAAGGAATTCGTTTGTTTGGGTACGGCAAAATTTTGTTTTGGTACGGAAATGGTTTGTTTGGGTACGGGAATGAAATGTTTGGGTACCGAAAAAGCAGCTGATCATTACTTGTTTTGACGTAAGGAAATCGAGAGTTTTCGTAGATCTCAGCTGTACGGTAACGGGCAATTTTCGTATACAGAGTGATGAAAAAATATTATCGTCTATAAAGTGTTTTTAAACAATCAAGTCTCAAGGAATTAAACTTTCTAACAGAAGATCTCATTTTATTATTTAATTTGATATGTTTTTCCAGGAAAATGTTTTTCTAATATAGGCCTGACGCCCAAATAACTTATATAACAGCAAGCAACATTTTCAATAGCTTTATATTCACAATTAATTTGATCGTTGCATGAATAGCAGTGGAATTTTAGAAATAATAGCAAGTCAAAATTAATGAAACCAAAATTAATAAACTTTGTTTTATCGGTATTCACCTTCACTAATCTAGGAGTAACGAAATGTCTTCTATTATTATTCATTCTTAATCATTCTTAATAAGACAGGTACCTCATGGAGGACGTTACCCTGAATATGAGTGAAGGATGAGTGTGATGATCCTCCTAGTATTATTATATTTTTATTTGAGTTTAAATGCTAAGTCGTCAGTAATACCAAATATTTTTCCATATAAATTTACCATCAACAAGCAGTTGATTAACATTGAAATGAAGTTGCTGATAACACATATCCCTGGGGAACACCTCCATGAACAGTTAGAGGTCTAAAACAATAATTCTGGTATTTTAAATTTTAATTTTGGTAATTTAAATTTACTAGCCTGGACGTTGTGAAACCTGTGCATTGAAATAGAAATTGGTATTTTATTTAATTATTAAATTATAACCTGGACGTTTTGAAATGGCAATTATAAATAATTTTAAATAACTTCCCTGGACATAACGGACCTGAAAATGATGAAATAGCTATTTTTATTTATTCGCTAAGCTCTAACCTGGACGTTATGAACACTGGACAATTTGAAACAGCTCTATAGAAACCAACCAAGACGTTTTGAAATCTGGATGTTTTGAAACCGCTATTATTACAAGTTGATTAAATTAACTTTGCATTTCGTAAGACTGGAATCATTAATATTTTCCGAAGAGTAACATTGTAAACAAAGCTTTGACAGTTCAACAAAAATATCTCATTCGGTCATTTCAGCTGTTGTTTAGCAGAAAATTTTATGAGTTTACAGTTTTTGCCGCCCGCCGTATTTCGTGCTCTCTACACTAGTGATTCATCAATAGAGGTTTGAACTAGTGATTTTCCCCCTTTCTATTATTATGTACTCAGCTGTAAATTTATGAAAATAAACATTTTTTATTTGATTTGTAAGAATTTGTGAAGCCCGTCTTGAAATGAGGCCCGCTAAACATAGAGTAACAATAGACTCTAATCTTTTTTCCTTCGCCAATAGTATCTAGCAAACCTCCTTGGATCGACCAGATATTAGAGGTGTTTTCATACAAGGAGGTTATATTACTATACTGGAGGTAGCACTCCATAGTAAAACAGCGTGCCGGCTGTTTAGAACAAAATATCACAAAAATGGTACATCACTTAGTACCAACCTTTGCAAAATACCTCAATTTCACCGACTTCCCAAAATGAACGAATCAATCGAGTGATTCAGTCGAGTCACAACTCAATTTTGAGCTTGGTTCATTCCGGAACCGGAAATCAATAATATTCTAGATTCTAGACAACGAATTAAACACTCATAATAAACTGCTAACGAGTACTGATTAGGTGATTTTTGTTTGAAAATAACTTCACATAATTTATTTTTGGGTATTATCCAAGGCCACACGTGTAGTGTGGCCTTGGTATATCTTTAATGGCAAAATAAAGTAAAAATAGCAAAACAGATACCTGGGCTAAAAGTAATTGATATAATCAGTCACTATGCAAATACGAGAATTATGGTAGAAACTTGGCAGGTAAGCAACATAAATAGTAGGACAATTTTCTTTTAGTGGTACAATATTGCTGAGCGACAGTAATGTTTGTATAATAACATGACTGATGGCAAAATTGTACATAAGGAGTGAAGTTGTCATTTACTGGCCGGATACTAACACTTATATATTGAACATTAAATTAATTATTCTTTATTCATAGGTTTTAAAAAATAACATTTTCTATTCTATTATTTATATAATATCGCATTTGGCCTTACGTGTTCCAAGGCAAAGAAACCGTTCAATCATAATGAGAATCAGATCAACATGATTCAACTCTCCGAAATGATTACATCAGTTTTTGAATCAGTTGAATCGACTCAAAGAACGGTACATCAGTTAGTACCAACTGCGGCACGCTTTCCAATGCTGTTTGTGAAGGCAGTGCTACCTCCAGTATAGTAATATAGCCTCCTTGTTTTCATACATCAGTCGTCTTACCTAAATCCTAACCTTTACAAAAATGAAGGTTTTCGCTGCTGTGTTGTATAAGTAATTTTTTCAAATGAACATGACTGGTTAGTTTAATATTACAAGACTTCACCAAATATGGCTGTGTCTACAAAAGTTCCTTCTTCGTTGGTCAGTATATCCCCTTTATTTTCAAGAATTTTATCTTCGTTTCCTAATCAAAACTTCACTCACTGTTTTGCATACGGTTCAGGTGTCTTCAAACAAGATGGTATTAAAACTTCCAAACCTATGATTGATATGATATTTGTAGTAGAGGACTCTCTTAAGTTTCACTCTGAAAATATTATCATGAATCCAAACCATTATTCTGGACTAAAATATTTAGGTCCAGGATTGATTGCATCTTTGCAAGAACGTTGGGGAGCAAATGTTTATTTTAACACTCTAATTCCGTTTGAAAATGTCACAATAAAGTATGGGGTTGTTTCCCGAACGGATCTCGTTACGGATCTTCTAGACTGGAATCATTTATATTTATCTGGAAGACTGCATAAACCAGTTGAAACTCTGCAGGCAACCAGTAACTCCGAATTGCGATCAGCTCTTCAACTTAATTTGCACAATGCATTACATGCTGCATTAATAATTCTTCCAGAGAACTTTACAGAGAGAGCTTTGTACAAAACAATTACTTCCTTATCGTACACAGGTGACTTTCGGATGATAATTGGAGAGGATAAAGACAAAGTGAGAAACATTGTTGATCCTCAAATAGAAGCTTTCCGAGTTTTGTATGCCCCCGTTATTAAATCTCTTCATGACTTTGTTGATGTCCCAACAAATACTGGATGTGATGTGAACTGTAGTCAAGACACGTTTCCCTCAGCAAGACTACATCATCTCAATCAGCTACCTAGAACTCCACAACGAGCCATAGTTCGCTTTTGGAACAAACAAGCAGGAGGAAAACGACAAGATACAGAGGATGTTCTGCGAGCAGTGGCTCATGACCCAGACTGTGGTGAAATATTGAAAATGTGCTTAAGTAATATTGTTTGGACTTCAAGTATAACTCAAAGTGTTAAAGGAATTTTTACTGCTGGTTTGTACAAGTCAGTTAAATATAGTGGTAGTAAACTGTACAAAATGGCTAAATCTATTATTAAAAAGAAAAATTTTAACTTGCCATAAATTACATTAGGCACAATAAATGTACAGCTTACAAATCAATTTTATCTTCTCAATTTGCCCCAGCCCAGTGAGCTATTTTCATGAAGGGAGTTAGTTAATACCCAGTGAAGGAAGTCATTAGATTTTAGTGACGAACCCAGGGTCGGAACGGAGATTAGTCAGGGGTGCGAAGCCAAAGTTGCTGCCCCCCTGTTCCTAATGTTAAAAAAATAAAGGAACTTAAATTGTTTGGATACTTAACTTAGTGATTTGATGTCATTTAAATACTAAAATTTTAAACTTATAGCCTATCCAGTCTCTTTAGGATATTTTTCAGAAATCTAAATCACTTTTTATGATAGGCTAACTAAGTTAATCAGATTCTAAATTTGCTCAATGCTTTTCACATATATTAAGGTAAACAACCCAAATTCTGGTTGGTTAAGGTAAGTCAAAGTTAACATTGTCTATGAATTTGAACCAGCTACTCAGGCTAAATTTATTTTGGCTAGTTATGCTTCAGAATGTAATTGAAGTTTCGAATAGTATATTTATGTCACTGAAATAAATTATATTATTTAGTAAAACATTGTTTAGTGAAGACATAGTTATCCAACCTAAATCCCTAATACCGGTCGCTGCATTCCTAACACCGGTTTTCACAAGCCTAATTATTGTCGCGGCCAGAACGACATTTTATAAGTTAATTTTCAAAGTAAAATCGATTTAATTGAAAGGTATTTTTGTGGGCTAATGTGTGTATTACGTAGCGAAATATAATACCTTATGAAACAAGATAAACTTTTACCATCACCTACATATTTGCAGTGGTTCGAATATGGATAAAAATAACATAAGAGAAATCTCTATTGCCTCGGTGTTTCGATGCATGACAGTAAAGCTACTAATGATTTATTACAGTAGAAAGTGCTTGATTCTAGCTTCTATAATTCGAAAACTTTCATTTTAATTATTTAGTTTCTTAGTCTATTATTATGCTTGTGTAAAAGTATGCTCGAAATCATGAATGATCGAAATAAAAGCTTGGATAGCTCAATTATTTTGTTACGTATTACATGCTAGCTACTAGATGTTTGTTGACTAAACTACTCCTCCCGACGCAAATGAGCCAACAGAACAAATATGATATCATGAAATACACCCAATTTCATCATTAAAGAATTGGGTGTCGTTCAGTTGTGTTCGTTTTTATGTTTAGTCGATAAAACACATAAGTATCCAAAAGGTAATGAGTTTTGTCCTGAAAGGACAAATAAAAATGAAACTACAACAATTACTGTAATGAATTTGTAAAGAATAAACTTAAAAATTATCAGTAACCATAATTACAAAGAATGAAATCCTAATTGGGGTGGCGGCCATTAGTATCGACCGTAATTAGGATAAACATATAAATTACCGTCCCAGTCACGGTCGCAAAGATTTAAGGGTTAAAATAATTTAAAACCTCAATTTTATTTATGTAATAAATAAAGAAAGTAATTGTTTCGAAGTTAAAACTTTATGCTAGACACAATTAGTATTATTTAGCATTTTAAAGCTTATTTAACTTACCTCGCTTCTAATGGATTCACACAAGGAAGCAGCAGTCGTCCAACGGGAATGACTTACTCATCTCTTCATCTAGCTTTCCGAGTGATTGTTGCGTCAGATGATTTTAAACGTTTTCATACTCTATGGTAGATCGAAACTCGCTGTTTACGTTAGCTCAAGACATTACCAAATAGGACCAACTAAGATTTTATCATGTTTAAATGATTGAGTAGTGACGATCAGCGACCCGTATTAGGCAGGCGACCGGAATTTGGGTTGTTTACCTTGGGCCTCACTCCAAATTTGGGTGAAATGTATTAGCCCTAGCCTAAATAAATTTGGAGTATTAACCTCTTTTATTTTTGAAGAATGTATGAACCTACTTTGTGAAATGTATTTGTTTATAAAAATAGTCTTTTCAACGTCTTCAAAAATATATGTAGCCTAGTCCTATTCCTCACAAAAATAATTATTTTTTTTATGAGTACCTATTTGAAAAGTAGGCTTACTGTATAATCCTGTAATCCAGTGTTTCTCAACCGGTGGTACGTGCACCACTGGTGGTACGCGAAGGCCTTTCAGGTGGTACGCAAGAGATTGGAGAAGTAGTAAAACGTGAAATACTAGGTTTGCAAACGAACACTATACATTCGAACAGTAAATTCGCACTTAACGTTTTAACTTGATTAACTTTTAGTACTGTACTTGTTTTTGTCATGCCAATTTCGTAGCCTACCATACTTTAGGAACTATTTTTAATCTTTCATTTAAAGTGTTATTCTTTTTACAAAATATTTTGGCATTAAAAATGTTATTTCCATAAAAAAAATACTACCAGTTTTACAGTGTTAATTCGGTGGTATTACTATAGTTTTTAGTTGTGCGACTTACTAACCAAACGTACTTTCTGTGAACACACAGTCTAATTATATCGATCTGTTGTGTTAATTTTTTGTAATATGCTTATAATAAGATCATTGGTGAAAATGTGGTATACTTTGAATGATTTTGAATTGTTTATTTATGTTATTTTTCTATATATAATATGACAAATATGTAAAGTTCCAAATAACAGACAGATTATTTTCTCCGTGTACCTAGACATGTTTATACATTACTAAATCCATATTCAAATTCTTCCGGGGTTTTTTTTCGCCAAATTGACTAGGGCCTATGACTAAATTGAGCAGAGCTGAGATGAAAATGTAATTTGTCAAAATGTCCTTATAGTCAAAATACGATCTAAAAATGTACATTGACAAGTAACATAAAATAAATTTAACTGGCAAAAACAAAGGGTGACTATGAGCAATGTCGGAGGGGATCCTTCAGTGGTGGAGGGAGGGGGTCCTTGCGATGGTACGCCAAAATATTGAAAATTTGGTAGGTGGTACGCGAACACCTAAAGGTTGGGAATCACTGTCAATGACTGTCTTCACCAATAATAGTTGACCCAATATAAATTTTGAGGTTAGAACATTAAACAAAAATGAAAGAAGCTTGAATTTTGTTTTATTCAAAATTCAATGGAGGCCCTAGTAGGCTTGTTTGGGTAAGTCAATTATTAATATTATTAATTTCAACTTAATGTATGTTATGAAGTAAATATCTTTTTATTATTAATTTCATTTAAAAGTAAAGCAAAAGAAAATTCAAATTTCCTGCCAAATCATGTCACTGAAACACAAGTACCAATGGAATTGCTCTGTTTGGAATCAGCTGTTTAACCCTGATAAGACTGCAGTTTGAGAGCTTCATCCTTCTACCTTCAACCATCAGTGAGTAAAGATGGTAGTTCACCGCTCTTATTATTATTATATTTTACAAGTTTTAATTCACCGCAACCGCTATTCCAACAAGGCTAATTTTGAATAAATTAATTTAAGGGCTCCGCGTTTTATTATACAACAGACACTTTGTATTGTTTGAAAGAAAGCCTGAAATTGCACAATTTGAATGGATAGTGCCCAAGCAGCCTATAAGGGAGATGTATTTTATGTGCACACATTGTGTCCTCAACACAATGTACTTTTTTCTGTAAGTAGGCTACTTTTTCAGGGCCGCCGAGAGGCCATGTCAGCCAAGTCTGAAACTTAGGGCCCAGGATGAGCGGCTTGTTTTTTAGATGGATAAAATATTGGTATTGACTTATTGGAAATAAAATTAGGCCAACATGCTAAAAAATAAAATGTCTAGCTTTATCACGCGAATTACTTTGTTAATACAGTATTTAGTTAAGGCAAAAACGATTTTTTTGTCGGTCTGTACTTTTGTATTTGCGACTGACTGTACACTATGGCGGAGGTGGCCAGCGAGTAGTGAGTGACTCATACCTCCCTATCCATCCCTCTGCATTAAAATATATTGGCATCAAGTTAAATAACTTACATTATGATGAAATTATCCACGATGGTAAACAACAAGAGTACAACACATGTTATAGTTAACGCAAATGGCCGAAAAAAACAAACGTGCACATTGGTCGTGAAAAAACAGAAGAGTAACTTTGAAAGTGGAACGAACGCGGAAGTTATGGGAAAATCGGAATGACTGGAAAATCAAATAGTGAGGGATCACCGATAATTTTATACTTTTAAATTTTTAGTCACAGTAGACTATTTTCCAAGTCCGACCGACCATGCAGACTCAATTGGTTTGGATTTTTGGAGTCCCTATATCCCTATAGGCTAAGTATGATGTTCCACCACTTCTAGACTGCCTAAAAACATGAGTTCAGAGATCTAATTTTCAAAATTTTTTCATAACCCTGGACCCCGCTGTCGCCGGGGGGTATGCTCAAAAAAGGGTATTAATGGAACACTATTTTTGACTTTGCAGCTTTGTTTAGACTAGTTAGGAGGTGAACATATCAAAAGTTCCCGTCCAAAGCCCTTGAGTGGGGGAGGGAAGGGGCCATTTTAAGGTTTTTCCTAAATATTTTGAAATCTATCAACTTTTAGTAATCTCTTTTAAATTGGAAAACTCAAGAAAATTAAATTTCCTGTAAGAAAAGTTTTTTATTTTGGTTCAATCATTTACAAGATAAGTACTACTTTTATGAATATTCAAACAAATACTCCTTCCTTAAGAAATACATGTAAATTTGTGTAATTTGCAAGCCCAATGGGGTAACGCTTTTTTCACCCGAAGGAAAAAGAGCAACATTCAGGAAATAGTGACAAAATTTCCAGTAATTTGATACCTTAATCATAAAAATTTGTTCAAAGTAAAGATCTTGCTTAGTTCATGAAAAAGTTATTTCTTAATGAATTATTACAAATTTGTGGTTCTTACAACCTTTTTGCAAGCTCGCAAAGGCTGACCTTTGTTTTCAACCAAATTTAATGGTTGAGGTATCAAATTACTGAAAATTTTGTCAATATTTATTTCATGAATGTTGTTTATTTTCCTTTAGGTTTAAGGAAGGGATATTTCTTTGTTTGAAATTCATTGTTGGTGATAGTGGTTTTATATTTCGATTTGAATTTTTGCGGACATTTGCCATCACTGATTTGTAAAAAACAATTGTGTTTCTTACCAACCAGTGATGGCAAATATCCACAAAAATCCAAATCAAAATAAGGGATATTTGTTTAATTTTTTATAAAAGTCGCGCTTATCTTGTAAATGGTTAGACCAAAATAGACATTATATATATTTTTCTTACAGGAAATTTAATTTCCTTTAATTTTCCAATTTAATAAGGAGTACCAAGATAGTTTTCAAGACATTTAGGATAAACCTAAATGGTACCTTCGGACCTCCCCCTCCCTCCCCCCGCTCAAGGGCTACGGACTGGGACTTTTGATATGTTCACCTCCTAACTAGTCCAATAAAGCTACAAAGTCAAAAATTGTGTTAACAAAATTCCTCTCTACAGTTTACCCTTTTGTTGCCTGGAATAAAATAGTTAAAGTAAGTTTTTGCAAAATCCATATTCACATCACCTACTTTTGGTTGCCATTCATTGTCTCTAGAAAATTTCAATAATAATTTTGGTGTAGAAAAAAAGCATCTTATACTTTTCCCTGAAAATTATTTTGTAAACTGTAAGTGCAATGGGTTTATTTTATTTATGCTGCTTTTAACATTGGTGTTTTATGTCTGCCCAGTAATTACCATGTTGAGAAACTGTCAGTGGCTCTGGATTCAAAGATGACCAGAAAGAATAAATTAATTTACACTTCCTTGTTATTTA
This sequence comes from Flexamia atlantica, assembly GCA_035578135.1. Lineage (NCBI taxonomy): Eukaryota > Metazoa > Arthropoda > Insecta > Hemiptera > Cicadellidae > Flexamia > Flexamia atlantica. The sequence continues at coordinate 61,079,056 of JAQJVK010000005.1, forward strand.
CAATAGCTCTAGCCAAAAATATTAATCTTGGAGCTCTGGAGATTTTTGGCAGCTTACGTGACTTCTATTATCTCCGTGGGGTCTCGTATTCAGACACAAGTACAGTACACCTCAGATTATCTGGATTAATGTGGCGGAACACCGATCTGGATGACAAAAAATCCGGATAATCCGAGGTCAATTCAATATCGCCTAAATAGCGATCGTGTACCTTATCCCCTTCTAAATTGATGCTGCAAATGGCATGTCAAGACTGTACAACATGTTAATCTTTCAAATTTTACGGGGCTTAAATTTTGTAGCAAATTTAAAAACTAAACTTTATTATTAATCACACGAATATAATTATAACTTTTACCATACTTACGGTTTAGGTTTGGGATAATATGCCACATTAAAATTTAATTTATTCAGATTAAATAATCATAACACAAAATAACCCAAACTTGAAATAATCATAACGAAACTTAAAGTAAATCAGAACTTAATACTAAGGGTAACTCCTCTTAATAATTTACAGGCCGTTTACAGTAACAAAGAAATAACGAGAAACAACGAAAGACAGCAATAAACAAACTCGAAAATCGTAGGCTACACCTTTGTTGATTAAAGCTAGTGCCCCAAGTAGCAATCCAGAAAACTATGTTCAGAAAAATGCTGTAATGTACTGTGCGATTCCTTCAATTATTGTCATTCCAAATGTGTACATTAATGTATTGCATTTTCCATTTTCCTTTTAGAAGGTGCATTTCACCCGTAAACTCGCTAAAATCATGTTTGTGCCGTGATTAAAATTATTTTTGGACTGACCGGTCCGGATAATCTGGGATCCGGATAATGTGGGGCCCGAATAATCCGAGGTGTACTAATCACTGCTGCAGTGTTTCCACTTTTAGGAATTTACATCCCAAATATGGGATGTTTTGCCTGCTTAAAGGATACAATTGTTAGTACTTAGTTTTGTGATTATTTTTAACACTAATCCAATAATTGTTTTATTTAAGCGGAAGGAAAATACTGTGAAAGTGAAAAGTAAGGGTTATTTTGAGGGATGATTTACGATGAAATGCGGCATAAAGTGTGATGTTTTATTTGTTTGCAAGGGCGAGAGTGAAGGCGATTCTCAATCTTATGCTGGGGATTATTAACGTCAGAATACGTTGGGGGGCATTGTTTTAATTTGTGAGTTTTAGTTTGTTAAAATTAAGCATGCAGTGTTCTTCACGCTTCACCACTGTTGCAGCTGTGGTATAGTTAAGTTAATGATTGTGTAAGTTCAGTAAATAAGTAACACTGACAGAAGAGATCAACATTATATACAACTAAAAGAGCATTATTAGTTATCTTCATTTTGTGGAAAACTTTACAGTAGAGTCCCGCTATTCCAAATCCCGCTAATCCGAAAATCCACCTATTCTGAACATACTTTATCGTCAAAAACAATTTTGTTAGTGAAAATTGCAAAGCACAAATCCTGTGTAGTTTATAATCACACTAACTGCAGCCGTAAGTGATGATCGCAAAGCATATCGGGTGTATTTAGCAATCGTATTGCCTAATCGTGGCCATTAGTGACAATCGTAAAGCATATGTAGGGTGTAATGGGCAGTTATACTGCATAATCGTGGCCGTAAGTGACGATTGCCAAGCACATTTGGTGTAATGTACAATCATACTGTACATTGCGGCCGCAGAATTGAGAATAGTTTTTTCTGTACTCTATCTCGGCCAGAAAAGACGACAACTGTTGGCCGCGATCAACGAATGCCAACCTTTATATCGGCTTTCTATGGATTGTCATATAAAGCCGATATAAAGGTTGGTGTTTGTTGATCACCTCACTGAAAATTACGATCGCGATGTCCTCATTCTGCCGGAAACGGCGATTACTAAGCTAGATATCGGCCGGAAATTACAATCCCTATATTTATCTTGGCATTATATAAAAATTGTACCACAGTTTCCTAAATATCTATTGATTTTATTCATTATCCGCCTATTCTGAATTTCCCGCTGATCCGAACCGGGTTCGGTCCCAATTAGTTTGGAATAGCGGGACTCTACTGCACTGACTATTCAAAATAGGATATCTTATACAAATTGTCGATTTTAACTTTGAAGTTCCCGATAGGAATAGGTCTTGAATGTCCGAATGAATTATTAAACCTCAGTTTTTTGTAAATCGTTTCACATGATCCACTTTGAATCAGGTAAGTTCAGTAAGGCAGGTGATGTGCTGGCACACACCGTTAGTTACAGCTTACCATTGTGGTAAATGAGTAGTTTAGTAGGCGATGAACAAGAATAGTGTCCTGTTATGAATTACATTATCACTACACAAAGATATTAACTTAAAAAGAAAATTATATTCAATACAATTTTGAAAATTATGAATAATTTACTATTTTAGTTCATTATGATAGCTTTCTTAAATTTTTCCTTTTATAATAGTATTGTAAAAATAATTATGCAATGACCAACAACCTCGCCACTGGTAACTGTAACCATCCCTAAAATAAAAAGTTGGTCAGTCAACCGAATGTCTACCAACAAGAATCCAATATTAGAGTATTTAGCATCACCTCAAACACTTAAATATAAGATTAGAGATTTTAAATGTAATTAGAGATGAAATGTAAGATGTTTTTGTGTTTTTGTATACTTAGTACCATTTCCTTTGAGTCCAGGACTTCTATCGATTTATTTTTAACATGGAGCAGTAACTTTGGTAAGCTAAATATACGACCATATTGAAGCAGACCTACTAACACAGCAATAGTGTTTTCTGTACTCTTTATAAAGATAAAGAGAACGGGGAAGATAAACCCGTATTGCTTGAATTTTTGCAGCTACAAGTATGCAAAAATTGGACAATTTATCTTTGATTTGGTATAATGGTTTTTAAAAGAAAATATAAACTGAAACATAGCTCCAAAGACGTTAATAATTATGACAGAAGTACTTTAATGATAAATTGAGTATTTTTAATCTGTGGTTGGTTACACAGGGTGTCCAGAAATTATGGTAAAGTACTTTAGTATATGATATTAGAGGTGAAAATAAGAAAAAAATTTCATATTACCATAGGTCCTAGAGTGCTTTGATTTCCATCTGTGTGTCTGTTTGTGATTTTTATATAATTAATCATATTTCAAGAACCTCTTATCCTATAAAATTCAAACTTGGTATATGGATGGCCACTATTAAGAACTATTTTTTTAAGAAGTATCAAATTTGTACTTTGTACCATTTCAAAATGGTGACTGTTTTTTTGTTTTCAAAGCTAAATATCTTAAAAACTATAAATTTTACAAAAATTATACAAGAGACAAAATAAACGGTATCAGAAAACTGACACATACTTTCTCCCATAAAGTCATTTAAAACCAGAAAATTTATATGTGTAATAAAGCAAATAAACAATTAATTATCACACAAATACATACCAAATTTGATCAAAATCGGTTAGTAAATAACGGAGATATCGGTTTTAAAATAATTGCCATAAGAGTAACATTGGACAACGTACTGTGTTTACCGCCGAACTAAAATATCAATTATCTCCGCAACCAGTTGACATAAACTAATGATTCAAAATACTGTATTATTTAGTTTTTCAAGTCAAATTTAATGGTTACAAGTTCTTTAGAGGTTACAGATTTTGTCAAATTTGAAAAATATGAATTTTTTAACACTTAAACCCCCATAACTTCGGAACCTGAATTTTTACGGACATGCGGGTGGTGCCTTTTTTTGTCATCTTAAGCACTAAAAACCATGAAATTTTTATCAAAAAAGTTTGCCGTTTTTGAGAAATTTGGATTTTTGTCACTTTTTATGGGTTTTTATGGGGTAAATACCCTTAAAAATCAAAAATTCAAAAAAAATGAAAAATACGCCTGGAGATACCACGACTTTATACCTACATGCCAAATTTCATGAAAATCGGACCATTGGTGTCGTCTCTAGCTTTGTTTACATCCACACACACACACACACACACACACACATCCACACACACACAGACAGACACCACGCCGAAAACCACTTTTTTGGATTCAGGGAGCACTAAAACTAATATATATACAGCAAAAACTCACATTTGAACATTTTGACAAGAACAATATTTTCTCCGTATACTATGTTTAGGGGGGAGAAAGTAAAAGTTGCAAAACTTAATCCAATTAACGCTGTTATTAAGATTACGATGATCGGACTACTAATAACAGAGAAATTTTAACTTTTCTGAATAAAAACGTGCAAATTTCAGAGTTTGTTCTAAAGAACTATGTTTTTATTCTGAAAAGTTAAAATTCCTTCGTTATTAGTAATTTGATCATCATATCTTAATATCAGCGTTAACTGGATTTTGCAACTTTTTTGTCTCTTTTATAATTTTTCTAAAATTTACAGTTTTTAAGATATTTGCCTTTGAAAACATAAAACAGTCGCCATTTTGAAATGGCACAAAGTAGAAATTTGATACTTCTTACAATAATAGTTCCTACTAGTGGTCACCTACATACCAAGTTTGAAGTTTTTATATCAAGAGGTTTGTGAGATATGATTAAATATGTAAAAATCACAAGGACATACAGACGGAAAACAAAGCACTTTAGGACCTATGTTTATATGAACTTTTCTTCTTACTTTTATCTCTACTGTCATATACTAAAATATTTTACCATAATTTCCAGACACCCCGTATAGTGATCCCTTTTAAAATTACATTAATTCTGGAATGAAAAAGGGAAATAAATAGGCTTAAAACGAATGTACTGTCTCACGGTCATTTTATTTATACATTAACTTGAAAACATTTAAATCATTCACAAATATTAAATGTCATGGAGATAATTAGTTTAAATTGCGTTTTCATTTCCAAAATGCCAAATGCTATTTAATGATCACAACAAAGAGATACACAACATTTAACAGGTAAAAAGTTATAAACAAAGGATTCTTCCTGTCTAAACAAAATTATCCTGAAAATTCCAAAAGCATTACATTATTTTATAAGTTTACTGACACTAACTAAAATTTTGAATAAAAGGGTAAATAAGGGGTTTTTTACCTGTTGAGTCGAGTAATTCAAAATTTCCAAAGTTGGATTACGACCATTTTAGGGACATTAAGTCACCTTCATCAGATATCCGTACAAGTATCAAGTACTGGTACCTTCAATTAATTGAAGTCATCAAAATCATTTAGATTTGAATATTTATGATGTTTTTTATGGTTATAACTCATCCTCAAACACACTTGACTATGGCTTACAGTATCAACTATTTTAGGAACAGGTTCAGATGTGGTTAACTTATCGTTCTCTAAAAAATCTCACTTTGGCCTTTCCAGAGCTACTAACTCTGTATGCATCTTTTGCAATACTTTTTTTTAGTAATGCTGTGAAACGGACATAATCCAACTTTGGATATTTTTAATTACTTCACGCAACAGGTAACTTACCTTTTATTTGCATAATAGTAATTCTTAGACTAAACGAAAATAAAATTTCAAGTTGGAACCATGTACAGTAGTAACAAGTGATGTTAATGTGTTATAACTCATCTTCAAACACCTCTTGACTAAGGCTAACAGCATCAACAATTTTAGGAACAGGTTCAGTTTTAGTTAATTTATTGATTAAGTTCTCCAACAAAACACACTTCTGCCTTTCCAAAGCTACTAACTCTGTATGCATCTTTTGCAATACTTTCCTTTTTTGTTTTTCCTCTTCTTGATACTCATTGAAAAACTTTCCAAACCATTTTGGGGGCTCATCGACTTTTGATTGCTTAGCAGGGTTTGCTTCCTGGTTGGTTTCTCCAACAAACTTATTATCCAGTCTTTTCACTTCAGGGTAGTATGGTGATTCTGCCTCCCTTTTGATTGTTGATCGTTGCTTCCAAATGAGTCGTCTTGCTATTTCCCTGTTTCCAAGAATGTCTTCTAATGCTTCATAATATATCCACTTTGAAAGGGATTTTCGGCCTATTAAGAGAAAGTTAATAAATACAGTAAAATTTGAAGCTCTCGAAAACTTGGTTAGACTTAACTAGTAAACACCACCATTGCAGCAGACCTGCATACTCAGTGATTTTCAAACTCTTCAATAAATTATTCAGACGGAGCCTTAAATTATGTCAAATTAACTTACATCCAGAAATAAACATAAACAAATTTTTATCTAAGAATAACATGGAAAATGAGTATGCAGGTTTGCTGACATGAAAATATTGAATTGAGAGATTTTTCAATAATCCTGAGAAACCAAACTACATGAAGTTACCAAATTTTATCATCGTTTTATTCAGATATGTTGAGATATAAGCAAGATATTTATTCTTTACTTATTATTCTTTATTTATTTCCCAAAAAGTTTTTTGCCACTTGCAATATCTCGGCAACCAATGTACCTCACCCAATTCTATAACTGGTTCCGATGAACACATGCCTAGGGGCATCATGGGCTTGAGGGCCCCAAACAAAAAAACCCCCGTTCAGCAGATATGCATACCCAGCGAATTAAAAAAAAAATCTCAAAGCTATATTTTGATTAGGATTTTTGCGGACATTTGCCATCACTGATTAGTAAAAAACAAGTTTCACGATGTTTCGGGATCTGGAATCTGATCCCGTCTTCAGGTGGAAGAAAACCTAGAACATAACAAGATTAGTAACACATAGCCAGGGAAACCTGGACAAAAACACAGCTAAAACAGAGAACTGTAAAAGCAGTCACGAAAACAATAAGCTGAAAAGAAAAACAATACACAAAATAACACAGGAATCACAAGTATCAAGAATCACGAGACAGGAGAGAGCACGTTCACACCCAATCAGAGCTGAGCTGAGACTGGTGGGAGGAAAGCAAATGGCGGCGGCAACGGAAATGGCGGCGCCCACAGCCAACCAAATCACAGCGCACTACCGGTGGCGAAAACCTGAAACAGAGACATGTGATATGCAAATTCCGTGTGTCTGTTTGTGTTTTTTAGTTAATTTTTAACCTGATTTTGCCCCTTGGCCTTGCTACGGGTTGACATGTTATGAGAATTCAAACCAAAACAAAAACTGACTAAGATTAAGACCCAAATTAGTGACCAGTCGCGGCAACAGGTCTGCGTCCTAACGCTGCACTCTCAAAACCATTTCTATTGCATGTGTCCACATAGGAGACCATGACTTCAGTGTTCAGCGTGTCAAAAATGAAAACGACACGACTCATTATTGATATATTATGACAAAATAAGACTAATTGCCATGGTAGAAGAGGCTTACGGAGTTGAAAATGGTCTGCAATTGGTTAGGAGCAATGATTAGTAATATTGAATTAGAAGTTTTTTCAAGCTGAATTAAAACAGTCCCAATGGTTCATTAGCCTCACCCAAAATTTGATAATTTTATTTTTTTATATATACAGGGCTGTACCCAGCTTTGGCGGGCCCCGCTAAAGATATTAGGCCGGGCCCCTCATGTCCTGGTAGTGCACCCGTTCCACTCAAAGCTGTAGCTGATTTCCAGCTCGTCAAAAGTCATGACTTTTTTTTTACTCGCACGTGTCATTTTTGGCCCCTTTTTACCTGTTCTCGGGCCTCTATACATTTTGCTGGGGGGGTTTTCACTATTTCGGGGGAAGTTCTGACCCCCTAACCCCCCCCGGGCCCCCCTTGGACCCGCCCCGGGTCCCGATAAAATTGTCCCGGAAAAACCGGTCTGAGTACGGCCCTGTATATACAAAATCCCAAATATGACCTCTAAGCCCCCTTCCGATGGTCCGATCAAACTGGTTATTGAACTCGTCCAAATAATTAATACTTTACATGTTCATACAAAATTTAATTCGGATCGGCTATTTTGATGCAAGTTATCGTGCTTTGTGATATGGAGGGCCCAATTGTTTGATTTGCCCATTGGCGCACAGGGTTGAAAACGAGCCTGCAATGTATATTGGGCAATGACTGATGACACAAAATATTTTTTTTTCATGCTGAATTCAATAGTCTAACCCAAAAGGTGATAACTTTAAGCGAATTTCCCTAAAGGAATTAGCGAATTTCTCCTATAGGGAATAAGCTATTACCATAGGTCTCATGGTAAGACCTAAGCCCAAGACCATCACAACTTTTCGTTTTGATGTCCCAAGATACCAAAAATAACATTCGTTCATTTCCATAAATATATGTGTGTGTGTCTTTAAGCACGATGACTCGAGTATAAATGGTCCACTCTGAATGAAATATGGCACAGACATGTCAAGTATTAATAATTCAGACGAGTTCAAAAAGCAGCCTGATCCGACCATTAGAAAGGGTGTAAGCTCCTCCAAAAATGGGTCTTTGGGATTTTTTACATAGAAAAATAAAAAATTGTAAAATTCTTGTTAACAATTGAATTCAGCTTGAAAAAACAAATAATTTAGTATTTTGAATTTTTGCTGTATGTCCATTGGTTATCGAGATATACCGTGAGAGTAGTAAAACACAGTTGTCCCAATGTTAACCTTATGGGAAACAAATAAAATTCTGTATCTCGCTTATTTCTTAACACATCTGAATGAAACGTGATTTTTGGCATATGGGGACCACAAAATGAAAGTTATGATGGTCTCGGTCTTAGGTCTTACCATGACATCTAGGGTAAAATTTCTTCCTCAAGGGAAAATTCACTGATATTATAAAAATGGGCATAATAGGTCTAATGATTGGATTAGCAGAGCTACCCAGCAGCTGCTGTGTATGTGCTGTGGCTGTCCTACATTAGGTGCCTGAAATCCTCTCCAAGTATATAATATAATTATTGCGCTTTGTTTAGTACAAGAGAATCGTGAAAACTTTCACAAGCTTGGCATTAGTATTGACTTTATACTGTACCGTAATTCTCCTTCAACTCTCTGCAATGTAGGGGAGAGCGGGGTAAAGCCGTACAGCGAGGTACGGCCGTACACCATGGTTTCCGGTTCCGGGGGGGGGGGGGGATAGAGAGGCCCGGTCAGTGCTGCAACCTAGCGGCTAATGCCGAAAGCTCGCAGGAGAGAGTTGAATCCGTGGCGTCACTACACCAGTTTTTATACTTAAAACTTTTGTTTTTTATTGTTTCGTTATTACTTTTCATCTACGGAAAATAAGCGGTAGGTAGATAATCGTTACGTATTAGGTAATAACTATTATACCTAAAAATTGCTCATTTCCTTAGCTATCATTTAAAGTAAGGTTGTGATTTCTTCGTGCTATAGATTTGAGGTTATATTTCAAAATGTCCACGGGGTCACAGTCGGGGTATTCCCGTACACAGGTGTACGGGATTTCCCCAAATGGGTTGTTATGGTAACATAAAGGTGATGTTATTTTCGTTTATAATTATTGTTAACAATAGAGTAACGGAAATCAAAAAGTTAACGTCGGGAAATGAATGGAGGTACATTCCAGGAAACATGAACCCTGCAGATCTTCCCTCTCGTGGTTGTTCTGCTCTGCAACTACTTGAATCTCGTTGGTGGGAGGGTCCCTGTTGGTTAAGACAACCTCCACAAGAATGGCCGAAATTGGATGCTCCTTATAATGAAGAACACATTAACAGCGAAAGGAAAAGAACAGTTGTCTCAGTGTTATCCAATGAATCACAAAATGGATGGTTTCATAGTGGATGTTCATCGTACAAAAAGACAGTGAGAGTGATAGGATGGATCTATCGATTTGTAAATAATGTTTTAACAAAAAGTAAAAGTAATAAATGTGATCTAACTTGTGAAGAGTTTTCATTTGCGGAGGATAAACTGTTATCTCTTGTACAAAGTGAATCATTTTCCGGAGTCTGTGATTCTAAACTTAGTAGTTTAATGCCTTTTGAGGACAAAAAGGGCTTAATAAGAGTGAAGACAAAAGTATCTCATAGAGATGATACTAATGACTTTTGTTATCCTATTGTGCTTCCATGTTCAACCAACACCATTGTTTTTAGGTTAATAATGGACATTCACAAGGACAACTGTCATGTAGGTAGTCAGATGATAATGACTATTTTAAGACAACGGTTTTGGATCCTTGGAGGAAGAAAATCGATAAAAAATGTCCTAAAGTCCTGTATAGTATGTAAAAGACACTCATCTAAAAAAGTTGAGCCCACTCCAACTCCATTACCTCTAGATCGGGTAAGAAATGCAAAGGTTTTTGAAGTAACAGGTGTTGATCTTGCTGGTCCTATATATTTGAAGAGAGTAAATGGAACATGTAAAGCGTGGATATGTTTATTCACTTGTGGTGTATACCAAGCTGTGCACTTAGAGTTGCTCTCATCGTTAACCACGGATTGTTTTCTCATGGGACTGAGAAGATTCATAAGTCGACGAGGACGACCTAGTGTAATTTACAGTGATCACGGAACAAACTTTACTGGATCAGATAATGCTTTGAAAAATCTAAATTGGACTTTAATTGAACAATACAGTTCTGTTAGGAAGATTCAATGGAAATATTCACCACCCACTGGTCCATGGTGGGGAGGCTGGTGGGAAAGGTTAATTGGAATACTGAAGAAGTTGCTACGCAGAGTGTTAGGAAGATCATCGGTGAATGAAGAGGAAATGCGAACTATTCTTTGTGATTGTGAAGCTGTCATCAACTCAAGACCTTTGACATATGTGTCTGATGATCCAAAAGACTTGACTCCTCTAACTCCAAGCTTATTTTTGCAAGATGTCGAAGAAGTTGGGATACCAGATTTTGATCTTGTCGAAGCTGCTGATCTTAACCAACGATTGAACTACCGCCAAAACTTGAAGAAAACTCTCATGCAAAGATTTCGTTCTGAATACCTTGGCCAGTTGCAACTTCATGCTAATCAACACAAGCCCTATGAGCTAGCTATTGGAGAAGTGGTATTAGTTGGGAGTGATGGGTTAAAGAGATTAAATTGGCCTTTGGCACGTATAGAGGAACTAATCAAAGGAAAAGATGGGAATGTGCGACTTGTTAGGTTAAAAACACAAAAGGGTGAAATAATAAGACCTGATCAACGAATATTTCCACTAGAAATAAAGTGTAGTGTCACAGAAGACAAAAACATCCAAGAATGTCTACGACAATCAGCTACGCAAGTTTCTGGACAGACATCTGATAGAACAGAGACAATTGAAGATTCAAAACCTCCATCTCAAGCGTCGAGTCCTAGAATAAAATATTCAAGAAGTGGAAGGGCGATACGTACTCCTCTCAAGTTCGAATCACAAATGTAATACTTTATATGTAAATGAAGTTCATTTCTATTTTTGTTTGGTGGGAGGATGTTGGAAGATAAGTAATCTATAGTCGAAATAAATAATTGAATTCAAATGTTGTGATGACAGCTGATGGTGTATGTTTTTGTTTACTTGTTTTGATGTTAAAGATAGTTTTTATATAAAGAGTCTTTTAATTTCATGTAGAATAAAAAGGTTTAATTTAATCGTTTGAGTATCAATCGTTTTAAGTATCAATCAGTAAATTCAATAAACAGAAATATTAAAATGAGAACAACACTTTTTGTATAGTTTTACCAAGTTGTTTTCAGAATTATTAAATACTTTGTTATTTGTTGAAACTAGAGAATTTCTATCTTTACAGATGGTTCTTTACTACAAGAGAAAAACTGATAGATGCCAGTGGAGTGAAGAAGCGATGCAATGCGCTATTAATGACGTGATAAACATCGGGCCCATAAACATTGGGCTTCTGTTTTATTGTTCTCTTTTATTATTCTCTTTTTTTATTGATTTATAACGATCATTCAACTCTGGCAATATTATTATTGCGCTATCCCTTGAAACAATGTGGAGAAACCAGAGACATTTATTTGTAATTTTATATGTTAGGTGTTTGAATTAATACTTAACGATTAATATTAGTAGAAACCATAAACAAATAAACTTTAGGCTTTTCCTTTATTATTTTTTATACATTAATGTAATAAACGCCTTTTTTGCAAAGCTTTGATGCTTAATTTCCTTTCTTAAGCCAAATTATATTAGTGTACGGTGTTACCCCAACAAATGTACGGCATTACCCCACCCCTTGGGGTAAATCCGTACAGTGTAAGAGTTTTTCTTAAAATTTATTGCTAAAAAAATTGTAAGAATATCCAGGAAAATCTATGACAAATTAGTAGCCAATGAACTGAAGTAACTTTAAACGCTATTTGTGTTCTTCTAGAATCGTTTTTATGGGAGCAATGAGGCATCTCGCTTAAGTGTACGGCCATACCCCGCTCTCCCCTACTCTTCCATTAAAACAAATTAATTACCAATCAGCAATCTCATTTGACAATGACTCTCACCTCCATTTGGTGTGTTGTACCTGAACGTCTTCTTAAGTTGACGCCACTTGTTGTCGCAACCTGCGGGAGTCACATCGTAACCTCTCATCCGCATGTTGTAACTGATGTCCTCCCAGAGGTCTCTGATCTGCCCCTGCGGATGGAGGAAATCTTGCAGATGGTTCCTGTACTCATCGATCAAGCTAAACGTCATCTCTTGGTCCCAAACATTGTTCTTGTATTCGTAATCTAAAAACAAACAATACTTTTAAATTCAAATAAAACTTAATTTTGTTCCATAGTCCCTGCATTGAATTAAATCGGAGTAGAGCGGTCAAGAGAGTCACAACACCGATAACTAAGAAAAATTTGAATTTTCCAATGGCAATGAACGGACAAAGAGCATGGTTTCTATAATAATTGTCTTCCCTGAAATTCTCATTGCTATATCTGTAAATTTCCTTCATTATTTAATAGTATGTTTGGCATTGTAACAAACCTTTACTTATACAAGATTCCATTAGGGTGGGCAGGGAAAAAATAATTAGTTGCAAAATGTGGCCTCTAATATTCCAAAACCATCCTTTGCTGACTTTTTAGAAATAAATTCTTCTTCTTCGCCGGTTATTCTGAAGCTTAGAAGAGAGAAAATTTGGATTAGTTATTAGGCTTTACAAATGAAAAATGTTACCAAAACACTAATGTACGCATGATCTCAATGTTTCGCCATTATTTTGTCTCATAATACAAATTTCTGAGAACTTCCCTGACTTTTGCCCTTTTTCAAGCCAATTCCACTGAGTGAAACTCTAAACCAACCATTTTTCAAAGCCTAAATTCAACCAATTTTCAAAAACTGAACTAATTAAGGCACACCCGATTTTTCAGGTACTTGGAAACGCTGAAGTGATTCTATTTTAAAGCGAGGTTAAAGATCTGTTGACCTTAGTGTATGAGTATGCAATGAAATAATTCAAATAACTGTTGTATTAAAGAATTCTTCTTTCAATTTAGTAAAAATACTTGATCGCTAAGATTTCGTAGAGTATGAAACAAATCCAGAGTAAAATGTAATAAGGAACCAAATTTTAAAACTTCAGTACATTAACAGTCATATAGTTCTTATAATGGTTCAACTTATCTTTTTCTCTACCTGCAATTCATTTAAATTGTGTATACTACGACATGTTCTAGAATCCATGTTTGAGTCAATCAACAATCAATGTGCACAAATCGCTTTCATTAAATAATGATTCAATAAACTGTTTTAGATTCTAAAAAAACAATCAAAAAAGCAAAAATTTATTTTGATTTAATAATCATTAATACTGCTTGTTTGGCATTTATCCATCATCTTACGAAGTTATATTTAATGATCTTGTCACTTAGATCAGATCATTGTAATTACTGCTCGTTATATTACCTGCTGGTTGTCAATGGAGTTTGTCAATGATGGTGAATGTGCTATGACCATAATATATATATAAATATATATTATTGCTGTACTGATGGAGTGGAGGTTCAGCGAGTATTTAAAAAATTATGCTGGTTGCATTATAGAAAGCAGACAATTTTTATAATCCTGATTTTACGTTTAAATTTTAAATTCAGAATTAACATCTGAAATGGTAGTCAATAATATACTAAATTAAGGTTTCAATAATCCCAGCATAGTTGAATAATAACATTTAATAGTACAAAAGATTATATCAGGGCACATCAATTATTAAAACAATTTGTTATAGTTGGAGGATAATACTTTGAATTACTTAAATTAATTGTTTAACATTGACAATAAAGAAAAAGTCCATAAGAAAACTAGAAATCTCATAATAACACACTATTAAGGTCAAGTTTTCAGAAATGTTTGCAGCAAATGTCATGCCTTTCCCTCTGCATTAATGATATCCTAATCTGTTTGTTCAAGCATTTTTAATTTCTCTTCTTTACCCTATCAAAACCAGGTGGATCTAAATAGCAAACCAAGCTGGACTAAGTCAGTTTTTCAATCAATGTCTGCAGCAAAGAACACTTCTTGCTTTCAATTTTAATAATGTCTTTATGCATTTCTTCAAGCATTTTCAGTTTTTCTTTTTCATCCTCCCTAAACTGGGTGATAAAATCGGCGAACCAAGCTGGGGGGGCAGAATCATCTAGGCCTACATTTTCATCATCCTCAAAACTGGTTGTATCCAACTCTTCAATCTGACCACCTATGGCAGAGTTGTGTAGCCCATTCTCTTCCTCATCTTTTGAAATAAAACTCTGTCCACCATGAAGTGCATCTCTCATTGCCTCATAAAAAGGCCAAGTTACTATATTTTTTGTTTCATTAATCGCATAGTAATTTCTCAGGTATCTCCACTTTTTCTCACATTGATCTGAGTCAAAATCATAACCAAGGGCTTTAAGTCTGTTGGAAATTTTATCCCAAATAATCTTTCTTCTAATTTCTGGATTTCCAAAAAGAACTCTAAATCGTTTATACTCTTTAATGAGCAAATGCACAGCCTGACCATTCCATACATTCCTTTCTGAAACAAAGAAGCAACTAAATTTACTGGTTATAGTGATAAAAATACAGCAGGCACGTTACAGCCGACCTGCACACTCAGTCAATTTCAATCGCTTGAAAACATATTGCAACTTTGATATGTTAACAATGAGTGGTGTTCAATCAGTATAGATATGCAGGATTGCTGCCATAGTTAAATGAACAAATGGAGGATTTAAGTCATATTCAATAAATTTAAAAACGACAAAGCTGCATACCAAGTGTTATTATGATTAGTAAAGAAAGCAAGAAGTATAGAATTTGATTTATTTCCTCAGGATATCGTAGAGACAATATACTGTATTTACTGCTTTCAATGTCTCAGTAACAAACTTCGAAATACAGTACTACTACTAAATTTACGCCTGATAAATTGTTTGTTTCTTTGAGCTGACTTCAATTAATTGTGTAAACCAAAATGCATTTACCTAATTGAAATTTTCTATGTCAAAACCTTTTCTGGGGGGTATGTCTTAAAAAAACATACAAAAAGGGAAATTAATTTAAGCTGAGTGGCATGTCATATTGCCTTTGTTAATATCACTTGGTTAGGTCCAGTATGATTATTGATCTTCCTTTACAGAAGGTAAATATATTTGGGGAATTCTTAGTTTGAATTTCTAATTGAAAAAAGAGGAGATTCCATTCAAATAAAATTTATTCTTCAGGCCCCCCTGCCCCCCTGAAGGGTGAATTTCCTTATTTTTATAACTCTCATATTTTTACCATCCATTTCAATTTCCAAATGTAATGACCTGTAGAGGCACTAATTTTGATAAATGTGCCTTTACAATTTGATGCAGAGTTTTAAGTTTTATTAGAGAAGGAATCAGCAAGATATAAAATGTGTCTTGTTCTCAAGACAAAAAACATGAAACTACTCAGATAAAGTGTAAGAATTTCAACTTCTTTTTCAGACATGATCTTTTCATCATAAGATTACAGCTCAGTTGAGGCTCGCCCTCTCAGGGCTTATTTCTTTAAAGCAGTACAGCGATACTTCTTGGCTTCAGCTGAAGCCATTAACCCGGCAGAACTGACTTGGATTTGAAAACGCGATGACTGACTCATGGTCTTTTAGACCAGGTTTTATATAAAAATGAGTATATTGAAAAATTATGAGTTTATCTGCACAAAAACTCCACTAAGGTCTTTAACATTAGTTTTGTGACTACTTTATATACGATATATGTGCATACAAAATATTTATATAGGAATATAAAAAAAATATATTGCATAGGTAAGTCAATAATTACTGCTATTGCGACCGAAAACGACCGAATGTTGTACAATGATGTTTTTACACTAACAAAAACTCCACAAAAGTATTGTAAATTAGTATTTTGAATATTTTATTTAAGAAATACGTGCACTCAAAATATTTATATGTTACATGAAGCCTTACATGACTCACGGTCGAAAACACCAGACCTCTAAAGAAACTTTCATTAAACCGACTGTAAGGGTTAGAGAATGACGAGAAGTGAGTCATGATGTTCCTGGGAAGACGTACGAGAGGTATAGGCCAGCCCTGCCGGCACCCAAAAAATATAATATTTATCGAAAAAACTACTAACCCGGTCTTTTAGACAGCTAAGTCAGTCCTCGCGGGTTAATCCCAATCTAGGTCTGACTTTTTGTTTCGGACAAAACTAGTCTTCCAGATGTCAATATTCGATGTAATATGACGATCGCCATTGCAGCAGACCTGTAGCCTATACATATCGAATTTCAAATGCTTAGATAAATAATTTAGATGATGCCTCGAATCAAGTAAAATCAATATAGCCTATGTCCATACAGCATGCAAAATCGTCTCGTTCAGAATAACATGGGAAATGAGTATAGAAGTTTGTTTAAACAGAAATATGAAAATGGTAGTTTTGGACTATAATCCAAAATGTATTACAATATTTCTGTCTATTAATTTTTTATGCAACCAGTATCAATTTTCATATTGTTTTAGTTTTAATGGAAGCTGTTGCAGCAATATTTTGTGGTCATGAGGGATAGATAAAATGTTTTACTTTACTTGTACTAAGGGTCCTTCCCTAAATTAGGTGCCACCTACTCGAGGGGATGGAGATTGTTGACAGCATTGGTTGCACCATTACGGGGGAGGGTCAAGGCAGCTTTACATAATCTCGATACTTTATTTCTTAACAATAACTTAAAATTCCCTCCAGTATATGAGGTTTTTCTTTGGGGGGGGGGAAGAGCATTGGCACTACCTAATCATTATGGAGGGGATTTAATAAATGTGTTACAAAGGGGCACACCCTTACAAGGGGGGAGGGCCAATTTCGACGATACCTTATGTAATTTAGGGATGGCCCCCTAGGAATACACATTAAAGCTTCACTCTCTTGTCTCATGAGATAAGCATTAATATTGGCTTTTTATTACTACATTTGTTTTTCTTTGTTATTATACATTTGCTCTCTAGGATTTTTAAAGTTGTGATGTAGGCAACACAATAATGCAATTAAATTTAATGAACATGTCCAAGCCTTTAAAAGTAAAACCCTTGTCTATTTATACCCTTATTTTGGATGACCCAGCATTTTTCAACCTACGACATCCTGCTGGTACAAATTACGATGAATTAGTGGGACTGAACAGGCAAAGTCTCAATTAAAGATAGGTATTAAACTTCTAGTACTAAACCTTCTACTGATACTTAACAAATTGTTGAAAAAATGAAGGAAGGAAGGAAATTAAATGATCCCAATTAAAGATATTATACTGATAAGAAGCCAGACCGGGCTAGTGCCAAAAAATGATAGGCCTAGTATTGGTTAGAATAGTTTGTTTTAAACTGCTTTAGGGCAAAACCCTGATGGTATGGTAGCCAACCGTAGGCCTATGGTTACACATGTTAAGATGTTTTCATCTAAACATCTGATATTTGAAAATATCATATCGAACGATCTATCAATGCAATGGTCAAACTCCAACAGGCGTATATAGTTTTCTGGACAGCAACTGATATTCGACTCCATTGTATTTATCTAGCCTATATAGTTTTGTTACTTTATGCAAGCAACAAAACAATTTTGAAGATAAAAGTTATAAAGTAGGCCTAAGACGTTAAACATAATTTACACATAGCTATAATACTAGAAATAGAGCTCTTAATCCATCCATTCAACATCATTTAAAACTTTTTGAACAGAAACCAGAATATATACGACTTAATAAACTTTTTGCTAATTTGCCATTAGATTTAATGGAGCTTCTTTATACTCAGAAATTTAAGTTAGGTCTCCGTAAATACCTTATTCAACAATGTTATTAAATTTATCTTTGTCCTCTGCCTGACCTAACCTACCCATATCACCTTGACCTGGTTCGACAAGAACAGGAACATTTTAGAATAGAGGACAGGTCTCTAGCCACGATGTGGTCTACAGGGTAACCGGAAGAAGTAAGAAGTAAGTAAGTAAGTTATGGTATAATTTGTTGTTTGTGATAAAATCTAACAATAAATTTGACCTTACTTTATGTTATATTAATGGTTATTTTTTTCTTAGGCTTAATTACTGAACAGTAGGCTACATCAAATGAGTCAAGCAAACTTTATAAGAAAAGTAGGTTGCTAGTTGGTATCGGATTACCAAAACATGTTTGGACTAAATATACTTGCAGAGAAGCAAAAATTAATTTCACCCATCTATAATTACATTGAGAAGTTCAGTTAGTGCCTACAGTAGAACCTTGCTATCCATCACCTAGGCCAACAGGATTAGGAGCATTCTCAGAACAGCATATAAAGATTGGATAATCAGAGGAACACATTTACTGACATAAAATCATACTTAAACTTTGTTTTGAAAAGAAAACATGAAGAGACTAAAAGTATTAAACAAGCTAGAAAGTATAGTAAAGTGACATACTAATTTAAGCGTTATAACTAGCTGTTGAAACTTTAGAAACTTAATTCTTAAATCCCTTCAAAAACTTGCAACTTTCTTACACATCAAAGGGCTTTATTATTGGGGAGCAGATGTGGATGTAATTTTAAGGAAGGTTTTGTTAGTGCCTCTGCTACAAGTCAATTACCACCCGTAAGGGGTCTGAAAAGAATTATTTTAGCATATTGTAATTTAGGGATAGGCCTAGCTCCTCTAAATATGCCGACAAAATGATAGGTTTTAAACATTTATTCTGAGGTAAACCATAGGCCTAGTCACAGATGAATAACATTTGGCAACCTAATGCATTTTTTCATGCCTGTTTTTTTCTAGCGGCGTCAAGTTTGTTGGACTGTTATGACACCCAAATTGTGATGGTAACAAACAGAACAATTATTATTAGCTATAGCTGTTCAATAACACCTAGGCCTAAAGATTTGATATTGACGAAATCATATTTGGCGAAACTTTGATATCCGACTCCATCGTATTTATCGATGTTTACAATCGTTCTTCACCATCGAATGCCGATAGTGAAGGATCGATTCTAATCATCGGAACAATTAACTGTAAACGATCTTTCACAATGAGTAAACAATCTCTCGTGATATATTAGTAGCCTAATGGTAAATTATTTGATCATCAATGTAGGTTAAATACGTGTTTCTAATCATGATAATATTTATTACCAATTTATACCAATCATGATTATTTATACCAATCACTTATTTGTACATTCAAATAAACAAGGCTTTACTATAAAACTAAAACTTATTAACCAAAACGAATAACAAAATGACAATCTTCAGTTGACCGGGCAGACGACCCAACACACAACGACACTGACAACGACTGACAATGAATAAACCAAGTGCAAGATTGGCGAACAGTGTGGAATAAGTTTGGAGTATGTTAAGTTAGTTAAAGATACCAAACTGAGTTATGTTATTTATTTTAGGATGTAATGAGTTTTATTCATTTAGTTAGAATAAGACTTAGTACAGGTTCCTTAGTGATGTTAGATGATATGTTTTGATGTTAGATCACCTGATATATATTGTATTCGGATACACGGTAGGTACTCGTAGAATTGACATAACTTCGATAAATCTGTTGTAAACATCGATAAATACGATGGAATCGGATAGTTTTGCTTCATAAGTTTTGACTCATCCATGATAACAACGCAAAAAGGATGACAAAACCTGACAAACTTGATGCCGCCCAAAAAAACAGGCAGTAAATCAACGCACTATCTTTGTGTATAGGGTTGCCAATCTGTTTTGTTCTTCATCTGTAGCCAAGGTTGTAAATATTACATGATTAGGATGTTACTATTAAGGTCCCTTCCCAGGATGGTCCCTTCCTTAAAAACTGATATAAAATAAGGTTAGGCCTACCTGTGAATCCGACAAGTTATTAGTATTTTTTGAGGAATGAAATATTGGTAGGTCAATTCATTATTTTAAAGAGACTTCAACTAGGATGGAGTGGAAAAAGTTAAAACTAGCCTAAATTGGAATTCTTCCTCATTTAGGGTAGAAATAAATTTTGTATGGTATTCACATTTTGTGCTTAAAGATAAGAACCATGTAAAAATGTACAATGAAAATATAAGATTAAAATTGAAATAAAAGACATATAGTCTAGCAAGTATTTCATGAATTTTAATGACATAAAGTTAAACAATTCAAATTACAAAATGACAGAAGGCAGAAGGATCTGTGAAACAATTTAGACAGCAAGAAAAGGAGACAGCCATTCAGAAATATAAATCAAACATTCGCCTTCAAAACGAAACGGCCATCGAGCATTTTAACGAACCTAGTGGGGTTGAAGTGATGTCCTCCTCTGTTATAACTTCCACTACATCCTCTTCATCCATATTCTCTGGCAAAAAGTAATTATTTAACTCAATTAATGATAACTGCAGATTAAATCTCTTTTAAGAAGAAATAATAATTGACTGATTATAACAAACAATCCGCGCTCATGCCCAATGCTACTTTTGATCGTCGTCGTCAGGCGAGTCACCATAGCATAGAGAAATTTCCTTTAGCCCCCTACAGACGGGGACAATAGTGGCCGCCAGTAGACCTAGCCATTAATGGCCGCCAGTTACTTGCCACCTACTTGCCCCGTGTGCAGGGATAAATCCCCGACAGTGGCCAGTACTGGCCACCAGGTTACTGGCCGCCACTAAAAACAAACATGTTTGTTTTTTGTGGCAACTGACGGGCAAGTAAAAGGGTCACGTGATCTAGTGGCCGCCAGTACTGGCCGTGTCATTTTAGTTACTTGCCGCCAGTAGAGCACTTGCCGCCAGTAAAGTGCCGGAATGCTATATAGTTTAATGTTTAATGGAAAGAGATATATTGTTACTTTCTCCTCTCAAATAGTACACTAGTTAAAGTATTGTTTTCATCAACATTTTCAAATTAAAGACAAAAGTAATATATTTATTTTAATAATCCCTGAATCGAAAAAGTAATATTTGGAGCGTGTCTGCCCGTCCGTATGTGTGAACGTGTTTTTTGTGTGAATGAAAATCGATCTATAAACTAAACCAATTATCCGATTTTCATGAAATTTGGCATGACGGTACCAAACTCCAATATATCGGTTTTCAATGGTCGTTATATATTCTAGAAATTAGTACCCACAAAATCCAGTAAAAAATTAAAAACCTCAAATTTTTTTAAAGGGTCTCTAACGATTTTAAGTGAATTTTAACGATTCCAGAAAAACGATTGGAATTTTAGGATTCCAAACGAGATTACACTGCCCATATTAATTTAAAATTCAAGTTCAGAAGTTATAGGGATTTATGTGTTAACAATTAAAATTTTTCTTAGATTACAAAACAATTATAATTTAATGGAAATTTAAAATTTACTCGCAATTATAAAACTTTTTTTTTAAATAACTAGGAGTACGCTCCTATGTCGCATATAGGTCGAACGAAGTGCAGTAAAATTAAATGAAGGCTATTAACTGAAAAAAACAATATTAAAACGTATAATTAACTACTCATTTATAGTTTAAAACAATCTTCGGGGATAAATATGACGTAGTTCAAATTTCACGAATTTTCATCAAATAATAAAAGAGGAGTTAGTTCACAAAGAGTGATTTTCAAGTCGAGTATAACTCACTTCGTTAATTCAGTATTTTGAATCGTTATTCGACAGTATTTCCTTAAGTTCATCACTTAAAATAATAATTACATCATTAACTGCCTCATCAAAGGCATTTTCAAAATCTTCGTCAATATCTGCATCCAAGACTTCCATATTCGACGTCGAAAAAATGAAAATAATGCGATACGGGAATTGGTGAAGCCGCCGGAAATGGTTACTTGCCTCTACTATTGGACGCAACTATTGTCCCAGTCTGCAGGGGTCTTACGCGTCAATTTTACTGGCTGCCCGCTACTTGCCGCCAGTACTTGCGGTAATTATTGGACGCCATTATTGTCCTCGTGTGTTGGCCACTTGCCCGTCAATTTTACTGGCGGCCACTACTTGCCGCCAGTATTGGCGGCCACTACTGTCCCCGTCTGCAGGGGGCTTTTCTCTATGGTCTCTTGTCAAGTCTATCTCAACAAAATTATTGAAGATACGAAAAATATCGTATCGGATTGACCATTGTTGGAAGGTTGGAAGTTGGATGATTGTCACACCCAAGGAGGTTATATTACTATACTGGAGGTAGCACTCAAGCACTCCATAGTAAAACAGCGTGCCGGCTGTTTAGAACAAAATATCACAAAAATGGTACATCAGTTAGTACCAACCTTTGCAAAACACCTCAATTTCACCGACTTCCCAAAATGAACGAATCAATCGAGTGATTCAGTCGAGTCACGACTCAATTTTGAGCTTGGTTCATTCCGGAACCGGAAATCAATAATGTTTTAAACAACGAATTAAACACTCATAATAAACTGCTAACGAGTACTTATTAGGTGATTTTTGTTTGAAAATAACTTCACCTAATTTATTTTTGGGTATATCTTTAATGGTAAAATAAAGTAAAAATAGCAAAACAGATACCTGGGCTAAAAGTAATTGATATAATCAGTCACTATGCAAATATGAGAATTATGGTAGAAACTTGGCAGGTAAGCAACATAAATAGTAGGACAATTTTCTTTTAGTGGTACAATATTGCTGAGCGACAGTAATGTTTGTATAATAATATGGCTGATGGCAAAATTGTACATAAGGAGTGAAGTTGACATTTATTGGCCGGATACTAACACTTATATATTGAACTTTAAATTAATTATTCTTTATTCATAGGTTTTAAAAAATAACATTTTCTATTCTATTATTTATATAATATCGTATGTGGCCTTACCTGTTCCAAGGCAAAGAAACCGTTCAATCATAATGAGAATCAGATCAACATGATTCAACTCTCCGAAATGATTACATCAGTTTTTGAATCAGTTGAATCGACTCAAAGAACGGTACATCAGTTAGTACCAACTGCGGCACGCTTTCCAATGCTGTTTGTGAAGGCAGTGCTACCTCCAGTATAAAAATATAACCTCCTTGGTCACACCAAAACAATTGTACACAACAATACAATTGTACAATTGTTGTATACATTGCACCAAAACGCGAATTATTTCAAATCAAAATTAAATCCCCTTACAAAAATAAACGGTATCAGGAAACTGACACATACTTTCTCCCTTCAAGTCATTTAAAACCAGAAAACATATATAGTGAAATAAAACAAATTAACAATTAATTAATTATCACACAAATATATACCAAATTTTATCAAAATCGGTTAGTAAATAATGGAGATATCGGTTTTTGTATATTTACCATAAGAATAACATTGGACAACGTACTGCGTTTACCGCCAAACTAAAATATCAATTATCTTTGCAACCAGTTGAACTTTGTACTGATTTATCTTAATAAAAAAATGAAATGTATTATGTTTGATATTAGTTAGGGTAAGTTTGTTTTTTAATGTTGTTATGTTGTCGTACTTATGATTTAAATCGTTGCTGTTCATCTAATTCGTTACGTTCTTTCTATGCCTGGCACCTGATATGATAATACGCTCGTAGAAATTGTAAGTGTAATCACAGATGAAGTATACTACAGATAAGCAAGCATATGGGACATCTGGGATCTGATTCTTCTGTGGTGTAATTTTAGAATATTATAAAAAATAAAATGATTTGAAACTTAAAATTAGTTCACGAGTAAAATGATCTTTGTTATCTGCTTTATCCTTTTATTTAATAATTTTCTGATTGTCAATTATTTTGATATTTTATGTTAATGTAGCGATTCTCATTTTGTGGATAATTCATGTTAAGATTTGAAAAATAAATTTGTAACGTTAACTTTGCCTTATATAAATTTTATCTATTTCTATGTTAAAAATCAATAATATAATATTATATTGTACTAACCTTAGATGGTAAATGGTTGTTTCAGACGAGCTCCAGTTTTATATCAAATTGGTGTCCAGCAACGAAAGTAAGGTTATTCTAAGTCATTAAATCGATTTGGTAGAAATAGTTGACAAACAAGTGTATTTTAAGTTAATCGGATATATTGAATACCTACATTGATTTCACCGTAGATGTTGTGTTTCAATAGAATACCTCCTAGAGCATTGGACTATTTCAAAATTCAACAAAAAACTATACCCAATTGGCCCCACGGGTATAACTTTTAAAGTATATTTTCTTTAAAAGTTACAGGTTTTGTGAAATTTGAAGAATATGATTTTTTTAACACTAAAACCCCCATAACTTCTGAACCTGAATTTTTACAGACATGACATGTGGGCAGTGTCATTTTGTTTGACATCTTAAGCACTAAAATCCATGAAATTTGTATTAAAAATCGTTAGAGCCGTTTTTGAGAAATTTGGATTTTTTGGATTTGGAATTTTATTTATGGGTTTTTATGGGGTAAATACCCTTAAAATAAAGATAAAAAAAATGAAAAATACGCCTGGAGATACCATGGCTTTATACCTACATGCCAAATTTCATGAAAATCGGACCACTGGTGTCGTCTCTAGCTTTGTTTACACACACACACACACACACACACACACACACACACACACACACACACACACACACACACACACACACACACACACACACACACACACACACACACACACAGACAGACAGACAGATAGACACCACGCCAAAAACCACTTTTTTGGATTCAGGGAGCACTAAAACGAATATATCCACTAACAACTCAAATTCGAACACTTTGACGAAAACAATACTTTCTCCATATACTATGTATAGGGGGGAGAAAGTAAAAAGCAATTCCAGTAACAAAAAAAAATTAAAATATAATGACTCCGCTAAACTTTATTTCAGAGAAATGGGAATTTTTACAGTGTATGGATTATACATTTTTTAAACTACTCAACACGCTTGTAATCTAGAAAAAATATACGGTCTTTGTTTACAACTATAATACACCAGGGGGAAAATACTATTGTTCATAAAAACCACCGTCTTCAACTATTTAAGCAAGAAACGTCGTACATTGGCAATTATTTCTTAAGGAATCTTACCTTAGCACAGTCAAAGGTGAAATAACAAAACTAAGTTCATTAGAAAGCTGAAATTATACCCTGCTTGATCTGGCTTATTGGCTGCTTACACTATTGACGATTTTCTTGATGCAAAGGTGACTCATCAATAATGTTTTTTCTTACTTACTTACTTATCCTTTTGGACCACGTTGACTCCTGGGAGCATGTGGCGAGACATAATCTTCATTGAAGATTTTCTTATCCTAAAAACTAAATGTTAACAGACTAAGGTTGGTAGTCAATAGTAGCATTTTTTTATTAGAAGTTCTCTTAGCTTGACTTTAAATTTGTTTAGGTTATTAGTCCTCTTCAAGTCTTCAGGCAGAAAACTGAGAAACTTTTGGCCCATACATTCCGGCTTGGTCTCGGTTTAAGATAATCTATGTGAAATTGCAAAGATTTTTCTAATACGGGTGTTCTGCTGATGTGTTGGTTTATGATTAATGTTCTGACTTTTGACATATAAAACTGTTTCAAAAATATAAAGTGATGGAACTGTTAAAATGTTGAGATCTTTGAAAAACGGAGTACATGGTGTTCGTGGAGATTTTTTTTACTATTGCTCTGATGGCTTGTTTTTGTAGTTTGAAGACTCTATCCAGATTATTTTTACTTGAGGAGTCCCATAAAACTATTGAGTAAGTTATATGGTTTTCAAACAGGCTGTGGTAGACCATTTTTCAGGAATTTCCTGCTAAGAAGATTTGCAAGGTTTCTGACAACAAATAGGCTGGTAGACAATTTTGAGGCAACTTGATCCACGTGTGGAGTCCAATTCAAATTGTTGTCCAGAGTTACTCTCAAGCATCTTGCACTAATAAGTTCTTCCTCTATTTCATCTCCTCCCAGCATTAGGGCTATTCCGAAAGACGGCCTTCTTTGCTGAAGTTGTGCAGTTTTACATAAGAAAAATATTGGTAAATAATTGAGTTTATGTTGAGAAAAGTAGAGATTTGTAGGTTATCCAGATTATTGCTCGAAGTAAACAAAGTGGTGTCGTCCGCAAAGTTGATTAGGTTGTTCTTGTCTATATGATCACCAATGTCGTTGATACATAGGGATGAGGCCATTAAGCCCATTAAGCCTTTTCCTTTCTTTATACAGTCTTACTTTGCACTGAGTGTATTAGTTAGAACTTTAGTTAAGGGTAAGTTATTGGTTTTAAATACAAGCATATGTTATTTTAATTTAAATAGCGTTGCTATTTGATTTACTCTATTCATTGTACATTTACTCCCTCTGAGCATTACGATATGGACGGCTTTATATTTTAATGTTTTTTAAGCTTATAGTACCTTAAATCAATTAATTGTTTTTAAACCAAATTTTCTAAATGTTCTCAAGAAAAGTACTTAATCATGAAACTTCGATTTTTTATATTCTCTATTTTCTTTTAAATGCAACCACGGCCAACAGGGCAAAAATAAGTACAATCAATTCAAGTGCTGCAACAAAACCCATTAAGCCTAGTTTACACTAGCATCTAGAAAACTGTCAACACTTTTATTGGCTTGTAAGTGGCGCGAAAAATGTCACATGTAAAACTTCAAATCCTAACATTAATAGTGACGGCACTAATATTTGTTTCTACATTTTTGTCGCCACTAGCTACTGAATTGACATCTCCATTGTTATGCCTTTCCCGCTGGCGCGTGTAAACGCCAGCCGACAGTTCTAGTTGCGCTGTTTTGCTTCAGTAAACTGTTTGTCAAAACTGAATTCAAACCAAAACTATTACATTGGGGTGAGAGGGAGTATGTAAATAAGTGTTTATTATCAAGTTTACCATCGAACATTTTAAAGTTATACTAGAATACAAAATAAATAGCAAATTAAATTGATTCAACCGCACTAGGCCTAATCAGTTTTTATACTGGACGTGAAAGAAATAGTGCGTGAACAATTAATTATTCAGCTTTCGCGGTCAAGACTTCCGCTTCCGCCAGTTCTACCACTAACAGTGGCGAATCAATAAAATTCGTTTTGTGTGTAAACCTCTAGTGTCACGACACTAAAACTGACGCGTTCTAGTGTCGAAACTGCTATTGTACTACAACGTGAAAAAATTAACTAAGGTAAGGGGAAGTCCATAAACTATACGTCAACCGAAAATAGGGTGGAGGGGTACAGAATGGAAATGAAGGTGGAATTATGTGCATGGGGCACATGCTAAGATGACCTCATTTTTCAAATTTTGTTTTAAAACTAATTTTGAGAGGAAAATTGTAATTACTCTATGTAAATTCATCAAATTAAAGTTATACAACTCAGAAACTATAGCCTAGTTTACACTAGCATCTAGAAGTGTCGACACTTTTATTGGCTTGTAAGTGGTGCGAAAAATGTCACGTGTAAAGCCTAGTTTACACTAGCATCTAAAACTGTCGTCACTTGGCCACTCTAAAGCTAAGTTTACACTAGCATCTAAAAGTGTCGTCACTTGGACACACTAGTTAACATTGTTGT
This sequence comes from Flexamia atlantica, assembly GCA_035578135.1. Taxonomy (NCBI): domain Eukaryota; kingdom Metazoa; phylum Arthropoda; class Insecta; order Hemiptera; family Cicadellidae; genus Flexamia; species Flexamia atlantica. The sequence continues at coordinate 61,106,881 of JAQJVK010000005.1, forward strand.
TATGCCGATAAATGATTACCAAAAACAGCTGTTTTAAAACTTCAATTGTTAAAACCCCTTATTTATCATTAGAGAAATGCAGTCTTCAGTGATGACACAAATATTTGTTTTTACAAATATTTGTGTCGCCACTTAAAACTGCATCCCTCCAATGATAAATAAGGTGTTGTAACAATTGAAGTTTTAAAACAGCTGTTTTTGGTAATCATGTATCGGCATAACAACAATGTTAACTAGTGTGTCCAAGTGACGACACTTTTAGATGCTAGTGTAAACTAGGCTTAATTAACATTGTTGTTATGCTGATACAGGTTTACCAAAAACAGCTGTGTTAACACTTAAATTGTTACAACACCTTATTTATCATTGGAAGGATTCAGTCTTGAGTAACGACACAAATATTTGTTTTCACAAATATTTGTGTTGCCACTCAGGATCGCACCTACCCAGTGTAAGCAATGAAGCGTTAACAATTAATTGAAGTGTTAACACAGCTGTTTTTGGTTAACCTGTATCGACCTAACAACAATGTTAATTAGAGTGGCCAAGAGACGACACTTTTAGAAGCTAGTGTAAACTTAGCTTAAACCTCAAATAACGTGACATTTTTAGTGTAGAAGTACAAAACGTACAATTGTAAAGAGGGGGTCCAAAAATGGCCAAAAAGCGGTGACATAAAGGACGGCCCCTTGACATCCCTTGAGTTGTTCCTTTGTTTTTGTCCTTATTCTGTCTCTACTCTACAAATTTGAAGCAGAAGAAGACAAATCAAAACGAAAATAAATAATAATAAAACAACCCTTGGTTTTTAGTTTGAAGAACCTTCATTTCAAAATTGTTGTATAATGTTATCGAGCCATTTAGTACCACATGAGTCCAAATCATTTGTAAATTGTTGATATTACCATAAATTACTACTGCTAAATATAATTGTATTCAGGTTTTTTTGTTAATTTAATTTACAATGTTGACTACGAGCAAGCAACGGGTAGTTGAAATTTATGATTGTGTGAAACAATTTCACAGCTTAGAAAGTTTTCCTGAAGATCTACCGGATCCCCAAAACCCCTATCTTTTGCCAAAATTAAGACCATATCAAGTCAAAGCTGTGAACTGGATGTTAATGAAAGAGATGCATCCTACATATTATGAAAGATTAGATGGCAATAGCTCAAAGTCTGGTAAGTAAGTAGGCTATACTTAAAAAAATATTCAAACACCGAACCATCTGAGGTAGAAGCTTAACGAAATCCAATATTGAATTTGACGTAGCCTTGGAGTTGCCAGACATCCTAGTTTTCCCCGGACAATCCGGGTTTTGAGGGCTTTGTCTGGTGTCTCGTCCGGGGCTGCTACTTGTCCGGGGTTTTAATATTTTTTGCAAAAATGAACTTTTTCTCAAGATTTACGTGAAATCATGCAACATTTCTACGGGAGTAATGACATATTTACGAGATTTAGATTTATCAGGAGATTGACGAGGTCAAAACCAACATAGAAAAACTAAAGTCGGCAACCCTGCGGGAGCATGTCAACAGCAAACCCAATTAGCCCCTTCTAACTGACCTATATCTTCTATCTGTAAAAGTAAGAATAATGTGATTTAGGTTGGAACTTACTTAAATATCTGATACAATTTTTTTTACTTCTGATGCCTGCACCAATATGCTTAGTTAATGTGTCTAGAAATCGTGCTTTGTGGTAAACTCTTATGTTTTTGGTAGGCCTTTGAGTTCAATTTGAATTTCTACCCCTTGTCATTACAGTAGAGGTAGTGAGGTGTGAGAAGAAGCTTGGGTGTTTACAAACAAACCCAGATGAACTTGGATTTTCCCAGGAGGGGAAATAAATATTTACATATGATCAATTGATTCAACAACAAATTTATTGTGTCAGTCATGTGTTACATGCTAAACAAAAAACATGTCACCTGTTTATTGATTGTTATTCAAAGAGCAAAACATTCTTTCCAATATAAACCCACATTTTGTTTTGGAATAGTACTTTTTATCTACCAGACTAGTAGTGTAATCACATGGCTTTGTTTACTTTCACGTCATCAATGATTTCTTCCCCTCCTCTGTTGAAACTTCAAACTCAAGCTTCTTCTCATACCTCACTACCTCTAGTAGTAGACAGAATCTGGGCTGCAGTTCCGTATATGCGGTCTACATTTTAATGATTGAAAATATCAAACTAAAACTCCAATAGGCCTACATGAGTAACCGAAATCAAGATTGTTCGATTCCGTCAAGAACAAAACAAACTGTAACAAAACATCGATATCTAAGTTAATACCGGTCCAACCTTATGGCTATTGGATTTTTTCCTGTGAGTTGCCCGACAGCAGTTTGTTGTCACATGGTGGATTCGTTTCTGATCCTAATCATGAAGAGAGGTTCAATATCGATATCAATCCAAAATCTCAATGTCTCCACGATGAACAAATTTGCATGTGAACATGATAAGTTACTCTCATAAACCTTCCCTTATGTATAATGACAATTCTGTCAAAGTAACCTTCTCGCTTTTGCTGTCCAGATATTGCTTTAAGACAGTTGGTTGCCACACAGCAGGAGGCGCAGTGGTGTCACAAGCCAAAACCGCTCATGTCATCGAACATGTTTAGAAATCATTGGTAACTAAGTTGAAGTCGATGCTCTCTCTTCAGCTGCATAAAGCCCTCCACCTCGTTCATGTTGGCATTCCTATTTAGCATAATCTGCTTTCTGTTAATCTTTTGCATGGAGGAGATGACATCTGGCCAGAGGCAAGTGGACCGTGGTTAAAGAAGACCGGGTTATCAGTTGGGGTAATGGACTAACAGTTGTCGAACGCTTACAATCTTTTTTTTTAATTTTATTCTCATTATCGTTGAGGTATTCACTTGCCTGTTTACAGACTACTAGCATAATAAAAGTGGCGAGGCGTGCGGTCATCTCTAGATTCGCCGATGACTAACTCAATTTTAAAAGTAAATATTTTAGAAAAAACTACAAATAACATAATGTTATAAGCCTAAATGTCTATTATTTTCAAAAGAAAATCATAAATTTTCGGAGTATCAGGTTATTTTTAGGCACGGCGTTTTGCTTTGCGCGCCAGATGCGCCGCGTCCGTAGTTCTCTATTGACTAAATCCGAACCGATTCTCCGAGTTTGGAGAATCCAATCTAGTGGAGCGCCCACCTCCCCGCGTCCATCCCCACCACTCACACCGCTGTTGTACAGGCGGCCAACCGATTCTCTGTCGCTGGAGAATCGGTTGGCGTCCGGCTCCCTTCGGCTGTACTCGGCAGCCTTCGCCACGTAACGAGCAACTCTCGACTTCATTGTCGCTGTCAGTGCTACTTCACGGTGCAGAGAGACCTGCTCCGCTACTCGCGCATGCGCAAAGAGACCTAAAATAGTTCACTTCACAGTGCAGAGAGACCTGCTCCGCTACTCGCGCATGCGCACAGTTCTCGCGCCGCGCGCTGTGCTTGTGTTTGTGTAGATTCAATGAGTGAAGTTGCAGTGGTTTAATTAAATTTTTAACATGTTTTATTATTAATCGATGAGCACAACAATGACTAAAGGAGAAGGTGATATATGTTCAACTGAAACAATTATAAAAATAAAACTAAACTGATTAAAAAATTATAAAAATGAAATCATAAACTGCTTAATAAAATAGCTAGCTGCATTTTTCAATGTTAAACTTTCATCCGAGAGCTTTTAAGTATCAGTATTATTCCATTCGCCTTTTCAGTAGAGTCATGGATGTTTTTATCTATGGTCGTGGGGTCTATGAATGACGCTGAGGGACGGATATCCGGGCCGGTCAAGCGCAGGTCTGTCGCGACTATTCTATAAATAGCAATATAGCCGTTCCGCCGCACGGCGCCGGCGCAGTCCCGTGTACCTCTACACTATCAGCGATGACCACTCAAAAATGTCACGCGTCGCCACTGCATAATAAATTGGTCAGTCTAACTACTTTATTAGGTAGGCCTATCATCTTTGAATAAATTAAAATGTTGACCAATTTAGTTTCTCTCGTTCCTGCCTAAAGAAGTAATATTTTTAGTCAACGTGTACATAGTCTTCTTTACATCTAATCCTTTGTGAAGAGTGCAGGGAAAGAACGTGTTAAGTCCAATTTTTTTCAATTTGCAGTTACAGATGGTTTTGTATAGCTCATAGTCTGCAGATGAAATTGTGAAGTGAGAAAAGCAAATAAAGTGCTTAGTCCAGGAGATATTCCACTTTTAATTTTAGCTATGCAGGGAAAGATCATGATAAGTCCCAATACACGGAAAGAACGTGGTTAGTCCAAGAGACATTCCACTTTTGATAAGGGAAAACCGTGTTAAGTCCCAAGACAAGGAAAGAACGTGGTTAGTCCAAATCACCTGTTTACTCTCAGTTTTCAGTCGTTTTTATTTATTTTTTATTTTAAAAACACTTAAACAATGTGTTAGAACATTAGTAGTTACCGGTAACATGAATTTGTGTATTATGTGATCCTTTTATATAAAAAGGTTAATATTTTGATAATTATCACTAAGGCTTTATACAAGACTTGGACTTATCACGTTTTTTCCCGGTAAGTGTGACTTAACACGTTGTTGTCCATTCAAGTTAGACATTGCTTAAGTTTTTAATTTCTTTAAAGCTAATTACTGAAAATTTTCACTCTTGATCATGTTGAGCACTTAGAGTAATACTTTCACAAATGTATTAATACCCCCGTTGCAGCAGACCTGCATACTTAGCGAATTTCAAATGCAAAACAACATATTTAAATCCAACATAGCGAGATTCAACATGTTATTGGAAGCTCCATAAGAATAACATTAGGAATGAGAGTATGCAGGTTTGCTGCTACGGGTATATTAAACTGGGTGGTTTTAATTCAATATTTAGTTGATCTGAACTAGAAGAAGCTATTTACAAAGTTTTATCAAGATATGTTGACAAATAAGCGAGATATAGAATTTTCTTTATTTCCCATAAGGTTAACATTGGGACAACGTACTGTGTTTACCACTTTCAATATCTCGGAAACCAATGGACATAGAGCAGTGATTCAAATACTAAATTGTTGGTTTTTTTGAGCTAAATTCAATAATGCTAGCAAAAATTGGATAATTTTTAATTTTCTATGTAAAAAACTCAAAAAACCCATTTTTGGGGGGGTTTACCCCCCTTACCCCCCCTTCCGGTGATCCGATCGGGCTGGTTCACGAATTCGTCCGAGTGATTACCACTTTACACGTCTGTACCAAATTTCATTAAGATTGGTTCATATTTACGGCCGCTATCGTGTTAACAGACATATATATATATATATATATATATATATATATATATCGATATATATATATATATAAATTCGAATGAATAGTGTTTTTTGCTTCTGGGGGCCCCAAAATGAAAAGTTACCATGGTCTCGGGCTTAGGTCTTACCACGAGACCTACGGTAATAGCTTATTCCTTTAAGGAAATTTGCTAAAAAACAATGTAATAAATTTATAATTTAAACTAAGTTTTTTAAGTCTTTAAACTTAAAATTTCCTCTCCTGTAAAATTAAAAAAAAGTGACTTATCACATTCTTTCCCTGTACTCTTCATGTGGTAAAATTGTTCAATTACCTACAGTAATGAAACTATCATTGTAAAATATGTCATACCTTTCCAATTACAAAAATAGTTTTTGATGTGAGTTTGACTAAAAGTGTAGATTTTAAAATCGGGAGCACCAAACAAGGCGGGTGAATGAGTGAGCTGCCTGCAAAATTAGCAATTATTAGCCTATATTTTAGGGTAGTCTATCTAACATATGATAATATATTAAAGTGAACATAAATTTACTTGTTCTAAAACACCGGAAAACACAGTAAATGAACGACAGTTCAACATCTCATTTAGTTGTTTTAGCTGACAGTATTATGAGTTAACAGTTTTAGTCGTCCACCTTATTTTGTGCTCTTATTTTTAATTCTTGATTACTTATTTTATATTTTCTTTCAGTACAAATTAGCAGATTCAACATCGATGATAGTGACCGTGACTGAAAGGACGATCCTCGGTTATAGCGGAGGTGCAGTGGTCAGGAGGTATGGCTCGAGGTAGTCAAGAAGGGCAGTTGTAAAACCACAGTTCCTACCACCACCCATAGTGAGATATAGGTCCCCTGCCTGTACCACACCGCCAGTCCCGCACACTCTCTAGATCCGGCAGTCACTGCCGATCTCGCCTTTGCGGTTGACCGGCTTCTACTGTAGCACACTATCCCCGGTCTATTTTATTCTTTGGTTGATGCAAATGACGGCGGTTTCACTTGATTAACCGCCGTACAGTTTGATTTCTATTTCTGGTAACTAATATATGGTGCTAGAATATAGCAACTCATAACATTTTTCTGAAGGGCTATTTCTGTATTGATATCATTGATTTATAATTTTTGTAATGAAGATCGCAAACAATAAGCAACTAATCCTATATAACTCTAAAGGATCACTTGCTCGTGAATGGAGCTACCTATCGCTTATGTGTCTTATGCAAAACTGACAAATCATTTGTGGAGTACAAATATTTTGTGGTTCGTCAACTGGTCAGGCGGGGGGGGGGGGGGACGAGGGTAACAATACTAAATCATTGCGTGGTGTTGCAGTCTACAGGTACCTGCCACCCTCACGACGCAATATGGTTAGGGATTAGTGAACCTTTCTTGTCAGATTGTTTTGCGGCGCAATTTCGGTGCCTAACTCTACTCAGCAAAAAGTAGACCTGACCATGTGTGAAGCAATCCGTGCGTAGATCAACACCGACTGATTCTATCGTCTGACCTTGGCTCTTGTAACCAGTCATACAATAGGCCAACATCAGTGGGAACTGGCCCATCCAGAAAGATCATTTTGTATGACCCACAAACCTCACGGCTATTAAGAAGTGAACGAATGTAATCAAAAACCTGCCTCTGATCATCAGACAGTTTGACTACCCACTCCTCAACCAACGCTCTTTGTTGATTTTCACCATAGATGAGCAGTTCCCTACCCAACTCAGTAGTGTCTTCTTCCAAATCAGGGAGACCGTGATTGGATAAACAGGAACCCTGACGGCGTAAACTACGATCAATTTCGACGAGGGCAAGATGGTAGGCCATCTCTGGATCATGGGGATTCCTTTCAATGTGATCCTCGCAAACAAGGTCTCTGAACTTGTCCCACAAGATTGCCCCAGGAGCCCCCATGTTACAAAGGAGAACAAAGAAAGAGCGGAGTCTCGGGCCTGTCATGAATTGCGCAGCATCTTGCAACGCGTAGTCGTACTCATCTTCGTCTCCGACCAAACCGAGTTTCCGTGTGAGTTCCTGGAATGTGCGGACAGTTGGGTCCCCCAAGTGACAGAAGATCGAGATAACCACGACAAGGAACAAACATAAGTAGAACACGAAGGTAGTATTGTTCGGTCCGATTTGGAGAAACCCAAAACATTCATATTTTATTTATCATTTATTGTTATATATTTCCTGTTAAGCGAATATGGCAAATGCTTAACTTCAGACAGTCTCGGGTTTTTCAAAAGAAAAATCTTAACCCTCTCAAGGGAGGCGTCAGGATTACGCTGCGAGTACCGCTGAACGTCTTCCCTGTTTTTTCAGGGTTTATACAAGTCTACATTATTATATCAGGTAGTAAGACATTGAGCAATTCGATTTCGAAATGCCCCCGTTGCAGCAGACCTGCATACTCGGCGAATTTCAAATGCAAAACAACTTATTCAATCCAACAGAGCGAGATTTGACATGTTTTAGTAAGCTCCATAAGAATAAACTACACTTTAAGGCAGGAATGAAAAGAATTGTGGTTATAGATTATTTCGGTTATATATTTTATAAAAATATAGGAGGATAATTCAAAAAGTATAAATTATAAAGTATTTAATTTAACAATGCCTCTATTGCTAAACTGCTAATACTGCATCACCGACTTAGTTCGAAGATTCAGAAGTTATAGATTCTACTCTAAGATACAGTATGATGGTAAGGAAGATTAGCGAGAACCTATATGGCTGGATTAAAGAATCAAAATTGGAGACATAGGAAAGTTTCGAAGATTTTTATCTTTATAAGCATTTTCATGCCAAGAACTAGTTATTTTATTGGTGATTTGTAACATATATGCTGTATAGATGATGTGTAGGACATTTCAGGCCTCTACATTTAATATCAATCCAACTAGAGCTGGAAAAACGAAGGGAAATCTTCAAAAATTTCAAATTGTAGAGCTATCTAAGGGTGAAGGGGACGAGATAGGGCAAAAAGTCATAGGACCAAAGTTGTAGATCGTGAAAAATCCGTGGCACATGGTGCAGTCTGTTTTTCGATAGGACCATCCGTTCGGCGACTAGAGCTCCAAATAACTTTATTTCAAAAAGCTTTTTTAGCGATTTTTTAATAATTGTTTTGAGGGGGTTAAAATTAAAAATTGTGAGTTCTGATAATTTTCCCCATATGTTCAGGCAATAAGGGAAGTGCGTGCAAAATTTCAAGTCTGTAGGTCATCGGGAAGTGGAAAACAGTTCGTATACCTGAGTTACACCAGCGGTTGTATATATATTAGATATATATCGATATATATATATATATAAATTCGAATGAATAGTGTTTTTTGCTTCTGGGGGCCCCAAAATGAAAAGTTACCATGGTCTCGGGCTTAGGTCTTACCACGAGACCTACGGTAATAGCTTATTCCTTTAAGGAAATTTGCTAAAAAACAATGTAATAAATTTATAATTTAAACTAAGTTTTTTAAGTCTTTAAACTTAAAATTTCCTCTCCTGTAAAATTAAAAAAAAGTGACTTATCACATTCTTTCCCTGTACTCTTCATGTGGTAAAATTGTTCAATTACCTACAGTAATGAAACTATCATTGTAAAATATGTCATACCTTTCCAATTACAAAAATAGTTTTTGATGTGAGTTTGACTAAAAGTGTAGATTTTAAAATCGGGAGCACCAAACAAGGCGGGTGAATGAGTGAGCTGCCTGCAAAATTAGCAATTATTAGCCTATATTTTAGGGTAGTCTATCTAACATATGATAATATATTAAAGTGAACATAAATTTACTTGTTCTAAAACACCGGAAAACACAGTAAATGAACGACAGTTCAACATCTCATTTAGTTGTTTTAGCTGACAGTATTATGAGTTAACAGTTTTAGTCGTCCACCTTATTTTGTGCTCTTATTTTTAATTCTTGATTACTTATTTTATATTTTCTTTCAGTACAAATTAGCAGATTCAACATCGATGATAGTGACCGTGACTGAAAGGACGATCCTCGGTTATAGCGGAGGTGCAGTGGTCAGGAGGTATGGCTCGAGGTAGTCAAGAAGGGCAGTTGTAAAACCACAGTTCCTACCACCACCCATAGTGAGATATAGGTCCCCTGCCTGTACCACACCGCCAGTCCCGCACACTCTCTAGATCCGGCAGTCACTGCCGATCTCGCCTTTGCGGTTGACCGGCTTCTACTGTAGCACACTATCCCCGGTCTATATTATTCTTTGGTTGATGCAAATGACATTCTAAGAACCTAAGTAGCTATTTCATCAGGTCTCAATCTTAACTTTCAATACAATCATATTTTTTCAGAATCTGCAGTCTTGTTACCCAAGGGTGGTATTTTGGCTGAGGAGATGGGACTGGGCAAAACGGTTGAAGTGATAGCATGCATCCTCTCAAATTCTAGATACCCGGTTGCTGTGAGTAATACTTACCTATAGGCTACACATATTTTTAAGAATAAAAAAATATTATTTAATTAATTGTTCCTTTTAAAACCATTAGGCCTCTACTAGCCTAAACTAAATGCACGGGCTACTAATTTAAATTCAGGGTCTCTTTGTGGGAATTAAAATTGTTTGGTTTCCCCTAAAATCCTTTAAATGCGGCTTAACTTCTATGAACACTTTCAACAAACCTGTGCTTTAAGGTAATCGTAAAATCAAAGGTAGATATAAAATAATAGCTCTAGACTTTTTTAAATTTGTGGAAATGGTGAATGTCATTTAATGGTCACAGGGAAATCAAAATTTGTAATCTATATTATTAATTCTGTAAGCGATTTTTTTAAATCAAAGTTGTGAGAGTTTGCGAGCTCGCAGTATGACAGGAGATGGCTCAAATGAAAGGTCTCGGCCCCAGGGGGTCGGGAAAAATAGCAGATTATGTCCAAATATACGAGAAAATGAGAAGTAACGAAAAATATTTTCCATTTAAAATGCATTGGGATTGAAAAGATTGAAAAAAGTCTGCTTTGTTTACATTTAACATGTGGTGCTATTGCTTGATTCAAAGCCATATGGTAGATGTTGACATGTGGGATTTGTTTCAAAATGCAGCTAACTATGCACGTTCAAATGTACTATAACAAAAAATATTTTAAATTTAAGGTTTTCTGATTTTATAATTTAAGAGTTTGAGTTTTTCATAATTTAAAATTATAAAAAGTTAAGTAAGTTTGTTTAGTTTGTGTTATAACGATGCAGATTTAATACCAAATGATCTATATATATATATATAATTACGTAAGCGAAATTTTTGCAAAGAAATTGTGGGCGTTTGGAAGGTTGCAGGATGATGGGTGGGTGGGGGTGGGGGCTGAAACTGAAGGTCTCCATCTCAGGGACTCGGGGAAAATACTAAAATTGCAATTGTGTGGATCCAAAAGCCTATTTTCTAAGAAGGTATTTTGTACTATAGTAAAGAAGGATTATGCTTAGGGGCTATTAGCCCCTTCAAGCCTCTAGTATAATTAATTTATAACTGGTGAGGTGGGAAGGAATTGCAAGGAATTACAACTGGTAAGGGGGGCAAATGTAAGATAAGAGGCCGCCCTCCTCTAAAAAAATAATTAAGTCAAATTACACAGACCAAAAGTACCTCCCGTATAGGACCGATTTGGTAGGTCCGCCCCATTGGTTTCTGTCAAGACATACCTTAAAACTCAAAGATATTATTAGTATGGAAAAATTTAAATTAATCTCATGAAGTACAAATGCTACTATAGCCTACCAGCTTAGGTTAGCTTAAGCTACTTAGGAAATGAAAATAAAAAACCAAGTTAAGTTTTTAAGGATGTCATCAAGACAAGATGACCCATCACATGCTCAAACCATGAGTCAAAGTGGTTCAAGAGGTAAAGTAAGTACATGTATTACGAACTGAATTTTTAGGAACAGAAATGTAGGCCTACCTCAGTCAAATTAGACTTGTAGCACCCAATAATTATGAACAGTCCCGGAGTCATTTTAATCAGCTTTGGGCATCCTAAATAAGTTTAAAATGAGTTTGTGACAGATTCTGTCAGGCACTCAACTGTCAGTTTGATTTGAAAAAAAGGAGTAAATATCATTATTCAGGAAAAAATAACACATTTAATGTAAAAAGTATAGGGTCACATTCAGCAGTCCTTCACCATTTACAAGTACCCCATAGCAGCGATTGGTTGTGGCTGAACGGTGAGCACAGTCTTAATGATTTGAATGTCATTGGGCACGGAATTTCATGCTTTCTAAAAAAGCAACTGTACCATTTTCTGTAGGATGCATATTTTTTGAGTTAAACAAAAAACACTGAAAACGTTCATAAAATTTGAGGTTTTTTTGTCTCTTAAAAGTTAAGCACCTATAAGAATTTATAGATAAACTCATTTTAAACTTACTTTGGTTCCAAAAGCTGAATAAAACTATTTCCAGTATTAGAATGTTTCTAATTTCTGGGTGCTAAAGCTCCTTTCTGGGCTAATTTTCTTGGTCTCATGGGAAAGTATCAGTAATTTTTGTAGGCCAAGGCCTAAGATGTTCTATTTAAGCTAATAAGTGTTCAATTTCAGAAGGATGAACATCTGAAAGTCTCATCCGATGAAAGAAAAATGATGAAAGAGGAAGTTATAGAAAATGAAATGGATATTGTTAAAAGTGGAGATGAGCTTTGCCCAACAGAAGATGGTATTGTTGAAATTGGTAACAATGATAATGCTGTTAAAGATTCAAATTACGGTGTGGAAAGCTTATTAGATGTTATTTCTGCAGAGGACATCGGAAGCAATAGATCACAACTAAAAACAGAAGATGGGGAAAAAATAAATGCAAACAAAAGCAAAAGAGGTAGAAAACAAGTGAAGGCAGAATCTACATCTGATGACTTAGATTTAAGCACAGAGAAAAGCGAAAATGATTTAGCCCCAAGAAAGCGTGTTAGATTTGATGTATCAGTCACAGACTCTTGTAAAAAATCCAGAAAAAGAAAAGTTGTGAGTTCTGATAACTCTTCAGTAGACTCAACTATAGATAATGTTATTGTCAAGTACTGTTACAATGGTGTACCTCCAAATCCAAAAAGAAGACGTCAGGCTGCAGTGGAGGGTGAGAATAGAAGGATTCTGCAAGCCTGGTATGAAAAACTGTTGTCTGAAACCAGTGTGAAAACACACCGCACTAAAAAGTTCCAGCAGGAGTCGACATTCCAGTGTTGTTGTGTTGAAGAAATTTATTCTGACAAAGTCGTCGAATGCCCAAAATGCAAGACATGGCAGCACTGTGATTGTGTGGGGTATGATGAAAACCAAGTTGATTATGATTATGCTTGTTTCCGATGCTGGACAGAATTGCCACCAGTTCCGTCTGCTGGAACTGTTATCATCTCTCCAGAGGCTATTTCTCAACAATGGGTCAGTGAGGTAAGGTGATCCCACAAATCAGTTAAGCTTTATCCTAATCTTTAGTTTCTTCCTCACAATTTCATGGGAACAACAGCATTTTATCTTATTACCAGTATGTTTTGATTTTTACTGTTGTGAACTTTGTATCACCGCAATAAAAACTATTTAGGCGTAAATAGAAACCAAGTAAAAGGTGACCTAAATGTTATGATAAAGCAGGTTATATTTAAATGTAATAAATATTTATAGCCTAGTCTGATCAAATAAAAAACATTTAGACTCAACTACCATTTTCATGAAATTACAAGTTTTTCGGAAAGTATTAATTGAGTTCATGATTTGACATTTTGAATTTTCTTTTTATCAGTGGTGTCATGATGCCGGAACGCCGTTCCGACACTGGTTTTTAAGATTAATGTATGTAAACGCCTGGGGAACGCCTATTTCTGAGGTTACCGACATTAACAAATTGACAGGAAAGATTTTCAAATTTAAATTTAACTATATTATTGAAAATATCAAATTCCTTGCTTTCTTTTCAATGTATAAACATTACTTAAGTTGGGATACTTACCCTGGGAAACGTCTTCAAAATGCATTGATAATGACGTGTGATGTGCAGTGCCGTTTCGTCTAATGACAGTACGTATTCGGCTGCACTGGTTATTTTTGCACTATAGAACACCAGTTATTTTATCATTTTATTGTCGTTCTGTCTGTTCTGTTGACAGTTTTCCAATGTCTAGTTTGTTTACATTATTTGTTTTGGCTCTTCACTATTGCTAAATGAAGGTGAATCCAGGTAATTGTAAGTGTGTATTAAGACATTCACCACAACTCGTTTTACATCGCTCTGCCTAATGCAACAAAATGCTCGCTGAATATTTGGGCAAGTCGGATTCACCCTGACTCAACTATGGTGAACTTGAGCCATTTGTAGTAACCATGTCCTTTAATTTGTCTAAAGTATTTCTCAAGTATGCTCTCGGCGGTTCAGTGCGAATTCAGGGATTTTGAGAGAGAACATGGTGCGTTCGGCAGGACTCATTTATTGTTGCTTTTATAAGGTCCCTAGTGGCAAATTTTTTGCCGAAAGTTAGGTCAAGTCGGACTTCCATTAAACCGGCAAAAGTGTACTTGATCAATCAATACTCACTGCCCTTAAGTGACAAGATCTAAAATGAAATGCTAAATTAAAAACTTAATTAGGCCTACTTATAAATGAATGCAAACCTAAATCCCACCAAAAACTTATTAATAATGAAAAACGAAATGACAAATCTATTACAGTACAATAACTATATCCTGTCACAATAATTTTATTTTTAAATAGTGGTTTGAATTTCACGTTTTATCTCAATCTGTGTCCAATAACACAGTCAAGGCACTCATTAAAAATGCTTATTATATTGCTGTATATATTCTGTATTATTTATATTATATGTATGGAGGGGATAGCATGTCAACTGAGTAAACGCGTGATGCCTCGGCTCCGGATATTACTGTGAAATTAGGGTTTATTGCATGTACTGTGTGAACTTTTCGAGTGCATGTGATAACTTCAGTGCTAGTGACTATTTATCTGAGAGTATTGCACCAAAATAATTTTTTTTCAGCCCGTAATCTGTATAAAATATAACCTAATTAACAGGTTATAATCGGTTATCTGGAGCGAGGTCAAGGTCACATGACACGTCTACGTTGTGCGCGCTAATAAGCTTCCGTGTTCGGCCGCACACCGTGCACAGCAAGTTGGCACCGACCAGACAGATGCGCCTCAATAGCACCGAGATGACCGTCGACCCGACCAAAAACTCGATTTGCTAATTTCTGAGGTTGCTGAGGTAAAAAGTGGCAATAAAAAGTTTACTTCTGACTTCTGACATTGCTGAGATAAAACAAGACATTAAAGAATTTAAGACTGAAATAAACAAATCAATAGATTTTTGTAGTGAACAGAGTAATGATTGTTTGACACAACTAATCGAATCTAAAGCTTCCGTTGCAGAGTGCAAAAGTGAAAAAGACCGTCCCTCTACTGAAAACAAACTCTTAAAAAACAAGTTGCAGCAGTGAAAAAGTCAGTGCATATTGCGGAACAATACTCGCGCAGCAATTGTTTAGAAATTCACAGAGTACCGCAATTCAACCATGAGAATGTTATTGACGTGGTTAAAAACGTTGCTCGTGCTCTGAATTTCCAATTAGACGGCAGCATGATTGATGCCGCTCACCGTCTCTCGCAGAACCCGAATGATCCTTCAGCACCTCGTGGCATCTTCCTGAAATTCTCCAGGCGCATTGATGTGAAAATGAAAATGAAAAATTTATTTTACCAGGCAAAGTTAGGGCCACATGGCCCTCTCTTACACTTAACCTGTAATACAAAATGTGAGATAAGTATATTTTTTTATTTTACTTTACTAATTTGCAAAAACTGAATATATTTACATAAAGGAGAATAACTATATCAATTTAAACTACACTCATTCACTCAAACATTCATCCGTCAATGACCCCGCTCAAGACGAAACCACCTACAACGCACCAGCCAAGAACATCCGTTGAAAGAACAATTTTTTGAGTGCCGCCGATGTTCTTCAATAATTGACTTCAGGGAACAGGAAGGTCATTCCATAGACAGCTAGCAGTCACAACAAAAGCCCCGTCATAGACTGCTGTCCTGTGCTGAGGCATACGCAAAGTTAGGGAAGCGGAACTTGAATTCCTTTGACTACCTTGAGCTATGAATTTAAAATCATTTTTGAAATATTTAGGCAAACCGGTTTTTAATGTTGAATGGGCCAATGAGAGAATTTTGATTGATCTTTGATCTTGTAATTTCAATAATTTTGACTCAAGGTAGTAGGGAGTGATATGCTCCACGCATCTCAGATCATAGACATATCTCAGACAATAGTTCTGAGACCGTTGGAGCATATTGGAATGAGCCACAGTCATGTCATTGATTACAGAGTTGCATTAGGTAAAGTGGGGTAGCACAAGTGATTTGACAAGTTATAGTTTAGTATGTAGTGGCAGGAAACGTTGTAACTTCTTTATTGAGTGGATTGATGCAAAGATCTTCTTTCGAATGTCTACTACTGCATCGCTCCAAGTAAGTGTCGTGTTCATAGTCAAACCCAGATTTTTCACTTTGTCGTAGTAGGGCAGAATATTACTGTTTACCATTATTGAAAGTGTATTGTCAAAATCAATTATTGAGTTTAGTAAACATTGATGGCAAACAATAATAGGTTTTGTCTTTTCGTGATTAAGTCTTAGTCCGTGTTTTTCAGTCCACAAAGTCATTCGGTCAATATCTTCATTCATTCAGGATTTCAGGCCGATCAGCATTTTGCCCGCACTTTCTAAAGGCCTAGAAAGAATCGTGCACTGTAAATTACTGACTTTATCACTGAAAACAAAATTTTATCTGACTACCAGTCTGGCTTTAGACCAGCTCATAGCACTGAAACCGCACTTCTTTGTGTAACAGAAGACATTAAACTGGCTATGGAACATCGACAGGGCACGATTCTAACTCTCTTTAATTTTTCAAAAGCTTTTGATTGCGAGTCTGCTCAACTGATATGGAGCAGATGAGGAGCAAGTCTCGTGTCAAGAACAGATTTTCTGCTGCCGAACTTGGGTACAACCATCGATGTAAATAAATACAACTGGATAGCGCGCTCCCCGTAAGGCTTGTGTAGTGATTTCCGAGCCAACACAGCTGTGCGTTGGGGTTGCAGCCGGGCCGAATTGAAGAGGCGTTGGGGGAAATAGCGCGAAACTGTATTGCTAACAGTATTGAAACCGGGCGGATTTGATAGCAGTTTTACGGGTAAAGCTTGCTATAGTAGATGTATTGCTATAACTATTAAGTAATTACAATTAATATTCAACTAGACGGTCAGTACAAGTTTGCCGGCAACAGATGCGTTCCCCCATCGCCCCTGCAAAATCTTAACACGTTAAGTGCCACGCCGTTTTTAGCCACATTACCGCAGTGCCAAACAGAAATGTAGTTCTTTTTTTTACCATATGATGTTTTTTATACTTGTTTATCGTAGTTATAAGGTTTTCATAAAAAAAATTACGATTTTGACCAAAAATAAAATTTGGACCAATCGGGGCGGCAGTGAAATTTTTTAGCAAAATATTGCTAGAAAAAATCAGTGCCGCCCCGATCGGACCCCGGGTAATCTTTCGGTATTTCAGGGTATTTTGCCCCGCGAAGTTGGCAGTAACTTAGTTTCCCGCCAAACCTGGTTACAGCATATGGTTTTGTACACATCCCCGGGCTTTACACGTCTTCCCCCTCCCCTACCACCCCTCAACCCCCGCCTTGACTTCGTGACCTTCACTCAGTTCTAGTTGTTTTGTAGATTCTTGGTTATGAAGGTTATGTAGGTTCTTGGTTATGAACCTAGAACCTTCATAAAGGTTCTAGGTTCTTGTTTTGTAAATAAATTTGTCTAAAATAAAAATAAAACGTTTTTCTCAATCACACCCAAAAATAACAATTACGATGGGATTTAGGTGTTTTTAGAAAATATTTATGAATTAATTTTCAGGTAAAATAACACTTACTGACGTAGATTTAGTGAATTATTAATATTAGTTGTGCATTCGCAGTCTATTTTTAAGTTACAGCAAATGAAATGTACAACATTTACATGAAGTGAAACCACGCCGCTCCAGTCGGGGCGGCGTTTTTAGAGCAAATTTGTAAGTATATTAGGAAGGCTGTGGGAGCAATACGAGGCTACGGCAACGCCATCTGTGAGGCACGGGATCTACTTTGCCGATTTAGTTCGTAAGATTGCCGCTAGAGGTCCACCAGTGAACTCTAGCGGCAATTTGGTGAAAGACTGCACAACCCAGGGCGCTGCCCCGGTTGGAGCGGTGCGTCACTCCGCCCGACCTACCTATGCCGCTCCGATCGGGGCGGCGTGGCACTTAACGTGTTAAACGCAACCACTGCCGGTGGCTCGTGTTGCGGGGCCTGAGTTACCAATCCAGTGTACTTATTTAAATCGATGGGTACAACAGCGAGAATAAGGTCTACATCAACATGTATCTCACCCGAGAGACCAGGTCGCTGTGGATGGAGACTCAACCTTTCAAGGAGAGGATGGGCTTCTTTACGATTAGTTTAGACAGTTAAGAAAAGAAATCAAATCAAAAATAAAATTAGATTATGACATTTTTATTTTTGAAATCGAAACTGATTTGTCAAACAATCCGAAATCATTCTGGGCCATGATTAAAAAACTGAGAGAGAGCAAGCGACGCAGGTCCAAACACAATGCACCTGGGAGACAAGGAAGTTGAGGGGAATGATAAGATAGCCGAGGCGCTTGCCGAATATTTTCATTCAGTGTACGAACCGAATGACCTTGACATTGACGATCTTGTCCGCCAGGCCTGCCGCTCGCCAGTTATGGAGAATGTTCACGCTTTATTTATCAATGAAATTAGTAAAAATGAAGTTTCAACTGCATTAAAAAAATAAAAAAATAAAAGATCGTTAGGACCTGATAACATTCCTCCGTACATTTTAAAAGGTTGTGCTGAGTTCTTGGCAAAACCATTACATCATTTAGTTAATCTTTCATTAAAAAATAATCGTTTTCCTGATATCTGGAAAGTGGTACCAATTCCCAAGAAGAGCGGTAGAGGGGATATAATGAATCAAAGACCCATTGCAATTGTTTCTTCTCCAGCTAAAGTTGTTGAATAACAACAAACAAGAAAGTTTTTGACTGTACAACAGATTGCTCACTCGTGTGAAGGATTTAATCACTCCTTTTCAGTATGGCTTTTTCCCGAGCAGACCAATCAATACCAACCTAATAAACTTTTGCCAATACACAATGGATTTAATAGGTAAAAATGTTCAAGTTGATTGTATTTACACAGATTTTGAAAAATCATTTGATAGAGTTAATCATTTAGAGTTACTGTCTAAGCTGCATTACTACGGTTTAACAGAAAATACAACTGCATTTTTTTCAACTTACCTGCACAAACGTAAGCAATTTGTGATGTACAAAGGGGTTAATTCTAAAAATATTATTGTGGACTCTGGGGTGCCCCAAGGTTCGAATTTAGGCCCATTAATGTTTTTAATTTGTATAAATGACATTGCAAAATGTGTTAAAAATAGTCAAATCCTAATGTATGCAGATGATCTTAAAATATTTAAAAATATTGAAAATATTCATGATTACTTTTTACTTCAGTCTGATATTAATAGCTTAGTTGAGTAGAGTAAGAAAAACTTGAATTGTAGTGTAGTAAAATGTGCTGTCATTAACTTACACTGGCAGTAAGGTATCGTATTGACAATATTCACATAGGCTTGCAAGCAATGACTGCCCTTGATGGAACAGGAGTTGTCCATGGGTGAGTATTTTGATGGATGGTTTCTTGACCATCTGTCTTTGTTAATTATTGATCCTGATAAAAGAATCAGCTAGTCTTTCCCAGCAAAAAAACATCACATCATCCCGTCCATTCTATACTCATCTTTGCTTCATGTTTCTGTTATAATCCTCTAGGTGTTGCATTGAAAATCCTAAAATGTTAGACAATTTTTTGCACTTTCACAGACTTTTATTTAAAATGGTGACTTAATGGTATATACAAGTAGATATTACCTTAAAGTAGAGAAAATGGCCTATCTTTTAATATATAATTTGTTGGTATAAATATATGATATAACAGCCTGGCTTAGGTTCAAATCCAGATAAAATGTGAGAGGACCCGTAGAATATATTTTTTTATCAGTAACCAAAAAACCAAGATATATATATTTTGTTAAAATTTTAATAAGGAAAATGAAAATATATAGTTTGATGGGGTTGGCACTAAAATCTATAAGTATAAAAGCAGGGGCGGATCTAGGAAGTTGTTCAGGGGGGGGCGCATTCCGGGGGGCCTGGGGGGTATGGAATACCCCCCAGACAAAAGGGGGGTCCGGGGGTCCTCCCCCGGGAAAACTTTAAAATTTAGACTTAAATGATATGGGTTTTTAAGCATTTAAGGCACTAAATTTAGAGTTTAGTTAATCATAATATAGTACGTTATTTTCTTCAACTTACAGTATTAGAAACGTTTTAGTTCATCGCGATCGCAGGGGTTAGTGAGGTTCATTGTATGTGATGCGGAAAGTGAAAAGGGACATCAAGTCGAGATTTTCCGGTTTTGAGTTATTAACATCCTGAAATTCAGCATTAAATTACAAACAATTTGACATATAATTTATAGTGCTATAATTTTTCGCCTTTGAGTTGTTGGCATTTTAATTTTAACTAGTTAAAACGGGTATTTTAAGTAATAAGAGCCCGGAACTTCAAACGTTCACAGAATACTTATTTTTAGTCTAGTATTTAAGAAATGAATTAGGTATCAAAATAAAGCTGAAAACTAGATCTTTAAAACTGAACAAAAAGAGACGTGATACACTTACAATTTCATTGTTTAAAAATCAAAAAAGTGAGAAGTTAGAAAAGGGGACCTCAATTAACTCGGAAGGCAGAATACCGAGGAATAAAAGAGAAATACACTATCAAGACGGTGATTTTCGGTCTTAGACAATATTCTTTTACAACGAAAAACTTGAAGCAGTTCACTTATCCGCCGATAGATGTCAGGAGAGACTAGTTTTGTAATGCCCCTGACGACTCTGTCAGTGCGGGCTTGCACATTTGGGAAATGGAGCCTGAAGTCGCCCGCCATGTTATTTCCCATTTAAGCGACTTGAGGTTCCTTTTCATATGCTAAATAGTCATAGACTGCTAAATCGATTATTTTTAATATTTCTCGGTTTCTTATCGCTAAAATAACAGAACCGAACCGAACCGTACACAAAACAACTGCGTTGTGTTTCGTCAAGTTGCCGATTAAAGGTTGAGCACGATGCCAGAACGAAATTACCCCTCCGCGCACCACCACGTTTAGATCCACAATTTACAGACCTGTTCAGCCCAGAAGTCCTGTGGGATGCGCATGCGCAGTGAAGATTTCCCCTACCGCGAGTCTCAGTACAGTCAAATTTCGAAATAACTCATCTGTCAAAACATATGATTCTTTATCTGCAACAATATTTGTAATGTTGTCATAGGCCATATGGGATTTTAAGTTGACTGTACACAACCGATGAAGAAAAAATAGTGGTGGGGGTATTCTCCATCTCTCTCGCACTTCCACCCCTACAAGACTTCCTGGCTGAATAAATCTGTAGTAGGAATGCAGACAGTTATTTAGTTGAAATATATAACCTCAATTAGACAATGTTGAAATGGGATGGTTGGATTGTATATTAAGAAATAACTCTAATACATTAATCTGAATAAGTGCAAGCCCTATGCATTTTTGTGTAAGTGAATCCCATTTCAGGCCCCAACTATTAAAACGTAAAAGTCCCTAGTCTAAGGTAAAACAAACTGTGGACCTGAGGGGGGGGCGATCGCCCCCCTCGCCCCCCCTCTGGATCCGCCACTGTATAAAAGAGGATGTTGGTATATATATATATATATATATATATATATAGAGCATTGATAAACTCAGACACCGCAGGACTGATGGCCACAAAACTTGGTAGATATGTGTAGAATTTCATGGAGTACGTTTATACACCATCAATTTTGTGATAACTTTCAAGGCTTAGCCCTGGGACCGTCTTAAAGGTACCCATGTCAGGGATTTTGAAAGAATTTGAGTTAGATTTGTTTACTAACAAAACATATGAAAGTAAAATTTAAAACAGGTGATGTAAATTAATGGTATTTCTTTCTGCTATTTAATTGTATTTGTTTACATGAAGATTTGTTACTTTGTGCCAGGTGGTTAATGAATTAGACATCTGCATTTTTTCAAAGTGCAATGCACTATATAAAATGCTGGTATGTCGTATAACATAAAATAAATAACTGATTACTGAAGGACTCCAGTGTTCAATGATCACTTATACTTGAAGGAATTATTTTTTATGACAACTAACTGCTATCAAAAGAGGAAGAATGTACTACTGTAAAGAATTAATTTTATCTACAGAACTTTAAAAATTGCCGGGACGGCTCATTCAATCTTTTTGTTCAATATAGAGTCTAAAAACATAAGACAGCACTTTTTAATGATTGCTGGAGTGGCATTGTAGTTTTTTGTTCAAGGTACGCCCTCAAACCTTAAGATAATGATCTTTTACAGTGAATAAAATTTCAAGCCATGTTCTATGGTTCCTCTAACAAGTATGCCTTCATAAGAAATAGGATTTCTAATACGCAGGTCTGCTGCGACGGGGGTGCATAATAAAGTTCTAATTATGGGTAACATATTCGAGCAGATTCAAAGTGCCGTCAAAAAAGCCAGGGGTGCTGTTCCTTATATTGTGCCCCATGATCATCATCAGGGCAAGCTCAGGTTAAGCAGAAACGACCATAAATGCTTCTCGGTGTTCGTCTCTTTCAATGGGCCTCTCGAGTGTGTGAACGTAATCCTCTTCACCTGATAGCAAGATCGACTGGACAGCCGATACAAGCAAAAAGCACTTGCAAAAGGAAGAACCACCGATATTAGGCATGAGCCTACCCAGGGTAGCAACGCCATTTGGGGCTTTGTTGGTGGGGCGTTAGATATGGTCACACTGTTTATATAGACAGGCACTTTATGCAGGAATAGAATACCCCCGTCATAGCAGACCTGCGTACTAAGAGCGAATTTCTAAAAACTTTTTTTGTTTTATGGAAGTACATTTGATATGTTCAAAGAAGTAGATTTCACAACGAGAAAAATAAATGGGAAAGCAAAACTATATAATTGATGGGTGATAGGGTATGTTTAATTTTAATTGTGAGCGAAGCCACGGGTTCTTCTAGTTGAAATATAAAAGGAAAGAAATAAAAACATGTAGTCACCATTTTGTAAGAAATCACACCTAGCCTTGGCTTAGGCCTAATAAGTCAATATCACTTTTCCTCATCACCTTCATCAATATCACTTTAAAAGTATTCATTATAATAAATTCTCTAATGTAACCGGATCTTAAATTGCACATATTTTTTTATGTTTAAGTTATAAACAAATCACAAAACTGTAACAACACATGACATCAAACAAACATCAACAACTGAAAGAAGAAGGAACCTGTAATTAATTAGTTTGCAAAGTGGCGAATATTTTTAGTTGCCATGAAGCCGAGAAAACCCCGGTCATTTTGGTAATGCTCAACGATCTGAAATGATCAATCGTAAGCTAAATATATATGCGTCAAGTAGAGCCTGTAACATCGCCGTAATTATGCCTATTAACATTTATTTACTGTGAAAAAAAGTCGCTGCCATAATTGCAGCAATGAACACTTCAGAGGGTTAACTTACAATTTTTACTGTATTAATAATTTATCAACTAGTCCTACATTAATCATCGACAAATGATTACTCGCCAAGTGAGCGGGCAAAAAATTATTAATTTATTATTAAAAGTACTCAGTTACATTATTAGAAGTACATATTTACTCACAAGGAGGTATTGTTCTTTCAGAAAGGTTCTTAACACAAGACATTTATTTGTCTCCTTACATTGTGTTATACCGTAATTTGTGAGTTTACTATTTAAAATTTACGGCCCGGTCTTGGGTATAAAGGGCTGGACAGGTAAAAAGATAGTTCGTGGTTAACTTACAGAATACAAAGACGACTCTCATGGCGATGGGCAACTAGCTATCTGAACATGAAAACTCCCAAACTTACGGCTTAAATACATCCAGAAGCTCCTGCTGGCCTTCGACGGCCGACCAATCAGAAACCTCATTCTTTGGCTCTAGCCAATTATAGGTGAGTTTAGCCCCTGATAACCAATACATGTACACCCCTACCTAGCTCGGCTTCCCCTCATACTCTTTCCTATGAAATGTCAAGTTCCCCAACTACCGACAGGTAAATAACAAGGCTGTTAATATTTTCATGGTATAAAGTTCATAGCAAAACTGTTGGTGTAATTTCAATAATGTTTTAGCTCATCAGCCTAGTTAAGGAAAGAGTCTTTCAGGCTATTATAGAAATTATGTTTAAAAGTGGAGCGTATTTCTCAACATTTCACTTGAAATATGCAGTCATGTCTTTTTTGTGGTCTTAACAGTGTTTATTTATAATTATATGCTATTTTTATATAGATTGAAAAACACGTGAAGAAAGAAAAAAACCTCAAAGTGTTAGTGTATGAGGGTGTAAGAGTCAATGGGTACATTCAACCTCATGACTTAGCCTCCTATGATATCATCATCACAACATATGAGGTAAGCTCTGTCTGTGGTATTGACCAAAAGAAATGTAGCATTATAAAACATGACTGGGTTACCATAACCAAAGTTTACCGTGAAACTCAAAGATAAGTATTGCTGTATCTAAGTTGAGGTTTTAAGACAGTAAAATAAACACACAAGTTTATTCAACAACTGAAGTTTATTGATATAAATATTCCTCAGTAATAATACGTTACCATAAGTCTTAATATAAAGGCCTAATAGTCCAGTCAAAATCTAACTTTCGCTGGAAAGTTTTGGGTTAAGTTTGATTTTTGTTGTTTCTTATGTTTATTGGGGCGCTGATCCAAATCTGATGTTTGTTGACAAAATTTCATGACAGAACATTGTCAAAAGTGCAAAATAAGGCAAAAATTCTGTTTTTAAAAATATTTTTTTGCTTATAACTCAATTTTTACGTGATGAACATTGATTTGCAAAATAAAAGAACTTAAAATTTCCTACAAGATACACTATTTGTTTTTATTTCTATGACAAAGTATATGGACAGCGCTGCAAATTGAAAATTGACACTTTTTTCCATGTAAGCAAATTTTCCTATAAGGAATAATATATTTCAGTATGAGTTATAGTAAAACCTAGGCTCCAAGGCTTCTATAACCTTGGGCCTAAGTCAATATCACTTTCATCAACATCTTCATCAATATCACTTTAAAAGTATTCAATATAAATATAATTAATTCTCTAACGTTACTGGATCTTCAATCGCACATATGTTTAGGTTGTAAACAAATCACAAAACTGTAACAACACATGACATCAAATAAACATCAACAGCTGAAAGAAGAAGGAACCTGTAATGAATTAGTTCGCAAAGTGGCGAACATTTTTAGTTGCAATGAAGCCCAGAAAACCCTGGTCATTTTGGAAATGCTCAACGGTCTGAAACTATCAATCGTAAGCTAAATATAATTATGTGCGTATTGTGATGTCCCCAGACCCCAAAAACACCATCTGTTCAAATTCTTTTACACATGCATATATATGTACAGATGTTTACATATAAATTTACACTTTTTTTCTTTTACAGACGATAACTTTCGAAACAGTAGGTTAATTACATTCAAATTTGGAATGTAATCAAGTAATATACTCATGTGAATGTATTAAACATGATACAATTACACCAGTTAAAATATGAGCCACATCGGCCAATTTTAAATGCATTAAGGGGAGATTTTGTAGAAGTGTAGACTTTGAAAATTAATAGAAAATAGCCTTTAAATATTTGAAATAACCTCTAAATTGAAACTTATTTCATATTGTTTTAAAATACCATTTTTAGTAACAATAGATTGTTCATTTAATAGCTGGCCATAATGCTACTAACTGCCATTGCAGGTCCTGACGAAGGAGCTGAACTACACCAAGCCGGTGAGCCGGTCGTTGCGGCACGCCAAGCGGTTCTTCGCGCCGACGTCGCCGCTGCTGTTCGTCCAGTGGTGGCGGCTGTGTCTGGACGAGGCCCAGATGGTGGAGGGCTCGAGCTGCCGCGCCGCTGAGATGGCCAAGCTGTTCGCGGCCGTCAACAAGTGGGCTGTCACTGGCACTCCGATACAAAAGGCTGTCAACGGTGAGTCAGTCAGGACTAGTGCATGTGTATTTACCATAGTGTAGATTCTTTCTTTGAGGTTCATTGATGGTGTTAGTAAGTTTGGTGTTGGGTACGTCGGCCAGAGCAGCTAGGCGGTCCAACATCTAGGCCGCAAAGTAATTAGTTCCTGAGGAAGCGAATTGTTAAAATTATCCCGAAACGTAGTATATACTGTGTGGGGCCCCGATTTGTGTAAATAACTGTTTGTTTGTGTGTAACCATAATTGTTTAGCTGTTTTTGTGTAATCAACCAACATTGGAGCCTGCACAGGATTACAAAGGTGGGTGAAGCCCAAAAAATCATTACTAGGGGTGTGCGAATATTCGAACTTAGAACTTTTTCGAATCGAATATTGTGATATTCGATTCGATTCGAGATTGCAAAGAAGTTCGATATGACCGAATCGAATACTTAAAGGACTGGCATAAAATCAAAAGTAGGTGAAAACGTTCCCATTTTCAAAATAAAAGTACGTTTTTATTAGTTGCAAACAACTGCGAATCCATTTTTTACATCAGAAACAGTTGCGTCCTCACATAGACAGACAAAAGATGAATAGCTGCTGTAAAATAATACTGACATCGCAGTTTTGCCACGAAATTCCCTCTGCCATGTTGATCAGTCGTGCAGTACTTAGGTTAATATACTGCACAATACCCGACGCGACAACGAATTTTTTCGTAAGATAAATTCTAGTATCACAGCATTAAATCATATAACAAATAGTAGTCCATCCTTCATCAGTTCTGTCTCGAGCAGTATCTGTTACCGACGAAACATCAGTTGAGTTGTTGAGTTGGTAAAAGAGAGAATTGCAATCAAGACCAATCAGAGTTCACCGATGACCGACAGTGTCCAGAGTCGTCTTCAGTTGCCAAAACGAAATATCCCGTAAATACCCCATAAATAATTAGTCTTGCTGGTGTTTCGTACGACTTTTTCAGGCCGTAAATATCTTAAACGGAATCCGGGATCACCATCGCTTCCAACTTTGATACCATGAAGTACAATAATTTTGGGCTGGCAAAGAGTTGGCGGACCTGTTTATTATTTTCTTTTCGTTTTCGAATTTCGTCGTCGTTCGAAACTTCGTCTGTCTGCTTTTGCTTTTGAAGTTTAGTAGTTTAGTTGTTGTTAATAACTCGAGAATGTCTGTGTCTATCGCGTGTTTGTTTCAATCACTCAGATTTCTTTATTTTTCAAATAAGCAATTACGTAGAAATAGAAACGTTGAAAGATCAAAAATTGGTTTTATTTTGTTGAAATCTGACGAATCAGGCGGAGCGTGTTTATTTTGATACGTGATTAAAATGGTAATTTTTAGATAACGTACAATGTTGGTTTGACAACTTAAGCCTACGATAATAATTATTGAGTTTGCTTGCTGTTTATAATGTAAAACAAATAAACTTTGTTGTAAGTAAATGGCAATTGTAAATTATCTTAAAATTTAGGTTAAGTTTACTGGTCTGACATTATTATTATTTAATAGTATTAGGCCTACTTTAGGAGAATCAAAATCTTTGTTCTCAGGCATTAATGCACAAATAAAATTGTAAGGCTTTCTTCAAATATTAAGTAGTTGGTGAACCAAGTTTTATATGCAATTCTTTGGTCTATCCCTTAAGCCTAGTCTCTGATCAAATAATTCATTGGTTCATTAAAAGGAAAAGGAACAAAGGGATGCAGAGGCCTAAAACTGAACAAATTTAGGTTGCAGTAGAAAAGAATTGTTTAGTAGCCAAATCCTGAAATTGCTACTATAGGCCTAATTATGCTTATTCAAATGAATATTACCTATGCTTAAGGGGAATCAATAAATTTCTTAATTCTTAACAATTGATTAGTTGTACCTTTGTGTACCTTAGTAATTGATATTTGACCTATATTATTTTGACTTGTTATAATGCTATTAATAATTAAATACGATAAATACAGGGAGGGGAGGGAGAAAGTAAGGACAAGAGTAAAGAAAACACAATGAAATAACACTTTTGTTTTGATAACATTACCTATATTAATTATTGAATAGTTGCTAAAAAATGCTTGGTAATTTGCTGAGTATACAGGTTTGCTGCGAAAGGGTATTTATACTTAGCCTATATGCTGCGATTTAAAATTTGATCTCATTTGAACGAATAACCATTGACATAAATATTCGTTTCGAAAATATTCGATATTCGGAATAGTTATAGACTATTCGATTCAATTCGATTCGAACCAAAAAATCACTATTCGCACACCCCTAATCATTACTAACTAATTAATCCTCCAAGTCTTGCTCCAGTTGCTTAAGTCGTTTTCTTGCACCTGGACAGGCGTTTGCTGCTGTGGCGGGTCGGGGCCATAGAAGACAGGGGCTGGCTCACGGGAGCGAGAGAAGTGTCCACGCCACCTCCCCTACTTCCCCTCTCCATGACGTCACCTTGAGTACACTATGGCCCCGCGGCAGGACGGCCCGCTGTTTCGTTACATCTCGCTCGTTTACACGCTCGTGGACTCTTATAAAATTTTTGTTTTCGTCGAACATTATATATTTGTATTCTGCATATTTTGACGCACCTAATGGTGTAAAAATCCGTTAGGTAAGACTTGCAAATGATTAAAAAAACTTTAAGTATTTTAATCTTTGTGACACGTAAAAGTTAGTCGGCTACTACTTTTTTTATTTTTAGGTCAGGAAAGTTTCGTCTGCACGAAAGTTGTAGGTAATCAAATGAACTTCCAACTTTGTATTTAACGTTTTTTTCTAATTGGTCTAGTTTTTTCAGAAAAAAAACAGGATTAATAGTGCGACAAAGTTAAAACTCGAGTGCGCGGCTCGTCGTTTCATAGCAAGTTAACGCTATACTTCAGGATAACTTGTCCACATAATAAAAAAAAATGTAATCACACTTCATCTTTTTTCACATAGTGTAAAAAGTGTGTGTGTGTTACTGATCTGTATAGAATTGCATGAGAAGTGAGTTTAATCATAGGTGTCTCAAATAATGGAAATAGCTAGGATTTATTAGGTATAATTAAGGGTATTATTCACTGGTGGGTGGCAACACTGAAAGGCGCGAAATCAGCGCGGGAAGTTTTCCAATTCCACGGAAGTGGTGCTTTAAGTTTATCTTCACTTTTCTGTAAAGGTGCGTGTACATCCAAAGTTTTGCGCTGTTTTGTGTTTAATTTACTGATATACATGTAGGCTACAATGAGTGTTTGCTCTGTCGCGGTTTGTAAGAATTATTCTAGAAAAACTACTGGTGTTACTTACCACTCATTTCCGACGGATCCCGCGATTCGTGCAACGTGGGTTATTAAGTGTAAGCGGGCGGATCCTGTAAATCCGAAAACAGCTAGAATCTGTAGTGATCACTTCACCCCTTCTGTCTACGAAGATGATTTAAAGAACAGACCTCTTGGATTACCGCAGAGGAAGATTTTGAAGAAGGACGCTGTGCCATCTGTTAATTTAACTCCCAAGGTCAGTGCGGAAAAACCTAATGTAGACGAAAGAAATGACAGGCATGCCAAAAGAGAAGTGAGAAATGCAGCTTTAGAACATTTAAACATTTTAAGCCCCAAAAAACCTAGACTGGAAATTAATTTAGAATCAACGTCAAACAATATAAATGATGAAGCTGGAGACATTCCTACGAACTGTTCCGAAAAAGGGGGGGTATGTAAAGAATGCATGGATAAACAAAATAAAATATTAAACCTTGAAAGTGAACTCCGCACTTTAAAATCTGAATTACAGTCAGCTAAAAAGAAAATCAATGCAAATGCTAAAAAACTTAAGAGACATCTACGAAGTAAGGTTACACTGAAAACTTGTCTTACTAAGCAGAGAAAAGAATTATTAAAAAGAAGTAAATCTAAGTGTCATATTTTTTTTGAAAACGCCAAAACATTGCTTACTCCAAACCAAATTAAAGCGATCTCTAGCAAAAAGAAGATTATGAAATGGAGTGCAGATGACATTTCTAGGGCAATAATGTTAAGAGCACTTAGCCAAAAGGCATACGAATTTATTAGGCAAAAAATGCACTTCCCTCTTCCCTCCCCAGCAACTCTTAAAAGATGGTGTGCGAAGTTTCAGTGCGAATTAAACCGAGCAATCAAAAAAGACAGCCGAAAAGCGAGCAGAAGATGAGCAAGTGGTTAAAATCGGCAATTTAAGGTAGGCAAGTTATCACTTCTTATTACCACTCCTTTTCACATTAAAACTATTGCTATTATTCCTATATAAATAAGATACCAGAGGTATCCGTATTAGCCAAAACAGTGTATATTAAGTCGTCAAATTGTGATTAAGCAGTGAAACGGCGCGCCGCGCATTCGACTTTGAACATTGCCGCTCTGTTAAAGCTGCCGATATGAAAAAACTAGACCAGAGAGCGAAAAAAGTTAAATACAATGTTTGTAGTTCATTTCATCTCCTACAAATTTCGTGCAGACGAAACTTGGCCGACCAAAAAATAAAAAAAAGTACTGGCCGACTAACTTTTTCATGTCACAAAAAATATTCTTATTAAAGTTTGTAGTTTTTTTTTAACTATTCGCTAGTCATACCCGGATGAGTTCTGCACCATTAAATTTGTCAATTTATGTAGATTACAAATATATAAGGTTTTACCAAAAAATATTGTTGTAGAAAAGATAAGGGTGTGTAAACGAGCGAGATAAAACGTAGCAGCGGACCGCCCTACAGTGTCCGCACCGTGACGTCACAGAGAGGGGAAGTAGGGGGGGCAGCTCGGACGGCGGCGGTGTCGGATACCTCAAACGATGAGCCGGCCCCTAACTTCTATGGCCCCGGTGGCGGGTGCTGTGTGTTGACTGTGAGTGTACAACTGTCACAGACTTGGTGGGCCTGATGGAGTTCCTGGCGGGATCCGAGTACCCGGATTTTCTGTTCCTGATGCACCAGGATTGGCGCTCGCTGCTGTGGCTGGTGCCGCGGGCGCTGTATGCTGACTGTGAGTGTCCAACTGTCACAGACTTGGTGGGCCTAATGGAGTTCCTGGCGGGGTCCGAATACCCGGAGTTCCTGTCGCTGATGCACCAGGACTGGCGCTCGCTGCTGTGGCTGGTGCCGCGGGTGCTGTGGCGCTCGCAGATGAAGGACGTGCTGGCTGAGGTGGGCGTCCCGCCGCAGACCGTCGTCACCCATACCATGGACTTCTCCAAGATCGAAAAGTACTTCTACAAGTGCACGCACACCGAGTGTTCGCAACAATTTGTCAACAAAATATCCAGGTTTGCCACCTCATTTGATATCTTTTTGCAGTGGGATCTCCAATTTTTAATCATCTTATTTAGTTATTATATAGTATTCAAGCTGTTAACTTTGTTGTAGTTGCAAACCCATCGTGCAATAAATAAGACATTTTTCTTTTTTGGTAAACTAGTGGGGGTGGGGGGGGGGGCACAGTTCCTACACATCCTCCCTTTACTATGCATGCTGTCAGCCTAAAAATACTTTGTTATTTCATCTGAATCAGTTGTAAAGAATTTGAATTGATTAAAAATGTCAACATTCCCATGCATTCTTCAATAAAACTACAGATTAATTGGTCCTTTATAGTTGTATGTTTACCAGATGGGATTTTGGTTTTAGAATAAAGTACAAGGCCTACAGGAATAAATAGTGCTTGTGTCGTTATATTTGGAACATTTCTCTTGAATGGGTTTGCCCAAACTTGTTCGAGGAGAGAAACCATCAGCTAGGTTTTAAGTTTGACAGTGTTTATTCATGATAAATTTTGGTAATTATTTGTTTCAGATTTGAAAATCTCAACATTCCTCTCAAAAGTCTGGACCGACAAGTCATGAACTCGGTGTTGAACCCCTTGCTGAAGCTTCGGCAGGCGTGCTTGCATCCTCAGGCAAGGGCTTGTGTTGTGTGCATTTGTTTAGCCTCTAGCTATGTTACTTTGTGACTAAAGATTTCTTGTTGTAGAGAGATATAAAAAATATTTGTGTCTCGTCGGGCGGCGGCATTAGATCGAAAGTCATTAGATCAAAAGGTACTGGATCGACACTTTTGTCGGTCCAGTGCCCAGTCGATCCAATGCCTGTCGGAGCAGTGCCTTTCGATCTAGTGTCTGTCGATGCTGTGCCTTTCGAAGATATATCTGTATTAAGTTTGGGAAATCGTCATTATTTTAAAATTATTGTAAACAAATTTTCGTCTTTAGAAAGTTTTAATGTCGAACGGCACTGGACTGACAGGCATTGGATCGAAAGGCACTGCACCGACAGGCGCACTGCATCAACAGCCGCTAGATCGAAAGGCACTGCATCGACAGTCACTAGATCGAATGACACTGGATCGACAGTCACTAGATCGAAAGCACAGAGAAGGTAGAGACAGATGTCTAACGGGATAGGCCGGCGAGGTACAGCCGATATTAGTTCCTCGCAGCGCCACTAGAGTGTGCGGGAGCCGCTGCAGGCAGCTTTGGCGTACTGAGCCCACCCCACTCCTTCAGCCCCTCCCTCCCCTCCAGCGCGTGCGTGCGGCTCCGCCCGCCGCGCTGCTCTGTCCCCGCGCCGGGGCCAGGCTTACAGCAAGCAGTACTGTCTGCTGCTGTATCGCTGTTTCGTTTTGCAACCTCTCACTTTTCCCTTCATGAAGCCTATGAAATGCATATTCACTTGACTTGCTCATTTTGTCATTGTATTAGTCATGAACCTCTAACATGGCAGTTTACCCGTATAGAAAAGTTACAGAAAAAATACTGTATTATAGTTTTTAGAATATTTTAAAACTTATTCAATTTAATAATATTTAGAAAAAACTTATTATTAAAAGTGATTTTTTATGTACGTTAAAAGGATAAATAAATCGAGGACAAATTTCATTTGAAAACAAATATATACATATTGACATTGCAATAACCTAAAGGGCAAATAGCAGAATGTAGTTTTTACATTAGAATACAAATAAAAAGTTTCAGTAAAGTAGATTAAGGTATTAGGACATCGTTATAAAGAGGAAATTGGTATCCGATCTTGAATAACCAACCTCCAATCATAATTCCAAGTAAATATTAAAAACAGTTACAGTAGAACCTCAGTAATTCGAACCTCGATATTTCGAAAACCTCTAATTGGTATGTTTTGTCTATTCCCTTAAAAAAAACCTCTAATATTAAAAAATAATAGGACTTTCTTCACTTCTTTACGAATCGAACTATACCAAATGAATCATACTTTCGCCCGTTAAAACCCGTTTTATGACTGTACAACAAACACAAGCACTTAAAAAAAACCATCATTGATTAAATTAAAAACTGGAGTTTTTCACTCACTCATGCTTTTATGCACTATCAAACAATAGGGTATTCATTTTCATCTCCGCACATCTTTAAAGGCCAGTGGGACACAGAGCCCTTAGGACGGATTACAAAATTTACTTTTCAAAAATCTTGACCTAACAATGAGGAGCATAACAAAAAAGAATTGTCAAATTCGGTGCACACATTTTCGAGCTATTGAATGACCAAGGGAAAACAGGATTTTTTTATTTATATAGATTTCTGAATCCCGTAAAAACTATTTGCAGCTTTATGTCCGTCATGACCGGGCTTTTCCACTAATTATTAAGCCTAGTGTTAACTGTAAGGGATAAAATTAAAATTGTATTTCAAATCATAAACTTTTATTTATATAAAAGTTTTATTTTAAGCTTATATAATTTTTAAATTTTACATTTTTACACTATACAGAGGATAACATGGTAATGAAAATATTGAAAAAACCTGAGAACACATGGTGTTTTCAGTGGCGACGCGTGACATTTTTGAGTGGTCATCGCTGATAGTGTAGAGGTACACGGGACTGCGCCGGCGCGGCGCCGCGCGGCGGAACGGCTATGTTGCTATTTATAGAATAGTCGCGGCAGACCTGCGCTTGACCGGCCCGGATATCCGTCCCCCAGCATCATTCATAGACCCCACGACCATAGATAAAAACATCCATGACTCTACTGAAAAGGTGAATGGAATAATACTGATACTTAAAAGCTCTCGGATGAAAGTTTAACATTGAAAAATGCAGCTAGCTATTTTATTAAGCAGTTTATGATTTAATTTTTATAATTTTTTAATCAGTTTAGTTTTATTTTTATAATTATTTTAGTCGAACAATTATATCACCTTCTCCTTCAGTCATTGTTGTGCTCATCGATTAATAATAAAACCTGTTAAAAATTTAATTAAACCACTGCAACTTCACTCATTGAAACTTCACAAACACAAGCACAGCGCGCGGCGCGAGAACTGTGCGCATGCGTGAGTAGCGGAGCAGGTCTTTCTGCACTTTGAAGTGAACTACTTTAGGTCTCTTTGCGCATGCGCGAGTAGCGGAGCAGGTCTCTCTGCACCGTGAAGTAGCACTGACAGACAGCGACAATGAAGTCGAGAGTTGCTCGTTACGTGGCGAAGGCTGTCGAGTACAGCCGAAGGGAGCCGGACGCCAACTGATTCTCCAGCGACAGAGAATCGCTTGGCCACCTCTACACAACAGCGGTGTGAGTGGTGGGGATGGACGCGGGGAGGTATGCGCTCCACTAGATTGGATTCTCCAAACTCGGAGAATCGGTTCGGATTTAGTCAATAGAGAACTACGGACGCGGCGCATCTGCTGCGCAAAGCAAAACGCCTTGCATAAAATAGCTTGATACTCCGAAAATTTATGATTTTCTTTTGAAAATAATAGACATTTAGGCTTCTGACATTATGTTATTTGTAGTTTTATCTAAAATATTTACTTTTAAAATTGAGTTAGTCATCGGCGAATCTGTAGATGACCGCACGCCTCGCCACTGGGTGTTTTGTGTGATACGAGTTATTATAGTAGGAATAGATGAGAACAAACAGAAAACTGTAATTTATGAGTGTAAAAAAGGCAATTATTATAAAATAACGACATCTTTATACAGGATATTTCGGATATTTCGAATTCGAATACAAAGCGTCCGTAACTAAACCTAATACAACCGATACAGCACGCTGTAAAATAGAGACAGTTTTGACTCCTGTCTCCCCTGTAATCAATAATTTTCAAAATGCTTTGAGCCACTCTGTTCTCTGTAGGCCTACTTAACTTAACACCCTTGAAAATGTTAAGATTTTGTTACCGTCCTATACACACGTGGTTTTAAAACACTTGATAATTTTTTTATTTGAGGAACATTCTTCCTGAACACTTTTTATAAAAGTCACAAACAACGTCAACCCCGGTGGGTGGTGGTGATAATATCATGTTAGGCTATAGTTATGGGAATTGGCTCGCTCGTTTTGCAGACGGAGAATAGCTCACTCGCCCCGCGGCCGAAAAATTGCTCGCTCATTTCTTGGCCGGAAAATCGTCTGCTTGTTTTGTGGCCGGAAACAATGCACAAGTGAGAAAACAGCATTTTCTAATTCTATTCATCAACCTCAGACGGATAATGTAGGATCCGCATACTTCAGGTCCGGAAGGTTCGAGGCGTGCAATATGTGAGATAAAGTTTTTACTTTGAAATTAACAGAAAAAATTCTTTTTTACCAGTGTTGACAACGTATAATTCTTGAACACTTTCTCATTTGTCCCTTAGTGTTAGGCCTACTTCATAAATATGCTATTTTTATTGTGAAAAAAATTTTCCCTCTAAAATTTCAAAGTGATCTAAAATTTTCAGAATCTAATCTGTGAGCAGCCTCAAATTAGTTCAAATTTCGGGAGTTATTCTGTTTGTTGTTATGCCTCTAGATTGCCTAAAATCAAATTTTCAGATGTAATTTATGACGTCCCGAGTAGGTTATACATAATTTATTTTGTGGTATAAATTCAAATAACTTTTGCTTTAGGTTTAAACTATTAAAAGGCTTTGGCAAATTTATATCTCATCGCTACTACAATAATAAACACAACGTCGGGGGAGAAGAGAGAATTCCATCAAGGTCACTCCCGACTCGCAACCGCTGTGCTGTTGCTTTGACGCTGTCAGCGACGGCGACGGTTGTTCGATGCAAGCCGAGTGGTTTGTTTTTATATTTGGACTTGAATTATAATTGTAAATCGATGCTTGAATTGACGTATATTTTCTTAGGCTTGTTATTTCAGTAAAATGTGATACAGAAAATTTTACTCTTCACATTCATATCATAAATTTATTATTTTATTAATATTTTAAAATTTGCCGTTCCTTAACATTTGCCGCCCCCAAAAATCTGCCGCCCTGGGCGGCCGCCCGGTCCGCCCACCCCTGGGGCCGGCCCTGTGGGGACCCTGGCGCGGGGTGTTTTAAGACCTTAAAACACCCCGCGCCAGCACTTAAGGGTTTAGCTGTATATCATGGCCTACGAAAATCGGTACTATTGTGGCTAAAAGATAAAATCATATTAATATATACGAGACAATTGCTTATCCATCACACCGAAGACGCATTAAAAATACATTTCTTGTGTTTGGTGCCGGGCGGGGGGGCAAACTCCGATTTTGCCCCGGGCGACGTCACTGGGAATCGGCTGTGAGTGGATGGGGGTAACAGGTGCATGGTGAGAGGAGGGTGGGGGTGTTGTAAAATTCTCAGAACTTGAATGTTCGGCGACCGCCGGCGACTTTAGTGGCTCACTCACTCCTCCCCCGCAGGTGTGGTTGTTGCCAGGATTTCATGTTATTAGGAATTCGCACTTGAACTAAAAAAAACACTTTATTGTTTGTAAATAGTTTTACAGAATGTGCAATAATATATTTTAATTGTAATAATAATAATTTCAATTTGCGGTAAAAACTGAACTACTTGAGTTACGTACAAAAAAAGTTTAATAAATGTATGTAATTGGCCAAAGTGCTTCGTTTACACATTGTCTCTGTCCAAAAATAACTAAAAAGTTTATCATATAAGAAAACTGTTTTCTCTTCAATATTTGAATAAGTACGTCAATCCCAATTATAAACATTTATACCCTCTATAAAATAAATTTTGTAGTCAGTTTTATCCTGTTTTCCCCAATTGTTAATCTGTCAACATGCAGCAATTCAAAGCATTCTATAAGTGCTGTTATAAACATTTTGAAACAGCGTATCAAAAAAGTTATCTCATCTCTAAGCGTCTTGTTCTTTTACAGATTTAGTAATATTCAGGCGAACTTTAAATACCTATTCCTTAATATTTTAATAAAGTATTTTGGAATATCGCCGATAAAAACGCCAGTAAGTTTATGGAAACATGTATAATCTTATCTTTGTTAGTCAAGATTTATTATTGTATTATATATTTTTTAATTATTTTGTTAGTCATGTAAAAACAATGTATTCAATGTAAGACAAATTAAGAAATTTTGGAAATAGCAGTTTTCATCACGAGGAGCGAAAGTAGTTCTTTTCGGTACGAGATCGTAATTTACGATCCAGGCGCAGCCGAGCTTGGAAATGCGATAGAGTACCACGAAGAAGACACTTTTGCTCCGAGTGATTAACAACTATTTTCATCATTATGTACAAATAACCATTTAATCGTAAAAAAATTAGACTACATAATTTTGAGGTTATCCAACACAGACATCGTCATTTAAACATCTGCTAATTGTTTACAAACACAAGTGAAGAAATCGTTCAACCTTTCAAACGTAACATAAACAAATTTTGACATTAGAGTACGGCAAAATTTACCATATGTTTTTTTCAGTACTCCTATTCGAAGTGACCCAAAAATGATCATTTTGCTTACGATTTAGAGAACTAAAACGACTGTTTTCCGGACAGTATGATGAAAACCTTTTTATTTACATTTAGTTTACTTGCCACCATTAGATATTTCAAAACAGTGCTTAGATCTACAAATAATGAAATACAAACATGTGTTTAGAAAAAGCTGAACAAAGTTATAACACATGAAAAATACTAAGCATTTTTAAATAGCATAACTATAGGAAGCAAATAGTTTAATATATTCGCAAAAGTTTATAATATTTATTTGGCAGTTTGACAATATTATGTATCAGCTGAAATTAAAACATTTCACATCCGTAATTCCCCCGTCAATATTTCGTAACATGGCAGTTAAATGGTGAATTATCACTCCTTCTTTCCAAAAACTTCCTCAGAAGTGGAGTCGATGCAAGGAGTCGTGTGTCGTCGCGCCATGGCCGTGGTCACGGCGGCGAGCGAGACCCCGGCCTCGACGCGGCAGGAAGGATCGGAGAGGGGAAATAGGGGGTCGGTAAGGAAGTTTGGCGTACCGCGCGACGCTAGCGCCACGAAGTGTTTGGAGTACACAACTACGACGAACCGCGTACCCTTTCTTAGCATGGAGTCAGACATCTGCCTCTACCTTCTCTGTGTCGAAAGACACTGCTCTGACAGTTATACTTCTAAATCCAGTGCTCCGGCAATACTGTCCTCACAAGTTTCACAACGGAGAAAACATCAAATTGAATCGTTAATTTCAAAATACCCATGATTTAAAAAAAATTGGGAAAAACTATTAGTTAAATAATAGTTGATTACCAAAGTAATATTTGTGTTGGCTAAAATAGTTTTAAAATAAGATTTATCTAAATTTAAATGTTGAAAAAATATTTTTTAAATGATCTTTTTTCAAACAGATTTCCTAACTGACCAATTTTAATACTATTTATAATGATTTTTAATCTTATGTACCATTTATAATGTATTCATTTGTACCTTAAGAGGAGGCTAAAGGCAATTCGGTGTCACCCTCGCGGTCGAGATACGTATTAAAATTATGCCGCGATGATTTCTAGTCTTAACTAGAATATAAAGTACTCTTTCCCACTTTTATGACAAAATATAGCTTCAGAGGCTGATATAATGTCGTCGCTCATTAAATAAGTATTCAAACAGTAATGAATGTAGTAAATACTCCTCCGCAGGGTCGGCGATCAGCGTGTGTAAACGTTCACACGGTCAAATTTTCTGGCGATATATTTCAATTTGGAGAAAATAATTTTATTGCACCTTGAAGACAAATAAATTCAACACTAGGTTCATGAAGCACATTTTTTCATTTTCTTTTTATATTCCGAGTTATTTTAGCTCAAAATATCAACTAGCTAAAACCCACTATTTAAACTCTAACGCAAATTACTCTTGTATTTGATAAGATATCGGAAAAATAAAAAATGCATATTGTGAGGAATTAATTTCTTTTCATTTTGATACGTAGGTTATTGTCGTACGTTGAAAAATAACATCAGGATATGGTATCACATGATGTTGTAACCCGCAAAAATCGTGACAACACCCTTGTGTTTGGGAAAGCTTTTCGTCCATAATTTTCGATCGAAAATCAAAACAAAATATATCAAATCGAAGAGGAGAACAAATTCTACAAAACAGTACCACTTCAATCACGATGTTACGAAAAATATAGGCGTAATCAGCCTCTGAATTTGCTTAGTCGAATTTACCTAATTAACAATCACTTAAAAATCATCGGCTGAATTTTAGGTGTAATTACTCATTTACCTTTCTTAGAATCGTGGAAGCAAATGGTAATATTTTGTAGGGTTTTTTCTCCTCTTTAATTTGATATATAATGTTTTCATTTTCAATCGAAAACTTTAGTCGGAATGGGTCCCCGCACACAAGGGTGTTTTCATGATTTTCGCGGGTTGCAACATCGCGCAATACCATATCCTGATGTTATTTTTCAACGTACGACAATAACCTACGTATCAAAATGAAAAGAAATTAATTCCTCACAATATGCATTTTTTTATTTTTCCGATATGTTAAAAAATACAAGAGTAATTTGCGTTAGAGTTCAAATAGTGGATTTTAGCTAGTTGATATTTTGAGCTAAAATAACTCGGAATGCATAAAGAAAATGAAAAATGTACTTCACGAACCTAGTGTTGAATTTATTTGTCTCCAAGGTGCAATAAAATTATTTTATCTAAATTAAAATATATCGCCGGAAAATTCGACCGCGTGAACGTTTACACGCGCTGATCGTCGACCCCGCAGAGAAATATTTACTACATTCATTTCTGTTTGAACACTTATATAAATGAGCGACAACTAGGGGTGTGCGAGTATTCGACGGGTCGAGCTTTTAGGTCGAGCTTTTCAGTATTCGGCTCGGCTCGACTTTTTTCTAAAAAGCTCGACACTCGAGCCGAGCTTTTGATAAGAGAGTTCTTATCGGAAAGACAATTATTGCAATCTATTACAACGTTGGACACGTTAAACCGGAAGAGCGTTTTCCTCCCACAAAAAACAAGCAAAAAACATTCCCTAGTGATAAGGAAAGGACATTGACAGGTAACAAGAAATATTATCTCCATTTAGACGGAAATTGGAGCTATATTTAGTTGACCTTGGGGAACATGAAATACAGCATTTAAGTCTATTGTTTTATCAAGGCTTATCTCTTAAACGGTATATCGTACAAGTTTCATTTTGGTCTCATTTGATTTATAAAAATAAGACAAAAAATACGAGCCGTCATTTATAGTTGTATGACAAGTAGTTTGTATTTTTGCATTTTGTAGTCAGGATTCCTTATCTCCCAATTAACTCACGCACTGAATCAGACAAGAGCAAAAAACAGGGAAGGGGCTTGAAGTAATCAACCTCCACCCACCCCCCCCTCTCATTGGCCACTGATAAGTAAAGAGAGAGGGTTAGCTGTTTCTTTCTTTCTCTCTATTCCGTCCTTATTTATTTATGATCTTTCTTCTTCTTAATTGTACATTATTTTCTTCACAAAAGTTTATAAATGTAACTAATTTTAGGATTACAATAAATTATTGTTGTTATTACATATTATTCCATTCATATATTATATTCTGAAATATTAAGTTTAGCCTTGAATATTATGCCACAATTGGGACTGCTATTTAATTTTTTAACATCTTTACTTAGTGAACATAAAAAAAATCAATCTTGTGTTTGACTAAGTGTATATGTGTGATTCTCTTACTAGATATAATTTTAAAACCTTTCAACTACTTCTTTCTACTCTTGAAATTAAATTTTGTAGTACCTATATGTAACTAGTCTAATTATGCAATTTTAACTATTTATTTTAAAGTAAAGTATTTTGGGATTGGTTATTACTTAAATATAATGTAGGTAAATGTAGATTTTAAATTTGGTATTTTTCTTCATAAATTATTTGTTAAGCCAGTTTGATTAATTTTATGTAACAAAATACAAAATACTGAAGAACCTATGAAATAATTCACTTGTTTTGGGGATAAGCTTTCTATTTTTGAGCTGGCGGTCACTTAAGGTATGCAAACATTAGTCTATTGTATCTTTAAAAATTAAAATCAAGCTTTATAATTTCTTTTAATAATTTGGTGATTGTTAAAAAGCTCTGCTCGAAAAAGCTCGAGCTCGAAAACTTTTGAAAAAGCTCGGCTCGGCTCGGCTCGAGTTCAAAAATCACTATTCGCACACCCCTAGCGACAACATTATATCAGCCTCTGTAGCTATATTTTGGACTTAAAAGTGGAAAAGAGTACTTTATATGCTAGTTAATACTATAAGTTTAGAACAACTGGATATTTACTACGTCACACTACTTTTCCCGATTATTATCGCGTAGTAATTTTAGTACGTATCTCGATCGCGAGGGCGACACCGAATTGCCTTTAGCCTCCTCTTAAACACTATACCAAGTTTCATACAGTTATCTTTAATGGTTTTTTAGATATAAACTTTTATTGAAAAAATACAAAATGTCCGATATCAAGAAAAAATGTTATTCTTGATTTTATTTTTATTTTGACCAATATATAATATTCCCAAAGTTTTTGTACCTACTTATGGGACACCTTGTATAGAACCCAAATTTACATTTCATGATTATGTCAACACATCATGAAAGTGATCACATCATGTATTGATATTTCTTTTACCAAACATGTAATGAGGGGGGAGGGGGTTTTAGAGTTGAAAAACCCTCTTAAAAGACGTTAGGATGAAATTATGAATAAGTAAACATAACACAAGTTTACCTTGTTTTATTTAAACGGCCGTAAAACAACCGTGAGGGTTGAGTAGCGAGCACAGACACAGAATAATCTTTATTATGTGCTCGCTGGGGTTGAGGCGAGTAAACGACCCCCAAGGTAGGCCAAATAGTTTGAACTAATTACAAAGGTTATCTACTTAATACTGCACTCGCTTATTCTACCCGGGCATAGACGGCATTATATCATAATCAAAAATTAATAGAAATAAAAACTAGCTTTTTTACAGCAAGGAAAAATAACGGGGGTATTATTAGACTGGTTTTTAAGTATTAAATTATTGGTGACATTTTGATGAGATTGAATTAGTTTATTCTGAATAAAAAAGTAATCTCACAAATAGCATTGTTTTGACGTACGTATTCAAACGGCACTGGATCGACAGACATTAGATCGAAAGGCACTGCATCGACAGTCACTTGATCGAACG
Organism: Flexamia atlantica; assembly: GCA_035578135.1. Taxonomy (NCBI): domain Eukaryota; kingdom Metazoa; phylum Arthropoda; class Insecta; order Hemiptera; family Cicadellidae; genus Flexamia; species Flexamia atlantica. The sequence goes on from JAQJVK010000005.1 coordinate 61,148,942, forward strand.
GCACTGGATCGACAGGCATTAGATCGAAAGGCAATGCACCGACAGTCACTAGACCAAACGGCACTGGATCGACAGGCATTAAATCGAAAGGCACTGGACCGACAGGCATTAGATCGAAATGCACTGTTCCGACATGCCGGAGCTATGCCTGTCAGTCCAGTGCCTTTCGATCTAATGCCTGTCGGTCCAGTGCCTTTCGATCCAGTGACTGTCGGTGCAGTGCCTTTCGATCTAATGACTTTATTTTGTGTCGGTCCAGTGCCTTTCGATCTAATGACTTTCAATGCAATGACTGGATCTCGTGTCTCGTTAGTTTTTCTTCAAGTGACTTATAAATGACTAGAGATTTTAAAAATTACGTCACTAGTCTTGTAAGTACTGTTTCACCACCCGGTCAAACTTACCAAGTGTGATAGTTATGATGAAGCATGATTTTCATGCGAGTACAGTAAAATTTATCAATCAAAGATACATTATATCATACTAAAAAGATACACAGGAAGAATAACAAATTTTAAAGCATATCTTATGTTTAGTGTCAACCACTACATTTCTCAATTCTTCAAATCATCTAATAAACAAACATTTAATGTGGTTATATCACAATCAGCTGATTACTTGTGTTTTCAATCAGAAGTACACAGCAGATTTACCATGCACTCAACCATTAATTTACTGTGCAAAAAGTAACTTTCCTGCCAACAATGAGGCTGTCTCTGTATGGTATGATGTAAAGTGTTGGGTTTGCTGGGTGCAGGCGGTGAGGGGCAAGTTCGTGTCGTTCAAGAAGACGATGACGATGGACGACCTGGTCGCGCAGATGGTGACCAACGCCAAGCTGGACGCGGAGCAGGCGCTGCGCCAGCTGGTGGCCACGCTCAACGGCATGGGTATGTGTCTTAGCTCAGCTCCATGTTTGAAAAACTGTTGGAAGTTTGTGTGAAACTTGACTTGTGCAATTTTTTACTTGTCTAAGTGAAATCTGACGTTGAAGTTTTACAACTTGAAGGCTTTGCGTCACAGAGTCGTTGATAATTAGAGGTGTGCGGATATCTGAAAACTCGGATTGGATTCGGATCGGATCGGATATCGGAATCCGATCCGAGGGTTTTATAAATATCCGGTAAGACTGACTAGATATCCGACTCTACCGGATAGACTGCACATTTTGGGAGAAATTTTAAAGAAGGATCAAATTTTCAAGTTTGAAAAGTCTTCCAAACAAAAGAAGTCACTGCCGACGAAAGTGTATTAGTGACAGAAAACATAGCGGAGCAAAAACGACGCTTTGAAATGCGACGGTTGCGATAGTGGCTAGAACAACGCCTCAACACGATCCGATTATGTAGTGGTATGCATCAATCGATGTATTTTGGTTGCTGATACAGCGACTCGTGATTAGATCGAGATCGTTGAATACGATCAGAATATTGCGTAATACAAGACACGATAACAAACATTTTCTTAAGATAAATTCTTGTATCGTAGCATTAAATCAGTTAACAAATAATAATACATCTTTTATTAGTTCTGTCTCGATCAGTATCCGTTACCGACTAAACATCATCGATTGGTATGAGAGAGAATCGCAACCAAACCAAATCAGAGTTCGCCATTGTCCGACAGTGTCGACAGTGTCCTTGGAACAGTCGTCTTCAATTGCCAAAACAAAATATCCCGTAAATACCCCATAAATAAATAGTCGTGTTGATGTTTTGCACGACAATTTCAGGCCGTAAATACCTTAAGCGGCCTGTTGACACGATAAAATAAAAAGCCTACAATAATTTTGGGCTGCCAAAGAGTTGGCTAACCTGTTCATTTCATTGTTTGTCTTTTCATCTTATTTCGTTTTTGATTTTGAATGTCGTCGTCTGCCTTCTGCTTAAAAACTGAATTAACTCAATAACGTCTTTCTTTCTATTGACAGATTACTTTATTTTTCAATTAAGCAATTAACAACCTAGAAATTGAAAGTTGAACGATCAAAAATAAGTTTTTATTTTGCTGGAATATTAATCTTTGTCGAATTAAGCCGAGTCAAAAGCCGGCCGGCCGTACTTTCTATATGTGATTAAAATGGACAATTATGTAAGATAACACTACAGTGCTGAGTTGACAACAACCCAGCATGGTATGGTAATGTGATATTTTGAAAATTGCCTGGATTGTTTATTATGTTGTGTTGTTTTTGTTTGCCTATGAAAATAATTAGTGAGTTTGCTTGTTGTTTGTTATCTAAAACATATAGACCTTTGTTCTAATTAAATGCTTAAGGGGTCAAAATCTGAAAAGGGTACAATTGCAAAGTAGGAAAAAACTAAAGTTATTACTTGGTATCTAAATGACAGTTACATTTTTTAATACTTTGAACCCTATAGAATATGAGAAAATATAAAGAAAGCACCATTACCCATGTATGTCAATGGGAGAGGCAGTTTTATATCGGAAACTCCCATTTTTCGTAATAGAGGTCACACCCAGATAAATCAATATTACATAATGAAATAAAAGGGAAAACCCATTGTATTTCATATTTTTTGTTGCTCACATATATTGTTTTTAAATATATTACAGTCCTCTTACTTTTGATTGACCTATATCTTAATAATAGCTTAGAAAAGATGTAATTCACCTACAAATACAAGTTTTGGTTAGGTTTTTTAACCTCACAATGTGTTTACTCCATTCCATTGTCATGAAAATTATTGTGTACTAACTTGAAACTGTACTTAATTGAAAAAATATAACCATTTATATATATTTTGACCATACATATTTTTAAATAAAAAATTTTAAATGTGACATTCTGCTACAATGCGTGACCTCAGTTACAGGGATATGACTTCCATTACATGTTTGTTGTTTAATTTTTTTTTAATGTAAAATCTTAATCTGTTCCTTTCATAGTCTGAAATAAGAAGAATTTGATTTCTAATATAGGCCTTTGCAGTAATTACAAGACAATACAATAGTGTTAAAATATCCTTAACTGAATCATTAAGTGCATAATACAAAATATTTTTAATGACTTATGATGTATAGGATGTTCTATTTCCAAAATCATTCATTGTGATTACTTAGTCATGAAAAATTATTTTGAAATTCCTCAAAACTACATTTAAATGATCACGGTATGTTTGTTTAATGTGGTTTTGTATCAAAACGTTTCAACGATTAAATGAAGGTTCATTACAAATTTCTAAAAATAGGCTTAGGCCTGAATAAGTTATAGTTTAGAGCATAAAAATGAAATTAAAAAAGAAAGAAAACACGTTCAGCTATTCTTAGAGTAAGTTCAAAACATTAAAGTCATTAATTTTTCAAAATGTATTAAATTGCTTTTTAAACTGGAGCAAAAACAGATGACCAAACGGAATAAAAAATCTTTTCATTAAAAAATTATTTGTCATAATTAAAAAATGCTATGTACAAGTTAAATTTCAAAAAATATTATTAAGACATACTGTATTCTAATTAATTAAGTAACTTAATTAAAAAATGTTTAGGAGCATTTAAAAAAATTTTTTTTCAATGTTGGACATGTTACATTTTTTATGTATCAAACATTTCAAACAAAGGTTAGGTAACAAACGTCAAAAAAGCTATGGACTTAATAATTTAATCTAAAGCATATAGGCCTAATACAAACTTAAAAACAATCAATCAAAAACTTTCACCCAAATTTGATTTTAAATATACATTAAAATACCTTTATCATTATTTAAAAAAATTATACCGTAATAATAGAAACAAGGGCAAATACTCCTAAAAAGAATAAGCTATGAAAAGAATATAAAGAATTTATATCAGCTAATTTCATTTTCAGATTAAATAAAAGAATGTATAACAGTTGTAAAAAATTGCTTCTGGAACTAAAAATGCCCGCACAATTCGATTTTCCCTGTTGATGGCAACCCTGCATCATTATTTTCATAACTAACACATTGTTTACTAATTCATTTTTCTCTATTAAGTATTAAAATCGGCCGTAATAAAAAAAAAAACATCACCATTAAGAATATAAGGTATATCAGTCAGATGGAAAAACCGGTCACAAAATGTAGCAGATCTCACATCAAATTAACCAAAATTCGCGACCGTCGCTTCCCAGACCGACGCTACAATTTCGCTTGTTGTGTCTGCTAACCTCAAAATGGCGAACACTGTCGCTAGTGACGAATCGGCATTTGGAACCGGGCCGTATTACGCACGAATTAAACTATTATGATGGATAGCGATTTACTTTTGATTAAGAATAAATCGTACCGATGCTACATCAAAAAATGAGACACGGCAATTTTAATGAACAAAACTATTTTCCTCCACGTCCAAATTCATTTCACACGACGAACTCCGACATCCGTCGTTGCTCGCCGCCATGACACGCCTGAATTAAACTCGTTGTCGGTTGCTACTAGCGCTAGTGTCGCTGTACGATGAGAAACAGACTACCCTACCGACGCTACTGCTTAAGGTGGGGACACGACTTTTAACCGAGCTCGGCGTCGTAATAATATAGTTTAATCCGTAATAAGCGCTATTTGATTATCTTCCTGTATCCGACAATATAAACGTGGGTTTTATATTCACTTACTTGATGGGTGAACTTGTTTAAAACGTATCTTTAGCAGTAAAACTGGGATTGGGGACACGTGACCGTCACTACTCTGGCCAGTTTTTTCTCAGTATTTTGCCCCAACCTCTTCTTAATTCATGATTTAAACAGTATAGACAATAAGATTAAGACCTAAACTTCCAAAATAAAACATTTTTAGCAATAATTACTGTAGGCTACATTATTTTTTTATGAAGGGACAGTGATTGTACCCTTTTCAGATTTTGACCCCCAAGCCTTAATACTGAAACCTACAACATTTGAAACTTATCTTGAAATTTAGGTTAAGTTTTACTGCTCAGACTTATTATTTTGTTTTTATAGTATTATTTTAGTGAATCAAAATCTTGGTTGTCAGGCATTAATGCATAAATAAAAATGTAAAATTTTCTTAGAATATGAAGTGATTTGTGAATCAAGTTTTATATTTAATTCTTTTGTCTAATCACAGGCGTAGTCACTGATCAAATAAGGAAAATAACAATAAATACAGAGGCCAAATAATGAACAAATTTAGGTTGCATTGAAAAAGGAATTTTTAAGTTGTAAATACTGAAATTGATTTAGGCCTAATAAGCTTATTCAATTAAATACTACCTATGCTTAAGGGGAATCAATAAATTTCTAAATTCTTAACAGATAAATAATTAGTTGTACCTTTGCATACTTTAATAATTGATATTTGGCCTATATTGGAAACAATATATCACAACAATCAACAACTCAAGCATATCAAGGCAAACCTTACCTTACACATCAGAATAAATGGTAGTTCCTTGTAATTACCTTAGGCTTATGAGAAAACTTAAATCTGCTCACTACGCCGCGCCGTAAATATCCAAATCCAGTATTATCCGATCCGAACCTGTTGTTATCCGATCCGAAACCGATCCAAACATAAGCTATCCGATCCGATCAAAAAATTCACTATCCGCACACCTCTATTAATAATAAACCCTTAATTGTTTAAAGTCGTACTTTTTGTGTTGTCATGTTGAGAAGCTTGGTGAACTATACAGGGCTAGCTAAAAATACTAGGCAGAATTTTTGTGAAGGGCTTAATATATTTTTTAATTTTAGTTCGCATTTAGCTAACCATAACAAAAATAAAATTTCAAAACCTCTTATTATAATCCTTTGAATATTTCTCTTATTTTCTTTTAGGCTGACAACATTTAGCTGATTGCAGCTGAATTGAAGCTTAAAAGTTTAATTTAAAGTTAAGACTAAAGTAAAACAAACCTGAAGATTAGGCATTCAGAAACATGAAAGATTGACCAAGCATGAGAGAGATATGAGCCAAACACGACAGTTTTGGGAAATTTCAAAAACATGTTGTTTCTTTTTCTAATGATTATATAGCTTTTCAATTTACAGTACAGTAGATTGGAAAATGCTTGTACACCATTGATGTCCAGGTGCCCTGCACATCATACGCAACGAGTGGGCCGACGCAGTGGCCGCCTATCGCATGGTGCTGCACCTGGAGCAGGAGCACAGCGGAAGACTCAAAATAGATTCTTTACAGGTAAGTAGCTTATCTTAATCATAACAAAATGCTCATATTTTCCAAAATTACAATTTTTTATATCAGAGGTGAGAAATCATTGCAAGTGATCGTGGGTGCAATGTTTCAGACAGGCCTAGCCTTGGTAACGTTGATTTTAACTGTACATTATGATATTTTGAGCTATAGATTGTTTATTATGTAGGCCTAAGTTAACATTTTATATAATTTAATATAAATAATCAGTTTTATATTCATTTTAATTTGATGAAAGTGTGAAATAGTTAAAGAAATATAATGTTGTTCACTTACCATATAGGTTTGGTTATCCGATATCGTCGTAAACAAGAACACAGAGTGTATTTTCATTGTTTATTCATAAGTACTTTGTCTGTATTGTAAAATAATATTTATTATTTTTAAGTTAGAATAACCCACATTTGACGATTTAATAGCAATAATTGTACAAGTAGGTACAAGGAATGTTTACGTTTCTATTTATTATGTGAAATAGTGGCAATCCTGTAGTAGTAGACAGTTGCATTGGCTGATGGGTGGTCATGTGATCATCCCCAGCATATCAGTGCTATAAAAGTTGGGCAAATGCCGCTGGCCAAAACAGATTCGTCTCAATGGCTGACTGATGCTGTGAGCACTCCGTGTTCGCTGTTGCTTCTCCAGCAGTAACGGGTAGACAGTGGTCCCTGATTTTGTTATTTGGAACGGTAGTCATGTGTCATTAATTACATACAACTACTCATCCAGCCGATTATCTGGGAATAGTAAATACAGTTGTTTTCATATTTTACTGAGGTATTCCTAGGGTTAGAGCTACTTCTATCATTTTTCCAGGATCGATGAAGACACAGTTGATCCGATCACAAGTTTACTTCTGCTGCTGTGTGTTGTACCCACGAATGCTAAATTTGCGTGATCAAATTTAATAGCTCTTTGCTCGTTTACAGATTTTTTCCTGCGATTGGTAAAAGTCATCCATAATTTCATACACCTAGGACCATCATTTGCATATTGGTAAACACGCACAATTTTCTTTCACAAAGTTAACCCTGGTGTTTTTAGTCTATCAAATATATGGCCATTTACACTGTCCAAAGGTAAACTCTCCTTACCCTAATCAGTAAAAATATCCCTTCAGGAAAGTTTTTGAGTTAAGTGGGCTTTCGGATTACCGAAGTTTGGATTATTGGGACTCCAATGTATATTGTCATTAGGATTTGGTGTGACAAAAGGCTTGTTTTCTTTGGGTGACAGCAGTAGTACTTAGGTGACAAAATTAACCTTCCAAATTTTACTTGTCCTTTGGTATGTCATTGTTAAAGTACATTCTGTTAAGCAATAGCTGTTGTTTCAGTCATTTAGAAATAAATTAAATGATAATCTTCAGAACTATTTTGTGACTAAAAACTATAAAATAATATATTCAAAAATTCTTGGAAAACAGTCTTTCTTATGTATTTTCCAACCAATTCCAGAAAATGTCCCTAAATATCAAATAAATATTATAATATTAAATATAAAATAAATATAAATACTGTAGACGCCCTCTAGTTTGGCTTCCGTTGGATCGGCCGCTGGATGGTCCGGCCGGTCCTAGGAGGGTGACTCATATCCGACATATCACTAGCCGCACCGTGGGGAAATGACCTTTGACAGGATTCCTGAATGTTTAATTTCCAGCCATAGAAGTTAACTATTTATGTCAGTTTAGAACGGGCAAGCATGTAATAGATGGACACACTTGACCTCAACTAACAAACGATGTTGTTATCCTTAAAACAACAAGGACCTGCTGTAGAAGGACTGAACAGTAAGATTTGATCTGGGATTTCGTTTGCATAACAAAAGAAAATAACAGATTTCTTTTAATTTGCAGCCTATAGGTTATGATTCAAGTAATGCATGTAAATTAATTTGATCAAATAAATTTCTAATGTGTTTTTACAGTACATAATGAGTTCTTATGTTCATTTTTTATATCCTCAGTACGGTATCGGTAAAAACATACCTGTCTACAAGTGACGCTATATATGACAGTTTAACATAGAGATGTCAAAATATTTTCTTTGGCAATTAAGCACTGTAAACATGTTTAAATAATGTGTTTTGTTGACTTTTAAACATAGGTTATGAATTTAATAGGGTTTTTTTACATTTTGATAGTACATCCGGATAGTTTGGCCATTTTGTAGTCCGGCTGGTGGTCCGGTCCTGAGGTGGCCGAACTAGAGGGCGTCTACTGTATTATAATATTAAATATTATAGGTTGATTTCATACATGATTTTCCCTAGAACTGGTATGTTTCATGAAAATTACGCATTACGTTGCTTAATTAAGCTTGCTTTTCCAGAGGATTCACACAATGCACAATTTAGCTGAAGTGTTAGATGGGGGTTTTGCAGGCATCCCCCCAACACTACGAGATGGAAAATTAAGGGAAGACATCAAGGCACTTGAACTCCGCTACTTAGGGAAGCGAGAGGCACCAGTAAGTTAGCTAGAACATTAATCTTACTATGTACTGGTAGTTTTAGTTTTTGAGATATAATAGTTATGAGTAGTTAGGCCTATATTTTTTTATTTTATTTTTATTATTTATTTTTAAAGGTAATTATGAATTTTTTATACATATTTATGTAATTATTCTAAATAATTTCTTGATTAGCATGATACGTGTTGTTGTATTCACTGGATGTAAATAAAAAACGTCTTACAACAGTTAAAAATATATTTACACTTATACTGTATTTACATACAAGATGGTAAATATACAAAAAATATTCTGTAAATCTTCTGTTTGTTCAAATTGAAGAAATTAAAGATATTTGAATTAAACATGTTCTGTAAATCTCTAATTCCTTTTATTAGAAAATATTTTATGTGAAGTGTTTGTTTATTTAAGGGTTATTGTGGTTATGCTGATGAAAGAAAAGCTTTTGGCAGGGATTTGTTTAACTGAAAGAGAGGGATACAATCCTACATTACCATATAGTAGAGTCGAAATCAATAAAAGCCTCAAGGTAACATTATTTTGAAGTCATGTCGTTTATAATAAGAAGCAATCAATGAAAGCCGTGTATTTGAATGAAACCAATAACCTTGAAGTTTCCTTTCGCCTTAACTTTTCAAAGATCTTAAAAGTTAGCAAAGCAACTTAACTCCGCTTTGTGCGCCATTTGATTCATCAAATTGAAACAATTAATTTCAAAATTAAATACCTCCTTCTTTACCAAAAAACTTAAACTGCTGGTGTTAAACCATAAGGCTGGTTTACAAACAATCTATAGCTTTATTCTAGTGCTGTTTTTTCGGAGGTTAGATTTGAGAGGTTTTCCCAGTTTAACTGTTGTGTTGTGGGACAGGTGACAGCCACAGAGGCCAGGGTGGATGGTCATGCGGGCAGTATCGCCAAGTACCTCAACGGCGCCACAGTGGGCTACACGGAGTGGTGGCTGCGGCTGCTGGAGTGGACCCAGGACCGTGACGAGCTCTTGGATCGACTCAAGAGCGCTATACAGCATACAGATGTCAGGCAGAAAAACCAGTACAACAATCTGGCCAATAAGTATGTTCAGAGCTAAAGTACAGTTGAAAAAAGTAGGAAATAATTATTTTTTGTACAAATTATTTTACAATAGTTTATAATGAAGCATACACAGGGTGTCCACAGAGCGGGAATTTCGGGAAAACCGGGAATTATACGTGAATTATATTTCACCGGGAAATATGCGTGAAATATACGTGAATTTCATCTGAAATACGGGAACTCTGCTATTGACGCTATTGTGTGAAGCGATGGACGAACGATTTTTTTCGGCCAAGATTTCGGCTATCTGAAAAGTGTATCCACGAGCTTTTACGAAACAAACATAAAAGAATTGTACTTTTCTGTTTTTATTCTGCCAGCAGGATATTCCAGGAAATAATTTTTTGTGCTAGACGGTCTTGCGACGGTTGGAAGATAAGAAAGCAACAAAAAGTGGTCACGTGTGCGTGCGTATTATTTGGCTAGCGCAATAAGACTGGAAACGATGAGACCGTCGCGTCGTGTCGTTTACTTTACTTCCTAAGGGCGAATTCAATAAATGCTTGAGATTAAACTGAAGAACGTAATTGTGACTTGCGTAATAATTTATTGATAACGCAGAACGATTACCTTTATACATCATAATATTCTATTTCGTCTTGAACATTTCTAATTGTGTCTGAAATCATTATTTTGGAGCAATCGTATACCGTACCTCGCATTTCGTTTTCCTTACTGTTTATTTTCTGTAGGTAATAAATCGTTTTCAACTGCTAAAACTTACACTTTTCTAACCCATTTTTTCGTCCTGAATTTTTAGAAGTAAATAAAATTTAGTAGAAGTAAAGAAAGTATGAAATTTATTAGTGTTTTGATCGAACAATATTATCTTTATAACTGTGGTAATTCAAAATAAATTATTAAAGAACCGATGAAAGTAAAATTATGCTATTGATTCAAAAGATAAAGCAGTATTTTTTAAGCAAATAACCAATGGTAAATCACATAGTGTGATCACAATCGTTTGAAATATAGACTTCAGATCAGATCTATAATTTTTAGAGAAGGGCGGGTATACGACTTTCTTGTAATTACTCGACTGTTTTGTGCTTTTACAACGTCCCAAACTCGAATCGAGTAGTTAAACTATTCGGAAAAAAGCCCACGTAATTTTATCGGTGATTAATTGCGATCTTTTTTTGAACACGATATGCGGCGATAACAACAGGAAGTGCTCTGCGTAACAAAAATACCCTTGTTTTCCCTTAGTAGGAAAAGGACTTAAAGAAGTTTCAAGAAATTTCGGAAAATGGAATCATGCCTTATCTCTTGAATGGAATATGGCATCACATTCATTTGTGTCTAATTATGATTTATAAAAATCAAGGAAAAATATGAAACGTCCATGGTTTTCATATGATTATCCGTTTGGGTTTTTGCGTTTTTGTAATAAGGACATTATCTCCTTCTTATCTGATCAAGGTCTGCGACAACATACGGTACCAAACAATAGAATTCAACTGTTTGGCCGGGGTTAACGAGGGGTTTTAAAAGTCAACAAACAATCTCTCCTCCACGACTGGGCCTTTGTGTAATGCATAGTGTTCATTTCTAACTTCAACATTTTCTTGACCAAGTTTAATAAACAATTATTTTTAGGAGGAAAATTAATTTTTTGTTTATTATTAAAATGACAATAATTTCAATATTGCAGTTGTTATCACACTTTTGGACGATAATCAGCACCAAAAATTAGGTCACAAAATTTTATGGCTTAAATGTAGGCCCTATAAAACTTTACTTAACTGTATTTAAAGTTACCTACTAAATCTATTGCTGGGATGGGACTTAATGTTGAAAACCTTATAATTTATTTTTATACTTACTTGTTTATAAAAAATATGTCCTGTAGGTACTGTACTACCCTTTGACACACTCTATGCAAATGTAAATTTATTTCACGGATTTAAGATTATTATTATTACTTTGTGGACTTGAGTTTTCAACAAGATTAAGCTTATTCGTTTATTTCCTATTGTTACAATTATCTTATGATTTGTCTCAGTGGAATAAAAAAATGCTTATATTTTAAAATAAATTGAATCAATATTTTTATTTAACTTTAAAGGAAACCTGTAATGAAAACCCACTATTCGCCCACCTTATTAGGATTATTAATTTTGAACTATCGTATTTATAGGCGTCTGATCGTACGATAATTTTGGACCGGCAATTATGGCATTGGCTGGCGAGCGTGAGCCTGTTGTTTTCATCACTGTCCCCCCCCCCCTGTCGTCTTGTCATCAGCCTTGCACGTCTGGCACGGCAAATCGCTAAAATGAGCAAAATACACTAAGATCAGTTAAATTAGATGTTTGATAGACCAGCTGATTTCATTTTCAGTAGATAATTTAACTCAAAATGGATGTTAAGTACAACTTTGGCTATTAGAAAGAAACATTTTAGAAATAATTTTAAAACCGGCACAATAAGTCAACTAATATAGAATTGGTTTTGTTTTCTTTCTAGTTTCCGAAGTTTTGTCTTACTTCCTTCCGTCCTTCGTTCCTCCTCTCTTCCCTTTCTTCCTCACGCGGATTGCGCAATGTTCATTGCGCATAGCATGTCATGGAAACCACGTGATTTTGTAGCGTTGGGCCAATTAGAGACTACCCCTGCGTTCAATCGCGAATGGGAACGGACAGAGATGTGAAGCAAGAAATTCCGATAGTTTGGCGCGTGCGTAGCTTCTCCTTGTCAAGTTTTCGATCGATGGATCGATTCATCGTTTTGTTGCATCTTCGCTTAGTTCATGAAAACCTCATGAACTCTATAGGTCTAATGCCGTAAAGGAATTCGAATACGAGAAGCAAATTAATATCCGTTTGGTGTAATACAACGTTCTGAACGTTTCTCAATGTAGCCTATTTGAATTTTATTTTACAATGAGAAGTTGGGTTGTCCCAAAAACCAACTTTTGAGGCCAATTTCTTTTCATGTAGGTTTATTTCCGTTCTACGGCGGTTTCACACTCTGCCGTGAGATTATGATATCAACGGCAGTTTCGTCGCTCTCTGTGCACGTGTTTTTCGCCTTATGAACGAATTAACTAATTGAATCCTTATTGGTTCCGTCATTGGGTTTTCCGTGACTCCTCAGCCACTCAATGAAATTAAAAAATGCAAATCATGAAAATATGGTTCTATAGTGCATACTCGAGTAAAAATACGTAATCTATTACCTTGCGTGAAAAACGTGATTTCGGCGTGAAAAATACGGGAAATATACGGGAATTTTTATAGCCTGATCTTGTGGACAACCTGATACAGTTATTAATTAGTTTTATATAGATTTAATGTGCCAAGAAGCTGAATTTCATGAAAAACTGCTATCAAATGGACATTTTTAAATGATTCAAAATCAAGTCAACAGTGTTGACTTAAAAAGATGTTTGCTGAAAAAGATTAATGCAAGGTTTACTGCTGGTTTATGTGCTGTGTGTGTGTTTCAGGCTCAGATCGCTTTACATGGTGCGGCTGGAGCTGGCGCGGTGGCTGGCCGAGGTGGATCGTGTGAGGCAGGAGCTGTACCGGTGGCTGACACCGACGTGCTGTACAGTAACGTGTGTGGTGTGTGTCAGGCTCAGTTCGCTGTACATGGTGCGGCTGGAGCTGGCGCGGTGGCTGGCCGAGGTGGATCGTGTGAGGCAGGAGCTGTGCTGGTGGCTGACACCAACGTGCTGTACAGTAACGTGTGTGGTGTGTGTCAGGCTCAGTTCGCTGTACATGGTGCGGCTGGAGCTGGCGCGGTGGCTGGCCGAGGTGGATCGTGTGAGGCAGGAGCTGTACCGGTGGCTGACACCGACGTGCTGTACAGTAACGTGTGTGGTGTGTGTCAGGCTCAGTTCGCTGTACATGGTGCGGCTGGAGCTGGCGCGGTGGCTGGCCGAGGTTGATCGTGTGAGGCAGGAGCTGTGCTGGTGGCTGACACCGACGTGCTGTACAGTAACGTGTGTGTGTCAGGCTCAGTTCGCTGTACATGGTGCGGCTGGAGCTGGCGCGGTGGCTGGTCAAGGTGGATCGTGTGAGGCAGGAGCTGTGCTGGTGGCTGACACCGACGTGCTGTACAGAAACGTGTGTGGTGTGTGTCAGGCTCAGTTCGCTGTACATGGTGCGGCTGGAGCTGGCGCGGTGGCTGGTCAAGGTGGATCGTGTGAGGCAGGAGTGTGCCGGTGGCTGACACCGACGTGCTGTACAGTAACTTGTGAGGTGTGTGTCAGGCTCAGTTCACTGTACATGGTGCGGCTGGAGCTTGCGCGGTGGCTGGTCAAGGTGGATCGTGTGAGGCAGGAGCTGTGCTGTTGGCTGACACCGACGTGCTGTACAGTAACGTGTGTGGTGTGTGTCAGGCTCAGTTCGCTGTACATGGTGCGGCTGGAGCTGGCGCGGTGGCTGGCCGAGGTGGATCGTGTGAGGCAGGAGTGTGCCGGTGGCTGACACCGACGTGCTGTACAGTAACAAGGTGTGGTGTGTGTCAGGCTCAGTTCGCTGTACATGGTGCGGCTGGAGCTTGCGCGGTGGCTGGTCAAGGTGGATCGTGTGAGGCAGGAGCTGTGCTGTTGGCTGACACCGACGTGCTGTACAGTAACGTGTGTGGTGTGTGTCAGGCTCAGTTCGCTGTACATGGTGCGGCTGGAGCTGGCGCGGTGGCTGGCCGAGGTGGATCGTGTGAGGCAGGAGCTGTGCTGGTGGCTGACACCAACGTGCTGCACAGTAACGTGTGTGGTGTGTGTCAGGCTCAGTTCGCTGTACATGGTGCGGCTGGAGCTGGCGCGGTGGCTGGTCAAGGTGGATCGTGTGAGGCAGGAGCTGTGCTGGTGGCTAACACCGACGTGCTGTACAGTAACAAGGTGTGGTGTGTGTCAGGCTCAGTTCGCTGTACATGGTGCGGCTGGAGCTGGCGCGGTGGCTGGCCGAGGTGGATCGTGTGAGGCAGGAGGTGTGCCGGTGGCTGAGGGACCTCCGCACAGCAGACACTGATGTTATGGCGTCCGAGGCCCTCTGCTGTCATCTACCCCAGGCCTCTGTGATGAGGAACCGCACCAGGTACTGCTGACAAACTGACTACAAAGCTCAATGTCCCTCTCCCCCCCGGAGTTTATGTGAATATTGTTTATTAACATGGACAGTACACATATTTACTACCATAAACTGAGGTGCAGAAAATCTATGGGCTTTTGAAATTTTCTACAAACTGTAACCCCAAAATCTCCACAAAAATGTTCTGACTTTAGTGTTTGTATACAAATGTACTATATCTAAAAAAGTACATCAACATAACTAATAAAATTTTGTCATTTTTACTTATTTATGTTTTATTTTTAAATGACATTATTTTCGTAGGTGAGGTAGAATTGTCAAACTTATTCTATTTTGGGCTTCTCTCACCTTGGTAAATTTTCTGCGGAGCTGTATGTTCAATTTCTTGTTGAAATGATGGAATTCCAACGCCGTCAATTGTTCTTGTAAACACTTAAAACACATAAAACACATATATACACACACATAACAGTCTCACGCTACCCGATATTTCGCGGAACAAACGTAACGTCCCGCGTCTTCAGGGGGGATTTTCCCTAATTTTTGAAGCTTCCCGGTCGCGTACACGCTGCGAGCGCCTGACGACAACTGACCTTGACTCCTCAAGATGATTTAATTTTGTTTTTGCCGAAATGTTCATTTCAGCAAGACCTTTAAAAATTATAATAACTTGTCATAGGTTTCCATAAAGAAATTTTGAGATTTGAACTCATGACCTTTGTTCCTGGAATACCCCATAGGTAATCTGTGATAAAATATTTGTAATGAAGTTTGTTTTCATATGAGAATTAGTAGGAAAGAATTTTAGATAGTGTTTCTTGATTAACCTGTTACACTAGGTGGTTTGAATAATCCTTTTTTTACTTGTAAGAGATATGTATGCTATTTTTTTAATTGTTGAGGATTTAGAAACTTTGCTATAGATTTGGTAGTAGACTAACTTACTACAAAGTTGGTCTACTACCAAAACTATAACAGACATGTATTAAAATAAAAAATATAGAGTGTAGAATATTTTGTAAAGTGGAAATAACTAATTTTATATTATCCTTACAGATGTAGTTTATGCAAAGCAGAGACGGTTTTGAAAAGTTATGAAGCCCTTCTTTTTGAAGAGAGAGTGATTAAAAGACGTCTAAACAAGAGAAATCTTCCTGGGAGTAGTGATTGGACCAAGGACAAAGACTTGGACAACAAAGAAATATCCGATTTGGTTGGCGTCAATGTTAATACATTTGAAATCAACTTCAAAGGTGGTTTCAAAGCATCTCCTTTTGAAAGAATACTTAAAGGTAAACTTAATTAACTTAATTCAATTTTTTTAAATAATACATAGAATTGGCCCTGCCAAGGGACGGTTTTCCTAACTTAGTTCAAACTAAAGAAATGTCTGAACTAAATAATTTTCAATGTAAAAACATATGGTAAGATTCAATTTTTGTAACTTTATTTGAAAAAAACTACATTTATTTACGTACAATCACCAACAATCAAAGAGACTTGTCTGTAGCTCTTGATAACGAAAATTCCGGCTTCATCAAATTACTTGCGTGCCAGTCTTTTTTTTATTCTGATGTCTTCCTTTTTCCATCATCGATGCTCAATAATAATTAAACATCAATCATAAATTCAGTAAACGACCTTCAGTACAACAACAAAGACAACTAACAATCAAATAAATATTCTGTAATAACCTTGTATAATAAAATTGACAAGAAATATATATCTAACAAGAATAAAATTCAAAATCTCAACACAACAAAAAAAAATTAACTTCCGTTAATTATGTTCAAGATAGCCAATATTATGTCAGTGAATTATGATCAAATCTTTAGCCAATATTGTAAACATTTATAACAAAACTTTTTCCAGTCAGGAGGCTGTGATTCCTGGAAACATAGATTTTTATTAGCCTTTTCCAATAAACCATACACTTCATGGTTAAGTATATGGTTAATGTATATAGTGTCAAGTGTATTATGGTTCTTAATAATAAAATGTATTTGAGGAATGTATTTTTTGAGAATTATTTCTATAACCTATTAAAAATCACTAAAAAATTAATTTTCATTTTTAGAATCATCATTTCAGGAATCCATTTATCAGTGCATACAAATATGTTAACTTTTATGTAGATTTGTGCAGATATTTTTTATTAATTTATAGACTTTCCAAACTTGTGTCGGAGATGAGTTCTGTTTACATAGCCCATTTAAGTTTGGTCAATCCATATTAAAGACTAATTTTGCAGTGTTTATTAATTGTTTAAATTTATTAATCCAAAAAGCCTCTCAAGGGTCTTGTTTAAAATTTGATTTAATACCATTAAAATATGATTAAAATAAATCATTATAGAAAATAATGGATTCTTTACCATATTTTGTTAAAGTGCTGCAGCCTTATAAGAATCTGTTTTAAAAGATCATGATCGATGTTTGTTAAATTCATACAAAGATATAAAATTTGAACCTTTGATCTTTAGCTCTGGCAGCGTACGGCAGGAACAAACAAGCACCTTCCGAGTGGACCAAGGAAGCCGGCCGACACATGAACCTGCTGGACAAGATCAAGAAGGAGTTCCTGGACCTGAACCTGCTGTGGCGGCAGATCTGCGACCTGGTGGACGCCAAGGACGAGCTCAACATGTGCAAGATGCGGCTGCGGCTGCCCTTCGCCGGTGAGGACGAGGGCAAGCGGCGGACCGCCGACAACCACCACATCATACAGATCTACCGGGTCAGTCAGCATTGTTGTTATTGACTGAAAATTGAATAGCCTTCTTTATACAACATTTACTTACTTACTCCCACGCCATTTGAACCCCTGGCCATGTTCCTTATCCCTTGCCTCCTCCAGTCCTGCACCCACTTTGGCTAGATCTGCCCTCACGCTGACCCACCATCTTCTTCTGGGTCTTCCTGGCGGTCGTCTTTCATCCGGTTTTCCCTCTCCCACCTCTTTTAAAAGGATACCTTCCTCTCTTCTTATGACATGTCCATGTTGCATCTTAGCCATCTAGCTCTTACAATTATACAATATTAGCTTTTACAATTTACAAACCCGTACCTTATATGAACAGTTTACATGTGTCAGGTGAACATGCAAATTATTAAATTATTGTAGAGTTGTGGGTATTTTTGCTTACCCCAAAGGCTTAATTGAACGGACCATATACACACCTTTCTGACCTACTAAAATCTTCGATGGAGTGGCTCCGTCATGTGTAATTGCTAGTAGTTCTTTTTTTTCACTAGATTGCTGCACTAATGGGTCAGGCTTTGTTTGTAGGATATTAGTTGAAAACTGTACGCCAGGCAAAAATAATCCAGTAAATAGTCATATGACGCATTGTTTTGAGGTTGTGTTTATGTGAAGTTTGATCGGAAGGGTTTACATTTGAGTAAAATGTATTGCTCTATTAAAAATTTAGAAATTTTGAAAAAGGCGAATCATTTAGTGAAAGTGACGTAGAAGTGCCAAGGCTACACGAAGGCATTAGGCCTAATGCCAAGGAGAGTTGGCCTAATCACTGAGGCTCAAGTTTTCACGAAACTCTGACTGTTAGTAAGTAATATTAGCACTAATTTTATTATTTTAATAAAAATATATTACAAGCAACATTCTCTGAAAGTTTCATTAAGATATAATGATGAATTCTGAGTTAGAGAGGTTATTATAAAAGTCTGTAAAAGAGCCAATGAAATATAATTTCCTAGTGGTAAACAGGTACTGAAATATTGATAGGCCAAAGGGTTAAGGATAAACATGTCACTACAATTTCATGATATGGAACAGAAGTTTAATCTGTTGCCCCTGTTGCAGGTGGAGCCTGA
The DNA here is from genome assembly GCA_035578135.1 of Flexamia atlantica. NCBI lineage: Eukaryota > Metazoa > Arthropoda > Insecta > Hemiptera > Cicadellidae > Flexamia > Flexamia atlantica. The sequence goes on from JAQJVK010000005.1 coordinate 61,167,544, forward strand.
GCTGGCCAAGTTGACGACGGAGAAAGCTCAGTACGAGGCCCAGCTGAAGAAGAAGATCGGCACGTTGTGTTACTTAGAGACACTGCAGAAGGAAGGAGCCCCGGCGGCGATATGCCCCGTGTGTCGCAATGACCTCACTGACAAGGCATGTAGAAGTGACGAGGGAAATTCATCCCTGACATGTGTTTTGATTTCAGTTTTGGGAATTTTTTAAAATTAGAAAGTCTATATTATGGGATGTGTGTTTTGATCACACAAACATCTTAATGAAATCTTTCCTAGAACTTGTCCTTAAAAAGACAAAATTATCATGGGTTATATTCACTAGAGTCTCTCTTAATAATCACACAAATATATATTCTGGTAAAAAATATAAGTCCTAAAAATTGGTTATAAGACTTAATTTTGATTAAATATTGTGTTTATTTTTTACAGTGGTCTGTGTTGCAATGTGGTCACTGCCTGTGCTTGGATTGTCTCTCCCTCATTGTCAAGCCTATGATGATCAACCTGCAATGTCCTCAATGTCGTCAATTTTGCGGTGTCTCAGAAGTCTCGTATGTGGAAAGCCAGGCTGATAATCAACCCAGTGTTACCACAACCAGCCAAACTGAGACTGAGACGTCAACCAGTGCTGCAACTACGAGCCAGCTTGACGCACAGTCCAGTTCTACCACTGTTACCTCAGTGAAGGGCTCTCACTCCACAAAGGTTGAGGCCATTGTTGGCCGCACACTCGCTCTCACGTGCCAAGAGCCTGATGTTAAAATACTCATTTTTTCAGCGGTAATCACCAATTCTTGACCATTTAAGTTTATAATCAATATAGCCTAGACACACTCAATATGTTCTCCTGTTTGAATGATCTCTAAGTTAATTATTACAGTTTAAAAAATCAATATTTATAGCATTTTTAACTGAATTTTTAAAGAAAATTGAGTTTGTCAGTAGGGTTCAAAGGTTTTTAATGATTGTGCAGGAAAATCTAACGTTTGTTCTTCATAATGGATTCCTTGGAATATATAAATAAGACTTCACTTTCTTAGTTTGAGATATACTATCTTTTGAATATTATTTCCTAACTAATGAAAGAGAGGCAGATATTACGTGGCTTTAGCTTGAAATATACTATTATTGTAAGTTATTTCCTCTCATCATAGCTAATGATCAACATTGAATGGGGGTACATATTACTTGGCTTACTAATTCTTTTGGTTACTTGTACAACGTGCACGGATATGTTTGGAGTTACAGTTACGTTATTACAGAATGATAAAAAAATCTCATATTTTGTAAAACTTCTTTTGTAGTGGGAAAAAGTGTTGGACCTATTGGCTGAAGCATTCAATGACAACAACATCACATATAGGCGACTCAAATCTGGCAAAGCTAGTCGTCGACAGTCCATCAGAGAATTCAAGGTATGTTCTCTATCCACTTTCACTAATGAGTAACCGGAGAAAACTACCATTAGGTAAAATATTGTACAGAATTCCACTCTGGTTGTGACCTAAAGCAGACTATCTGCTTATAATGATAATTGAATTTATGATTTATATTTTCCGTTTAATGATCTACGATGTTCATTCTTTGTGGACAGTCATTTTGTGGACAGTACTATTTTAGCCTATTTGAAGTAATTTTTGCTTATTGGGGTCACACGCTTATGTTTTTAGTGATAATCATTTCTGTTTGATGTGACTTCCAGAACTAAAGGCAAGGGAAAACTATTTTTAAAAACATAACACACTCCAAAAACATTGTCTGCAGCTGAGGTGTGATGTGTTGCAGACGCAGGCGGTGACGGTGCTGCTGCTACCACTGCGCTCTGGTGGCAAGGGCCTGAACCTGGTGGAGGCCACCCATGTGTTCCTGGTGGAGCCGATACTGAACCCGGCGGACGAGCTGCAGGCTGTCGGCCGCGTGCACCGGATCGGACAGACCAGGTACTCCGAACGGATAATAAGTTATAATTAAGTCCAATTCAATTCAAGACATGCTTTATTTGCCAGTACATTACATACATAAATAGTGTCACAGTTAATGAACAATAGTGTGTCCTTAAAAATAAGCTTAATTGTAAAGATCATTAGCCTTGTAACAACACTTGTTACACAGGAAGCTATGCAACTTAATTTTTAGGGGTGTGCGAGTATTCGACCGGTCAAGCTTTTAGGTCGAGCTTTTCAGTATTCGGCTCGGCTCGACTTTTTTCGAAAAAGCTCAACACTCGAGCCGAGCTTTTGATAAGAGAGTTCTTATCGGAAAGATAATTATTGCGATCTATTTTTGGACACGTTAAACCGGAAGAGCATTTCCCTCCCACGAAAAACAAGCAAAAAACACTCCCTAGTGATAAGGAAAGGATATTGACAGGTAACAAGAAATATTATCTCCATTTAGACGGAAATCGGAGCCATATTTAGTTGACCTTGGGGAACGCAAAATACGGCATTTAAGTCTATTGTTTTATCAAGGCTTATCTCTTAAACGGTATATCGTACAAGTTTCATTTTGGTCTCATTTGATTTATAACAATAAGACAAAAAATATGAGCCGTCATTTATACAGTGGAACCTGGATAATTCGAACTTGTATAATTCGAAATCTTCTTTAATTCGAATATGTTTCTTGGTCCCTGGCATTTTGTATCCGAACAATGCTAAAAAATCGTGTATAATTAGAATTTTATTTTGGATAATTCGAATTTTTAAGTTCCAATTTAAGGCACATGAATTTTATTCCACGACTGGAAATAGTTAAAAATTCATTGGAAAACACGTTTTACTACGATGTTCATTAAAAAATTAACGCCAGACCTATGTCAGGTTATGGTCAAATGACTCATCCCTTCCACCTCCCAGGCTTCCCACCCTACCCCAACATCGCTTGTAACTTGACACCAATGACACCAATAATGTAAACTAAACAGTACAGAACGCTGACTGGGTTCAGAAAAGGGTTGCGCTCTCCGTGACAGCGCCACTCATCTTTTCGCGCTTGATTCTGTGTAGAACGGCTCCCGGCAGAAGAGCCATGCGCCAGACCTGATGCGAAGTTTTCTATGTCGACACAAAGGCTACTCAACATTGCGACCCCCTTCCCTCCCCCCACCAGCCAAACTAACTTCTGAATTCCCGTGCAGCATTCCGTTGTTTTCGATCGTCCCTCAAACTAAGTGTTTTTTTTTTTATTTGTACAGTGTCTTGTTTTTAATTGTTAAACAGTTTTTACGTAACATTAAATAAGTGAAGTGACCATGTCGACAAAATCTCGGACCTATAAAACACTCACTTTAGAGGAAAGTCAGTGAGCGTGCAATTGTCAATGTTGCACGAAGTTAAGTTGGTAGCCTGTATAAAGTTCAGAAGTAGCAGAACGTACTTATCGTACGTCGCGTCGTACGTAGTTTATAGTTTAGGGTAGTTATTTCTGTTTTATGATTATTGATTTTGAACCCTTGTAATTAGGGTTTGTTGATGAATTTATTCTTTTAGATTGTCAATTTCATAAAGAGGTTAAATTCACAATGTGAAGTTTTAATGTTTTGGCCTCATCCTTTAGAACTTCTTTAATTTGAATTTATGGATAGTTTGAAGTTTTTAGCTGGTCCCTTGAGGTTCGAATTATCCAGGTTCCACTGTAGTTGAATGACAAGTAGTTTATTTTTGCATTTTGTAGTAAGGATTCCTTATCTCGTAATTAACTCACACTCTCTGGCATACGCACACAGGCAATGAGTCAGACAATAGCAAAAAACAGGGAAGGGGCTTGGAGTAAACAACCTCCACCCCCCCCTCCCTGGCAACTGGTAAGGAGAGTGAGAGAGGTAGCTGTTTCTTTCTTTCTCTCTATTCCGTCCTTATTCATTTATGATCTTTCTTCTTAATCGTACATTATTTTCTTCATAAAAGTTTAGAAATGCAACTAATTTTGGGATTACAATCAATTATTGTTGTTATTAAATATTATTCATATGTTATATTCTGAAAGTTCAGCTATGAATATTATGCCACAATTGGGACTGCTATTTAATTTTTTATCATCTTTACATAGTGTTTACATAGTGAACATAAAAAAACAATCTTGTGTTTGACTAAGTGTAAATGTGTGATTTTTTACCAGATATAACTATTTTAAAACCTTTCAACTACTCCTTTCTACTCTTGAAATTAAATGTTGTAGTACCTATATGTAACTAGTCTAATTATGTAATTTTAACTATATATTTTAAAGTAAAGTTTTGTGGGATTGGTTATTACTTAAATATAATGTAGATAAATGTAGATTTTAAATTTGGTATTTTTCTTCATAAATTATTTTTTGAGCCAGTTTGATTAATTTTATGTAACATAATACAAAATACTGATGAACCTATCAGATAATTCACTTGTTTTGGAGATAAGCTTTCTATTTTTGAGCTGGCGGTCACTTAAGGTATGCAAACATTAGTCTATTGTAATAGTATCTTTTAAAATTAATCTTTTCATAATTTGGTGATTGTTAAAAAGCTCGGCTCGAAAAAGCTCGAGCTCGAAAACTTTTGAAAAAGCTCGGCTCGGCTCGGCTTGAGTTAAAAAATCACTATTCGCACACCCCTATTAATTTTGAATGTCTTCAATGAGTTTGCACAATTATGGAGGCTGGCAATGAGTTAGCACAATTATGGAGGCTGGCAAGCCGTTCTTAGGTTAATTTCCAGAGGAATACGGAGTTAGTTCAAAAATTAAAGAAGGATGTCATGGGTTATACATTACATTTTGGAAATTGTGCAGTAGTTTTAAGATATCTTCTGTACTGGCACCATTCTTGTATGTATTAATATTTATCATGAATAAAGAGCTTTTGAATTGAATTGAATTGAATTACACATTATACATTCTTGAAATGATGACCTACCCAGGTAGGTACTTTAAGCCAAGTATGAGTGAAAAGTGAGTAAAGGATGATGAAGCTATCCCTGTGTCTTGTGTGTTCTAATCATGAAAACCTAATCAGAATGGATTGGAATATTTGGTATATTTATTTTATAAATAAAATAAGGTTATAAATGTAAATTCTGTAAGAAGTCAAAATTTTATTATAAAAAAATGAATCTCTGGATTTAAGTCCATGAATTATACAAATGATTTGCTTTTGAAATTGGAATATTTTTTCTCCTGTCTGAATTAACCCAAAAAATTACCCTTTAACACTTAAAAGGGTACTAATAACACTTAAAAGAGAAAGCACAAATATACATAGAAAACCATTATCAGAAGACTACTAACATCTAATGACCTATCAGTGTAACAAAATGAGCACTAGGGTGGAGGATGCCCCTTGTGCTGCAGGATCTGTGTCACTTGAGCTCCTCAGTTTTAGTAGTTTTTTAGCAGTAAAATGTATTTTTTGTAAACATTTTTTGATACTCAAGTGTGCAGTTAGTTTTTTTGTGCGAAAGTATGCAACCGGTTTTTAGTTAAAATAACCAGTTTTTATAAATTTTGTGTTTTTCCAAAATAATACAGGATTATTTTATAATCAGTGTTGAGATGCGTCCAGAGATAAGACCTCAGTATTTGAAGTGAGTGACTTGACCTTTGTACTGGCGACTGATAGCCAACGCACCTTACTCCACTATCTACTACTCTACTATCTTTGTTCCTGTCAAATGAATAAACACAAACATCAACATAAATATTGACATTGACAATCAACTATTTTTATTTTATTTTTGAATCGTTTGACAATTTTCTTAAGGTCTTATTGGAATCATATTATCGCAAAGACAATTACTGTAGAGAAAAAATAATTTAAAATGATTGATAGCATTGAGTTGGGTGTACCAAAGGGTTGGAAAAGAGAGGAAAAAATAAGAACTACAGGGCTCAATATTGGTAAAGTTGATGTCAATATCATATCACCTGGAGGAAAAATCTTTCGCTCAAAAAATCAACTAAAAAAGTATATAACAGAAAAAAAATTGAAATTAAATATTGATGACTTTAATTTTTCAACAAAAAAGATGGTAACAAAAAATCCCTCTAGTGAATCAGGGAATGAAAGTAATTTAGTCATCAACCCTGTTCAGGAAGCTGAATCAAAATATAACAACATTTTGACGCAAACAGAAGGAATCACCCCTGGCTGCCTTGAACTTTTAAGCAATGACTGGCTTAGTGATGACACTATTCAAATGTATTTTGATGTTATTACAAAAGCAAAGCTGATGAATTATGACACACTCCTAGTAGGCCCAACAATCAGCCAGGCTATTAAGTGTTTGGATGATTCAGACTTTAGTTTTAAGTCAATGGATTTGAGTAACAAATCCTACATTTTCATTCCAGTAAATGACGGCCAAGCTTCGCACACTGGAGCTGTTGGTTCGCATTGGAGTTTATTATTTTACACTAAGAGCAACAGCAGCTTCTACTATTTTGATTCCAGGAAACAGTATAATCTACAGCATGCGAACAAAATTTGTACAAAGCTAGCAAAACATATGGGAATAAATGGTGATTTCAGTGACCGTTTTAATTAGAGGTGTGCGGATAGTGAATTTTTGGATCGGATCGGATTCGGATCAGATAGCATATGTTCGGATCGGTTTCGGTTTGGATAACAACAGGTTCGGATCGGATAGTACCGGATTCGGATATTTACGGCACGGCGTAATGAGCAGATTTAAGTTTTCTCATAAGCCTAAGGTAATTGCAAGGAACTACCATTTTATCCTAGTGTGTAAGGTAAGGTTTGCCTTGATAGCCCTGAGTTGTTGATTGTTCAGATATATTGTTTTCAATGCAGGCCAAATGTCAATTAAGTATGCAAAGGTACAACTAATTTTCTGTTAATGATTTGGAAATTTATTGATTCCCCTTAAGCATAGTTAGTATTTAATTCAACAAGGTTATTAGGCCTAAATAAATTTCAGAATTGGGTTATTTAAAAATTTATTTTTCAAAGCAATCTAAATTTGTTCATTTTTATGCCTCTGTATTTTTTGTTCTTTTCCTTTTCATTAATCAATAAATTATTTGATCAGTGACTAGGCCTAAGTGATAAGGCAAAAGAATTAAATATAAAACTTGATTCACCAATCTCTTCACATTTGAAGAAGAAAGCTCTACATTTTTATTCATGCATTAATGCCTGACAACCAAGATTTTGATTCACTACAAAATAATACTATAATATAATAAGTCTGAGCAGTAAACTTAACCTAAATTTCAAGATGAGTTTCAAATGTTGTAGGTTTCAGTATTAAAGCTTGGTCATTATATTAGAACAAATAAAAATCTATTTGTTTTAGAAAATAAACAACAAACAAACTCACTAATTATTATCACAGGCATAGGTTGTCAATTCAGCATTTTACTGTTATCTAAGAATGTCCATTTTAATCACGTATTCAAAGTCAAAGTCAAACAATCTTTATTCATATATATATATATATATATATATATATGTATATATATATATATATATATACAAGCATGTACAATTGAATAGTGTCACAACGCCCTTATTTCAGAACATAGTTCTTAAAATCTAAATCTCCACACTACATTATACAACCTCCACACCAAAATATTCATCTATAGAATAAATTGTTTTATCAATTAGGTACTGTTTTAAATTTTTTCTAAACTTAGATAATGGCTCTATATTTTTTATATTTTGTGGCAATGCCCGAAAAAATTTGGAACCCATATAAGATGGTTTTTTTGTGAAAAACTCAAGCCTATGGTGAGTGGATATGATATCAGCTTTATTGCGCGTGTTGTATGAATGAGGTTCATGGTCAAATTTTGAGTTATTGCAAAAATTGTTATCTTTATAAATCATGATAACATGAAATATGTACTGCCCAAAAACTGTTAAAATATTTAAAGATTTGAAATAATTTCTCGCAGATTCATTGCAGCGAAGATTCTTAATTAGTCTGATTGCCTTTTTCTGAAGTTTTAAAATTTGCACTAAATTTTCTTTTTTTGTTGAACCATAAAGGCTAATTCCAAAAGAAATATGGGAGTGAATGTAAGAATGATAAATCAATATCAGAGTTGGTTCAGAACACAAACCAGACATCTTCCTCAAAGCATACAATCCAGAATTGATTTTTGATTGGATCTTTTTTACATGCTCATCCCAACTTAAATGATTATCTAACCAAAGCCCTAAAAATTTTGTCATGTCAGTTAATTCTACAGATTTTGAATTTATGAAAACAGCAGGTTCAGCGGCAACTCGTGATTGAGCTGTTTTAAATGAAATGTAATTAGTTTTTCCTGTATTTAAACTGAGGTTGTGGTCATCTAAAAATTGTGCAACATTTTCTAATTCAATGAAAGACAAAATCTCAATTTCTTCAATTGATTTAGCAGAAATTTTTATAGTAGCATCATCAGCATATAGGCAGGCAAATACTACTTTGTGGGGAGTAAACTAAACTATGAGAAATATTCTTCAAATAGCAAACAAACAGCAAAGGGCCTAAAATTGATCCTTGAGGAACTCCAGCTTTTATTAGTCTTAATTCTGAGTGCTGAACCAATACTCTATCCCTATCTGTGGTGTAAGTTATTTGCACAAACTGACTCCTACTATCCAGATAAGATTCAAACCATTTCAAGGAGGTTCTTTTCACCCCAAGCAAATTGAGTTTTTCAAGTAATTTTGAATGGTTAACGCTGTCAAAAGCTTTGGAAAGGTCCATAAAAACACCAATACAAGGGTTTCCAGCATCCACGGAGTCAATGACAGACTCTATGAAAGAGACAGTGGCCGATGTAACTGATTTTCCATCACAGAAACCATGCTGATAGACATCTATTAAATTGTTCTGTTTCAAATACATCATCAATTGATTATGAACTGCCTTTTCATAAATTTTGGAGATAGCCGATAACAGCGAAACAGGACGGTAATTTGAAGGCGCTTTTTCATCATCCTTTTTATGTATAGGAATAATTTTGGCTATTTTCAATTTATCAGGAAATATTCCAGAAACAAAAGAAGAATTTAATAAATGGCAAAGTACTGAGCTAATTTCATATTTCACAGATTTTAATAAAATACTCGGAACCTCATCATACCCACTCGAGTGCTTATTTTTAAGAGAGCCAATAATGTCTACTACATCTTCATTACTAACATTTCTTAATCTAAATATTGGTTTTAAATCCAACCGTTCCTGACCTGACAAAATACTTTCATCACCTGCAATTTTAGTTTCTAATGCTACACCAGGAGATTACTGTTTACTACATTAACAAAATAATTATTGAATATATTTGCTACATCTTTTGGATCAGTATAAACCTTGCCTCCCTCATTTAATTTAAAATTTTGAGCTTTTTTACCTTTATGTTCGCCAACCTCTGAATCTATTATATTCCAAACAGTTTTCTGGACATTCTTTGAGTTTATAATTTTATTGTCAAAAAAAGCTTTTTTTGAAATATTTAAATTTTTTTTGTAAGCAGAAACTTTATCCTGTAATACATTCATTTTCTCAAAACTACCTTTTTTTCTAATTTGTTTTGTAAGCGAAACTATCTCACCCTTTGCTTTTTTCAATTGAGTTGTAATCCAATTTTTCCCTGACACTTTCTTTTTTATAACTTTTTTAGGGAAGGCTATATTAAAAATATACATAAAAGTTTCAAGAAAAACATTGTACTTTTCCTCAGGCGCAGCTAGGAAAACATCTAACCACGTTTCCCTAATAAGTAACTTTTGAAAAAGCTCTATATTTTCCTGACTAAAGCTTTGTTTTTCATGAATAATAAAACTATCCTGCATAAAATTACAATCAGGTGAACTTATCTCTAAACATTGGAAATACGGCATATTGGACATATTGGAATAACATATTGGAAATACGGCTCGGCTTAATTCGTCAAAGATTAATATTTCAACAAAATAAAAACTTAATTTTGATCATTCAACTTTGTATTTCTAGGTAGGTAATTGCTTAGTTGATAAATAAATTAATCCTATACTCTTATACGAGCAGTGTTATCTTGTATGCTTGTATGCTTGCTTGCTTGCACAACGATCTCAAAAACGGCTCCGAGGATTTCCTTCAAAGTCTGGAAATAAGTAATTTATGACTCAAAAACGTCTTTTATGCAGATTACTTGGCCAGAGAAAATCTAATAACGTAATAAATCAAATTTTAAAGTTGTAAAATTTTAACATTGGCCTTATGGGTTGCCGTGATAGCAACGAAAATAAACAAGGAAAGTGTAAACAAATGAAGTAATCATAACAGCTGTTTGGAATCTACAGCCATCAAGGGAAAATACAGCAAGTGGGATGAAGAGTCCATGGAGCAATAAAAAAGGTTTCTATTTATCAATTTTATGATATTGAAATATATTTTATAGTAACTGGATGAACTGGTAAACATGAAATAATACCGAACAAGGCTCGGTCCACCAGGTACTACATTCTTAAGAAAGACATTCTTGAGTTAGTTCAGCATCTAAGCAGACGACGACATTACAAACACGATTTGAGATGGAAAGACAAACAATGAAATGAACAGGTTCGCCAAATCTTTGGCAGCCCAAAATTATTGTAGGCTTTTTATTTTATCGTATCAACGGGCCACTTAAGATATTTACGGCCTGAAGTAGTCGTATGAAACATCAACACGACTATTTATTTATGGGGTATTTACGGGATATTTCGTTTTGGCAATTTGTGGGGACACTGTCGGTCATTGACGAACCCTGATTTGTCTTGATTGCGATTCTCTCGCGTACCAATCAATGTTTTGTCGGTAACGGATACTGATCGAGATCACGACAGTGACAGAACTAATAAAGGATGTACTATTATTTGTTAACTGATTTAATGCTACGATACAAGAATTTATCTTATGAATTTATGTTCGTTATTGCGTCGGGTATTGCGCAATACTCTGATCGTATACAACGATCTCGATCTTATCACGAGTCGCAATATCAGCAGCCGAAATACATCACTTGATGCATACCACTACATAATCGCATCGTGTCGAGGCGTTGTTCAAGCCGCAATCGCAAATCGTCGCATCCCAAAGTGTCATTTTTGCTCTGCGATGTTTTCTCTCACCACTGTACTCTCGTTGGCAGTGACTAGTTTTGTTTGGAAGACTTTCCAAACTTTAAAATTTGATCCTTCTTAAAAATTTACCCCAAAATATGCAGTCTATCCGATAGAGTCAGATATGTAGTCAGCCATACCGGATAGTTATAAAACCCTCGGATCGGATTCGGATATCCGATCCGATCTGAATCCGATCCGAATTTTCGGATATCCGCACACCTCTAGTTTTAATATTGTAAACTGTCCCCAACAAAACAACGGGGTGGATTGTGGAGTCTTCCCTCTACTGATGTGTGACTGGTTAATCAGCTTCATTGCTAACAACAGCCATTCTATGACTTCTGAAATAATAAACTGCTCCCAGCATCTCAAGATAAGTGAGTGTGACATTGTACTAAAGCGGGCTGTCCTTGCTTATTTGATTTATAATATTCACCAATGCAAAATATCATCTAGCGATTTAAAGGCTGTAATTTTTCACAAATTTATCAGAAATAGTAGTACTGGTATTCTAGAAAAAGAGAAACAAGGCAAAAACAAAGATTATGCAGATGTAGTTAAAGGTGGAAGGCAGGACTGTGCTATATCAAATGAGCTTCCTGCACCTTTGAATATCAGTCCTAATCATACATCAAGTTGGATATCAAGCAGACGAAAAAATAAACAAAAGAATCACAAATGTGTTAATGAGGCGGTGGCTCCTTGTATTGTGATAGAAAATAAGTTTGCCGTTCTTGACAATATTCAGGACCTAGAAGACACACAGACTTGTCCGACTCCTCCTGAAAAATGTCAAATTTCAAAGACTTTACAGTCCAGTAAGAATCACCAGAAAAAGAAAATCAATAAAAGACTTTCTTTTACCTCTAAGCTAAACTCAGTGATTAATGAGGGAGAAAACAAAAGATAAACGAATCCACATTTTGCCCAAAGATAAAAGCTACTATATGCTCCGACAGTCAAGGTACCACTTTGTCTACAAGGGTTGAAAGATTGAGTGGCAGTAAAATTAATACTTTTGGCTACGCCCAACAAAACGCCAATCTGATACGAGTGGTTGACTCAGCATTTTCAAGCAATAATGACACTGTAATAATATTGGGAGGCACAAATAACAGCCTTGATAACGATCTACAGGAGATCTACTCGCAGCTTGAAGAAAAATTAGTTGAACTAAGTAAAACTAAAACTGTATTTATAACCACAGTTCCTACCAGATATGACTTACCACGACAACACCACATGCATGAAGAATTAAGAACACTGAACCATTATATATCTGAACTGGTAACCAGGATAAAAAATGTCTTCCTGATAGACTTATCCTGTCTCAAGCGTGACGATTATACAAGTCAAGGTCTTCACTTAAATAACAACGGTAAGACTAAACTAGCATATTTAATAGTTGATAACATTAAGTCTAAATCCACTTACAGTAAAAATTATGGAAAAATTGGGAACACTTTTACAGTAAATAAAAGACTTGAAATTCACTCACAACCTCTTCAAACTGTTGCCTCAAATCCTCACCCTACTGACCAATCGAATACTGTAATGTCTGGAGTTTTGGTAGTGGAAGCTGACATATGTGATTTTTTTTCAGAAATACAAGCTTAACAAAAGTGTGGCATTTTCCCATTGCATTTCCAGGGATTTCTCAAATAAAAGGCACATGAGTGCCGGGGTTGCAGTAAAATTCAAAAGTTTTTTTGGAAGCATTAACATCTGATTTGGTAAACAAAAACTTAGCATGCCAAAAGCAAAATGAAGAAGCCACTGTTTACAGCTTAGTAACTAAGGAAAAATACGATTCAAAGCCTACAACAGACAGCTATGATGATGCCTTTAATGCTTTAATTAATGACTTTAAAGCCAAACAACTTAAGTACTTGATTTGTTCCCCCATGGGATGCATAAGAGATAATATACCTGTAGAACATTTTATGAAGAACTTGGCGAGGTTTCAATCTGCTACAGGGGCTAGTATAACCATAGTCACAAAGAAAGAGCGATCAACAAGACAGCTCAGGAGTGGTTTGCCACATGATGAGTTCATAAACACCATAAGAAGTTTCATCACAAAGCAATTTGACGAGGGAACGACTTCTGGTTCATCAAGTTCATCCCAGCCATTACCTCCATGCGCACCAACAGCCCTGACCCCTGTACACCAACAGCCCTGACCCCTGTACACCAACAGCCCGCAGTCCGAGCCGATCTGCAGCATCTAGCCCTGTTTCTTTTGCCTGCCCCTTTTCTTGTGCCAGTGTTGTGAAAGTGTGTGAAGTATTACCCAGTTGTCAGCAAGATGAAATAACTATTTCTCAGCTTAATTCTAGTTTTGCAAGTTTAGATTTCAACCATATTATGTTTAAAGGTTTCAGTACTCCAGAAATACAAAATGCAAATGCTCATATGTTTTAACCAACCATGTAGAAAATGAACCTAAAAGTAATAGTTTTAACAATCTCTCTAAAATCAATGCTAGTATTAATAGTGAAGTAGGAAAAAACCTTTGTCTATCTCCTGTTCAGATAAAAACCTAGAAACAATCTGTATCAAATGTAAGGGGCTTCCAATCCATCACAATAACAATAATAGTATATGGCCGGTGTGTCAAGAGGTATTATTGAATAAAAAGTTTGCATGGATTATCCATCCATTTAAATATACAGGGTGGAATTGAAACAAACATCAGGGACTTAGAACTTTTATTATCTGAAAGTAACATTAATATTATATGTCTGAATGAGCATTGGCTTTCAAAGGGAAATATTATGATTTTAAATGGGATCCCAAATTACAAAGTAGGTGGATATTATTGTAGGGAAAATGTCATGCATGGTGGTACGTGTATACTTTTGAAATCAAATTTGAATTTTATTGAACGAACAGACCTTTCAAATTTTGGCTGTGATTTGTTCTTTGAGCTTGCTGCAATTCAACTGACAGACTTAAGCATGTTAATTATTTCAATTTATCGAACCCCCTATAAAAAAGACTTGAATATGTTTATTTATAATTTTGAATGCTTTTTAAATAAATTGTATAAAGAGCTTACATGCAAAAAAGTGTATTTAGCAGGTGATTATAATGTAGATATTTTAGATAGCTGTAAAACACCTAAAGAAAAGGATGCTTTTTTGAATGTAATATCACAATTTGGACTCTCTGTGAATTTTTTTCAGCCTACTAGTATGACATTTTTTTCACTACCCATAGTATGACATGCATTGATAATATTATTTCAAATAATTTAATTGTTAGGCAAGAAAACCAAAAAACTAACCTCATGAACCTTGAGTTAGGTTTATCTGACCACCGTGCCTTGTTTTTAAGCTATATTGACAATTCCAGTAATAATGAAGTAAAAACAAAAACAGTAGGGAAGCGTAGGTTATTTTCAGACAAGAATATTGCAAGTTTTATCAAGGAGTTAAATACTGTAGACTGGAATTTGAGTGAAGTATGTACTGCACAACAAAATTCCGATTCATTTTTTAGTAGTTATAAATCTGTTTTTGAAGGTAATTTTCCACTGAAATTTTATTCAATAAATGGATTCAACCAGAGGGCTGTCTCAAAAAATTGGGTAACGCCTGGAATTAGAATGTCAAGCCAAAATAAAAGGAAACTAAGTATACAAGCTAAATCATCAACTGATCAAGCATTTTTAAAATATTTTAAATCATACAAGAAAGTTTTTAAATCAGTGTGTGATGCAGCTAAGAAACGTAATAACCTTAAATTTATTGAAAAATCTCAAAATAAAAGTAAAGCTGCATGGTCAATAGTAAAACAACAATTAGGTAGATCCAATAAAGATTTAACATTTCCTGATCTAATTATTGAAAATAAAAAAGTTAGTGACGGAAAGGAAATAGCTGATCATTTCAATAGGCTATTTACAACTAGTGCAGTTACAAATGCTGTTGCATTTTCATTATTAGATTCCTTGAGATTTGTGAAAAAATTAATCTATCCATGCCAAATTTTAGTTTTGAACCTTTATATGTTAATCAAATCATAAAGATAATAGAATCTTTCAAAAATAAAAAATCTGCTGGGTGGGATGAAATACCTTTGGAAATTATGAAAAAAACCAAAGCATCAATTGTTTATCCTTTATGCTTTATTATAAATGTTTTAAAGAAGGAATATTTCCTAATCAGCTAAAATTTGCTAAAATAAAACCATTGTATAAGAAAGGAGATCTCGTTTCACCAGAAAATTACCGCCCGATCTCTCTTTTACCCTCTTTCTCTAAAGTATTCAAATAAGCTGCTTATCAGCAAATAATACACTTTTTTGAAAATAACAATATTTTTATCAATGAACAATTTGGTTTTAGACGTGGTCGGAATACCATCTCAGTGGTAGCCTCATTCATTCATCAGATAGCCTCTGGGTTGGATGGGTCACAGAGCACCATTGGGGTGTTCTGTGACCTATCCAAAGCTTTTGATTCCGTATCACATGAGATCCTTATTAATAAACTGAAATATTACAATTTTTCAGACCTGGCATTGTCTTGGATAAAATCATACATTTCTGAACGTCATCAAGGGACTATTGTACTTAAAAATAATTTAAAATTCACTTCTGATTGGGAAAAAATTCAACTTGGGGTCCCTCAAGGCTCTATATAGGACTATTACTTTTTCTAATATATTCAAATGATTTACCATGTAACGTTTTACCCAAAGTTATCATGTACGCAGAAGATACAACAGCTATTTTGAAAACAACTTCACCTCAGGAAATGCAAGCCTTTTTCAAACAATCGGTTTCTGAGTTTGAAGACTGGTTTTCAGCTAATGGTTTAAAATTGAATCACTCAAAAACTCAAGTTTTACCTTTAATACTATTCAAAATAAGAATCAATTAATTACAACTTGGACTTTAAAAATGAAACCGTAAAAAGTAGTAAATCAGTAAATTTTTTGGGAATAGAGGTGGACTCAAATTTGAATTGGAAAATTTTTATAGACAAAATTGTTAAGAAACTCAATTCTTTATGTTTTCAAATGAGAATTTTAAGAAATATAATTGGTGAGAAATCTAAATTAATGGTTTATCGTGGATTGTTTTCATCAATTGTTCAGTATGGGATTGAGTTCTGGGGACCGGTTTCTGATTCAGTTAAAATTTTCAAAATTCAGAAAAAGTACCTACGAATAATGACTTTCACCTGTCAGAGAAATTCATGTAAACCACTATTCCGGGATTTAAATATTTTAACAATTCCATGTCTTTACATAAAAAAATGCTTTTTATTTGTTAAAAATAATTTTGATAATTTTACTGAAGAACAATTTATTCATAAATATGAAACAAGACATAAAAGTGATTTTTAGTATCCAAGACATCGTCTAAGTCTGTTAGAAAAAACGCCACAGTATATGGGCCGAAAGCTTTTTAACAAACTTCCAAATTACCTAAAGGAAATAATTTTTGACTCAACCTTCAAAAGCAGACTGGAAGAATTTCTTTTGCTAAAAGCTTATTATTCTTTGGAAGAGTTTTTAAATGATAAATTTTAAATGACAAATTCAGTTTTTAAATATTATAACACATAAACATTTTATTAAATTTATTACAGTACCAAGTTCAATTTTATTTTAATATCTTTAAGCAACACTCTTGTCTGTTAGTTTGATTAATTTTTAATATAGTTAGATATAATCTGTTGACAATGTCGTCTGTTATTTCTAGCTGTGCTAGACTCAAACGTTTTACGACAATAAAGTGATTTTGATTTGATTTGAGCCTTTACTTAATTTTTGTATTACTTCTGTGATGTGGTTTTGTGTTAAATTAACACAGTTTATAAAAAAATATTAGAGTTATCATTTTCTTTTTTTTTTATTATTCTTTAAATAGTAAAGATGTTTTTTTTTATTCCGTACTAATAATAAAGCTATGTTCAGTAAAACGTAATCTGTGGATGAAAGGAATCTAAAACAATCTACTTGCCCTGACTTGTAATCTGAAAGGCTCGACCGATATCTTAGCCTCGAAACAGTGGTCTGAAAGAAATTGATTCAGCCAACAATGTTTGGCTTATGTTTAAAAAGAAATCAGTCAGTTTATTTCTCTTTGTGTTTATTTACTAGCAGCTCTTTATTTCTTCTGTATTATAATTTCAACAGTGTAATCGCTTTCATTCCTCATTCAACAATGGAGAAAAACTTGTTTCTACTAGAACCGTTTAGAGTGATGGAGTGATGTTGCAGGCCTACAGTCAGTCGTGCACCGGTTCATCGTGCGGGAGACGATAGAGGAGCGGATCGTGGCGGCAGTGGGGCCGAGCAGTGGGCCGACGACTACCTCATGCTGCAACAGCTGCTAGAGCTGTTCAGCAGCGATGCGACCTGTCGTTGATGGAGTGATGTTGCAGGCCCACAGTCGTGCACCGGTTTATCATGCGGGAGACGATAGAGGAGCGGATCGTGGTGGTGGTGGCAGCCAGTGGGGCCGAGCAGTGGGCCGACGACTACCTCATGCTGCAACAGCTGCTAGAGCTGTTCAGCAGCGATGCGACCTGTCGTTGATGGAGTGATGTTGCAGGCCCACAGTCGTGCACCGGTTCATCGTGCGGGAGACGATAGAGGAGCGGATCGTGGCGGCGGTGGCGGCCAGTGGGGCCGAGCAGTGGGCCGACGATTGCCTCACGCTGCAGCAGCTGCTGGAGTTGTTCAGCAGCGACGGCGACCTGTCCTTCGCCCTGCCGCCGCCCGATGACCCGACGACGTCTGTGGTCGACGTCGACAGCGATGGCGACGGCGACGGTGACGGCGATGACGACGGCGACGGTGACGGCGATGACGACGAAGCCTCACTAGCGTCCCACAGTGATCAGGACTAAGATTCTCTGACAGTATTGTTTAAATTATGTACTAAGCTATATATAAGTTTTATATTTTTTTCATATAATTTGTGTTAGATGTTAATAAATTATTTTTGAAGGCTGTGTGAATGAATTTTTGTTTTTTGTAATATAATTGTAAGATTCATAATAAGAATATAAAGAGCCAGTGTTCAACATTTTTTTATAAAATTATCTTAGTCAGTGGACCTTTTAGTAATGTTCACTTTAAACTGCATATATTTTAAGCTGAAATTAACAAGTCCTAAAATTACCATTTCTAAATGTTTTTGGGAAAACCAAAGTTTTCTTTTCAGGGTAGGATTTATTTTTAGTTCACTCTTACCAGCTGAAAAATTAATTTTGGAATTTCCTTTCAAAAGATGCAAATGACAAAAACAGAAGCAAATAACAGCAAAGCTTTTCTTACATTGGTACTTATGTGTGTTTTAAAGAAACAAGTCCACCTCTCTTTGTTAGCATGGTTCAACAGATGGTTAGCCAATAAAAGACAAATCCTGATATCTTTAATAAGCTTCTCCAAAGTTAAAGGCTGATAAAATAAAATACTATTGGGTTTGAATGCATTTATTGTTGTAGAATCTCTGACAGGAAGGATCATCTTTAAAACCTATGTAACTTTATGATGTACATGTTTATTGCTATGCAATACAGGGACTATTTAGCCATCATATGAATACAATCGTAAAGCTCTAACCATACTTTAATACTAAGCTTTTCAATCTTTAAGTTACTTATTAATAAGTATCAATCAATCTTACTTTAAGTACTTGGCTCATCATGGCCATTAAATCACAGCTGTTTTTGTAGTTATATTTCTCATTGCATTATTGTTGCTATAATACAATATATTACTTATTATCAATAATAAAACATAATGATAAAAGTAGCAATAAGTTTATCATCTCAAATATTCAGTACACTTCTGCTATTCCAAACTGATTGGTATCGAATTCTGTTCTTTTTTTAGCATGAGTCTCAGATAAGGCAGATTTAATTTTATATACAGCCAGGATTTATCTGTGCATTAACGCATTCAGGTTTGTCTGTTCAAATGCAACATTTTAGTATATAATCTGATCAACGGTTAAATTTATACAAAGATTTGCTGCACTTACACACCATTGTTTAGTCTGCTAAAACAAATGTTGATAAAGTGAATTCATATGGCAATTTTCAGGAGTGAGATGGATTTGTTTGAATGCAACCAAATTTGTTAGGCCTAAGAAGTCAGTTTAATTTTCCTGATAAATTGGCTTTATTTTTTTATTTCTCATTCTTACTAACTGCACTCAAAAAAGAATCTTTTGATTTAAAAATAAAACCAATTTTTTTTTAAAGTCTAATGTAAATTGACACTTGTTGAGTGGTACTTCGGAATAGCTTTGCTGTATCAATTTAGACCTGACTCTAATGTGTTCACTCAATGTTAATATTTTTAGCACCTAATTTAATTAAAGGTATATATTTCTGCTGTACTTATTCAACACCTTGTTAAGTAATTTAAGGTAAGATTTTATTTTCTTATGTTCCTTACAGTATAAATAAATAAAATTATCACAAATATCCTATTGCTTTATTTTGTACAACAAAGATTGCTGTTTTTCTATTTGT
The DNA here is from genome assembly GCA_035578135.1 of Flexamia atlantica. Taxonomy (NCBI): domain Eukaryota; kingdom Metazoa; phylum Arthropoda; class Insecta; order Hemiptera; family Cicadellidae; genus Flexamia; species Flexamia atlantica. The sequence goes on from JAQJVK010000005.1 coordinate 61,187,132, forward strand.
TCCTTATTAAAAGCATTTGTGAGGCAGAAAGGGAAAAGGGACCTCGTTACAGCAACAATTGTAAATTTTGAGTTATTCATATTTTTGAATTCCTCATTTAATTCCCAACAATTTTGTGCAAGTCCCATGAATCTACAATTTTTTTTGTTTAAGTTTATAGGACTTTGAAATTACGTGAGGGGAAAGAGCCATTTTGAGAAAAATCGATTTTAACATTTCAAATAAGCGTAAAACATATATTTTTCATATTTAAGCAATGATTTTAGTATCAAAAGAAAGTTCTAAATGTCCTCTTTAATGGGAATACCTATTTTCGTCTTAACTCAAGGTAGTTTTCAAGACAAAAATGTTTTTATCGAAGCATATCGTTAAAAGTGATATTTCAGAAAATGGACCTCTTTGCGGCCCTGTGTAATTTCTCTATAGCAAATCCCAAAACTCCCGAAAGTGACCTTTTGGCAGCAAATGAGTTATGGATGAGACAGTCACAATGATTGAAATCACATAAAGAAGTAAACAACATCAAAATCGTCTGCATCATGGTGGTTCAATTGAGAGTGGTTTGCAGAGCTGCCAACTGTCCTCCCTACTGTGGTGCAAACTCCCGTAATTTATTGTTTAAATAGTACATTAACTTACCATTAATAGAATGTATTATTTAATAATAATATCTATAGTTAATAATACAGTAATCAAAGCACAACATACAGTTTTAGGTGTGTCAGTACAACTACTAGAAGTATTTGGATTTTAAACCTGTAAAGAAAAGGCAGTGGGGATCGAGAAAGGGGTTTTTATGAACAGAAGATGTTCTCAATTTACAATAAACTCGTTAGTAGTTCACCTCTTTGCCGATAGATTTCGTCAAATTGCAGTTTTCAAATAGTGTTGCATAATGAGGGGCCTGTTCGAGGCAATGTTATTTCTCCATAAGCGCGAAGAGGTACCTTTTCTCAAGCTATACATCAACTAATTTTATCATTATTTTGAATGTTTTATTCTATTACTATAGTTTTGTAATCAATTTCAACCGGTAAAGGACAAAATTGAGCATATTAAAATGTAAAAACCAAAAATCGCTATAGTTGACCTCAATCGATAAAACTGCCCATACTGAAATTTTCACTTTGCCACAAAGAGGTCCCTTTTTCTTTTCCGCCTCACATTTATAAGTTTTGGATTGATGTGAGGAGTCCAGTCAATTAGAGTAATTCATTTGTGACTCAAGTTGATTGGTTTGCTGTTGGCCGGGATGGAACGAAGCAAGTAAGACTCATAGAGAGAATGCCGCTCTACATGAACTCGGCAAGTATTGAGCAGACTAAACCTGCAAAACTTAAATACCCCCGTTTCAACAGACCTACATACTCAGCGAATTTCAAATGCAAAAAAAATATTTCCATCCAACATATCGAGATATGATACATTTTTGTAATCTCCTTAAGAATAACATGGGGAATAAGAATGCAGGTTTGCTGCAACAGGTATGTTAAAACTGGGCAGTTTTAATTAAATATTTAGTAGATCTTAACTAGAAGAAGCCAAGTACCAAGTTTTATCAATATATGTTAAGAAATTATGAAGATATAGCACTTTTACTTCATGTAAGGATAACATGGGGAATGAGTATGCAGGTTTGCTGCCACAAAAATGTAAATTTTGGGGATTTTAGACTAAAATACATTACATCTCATCTAGATGAAGCCACAAACCAAGTTTTATTAAGATATGTCAAGAAATAAGTGAGATATAGAATTTTACTTATTTCCCTTAAGGTTAACATAGGGACAACGTACTGTGTTTACCACTTTCAATATCTCGTAAACCAATGAACACAGAGCAATGATTCAAATATTTGTTTTTTCGAGCTGAATTCAATGATGCTACCCCAAATTGGATTTTTATTTTTCTTTGTAAAAATCCATTTTTGGGGTGGTTTATCCCCCTTCCAGTGGTCCGATCGGGCTGGTTTTCGAACTCGTCCGAATAATTACTACTTTACACGCCTGTGCCAAATTTCATTCCGATAGGACCACTTTTGCGAGCGCTATCGTGCTTACAGACACACAGTGCAAACCCCACCCCCCCCAAAAAAATACAAGGTATTTTTTTTAACTGTGCCACCATTGGGATCTTGTAAACTGTACATCTTACAACAAACTTTAAATGGGGAACATTCCCTTGTTTTGAAAGAGGTTTAAAAATAAGTTAGTAAAATGTTTGTAAATGTCCGCCATTTTTCAATATGTCGGACAAGTTCGATTTTTCTTATGGAACACCCTGTATTTTATGGCGTTTTTGAAATGTACTCTTAATTTTAAGAACTTTTTGTACTTTGACATTTTTTTTCTATACGTAATAGTTTGGGAGATACGAGCAGTTAAAGTTTGATTTTTCCTCATTTGAAATGCATCGCGTTCATTTGTCCTGTGCCTTCCCATACATTCCTCATGGAGTAAATGTATATTCAAAATTATAAATTTCCTTGAATAAACCTCGACTGAAAAGTATTTCTTTCATTGAATCTCAACTAAAACCACAGTTTTAGGCACTTTTATTTTTTTACATGTTTATTTAACCCACTCATTTACGATACACAGATTACCGACAATTTTCCATTGCATTTCAAATGGGGAAAATCAAACTAGATCTCATCTCCTGAAGTATTACGTTTAGGATATTATTTATCATACCAAATTAAAATAAAACTCTACTTTTATTCAGTTGGTTGAAAGGTATAATTTATAAACCAAATATTATCTGAGGGTTCACATAGAATACTAAAGAGGGTCGAGGATTATTGAAATAAATTGAAGATATAAAAATGAGCTAGGAATAAAACACAGTGAACATGAAGGTAATTATTTATTTAGTCTACATCTAGTAACAAATTCAGACTTGGAATTGATACGTGTACATTGCCTTAAGTTAAAAGCGTCTTTGTCATGGCTGAATCTTACAAAAATAACCATTTCATTTGAACTAATTGACTCATTACATTGACTTAGCAATATTAGACTTACTTCTTTCTATAAATTCATAAACATATTGCTGACAGTTGATGAACATATGAATTGACTTCAGATCACATCTTATGGCAAAATCAAAAAATTAAAAGAATTTTTTTATTTCCAGAAAATATATTTAGTAATTCTTGGTTATCCTGAAAAAGGTTTTTTTAACCACTTAAAGCAACAGCTAAAGCATTAAGTGTTCAATAACTAAATATCTCATAAAGAAATAATGTTGATCAAGATTAGCCAACACTTTAATGAAAAAACAATGTATTGACACTTATTGACATTTATGATTGATTCACTTTAGCTTAGCAGAAATCCAACTAACACTGACTTGAGCAAATGTGATAAAACACAGTTACGCAAGTAGCATGCACGTTGCAACTCTACTAGCGTTTCCAACTGTGCGGAAAAGTGCCGTTAAGATAAATTGTATAGGAACATCATTAAACTTGAAAAAGTTAACCCCTTCAGCTGTTTATAAAGCCTTCACACTTAAAGTAAAAAAATAAAAATATTGTTTAGTTGTTGAACATAAGGATAGGATTAATTCTGCTGTATAGCACAAGTAGGGTTGTGTTTATTTATGATTGATTAATTAAATATAAAATTAATTTTTTAAGAAAATCTGCTTGAAACTAAAAAAAAACTTGATTTTTGATGACTAACCAAGTTGAATCAAGATTATTCTAGTGTCCATTCAAAATATTAAACAGTGAAACTTCAACTTGTTAGAAGCATAATAACAAAAGGCTATGACACAAAAATACAAACAAAACTTATAATTTCTAAGAGTGAAAACATATATCTTCAGTGCTTAGTTGATTTGTTAATTAACAGAATTATTTTGTATTGATATTAGTCGCACTTTCTATTCCTTTAAAAGTATAAAACGGTGGATGTGAAAAAGGTAATGCTATAAGTGTTGTGTCATAAAACAATGAAATAGTGACTTAATGTGAAATAGTAAAATCAATATAAAACCAGACCAAGATTCTCAAATTTATAACTTATTGACAAAACACGTTTATAATTTATTTCAAATTTTCGTATAATAGTAAAACGTTTCCAAATGTTTAACCCTCCCACTGTTGATCAGGCAAGTTCTGAATATAAAATGAGAACTATTTCGCATGAAATTGAAAATTATATTAATTATTTGAATTATATCTTAGTAACAATTTTCATCTTTTTGCAAACCTTACTAATCCAAATTATTGAAAGAAACATAAAGAATTAAACAAAAATCTAAATCAACCATTTATTTAATTAGCAGCATTAAGAGGAAATAAAACCAAATGAGGTTGCCTTTCAAAGAAAAATTCAATCCGTCATAAATTATATAAAACTGGAGTCATTATTGCTCAAAATATGTTCATTTTTTTATATGACCGGTCCAAAAAATATGACAAAAAAGCAACAAAACATTGGGAGGGTTATCTTGAGTGCTAAACTGGAACCATATTAAGGGGACCACTCAAGTTATAACATCTCTTGGTTGATAATTTCATAGTACTAGTCAACCAAAAAAGACAAACTTAGTGCAAGTTAACCAAACCATGTTTGTATCTAACCATTTCTGAAGATGTGTAACACTTTAAAACGTGTCAAAATAAGGTATGATTTATTGTGTAAAATGTTTAGTTAATCTGATTTATAATAAAAACTTAACTATAAGTACAAGACAGTAATACTAAAATGTGCTAAGTGCTTATACATAAATTAAGTCTACATAAACTATAACCTATCTACATAAATATATATCTTAATCTTGTATTGCATAGGTTTCTTCTTAATGTATAGAAAAGTCAATTCTTAAAATAAATGGCATGATATGAAAAAAGTAGCCTATATGCCTAAAATATAAAAAAAAAACAGTTCATATTGCTTCAAAGAAATTAGCAAAATATGCTTAAGACAAAAATTATACTTAATATTAAACAATGAAATAAATAAAAGGCAGCTGCCCTCAGCTGCAGGGCTGCACGAATACAAACTTATTATTAACCTATTATTATGCTTCTAGAGCTTTTTTAGTATGTCAGTCCTCAGCGTTTCGATGGAATGTGATATTGTAAACTACAGCCACTTAGTTCTAGCCCAAGTAAACTACCATTAACACTAATCAGAGAAACCTTTGTCTAACAGCTAAAATTAAACTACAAGTGAGTATTTAAGTGTTTACCTTTGGTATAAAGATTCAAAACAAAGATGAGTTTCATTTTCGCATTATCTAATCTTTACAAAAATTAATACTTATATTAAAAAAACTGGAGTAAATTTGGAAAATTACACAAAACTGGTCTTTGAAAATTACCAAGAGTGGCTCGTTCTAATGTCATCTTCGTAACGTTGTCAGAAAGGAAAAAGTTAAGTTACAGATGATTGAATAAATAAGTATTGATATATGATAAATACTGCCCTACTAAGTCCTTTGTGCAGTCTGGAACTTACTTTTGGTTACTGTGAAAAACATTTCATAATTAACACAGGAATGACTCGAAAGTTTAGGTCGTCATTGAGTGTTAAAAAGCACAACAAAATGACCTAATCTGGCCAAAAATATGTTGGTAAAATAGAGAAGGAAAAAATGTAAACATACCTAAAAGACGAAGAAATAAACTCATCGGATGATTCACTGGGTATAAACCGGATGAGGGCAGAAAATATTAACAGAAACTCACTGAAAGACAAGGTAACACCGCCTACAGGAAGAGATCAAATTATCGGCTAAGGAAAAGGTCGTCTTTGTTGCGCTGGAGACGACGGACGACGATGCAGACCGTCCCAATGAGAATCAAGATAGCAGGGAGTCCAAGTCCAATCAGCAACACCAGAGTTACCAACATTGAAAAATGTTCCTCCGGGGGCTGTCCATAACCGACCACCATAGTCCTGCAACATGAGGTATTTTGTGAAACAAAAACAACTTTTAATAGCAAATAAAATTCAGGAAAGAAAAATATTTTACGTGTAATTTAAATTGCAATATATAAGTAAACAAGATCAATTTTTTTCAAGACAAGTTTTGCTTAACGTTATACTGAAAATATATAAATCGGCTTTTCATTCATTTTGATTTGCATCCACACAAGAGTCTACTTCTTATGTCTCAATAATCTGATAAAACCATGAGTACCTTAAACTGAACTTTAATTTGCATAATAACCACAAAATATTTTTGGCCAGTTATGTATTGCCTTTTGATGAATATCAAGAACTGATTGATTAACCTTGCGAATATTCAAGGTGTCTACCAAGTGAAAGACAGCAAAAAAGACTTTTGGAGACTCTTCGAGGGAAGAAGCAAGTTTTCTTGGACTGGTCTTGATATTAAAAAACTGTATTGTAAATTATAAAATAATAAACGGTATCAGGAAACTAACACATACTTTCTCCCTTCAATTCATTTAAAATCAGAAAACATATATAGTAAAATAAAACAAATGAACAATTAATTATCACACAAATATATACCAAATTTTATTAAAATTGGTTAGTAAATAATGGAGATATCGGTTTTTAAATATTTGCCATAAGAATAACATTGGGCAACATACTGCGTTTACCGCCAAACTAAAATATCAATTATCTCTGCAACCACTTGACGTAAACTAATGATTCAAAATACTGCATTATTTAGTTTTTCAAGTCAAATTTAATGGTCGCAAGTATATTTACTTTGGAGGTTACAGATTTTGTGAAATTTGAAAAATATGAATTTTTTAACACTTAAACCCTCATAACTTCTGAACCTGAATTTTTACAGACATGCGGGTGGTGTCATTCTGTTTGTAAACACTAAAAACCATGAAATTTTTATCAAAATCGTTAGAGCCGTTTTTGAGAAATTTGGATTTTTGTCATTTTTTTGGGTTTTTATGGGGTAAATACCCTTAAAAATCAAAAATTCAAACAAATGAAAAATATGCCTGGAGATATCACGGCTTTATACCTACATGCCAAATTTCATGAAAATCGGACCACTGGTGTCGTCTCTAGCTTTGTTTACATCCACACAAACACACACACACACACACACACACACACACACACACACACACACACACACACACACACACACACGCACGCACACAGACAGACAGACAGACAGACACCACGCCAAAAACCACTTTTTTGGATTCAGGGAGCACTAAAACGAATATATCCACTAACAACTCAAATTCGAAAATTTTGACGAAAAAAATACTTTCTCCATATACTATGTAGAGGGGGGAGAAAGTAAAAGGGTATCATTTTCTTACCGGTAAGCACTCAAACTTAAAAACTAGTGGAGTTTTAACAACAGTGGCACCATAATTATTGTGTTATGCAGGGATACATTTTTAGCATCGCAAAAATATATTATAAATCTGTTTAAACACAATTTTTTATTGAATTGGGAAAGCTGGAGGAGCTTCAGGTGAAAAGAAAGACTTTTAGAGGACCTGGAGAACTTGAGGGACCAGATGATACCGAATCTATTATCTTTCCTTAGTAATTTGAAAAGTTTGAAAAAAAACAATCTGTTATTCCTAAAAATAAAGCCTTTTGTGCATACTGAAATCAACCAAAAAACAAAGAAATAATGCCCAATCCAAAAACAAAAATCTTGCACAACTTATTGTTCTGACCACAGCCAACACTGAGCAGGTGGCAAAAAAAAAAAAAAATTGGAAACTCCAGCTGTGTAAATCAATTGATGTTAGAGTTAGCTCCGCTCCTCTACACATTTAAGTAGTTGAACATATTTCCAACAGATTGATGCAAATAAATTTAGGATACTTGGGTATGAATTCAGTTTTGGGGAATAAACTTTTTTTTACAATAAAAGGATGTAAAAAGATTCTATAACTAAATATGATCTAAGACTAAGTATAACTTTTGTTAGTTTTGAAAGGAGGGATACACAGTAGGGTAGTGCGAAAAAAACAACATTTTGGAATTTTGAGTCGCTTTTTCTCAAAAGTTGCGAAATACCATTTAGAATACTGAAAAATAACTTTAAAAAATCATTCAAGACCTTCTGATCGTGCACACCTTCGTGCACCTTCTTCGTGTGACCTTGAAGTTTAACATGTAAAACTCCATAAGAGAATTAAGTGAATAATCGTAGTTTGAGTTATGCTGGACATTGATAATCTTACTTAAGTTTTGATATGTAAAATGCAAAGAGCTCTTTAAGACGTATTGCAAAATGGTATAATTAGTTCAACTACACCACAGAATTATTGACTTAATACAACCCAAAAACTTGAAAAAAAAACGCCTCAATTAGGGATTTTTAGAAGGCCATAGATCGATAATACTGTTATCTAATCGGACAAATTATACATTTTTTTAAATGTTTTAAGGAGCATTTTCCATTTTTTACAATACTTTTGTACGATTATCGATGTCCAGCATAAACCAAATTACGATTATTCTTTAATTCTCTTATGGAGTTTTACATGTTAAACTTCAAGGTTATTGTGCGATCAGAAGATCTTATATGATTTTTTAAGTTATTTTTTCTGTATTCTACATGCTATTTCGCAACTTTTGAGACTTATAGCAATTCAAAATTCCAAAATTTTGTTTTTTCACAACACCCTAATACACAGGTTACTCACCTGAAGATCTGGTGTGAAGTAGTACAGAAAACAGAAAGGAAGACAAAAGACATATTTTTCGTCCCTATTAGGGACTTCCTCAGATGAGGTGGAGGAGTTGAAATGTTATGTGTTTTGTCTTTCTTTCTGTATTCTGTGCTAGTTCACACCAGATCTTCAGATGAGTTAGCTGTGTATCCCTCCTTTCAAAAGAAACAAATCCTTGCCAAGAGCTTTTCTTTCACCAACATAAATATGACTTTTAAATGTTTAAAACCTTAAGAGTTTAAGTTCTATACATTAATGTCGACAAATAAAATAGAAAACAAAATTAATTATTGTATATTTTAAGGATCATTTTGGCGATCATAAACAAAGAGCATAACTGTCGTTATAGTCAGATGGGTAAATGGTTAACAAAACAACATATTTTAAACGCCAGCAGCGCACTCACCCACCCGCCCAATGCTGTGTAGGTTGCCTTTACTCACCAAGCGATGTACTTGTTCTTGTTGTAGAAGCCGTCGCCGGCCGTGCCGAAAGTGATGTTGGTGGCGAGAGTGAGCAGCTCGGGGACGCGCGGGCCGAACACGGCCGCCACCAGGGTGTGCTGCAGCGCGGCGCGGGGGTCGGCCGGGGCCGCCACGCCGTACTGCGCCGTCTCCGTGCTGGCCGTCATGTCGCGCGAGGCCGACGTGTACACGGTCGGACGCCACTGAGCGTAGCCACCGCTGCCCCCAGTCGACACTGCCGGCGTCAGCAACTCTACGATCTGGACAACATTTCATTTAATTTATTTTATCGTCACATCTGAACATTTGGAAATTACAGACATAAATCTGCTAAGACTAATCACATTTTGTACAAAACTTATTATAAGTACGGTACTAAATTTAGAAGTAAAAATGTTCCTAATATAAAATACATTAACATCATCTGTTAAAAATTCATTTACTGAGGAATAATACTGGTAATAATATTGTGGTTTACAATCATTCAGTACTTGTTCAATACAATTTCTCGGTATCCTCCAGGGGTATAATATGTGACTATTAGTATAATAGCCATTTAAATGACAAGATAAATGTGTGAAATGGGGCCTAAATTTGATTAAAATTTTCACCCTCTCATACAAGAACAACTTAAAGCTGATATTATTACACTTAAGTATGACTGCCTTCTACTTACCGAAATTGTTACTTCAGCATTTTTATATAATTACCCAATTAAGCTATGTAGAAAACGAACAAAATATATAACTACACCTACAAATTTATTAATGCACCACCAATCAAACTATTTCTCAAACAACATTTAGCACCAACTTACGGTGAAAACTCCAGGGGCATGTTCGTCGTCCAGAGTCTTCCTGTGCTGCACAGTCGGCAGTGTGGCGTTGGGCGAGTCCGAGCTGGCGGTGATGAAACTGAGGCCGAACCTGGAGCTCTTGTGCTGCGTGGGGAGGCTGTCCAGTGTGATGTCCAGCTGTGAGGCGTTGCCTGAGTGCAGCAGGTGGGGCAGCGGCTCTCCGTGAGCCTCCCCTCCGAACGCCGACACCTGCGACACACACGTTACATGAGTGCAACGGAGCCCCTTATATACGCCACGGTTTATCCAGCCACCTAATATAAGTGGCTGATATCAAAGTGTATTTCCCTAGGCTTACATGTAGTCTCTCTGATACTCTCTCGTGAACAGCATCTCTGTCTGTTTGCATTGTTTTATCTCTATGTTTGTTTACTTTGTTCTTTGTACATTATTACTGCTCGGGTGGACTAGAGCCGCGGGCACCAATTAACGACGGGTGAGTGAGTGCACTGCTATTGAAATTATTGTTTATTACTTGTTTGGGTAGTTAATCAATTGTACGATCATATTACACACAACATATGACACTCAAACATGCACACGAATTTGCCTGTAAAAAGTCATGAAAAACGTACACTTTTGACAGTTCAAAAAAAGCATTTCATTTTTGTTTTGCCACTTTGTGCAAAAGTTATTCACGGGAATAGGCTGATGATAAAATAAATAAATACTAAAATACAACTCTTTCATCTTTCAAACATAAATAATCTCTTAATTATTCTGTTCAGACAGATAAAAATCTTAACCAAAAAAAATCATTTGTCCATTGCTTTAGGCAACAGCATTGAAACCTAAGTTCCCGTATTTAGAAAAAATTCATGTATCCTGTATTTCATGCATATTTCCCTGTGAAAAATAGTTGTTTTGTATACTTCTTGGTTTTTAAAAATTCCAGCTCTGTGAACACCTTGACAAACCGAGGAAGACTAGGACTACTTACAACAATCTGGACGTTTCCAACTTTCTTAATGTTGTTGGTCAGGTTGTCTTTGAACTCGGTGGCTACAACAGTGAGAGAAGCCTCGCCACTGCTATTGGTCAAGTTAGACAATTTCCAAACAAAGTTTGCAGTGTCCAGAAGAGTAACATAAGATGAATTGTCATTTGTGACATTCAAGTACCCAGTGTCAGCAACATCATCGAACTCAATCATCTGGAAAATATTAGAAAATGGGGTTACACAGTGAGCTGATATTAAACTGCTGTAAATAAACCAACCTTTTGGCATATTTTATATGTAAGTCAAAATACAACACTTGATAAAAAAATTATAAACATACTGCAAATTGCCTTTGTACAAAAATATTTCACTCTTTATTCTCTTTATTCTTTTCTGACTTCTCTCGAAAGTCAAAATAGACCCAACTTAATATATCCCTGACTTTTCCCAAACTTTTCAAAGATTCCCGAATTATAGACACCCTGATAGGGGTCTCAATTCCAGACCTAAATTGCAGTCCTGGTGGCGATTGTGTTGCAGCGCCCAGGTCGCTACGTGTGGCAGGGTCTTACAGTAAACAGGTGTTTATGTAGGCTATTATCACAAAGTTTACATATTATTAATTATATATTATATTTTTGTACATTTAAAGTTTTGATTAACTCTTTGATATAATTTTTACTTTAATTCTTGTCGGTTTTTGCCTCCAATCACTACAGTATTTGAATTAATTCTAGAGGTTAAAATATATTTTAACTGAGTTGTAACGGGTATGTACGGTATAACTGAAATGTATTTTAAACCATGTTTTGGACACGGTCGGCGGCGCCACATGACAAGTGGCTCAGTTACGCAGTCTACCTGATCCTCGTGGCTCAGTCACGGCGCACCGGTTCACCAACACTCTTACAATGTACAATGCAGGGATGGGGTCTGTAGTAGTTCACCGTCAGCGGCATGTGATATTTTGAAGGCGCTTGACAAGGCGGACTTGAGTCCTAGATACTGCAGACTCTTAATAAGTCAACCTTGACCATTCCTCGATCAAATTAAGTGCAAAGGAAGCTTTGAGTGATAAGGAAACTACTTGCTATGGTTCCTATTTCAAGAAATTGAGTTTTGAGACTACATTAAACTTTATGAGATATAAATTAGTCTAATAAGGGACATGCATTTTTTAAAAATATGAATTTTTCATAATACTGGAACATTGAATAGCGACCTTTGAAACATTTGTGATGACAAGGATGGTTTTTTCAGTACCGGTAATGGTTAAACATACAATTCATAAATAAAGCAGTAAAAAACTTATTTTTCAATACCGGGTTTGAGAGACTCTAACCAGGATTGTCAGGACTCTAAAGGGACTGGGATCCTAGGATCCTGAATCCCATTGAGAACCCTAATATCATACCATTAAAATTGCATGTAGTTATTCTGAGCCAAGTATGAATGACAGATGAGTGTATGATGATTGCGGCGTTAGGCTACACCTGCAAATGTGAGGCTATTTTAGAGCATGTATTTGTATGTTATAACTTCATATACTATTAATTTTTCTGGATTATGCCCACACATAATTTAACTCTCTACTAAAATTGATTTGAATTAACTTAATACAATTTTTTAGGCTGACCCGGCCATTGGTTTTTAAACCAACATCTTGAAATTTTAATTCACTGACTAGTTTTTTAACCAGGAATTGAAAGACTGGAGAAAATATGCAATAACTTAAGTGGTTTACAAGTTAATATACTCTAAAATTGTGCAAAAAGAAACCCTTCCTGACCAAAAGACTAAATTATGGGATGTTTTTTAACATCCAAAAACTTGGTCTCAAAACAACTAGGGTAGAAGGGGGGAATTGGGTACTAGGTTTTGGAAAATGTACTCTGTAGGCTAATAGTAGTTTATGCAACGATTGTATGATGAATGCTTTTAAGCCACGAGTGAGATGTAAGTTAGAACACGAGCAAAGCGAGTGTTCTAACCACCAGTACTCTTAAGTGACTCCAGTACTCTAGAGTCGTCATTAGAGTACTGCTTGGTTTTTGGTGTTTTAATGTATATCATTATAATGTTGATTATAATACCATAATTGGTGCTTATTGCAATGGTCGTAGATAAACCAAATTGAATGTCTTTCTAATTTTTATGCCTTCATATCAAGGCTTCTAATAGACATATTTTCACCAACTTTAAGACCTGCAACTTTTTTAGTTCTATTTAATAAAAATAAAAATATTTTTCATACCCAATTGCCCCTAAGGGGGGAATTGGGGACTACACCTGTAAGACATAAGAAAGCCCATATATAAAATATTGAGGAAATGGGTGTTATTAAGAAAACATAAAGGAACATTTTAAGACAAGTTTTGTTGAACAAATATTTTTTTTGACAATTTTATAGAGTGTTAAACTAAATTTCGGAGAACTTTACAGTTTTTTTTAGATAATTAATAATAATTAATCCTCATGACCTAGGATAGTAAAAATTGTATTTTAGGTAGTTTATAAGAGGTACTTTAACATAATACAAGTTAGATTTTTCCAACTTTTACAGAAAAAAATTTATAAGAGGTTACAAAAACATTTGCGAAAACCTGTATGCCTAGAACAATCACACACTGTTAAATTGATAAAAAAACTTCAATTAATGAATTCTTTTTATAAGTTAGCTTACTGTAGGCTAGGCCTCTTAATACTAGGTACCTAAGTCAATAAAATAAAAACTTCTTTTTTCATAAATCATCCATAAATGGCTGAATAACAAGAATCAAACCACTTGAGAAAGTAGCCTATACATCTGAAAAACTAATTAGGCCTAGGGGTTTCACTTTAAAACTAGTACTTTGCAATAATCATTAAAAAAAATAGTACCCATTTTCCCGTAGGGGGGCAATTGGGTACTAAAATTTTCAACCCCTAAAAGCTACCCTTTAAAGATAATTTAAAAATTCCAAAACTCTAGCAATCTACTATTAGGATGTGTAAACTTTGGTTTTATGAGGTGAGTGTAAATATTTTTCATAAATTAAAATTGTTATAATGTTTCTATAGTTACCCGGACAAAGTTCGTGAGGCACTTTGTAAATCGAAAAACGTAAGGGTCGAACAAATTATTTTTTAACTTGTTTATATTTAAGGATAACAACTTTAAATAAAATGGTGGTGACGTATTTTTCAATCCTTCCTAACGCAAAGGGTTGATTAAATAAAAATTTTAAAAAAAAGTAGTACCCATTTACCCCCGGTACCCAATTCCCCCCTTCTACCCTAAATGATAACTTACTTTGTCAAGCACTACACCGTAGACATATGTTGGCTCAGGATCAATTTTGATAGCATTTTCTTTCCCCCAAAGGTAGTCATTCCACTGGATGGAGAGGCTTGCGTTCTTGTGTGTCAGAGCAAGGAGAAGGTTCGGTTTTCCAGTGAAATCCCACACATGATGAAGAGTGTCGTTCTGTCCCTCAGCCTTCACATGAACAAAGATTGCTTTTTTGCAAAGCGGATTCAATGTTTGAGCGCAACCTGGATTCAATGTGGTTGTAATCTAAAATAAATAAAAACAGAAATTAAGAATAAGTTTATGATATTTTATTTTATTACCTATATGGATTGAGATCCATCCAGTTACCAGTAGAGTAGTGTGGGTACTTTGGTAGCCTATTATACGGAGGCCACCCTCATACAGCACGCTGCGGTGTTTATTTTATTAAGTTAGGTTATCATAAATATGTTAGTAGGAGTTTCCTCATTTTGTTACAAATCGAACGATACCAAATGAGTCATACTTTCGCTCGCCAAAACCCGTTGACAGGTGATGCGCACGCTCCGGTCAACGACCAGACCTGTGCCTACTTGGAGGGGATTTGGCAGGCGAAAGTATGGCTCATCTGGTAGGCCTATCGTTTGATTCGTAACATAACGAGGAAAGACCCACAAACATATTTATGATAACCTAACCTAACATAACCGCCGCAGCGCGCTGTATAAGGGTGGCTATTGGGTACGTGGACGATCACGGTGGCGACGTGAACACTCAATCGTCGCTGACATCGCTGCCTTCTGGGAGGCAGAACACAAATACCGTTCATCATAATTAAGTCAAATTTGGACAGTAGGCCTAAGTTGATTAAAGTACGTTCTTCCCAATGATGTAGTTATATTTGGTGTCAGACAAAACAATCTCTCTAAAAACAGTGGCCTCCGTATAACACCAAAGTACCGTAGTGTTTCGGTATTATGCCTCAAAAAATACGTTTGAAAATTAGAAATGAGATCAATGCCGAGAAGTTATAAATACATTATTAGAAAAGCATATCTCCGAAAGGTCAGTATTTCGAAAGCACTACTACGAAAGAGCACTATTATGAAAATTTGTTCGGAGAAAGCCTATGACTTTCAGAGCAATGAGGGCTTCCGTCCCGCCGGAGAATCCCCCCCCCCCCCGAAAATAAATCCCTGCATATGCCACTGGCCTGGTGTAGCCAGTGGCGGATCTAAGGGGGGGCAGCGGGGGCACCTGCCCGGGTGCCAGCGGCACCCAACGCTGGCTGGCCCCGATTAAGAAAAAAGTGAAAAATTAAATTAAGGCAAATTTTTTGTTTTGCGGCTGGCAAACCTCTCATTAGCATAACTGCGGTAAAATATCTTTCGCATCGCGGCCGTCAAGCCTATCTCTATTTTCATGACAGTTACATTTTCGGTGTTTGATGGCCAGAAAATCGCTCATACATTTTGCGGACAAAGCGACGGCGCTCTCCCTTTTCACGTCCGTTACACCTTTTGGCCGCGTCGCGGCTGTCATATCGTGGTTTTATACCACGGCCTCGATCATATTGGGGCCAGAAGATCGCTCAGTGTCTTTGTGGCCAGCAAATCTCTTGGTCTCATTGAAGCTGTTAAATATTGTTGACATATCGCGGCCGTTTAGTCTCTCAGTCGAATTGCAGCCGTCAAATAATGGGGGGGGGGGCAAAAACTGATTTTGCCCCGGGCGACAGTGTGTAGTTCCGTCACTGAGTGTAGCCTTTAATGAACACTTGATAATTTCATTGGTAGCCTACATGTGACTGATTTCTATCCTTGAAAACCAGTCTACCAAAATAATATTGACTCATGCCAAGGAAATGTTTGTTTACATAAGCCCTAATGTTTGTTTAAGCCAGGCTAGAAGACTAAACAAAGAAGATAGGGGCGGCTGTACTTCTCTTCAAGTCCTTAATTTAAGGTGCAGTAAAGCCATAAAGAGGTACCTGTCTCCCTGACTCCACGCCCGAGAA
Source organism: Flexamia atlantica (assembly GCA_035578135.1). Taxonomy (NCBI): domain Eukaryota; kingdom Metazoa; phylum Arthropoda; class Insecta; order Hemiptera; family Cicadellidae; genus Flexamia; species Flexamia atlantica. Next base: position 61,203,336 of record JAQJVK010000005.1, read on the forward strand.
AAATGCCAATACAACAAATATAAAAACCCCAATCATCTTGATCTCACAATTTTAAAATTTGCTTGATAGTTCAAGTATCGGTGAATGTCGAAGTGTCGAAGTGAACACAAATACAAACAGCACCACAGCCACAGCCACAAAAACACAACCAAACCAATAACAAATGCCAACGCCAGCGAAAAAAAATAACGACTAAAATTTCGAACAAAAAAGGCTGAGAATGTTTGAATTGACAGTGAAGAAAACTGCTGAAAATAGCGATGTGGCCAATCAGAAGGTGGGCTCAACACTTGACAGCGTTTTACGGTTTATCCTCACAGTATTCGAGACTCAACAAACTTTTATGGTCATCTCTAAATGCTGGTATGAAACCTATTGGGCGGAGTGAATAAAATACCCCCGTTGCAGCAGACCTGCATACTCAGCGAATTTCAAGTGCAAAACAACATATTTCGATCAAACATAGCGAGATTTGACATGTTTTTGTAAGCTCCATAAGAATAACATGGGGAATGAGTATGCAGGTTTGCTGCTACAGGTATATAAAAACTAGGTGGTTTTAATTCATTTTTTAGTAGATCTGAACTAGAAGAAGCCATTTACCAAGTTTTATCAAGATATGTCGAGAAATAAGCGAGATATAGAATTTTCCTTATTTCCCATAAGGTTAACATTGGGACAACGTACTGTGTTTACCACTTTCAATATCTCAGCAACCAATGGACATAGAGCCATGATTCAAAATACTAAATTGTTTGTTTTTTTGGGCTGAATTCAATGGTGCCAATAAAAATTCGAAAAATTTTATTTTTCTATGTAAAAATCTCAAAAAACCCATTTTTGGGGGGGTTTACCCCCCTTAACCCCCCCTTCCGGTGGTCCGATCGGGCTGGTTTACGAACTCGTCCGAATAATTACTACTTTACACGTCTATGCCAAATTTCATTCCGATTGGACCATTTTTGCGCAAGTTATCGTGCTTAAAGACACATATATATATATATAGATATATAGATATATAGATATATAGATATATATATATATATTTATGAAAGTGAACGAATGGTGTTTTTGGCATCTGAGGACCTCAAAAAGAAAAGTTATGATGGTTTTAGGCTTGGGTCTTACCATGAGACCTACGGTAACAGCTTCTTCCCTATAGGGGAAATTCGCTAAAACGAGTACAGGAAGTATTTACTTGCAAGTAAAGTCTTGTGAATAAAAGCTACTCTTTACTTGTTAGTAAATACTTCCCACAAAGTGGGTATACTCGCTGCTCTGTGGGTATACTTGCAAGTATTTACTCTTTTCATAGCAAGTAAACTTTAGACGAGTAAATACTTCCAGCTTATTTCTTTAAAATATGCCCATTTGTCTGTATGTCACTTAGATTTTCAAACAAATTATTTTTTCAAACAATTAATTGAATATTTAATATATATATATATATATATATATATATATATATATATTAAACGATTATCCAAGCAAACATTGAAAGAAATTTATTAATCTACTTTAGAATGTAGCCAAGAAATCAAGTTTTATAAAAATGGTCTATGGTGTGACATTTTTTAATTTGCTCAACTCACATCAGCGTGCTTTAATATAAAAATAATTATAATATAAAAAATATTCTGATTAAATAACTAGTGCTACAATCCAGCACTAGTAGCAAAAAAGTTTCCACTTAGTCTGTTTTTGGAAGTGCCACCCCGCACCTCATAGTTATCTTCCAAAAAATTATCAGCCAAAAAATCTACACTTTCACTTTCGAAACGCAAAAGTCTCTTGGATGATCTAGGACTAATATCCCTACGGTTTCGGTAACTTTTAACACCTCGTAAATGCATAAAGGCGGCCATTTTTGCACGAGTAAACACAAGCAAGCCTGGGTTGGAGGTAACTTGTAAAATCACGAGTATTTACTCTTTGGACAAGTATTTACTTGTGCTTATTCACACTAGTTTTATAGGTTTCAGTGGGTATTCGAGTATTTACTTCCTTGGCAAGGCTTTACTTACAAGTACAAGTAAATACTCGTGCTTATTCACTTCAGTTGAAGTAAATACTCGAATTATGAAAAGTCAAGACAAGTAAACGCTTTTACTCGTTTTTATTCACTCCGCCCGTCGTTGAACATTGAACCATGCTACGTAACGGCAACGGTCAACGTAACGCATAAGGAAGAAGAACAGTGTTTCCACAGAGTAAAATATAAAATCCCTACATGAACGCCTAAAAATTCCCTTGTTATCCCTCAACGGAGCGCGCCCGAAAAATCCCTTTTAATCCCTGAGTTCCAAACTCTTATCCCTCAGTAACGAATCCATACAATTTTGTCTTTTTGTATTTTTTGTGTTGTAATAGTGTGTATTCGTACGTAACTGAAATTTTGACTTTATTAGTGTGAATAAAACAAGCTGATGGCAGCATATAAAAAGGGAAGCGAGTGTTAAAATGTTTTGTTCTTGACTAAGAGACGATATGATTAATTTAAATTAAAATATAAGTAATCCAAGGAGTTACCACAGCTATGGCCAGGAGGAACACTGCAAAACACGAAAGTAGTTTGATGACATTTTAATGTAAAATTAATTGCTTTAACAATTTGAGAACACCATTATAAAATATTGCAAATAAATAACGTATGGAGGCGGAGCTAGGAATAATTGTTTCGTCTATACAGTTATTTAATTTAATTTATTTCCCCAATTATCCCTAGAAATCCCTCAATCCCGCTCTTATCCCTCGAGAGCCTGATTTATCGCTGAAAAGGGATAAAATCCCTTAAAGTGGAAACACTGAAGAAGAATTAATTTCGTATTTAATAATGTTTAGTTTGTAAGTTTCTGTTGCTGTTTTCTACTGGATTAGATCAGTACTATGTACAACGTATTAACACCGGTTTGACACTTAAATGGAGCCAAGTGGTAAGCTTATTGGAGCGGGTTAGTTCGAAGCACTTTAGTTAGATGTCGTTGTAAAAACATGGTTTTATTCTTCTTCACTGAATCAGCCAATCATAACCACGATAACGATCTGCTAACTTCCTATTCCGTTTCCCCTGATTTTCTGTCACGACGCGACGTGTACACAACCAAAACGAGTTGGAATTAATTTGAGTGTGGGAAAATACCTAAAGTACGTTTGCCACTAGTGCAAGTTCTTTCGCGAAATACTGTCCTGAGTGATTCATATTGTACTTAAAGCGATTGATAGAAAATAAATACGTAGATGTTTACATAAAAGCACTTAATAAAAGTTAACTTAGTTAATTTTTATTAAGTGCTTTTATGTAAACATCTACGTACAGTTCGCGCATTATATCTCCGGCTATGACTGAGTCAGCTGATTGTAAGGTGCGGGGGGGAGAGGGGGTACTTTTCTGAAAACATTTTCTAAAACACCGCTGCTTGTCAAATGTTGTGTTTACCAATATCATATGTTAAAAATATCATATGACACGGTTAGTAGCGTAGTGGACATAGCCGGAGATTTAATGCGCGAACTGTATTTATTTTCTATCAATCGCTTTAAGCACAATATGAATCTCTCAGTACAGTATTTCGCGAAACAACTTGCACTAAAGGCAAATGTACTTAATCAATTTAATCTAAACAATTCGGTAAAGCATTAAAATCATTGAAAGTCTAGCAAACAAAACAAGGAAACGAAAATACAGTATAAACAAAGCAGATGACGACGACGATCGATATATCGCATCGATATTTTCTAGTTCGTAGTACCATAGATAAAGGGATACAAAGTAAATTAAATTAGTAATTCAAAAAATAAAAATTTATAATTCAAAAACTAAAATATTGATTCTGTTGTCTTTAATATTATTTTTAATACCAAGTTTAACTGTGGCCACCAATCAAAATTTTTGAGAGACGAAAGCAGCGTTATCTATGTCCCCGTCATGTCTCCTGGGCAACGTGAAGTTTAAATTTAATATAATTTGATCAGTTATAATCAGTTTATCAAATAACTCTATAAAATCTGATTATATAGTATATGAGATGTAAAGTAGCCTCAATATTTACATTACTTCACGGCAGAAGATACACGTCATGTACACGCATTCATTATAATTTTCTTAGTGTACGTGTATAAAGTTAAAACCATTCAGAAAATTAAGTATGTTGTGCAGAATTAAATTTAACTAATTTCAAATCTTATTAATAAGAAGTGACTATGTAAAAAAATTAGTAAAAAAGATTTCCACTTCTCCCATTGATTAAAATGACAAACTCAGTGATTATGAAACTCAGTATTACGTATGATTAATATAATTTGATATAATATAATGTAAGGTGTATATAATAAAACTATTTAATAAAAATATGAAATAGAGTTCGATAAAAAGGAAAAAAATGAGCTTCAATCAGTTCAATCTCCATATGAGTAAGCGAGTCGGGTAAGGACGGAGCAGTTGCAAGGAACGGTTCCACGACGAAATGGTTTCCCTCTCCCTCGCGCCGAGTACCCTCTCTCTTCCTCCTATTGAAGTAGCCGATGGATTTCTCGTGCACCTCAGCCACATTGCCCAAGCTTTCTAGTTCTGCCACATGAGCGCCACCGGCCCGCGTCAAAAATGACTCACCAGAGCGAAGTTCTGCTGATATCCGATGGAGCGCAGGACGGTCGTTCCATCGACATTGGAAAGCACTGTGTGAGACATCTCCTTTGTATCCCTTTATCTATGGTAGCACTTTTATCAGACAGCGCTACTGTTCCCTTACCACCATAGAGTAATAATGAACTTAGTAAAGAGTTGGCACTCCCATGTTAACTCGGTGGTAAGGGAACAGTATCCCTTTATCTATGGTGCTATGAACTAAAAAGATCGATGCGATATATCGATGGTCGTCGATTCGATATATCGATCGTCGTCGATGCGACATATCGATCGTCGTCGATGCGACATATCGATCGTCGTCGTCTGCTTTGTTTATATTTTCGTTTTCTTGTTTTGTTTGCTAGGCTTTCAATTTTAATGACTTTACCGATTTGTTTAGATTCAATTGATTAAGTACGTTTGCCACTAGTGCAAGTTGTTTCGCGAAATACCGTACTGTACTGAGTGATTCATATTGTGCTTAAAGCGATTGATAGAAAATAAATACGTAGATGTTTACATAAAAGCACTTAATAAAAATTAATTTAGTTCATTTTTATTAAGTGCTTTTATGTAAACATCTACGTATTTATTTTCTATCAATAGCTTTAAGCACAAATGAATCACGCAGTACAGTATTTCGCGAAACAACTTACACTAGTGGCAAACGTACTTTAGGTATTTTCCCACACTCAAATTAATTCCAACTCGTTTTGGTTGTGTACACGTCGCGTCGTGACAGAAAATCAGGGGAAACGGAATAGGAAGTTAGCAGATCGTAATCGTGGTTTTGATTGGCTGATTTAGTGAAGAAGAAGAAATCTATGTTTTTACAACGACATCTAACTAAAGTGCTTCGAACTAACCCGCTCCAATAAGCTTACCACTTGGCTCCATTTAAGTGTCAGACCGGTGCTTACCACCGAGTTAACATGGAAGTGACAACTCTTTACGAAGTTCATTATTACTCTATGGTATTAGGTTCTCAAAAAAAATCTTAAATTCTAATTATATCAGACCGTATAGGTTAGAGGCGGTCCATAAATTGCGTCATTGCTTTCTTCTCCGCTCGTCTTCTTTTTACCTCCGGCCGGTCGGCGGCGCTCCGCCGCTCCGCTCGTCCCAGCCACTCGATTTTCCTGTTAATTTTTCTCCAACCTGACACAAACTGAAAACAATTTTTTCCAACACAAATCATGCTCCATTATTTATTTATTCATTTTTTATATATTCTTTTTTTCCTTCAAAATTTGAAAAAAATATCAAAATCTTAAATATTTGTTATACATCAATTAACTATTACTTTCAAAATTAACAGGTCATAAATTATTATTTTTTTAAATGCAACGCAGCACACGCACAGGCTTTAGCCTATGTCTGCTGATTCCTTAGACAAATTCCTTTTTTCTTTTGACAGCATTTATTCATGTAATTCTATAATTTATTTTTATTTCTATATATAAATTATTATAGTTTTATTTAATTTAAGTTCTCAATGTAAGAAGCTGTACAATTTATTGGAATAAACAATTCATTCATTCATTCTTAGACTTGGGACGATACAACTTTCTGGCATTGGCCCTCTTTTGACAACCCACCCCCTAAAATCATCATATCGTCATAATCTTGCTAAAAACTCACAAATATGTAGGGTTTTTTGAAGATTTTTTCAGCTTAGTCTTCCAGCCACCTTCTAGTTAGCCTTTCCCTAACGCTGGGCCTATACGTTTGAATGCTTGCTTAGCGCACGGACAGTTTGGGCCCTCTTCACCGCAATAAGAAAGAAATGGATTTTAAGCCGTCGCCAAGAGCGAACTACTTCCGTTTTTCGTTTTTCCAAAGTTCTTTATTCTTAAACGGCTTTCCAAGGTATTCGTTCTCCCCATTTGTCAACTGTTCTTTACTGTGGTCAGAAATTTTTTATCAAAAATATTTGAGTTTGAAGAATGTTGCAAGATGGTCAGAGGCGGTCAGATTTAAATTACTCCTTCAACACGCAGGATATCCTCAGTGGGGAAAAGGACGTTTTACTGAAGGAAAAAAATTCCATGTCATGTAGTTTAGTTAATCTGAAGTCTAAGTTAGAAACAGTAATCGATGGATGCAATCAGTTGAAACTTTCTCTGCCTGAGAAACATTAAACCATCATCTCTAAGCTAGACCGAGAGTTAAAGTCTTTTTTCAACAAAAGTTAGAGCTAAATGATATTTCCTCTAATTTAAACAGTTCTCTGAAAGATGTAGAGTCTAAGTCGTAGGTTCAAAGTAGATGGTTAGATGACAGAATCATTGATAATTATTTCCAGTCTTTATGTAACTCCGCTTCATCCCTCTCTAATGTTCTGTTTATGAATCCTGCTTTAACTCAGATGTTGAAAATCGCAGTGAAAATGATGTACAGGCTCTATTATCCGATTTAAACTTTTATATGTTTATGCTTTTCTCTGTATTAACAGGTAATGAAGGCGGGCTCACTGGAGTTTGATTTTTACATTGTAGCTATGTTAGCATACCACCTGGACTCCAAAAAATGCAAACTCAAGGTCTGCTGGATTAATTTTGCAAAAAATTGGGTTTAATAACAGTTAATTTGAGAAGTACGCAGCAAAAAGCCAATTTCGAATTTCGGTTACATATGATTGCAAATGCAAAATTTATTTACGATGGTTTTTGTAAGAAGGCTACACCTGGCAATGTCTCTTTTTACTTTCTCCCCCCTTTACATAGTTTATGGAGAAATTTCGTCAAAAGTTTCAAATTTGAGTTGTTAATGGATATATTTGTTTTAGTGCCCTCTGAGTCCAAAAAAGTGGTTTTCGGAGTGGTGTCTGTTTGTGTGTGGATGCATGTATGTGTGGATTTAAACAAAGCTAGAGATGACACCAGTGCTGGTCCGATACTCATGAAATTTGGCACGTAGGTATAAAACCATGATGTCTCCAGGAGTTTTTTCATTTTTTTAAATTTTTGATTTTTCAGGTTATTTACCCCATAAAAACTCGGATAATAAACAACAAAATCCAAATTTCTCAAAAAAATGGCTCTAACGATATTGATAACAATTTCATGGTTTTTAGTGCTTAAGATGACAAACAAAATTACACCACCCGCATGTCTGTAAAAATTCAAGTTCAAAAGTTATGAGGTTTTGTGTGTTGAAACATTAGTCTACGTCAACTGGTTGCGGAGATAATTGATATTTTAGTCTGGCGGTAAACGCAGTAGGCCTACATTGTCCAATGTTAATCTCATGGCAAATATTTAAAAACCGACATCTCTGTTAATTACTTACATATTTGTGAGATAATTAATTTTTGTTTTGTTTTTTCATAATATAAGCTTTTAGGTTTTAAATGACTTAAGGGAGAAAGTATGTCGTGTCAGTTTCCTGATACCATTTATTCTGATTTGCAGGGCCGCCGAGAGCCATGTCGGGCCCCAAGTCTGCACACCACACGGGCCCTCCGGGGGATCTGGGGGGTGCAGAATACCCACCAGCGAAAGGGGGTTCCGGGGGCCCTCCCCCGGAAAATAGTCGAAAATTAGGTCTCAAAACTCGCGTTTTTAGGCAGTCTAGAGGTGGAACATCATACATCTAGGAACTAAAAAAATCCGAACCAAATGAGGCTGAATGGTCGGTCGGACTTAGAAAACAGTCTACTTTGATTAAAAATTAAAATTTATCAGTGATCCCGCACCATTGGATTTTCTACTCATTCCCGTAACTTTCGCGTTCGTTCCACTCACAAAGTTACTCTTCCTTTTTTTCACGATCAATTTTGCACGATTGTTTTTTCTGGCAATCTACGTTAGCTGCAACATGTTTTGTACTCTTGTTGTTTACCATCGCGGATGATTTCATCATAACGTATAAGCATCGATGTAAATAAGTACACTGGATTGGTAACTCAGGCCCCGCAACGCGAGCCGCCGGCAGTGGTTGCGTTAAAGATTTTGCAGGGGCGATGGGGGAACGCATCTTTTGCCGGCCAACTTGTACTGGCAATATAGTTAAATATTAATTGTAATTACTTATTGGTTATGGCAATACATCTATTATAACAAGCTTTATCCGTAAAACTGCTCCCAAATCCGTGCGGTTTCAATACGGTTAACAATACAGTTTCGCGCTTTTTCCCCAACGCCCCTTCAATTTGGCCCGGCTGCAACCCCAACGCACAGCTGTGTTGGCTTGGAAATCACAACACGAGCCTTACGGGCAGCGCGCTATCCAGTTGTATAGGTTGTTAATATATTTCAATGCAGATGGATGGAGAGGGAGGTCTGAGTCACTTGCGATAGAATGGAATAGAATAGAGTATGATTTATTGCAGGAATACAATTGTTATAAAATGTGTAGCAAACGTCAATTGTTATAAAATACCTAAAATATAAAATAAAATCAAAATTAATCCTGGAGATTAAAATTTGGTCCTAACTAATTACGTACGCTTACTACTCACTGGCCGCCACCGCCAGCGCCATAGTGTACAGTTCGCGCATCATATCTCCGGCTATGACTAGTACGCTATTAATCATATGATATTTTAAACATATGATTTTGGTAAACACAGCGTTTGATATACATCGGGACAGTAGAACAATGTTTTCAGAAAAGTACCCCCTCTCCCCCCCCGCGCCTTGCAACCAGCTGACTCTGTCGTAGCCGGAGGTATAATGCGAGAACTGTACAGTCAGTAGCAAATACAATAGTGCAGACAGGCAAAACAATCGTTTTGCCTTAACTAGCCTAAATAAATTCTGTATTATCAAAGTCATTTGCGTGATAAAGCTAAACATTTTATTTTTTTAACATGTACGCCTAATTTTATTTCCAAGAAGCCGATACCAAAATTTCCTCAACCTAAAAAAATATCCGCTTATCCCGGGCCCCAAGTTTCAGACTTGGCTGACATGGCCTCTCGGCGGCCCTGCTTATTGGTATAAAAGGTTTTCTAATGAACCACCCACAGGTAGTTGGTAGTTCAGCATTGATTACTGAAAAAGTATCAAGCAACCTAGGTATCATAGTTGAAAATTCTCCTACTCTCCTTGGCCAATACAATACTATTCCGTGTGAGGGGCATAATCTGTCAAAGCGGGTTTCCAAGAAAATAAGAAATTTCATGATAAATGGGTGAAAGTTACGCCAAAAAACAAGACATGTGCTAGGCCATGTAACTTAGTTGTAAGTGGGGGCTCCCATTCTTAATCATTCTTAATGAGACAGGTACCTCATGGAGGACGTTACCCTGAATATGAGTGAATTCTCATTCGCTTGCCAGAACCGTTATGATGTTCTAGATGCTGATGACACTGAAACATGTGATGGAACTGTAAGAAATGTGTCAGGAGAGTGCAAGGTTAAAAAGGCTAGGACAAACATTGTTAAGTAAAACGTTTTTGTAAATAGTAACTTTCATTCAGTTTGAGGATATGCTCCTAGTTTAAGTAGGAATGTTACAAAAGTAGGATGTCATGTTGGACAAAGGACTCAGGGTCAAGAAACAAATGGCCGCACATCTGTAGAGGACTCTGAAGGGGCATTGCTGATCGGGGTCTCTCTTTTGAGGTTTTCTGGGGATAAATGCGCAAAGGGTGGGACTGTTGTTGATATGTACTTTGTGAAAAAATTTCTCATATTAAACATAAACTCAGTAAGTACAGCTCTGATCAGCCTGATTTGGTTTATTTGTTTGTGGGGACTAATTGGTTAATGGTGGGCTTGGTTATGATAAAGGTGGAAAAAAGGCAGCACTGCACTCTATGGCTGACTTGTTGAGTGTGGTTAAATCTACATTTTCGAACGCAAGAATCCTTTTGAACAGTGTGCTGATTCGGAATGACGTGAGCCTCCGTGCCCTTTTAATTTTTAACGATCAACTGTCCCTCATGTGTAATAATTTTGGTGTGGAGTTTGTCAATGCTAGTTGTCTTATCTCTAAGCGTCACTCGGCTCGTGATGGCAGACATTTGAGTAAGTGTGGAAATCATATCTTCTTAATGAGTTTTTGCATAAGGCGTTGATGCAATCACATAGAAACATGACCCCACCAGACTAAGGAAAACATGTAAGTTACTAGGGAAACACATGTGTCTGTGGTAACCGACCCTCCCAGTCTTTTAAGTACCCCACAGCCAACACGTCTGTCGGGAAACGAGATTTGCAGCCTGTATAAGTTTTAAAATAGCTCACGATAATTTCCGTTCCTTAAATACAGGATTCTAAGAACTATGTACAATTGTGGAGGATTTTCAGGTTGATTTGTTAGGTATCGTTGTTGTCTCCTGAGGATTCTTCTAGCACGTGTAAGATTTCTGGCTACAATATGATCCAAAATGACAGGCCTGGTAAAACTGGGGGTGGCGTTGCATTGTATTTGAAGAAAGGCTTAAACTTCACTTCTAAGCAGCTTCATAATGTAGATGGTTCTATTGAATATATATGTGGAGTCATCAATTTAAAGAACTTACAGTTGGGGGTTTGCTTTGTATAATAGACCACCATCAGCCCTTACTCTTTTCTTAATCCCTTATTGTATAGTTTATTTTTAGACCGGGCTTTGGAGGTGGATGGTGTTATATTCCAGGGGGATCTCATTAGCCATATGCTGGACATGATAAAACCTGAATCCAAGCACCTGTCATCTACTCTGCGAGCAATGAATCTCACCCAACTAGTAAAGGAGCCAACGCGTGTGACTGATACATCCTCTTCCCTTATAGACCTGATCATTGTTGACAAGGTTTTTACTCTTGATGTTGGATTGGTCGATACATAAAAAATCCTTGATTCTGCTGGTAGAAAAATAACGGACCATAGACTGATGTTTTGTGATTTGCTATGTAGAATAACCAAGAGTAAATCGAAGTATGTATCTTAAAGGGATTTGAAAAATATTTGTTTGGCTATTTTTACTGATTTGTCATCCAAAACTGACTGGAACGAGATAATTTCTCTAGATGAAGTGGATGTAGTTGTACATGTTTTGAATAAGAAAATGTTGTATATCTTCAACACCTATGCTCCTGTTATGAGGAAGCGTGTAACAAAGAAGAAGGCTCCATGGAGAGATACCTTTAATAAGATGCTCACATAGAGGCATTGACAAAAATCAAGAACGAGAGGCATAAATCGTTTTTAAACTGTAGGGACAGTAAGTCTAGAGCTGCATATTGCAAAGCAAGAAACATGCTAAACGCTGCCATAAGAAGTACGAAAAGGCGCTACTTCTCATGCAAGTTAAAAAATAAAGATCAGAAAAGTTTTTAGTCATCTCTAAGAAGCAATGGCGTTTTAGTTTCTAAAAGTAGTAGCCAGTGTAACTTCACACCTGAAGAATTAAACCAATTCTTCTCCAAGATGGGTAGTGGATCATGCATTAATATGGCTAAACTGAATTTATACAACGGCAACTTTAGTGATCAAGTGAAAAATCAGGAATCTCTTTCACAGCAGTTATAATTAGCATGATCAGGAATGTCATGAACAGCATCACAACGAGATCCATTAGAATGGAAGGCATTTCCATTGACATGATGAGGTCGCTGAGTCCGTTCTGCGTGTCTGCTATTAAGCCGCGTTTACAGCGGAGTTCACAACACTTGTTGTCGACAAATGTTGGCGACAAATCATAAGCAGCGTTTACACCGGAGTTGAAAACAAAATACACAACTTTTGTCTTGAACATTTGTTGACTGCATCAGGTGTTAGTGACTAAAGCTTGCGACAACGTCAAATTCCGTTTTTTTTGGTATTTTAGCGAATTTCCCCTATAGGGAAGAAGCTATTACCGTAGGTCTCATGGTAAGACCTAAGCCCAAGACCTTAAAAACTTTTCATTTGGGGGCTCCCAGAAACAAAAAACACTATTCGTTCTAATTTATATATATATATGTATATGTGTGTGTGTGTGTGTGGGTGTGTGTCTGTAAGCACGATAGCGGCCGCAAAAATGGTCCGATCAGAATGAAATTTGGATCACAAGTGTAAAGTAGTAATTATTCGGACGAGTTCGAAAACCAGTCCGATCGGACCACTGGAAGGGGGGGTAAAGGGGGATAAACCCCCCAAAAAATGGGGTTTTTGGATTTTTCACATAGAAAAATAAAAATAATCAAATTTTGTAAGCACCATTGAATTCAGCTCGGAAAAAAAACAATTTAGTATTTTGAATCATTGCTCTATGTCCATTTGTTACTTAGATATTGAAAGTGGTAAACACAGTATGTTGTCCCAATGTTAACCTGAAGGGATATAAGTACAATTCTATATCTCGCTTATTTGTCAACATATTTTAATAAAACTTGGTTTGTAGCTTCATCTAGATGAGATCTAATGTGTTTTAGTCTAGAATCCTTGAAATTTCCAATTTTGTGGCAGCAAACCTGCATACTCATTTCCCATGTTATCCTTATGGGAAATAAAAAAGGCTATATCTTCATTATTTCTTAACATATCTTGATAAAACTTGGGATATGGCTTCTTCTAGTTAAGATCTACTAAATGTTGAATTAAAATCACCAAGTTTTAACTTACCTGTTGCAGCAAACCTGCATATTCATTCCCCATGTTATTCTTATGGAGCTTACAAAAAACATGTCAAATCTCACTGTGTTGGATTAAAATATGTTGCTTTGCATTTGAAATTCGCTGAGTATGCAGGTCTGCTGCAACGGGGGTATTTGATTGTACTTTGGCCTTACTGAGATTCATTTCTTGTGAGGTAGCAATCCAGGCATAGTTTTTTTACAATCTTGTCCTTAAGTCTGGGATTGTCCAACTCCACAATGCAACTTGTTCTTGGTACAAAATCAGTTTAAATATTCGTCCTCACCCCACTCCATTTCACTCAGAAGGCTTTCCATCGCACTAAACAATAACTTCAAAACACAGCGCAAGTTAAGCAATGCATACAGAACCCGTTAAGTCAGCGTCAACTCAACAAAAGGAAAACGTGGTGGTGATATATTTGTTTACATAGTAAGCTGGTGTGACCTAGTTTTGCTCACGCGACTAGCGGACCTAGTGGAATGACAGCAAAACTAAGCCCGTACACTATTAGCGAATTTCCCCAATAGGGAAGAAGCTATTACCGTAGGTCTCATGGTAAGACCTAAGCCTGGGACCATGATAACTTTTCATTTTGGGGCCACCAGAAGCAGAAAACACTATTCGTTCGAATATATATATATATATATATATCTATATATCTATATATGTGTCTGCGAGCACGATAGCGGCCGCAAAAATGGTCCGATCTTAATGGTTCCGATCTTTGGTACAGAAATGTAAAGTGGTAATCCCTCGGACGAGTTCGTAAACCAGCCCGATCGGACCACCGGAAGGGGGGGTAAAGGGGGATAAACCCCCCCAAAAATGGGTTTTTTGAGTTTTTTACATAGGAAATTAAAATTTATCGAATTTTTGTTGGCCCATTGAATTCAGCTCAAAAAACAAACAATTCAGTATTTTGAATCACTTCTCTATGTCCAATGGTTACCGAGATATTGAAAGTGGTAAACACAGTACGTTGTCCCAATGTTAACCTTAAGGGAAATAAGTAAAATTCTACCTCTCGGTTATTTCTCAACACATCTTGATAAAACTTGGTAAATGGCTTTTTCTAGTTCATATCTACTAAATATTGAATTAAAACCACCCAGTTGTAATATACCCGTAGCAGCAAACCTGCATACTCATTCCCCATGTTATTCTTATGGAGCTTACCAAAACATGTCAAATCTCGCTATGTTGGATTGAAATATGTTGTTTTCCATTTGAAATTCGCTGAGTATGCAGGTCTGCTGCAACGGGGGTATTTTTAGTGAATTGTAGTCGTCGTTAAGCGCTAGTTGCGTGTGGTGTCACATGTCACACCTGCTGATTGTGCACATTTCTATTTTCTTTAAATCATGGTGGTGGTAGTAGTGGTGGTGGCGATGCGAGGGGTAACGGGAACGTGTTGGTGACAAAATGTTGTGAACAAAAAGTGCTGCAACAACTGTTGCCAGATAGGATTTTGCATTTTACCCGCCAACTCCGTTAAAAATCCCCGCTTTTACCCGTTTTTTTCAGCAATAATCCCAGCTAAATCCACGCAAGTACCAAAAACCGGGTGATTGCCCGAAAAACCACCTTATGACTTTCAAAACACTTTCAAAACACTTAAAACTTTGTTGTTTCCTAAACTTACTAGGTAAGGAGGGAAATCTTATATCAATAAACTTCTCGCTATATACCAAAATATGTCTATTTACCTCGAGCATTGTTCTCAAAACCATGAAAAGAAATTATTTTTCTCATCTTACGTGAACATTGGACATTTAAAAAAAACGAATCATGATTCAAAAGTCCCCGGCTTTATCAGTATTTTAGTGAATTTCCCCTATAGGGAAGAAGCTATTACCGTAGGTCTCATGGTAAGACCTAAGCCCGAGACCATGATCACTTTTCGTTTTGGGGCCACCAGAAGCAAAAAACACCATTCGTTTGAATTTTTAGATATATATATACATATATATGTGTGTGTCTGTTAGCACGATAGCGGCCTTAAAAATGGTCCAATCTTAATGGAAATTGGTACAGACGTGTAAAGTGGTAATCACTCGGACGAGTTCGTGAACCAGCCCGATCGGACCACCGGAAAGGGGGGTAAAGGAGGAAAAACACCCCCAAAAATGGGTTTTTTGAATTTTTTACATAGAAAAATTAAATTTACCGAATTTTTGTTGGCACCAATGAATTCAGCTCAAAAAACAAACAATTTAGTATCTTGAATCACTGCTCTATGTCCATTGGTTACCAAGATATTGAAAGTGGTAAAGACAGTACGTTGTCCCAATGTTAACCTTATGGGACATAAGTAAAATTCGATATCTTGCTTATTACTCAACATATCTTGATAAAACTTGGTAAATAGCTTCTTCTAGTTCAGATCTACTAAATATTGAATTCAAACTACCCAGTTTTTATATACCTGTAGCAGCAAACCTGCATACTCATTCCCCATGTTATTCTTATTGGGCTTACCAAAACATGTCAAATCTCGCTGTGTTGGATTGAAATATGTTGTTTTGCATTTGAAATTCGCTGAGTATGCAGGTCTGCTGCAACGGGGGTATTTATGTATTTAGAATGCCGGCGAATCCCCGCAGCTCTAAAAATCTAAAATCCCTGGTTTTCCCCGATTATTCTTAATCCTCTCAAAATCCCTGAACGGCCTTCAAAATACCCGAAAACCGGGCAAACACCCGAATCTTTAACTATCCATACAACAAAATTAACTATCCATTACAACTAAATCTTTAAAACCATACCGAATACATGTTGCCAACTAAAAAATTATCTATAATTAAAAAAATCTTTGTAGCTCTTCCCAAATACCCGGGAGTAGTGGCGAGGTGGCGTTTCTGGCCCAATCAAACTTTGACAGCCAGTCAATTTTTTTGACAGCTACTTCCGGTCACGTGACCGGAAGTGACGTCATCAGCTGTGACGTAGCTGTGACGTATTGTTGGTGGGTATTTAAAGTTTAAATGCCCTGCTGTGCTGGGTATTTAAATTTTAAATGGCCGGAAGTGTGTCAAGGTCTTTTGGGGATGTTTTTAAAAAAGATCTTGCATTTTCGGAAAATCCGAAAATGCAAGATAATTTTTGTTTCTTTTTACAAACTGTTGTTTTGTTGATTTTCACGTCTGTTAAAATACCATGTAAAAAATGGAATTGACAAATTAACAAGAAAATATCCTGCTACAAAGTATCCAAATAAAGATGCAATTACATAAACATAAACTTTAAAATATAGCGAATGTTCTTCCTTTTTATCTGTTAGCATTTCCTGAACAAGGTAACCAAAATTGTAACCACATAAAAATGAAAGTAGGCAAATAATAAATTTCGACGGGTTCACAAAAACCAAGTTGTAAAGTAGCGAATTTCTTTCTTCTTCCATTGTTGAATTTTTAGTCGAAACCAATTAATGATAACATTATTGCTTGCGCATCAGAACTAACAGTTGATGAAATTTCATTTACTTGTAGACTTGTAGTAGTTTCATTTGTAGTAGGTAATTGTTCGGAAGTTGGTGTAGATGTAGAAGAAACAGTATTATCTTGAAGCTCAGAGTCCATGTGTGCTCGGGTAAAGAGCTGAAGCTTTAATGACGTGTGGTAGCCGTGTCCTACTGTGCATCAGGAGTTGTTGGTGGTGGGGGGTCGTTTGTTTCTTGCACTGAAATGTAGATGGAATCATAACTTTCTGGAGGATGTACTAAAATTTGTTGTATAGGATCTGCATCAATAGGAAAACTTTGCGTTTCAATGCAAAGTCCATCTTTAATAAAAGAAACATATAAAACAGAACTCATGTTTATTTAGATGTTTACTCTGCCAGTTCTACTAGGAAACTGATGTGTCAGTAGTGGCGCTGCAACCTCCCTTGACATGTGCAGCTCGGGACATCTGCCCTCCCCCCACCACCATGAGAGACTCCTCGCAATTTTTGGATTTGTAGTGTTAGTTCTAACGTAGGTGTTGTAGGGTGAACATCTCAGTACTAAACAATTGTTTTTAACATTTGGCTTAAAATACTTATTTAACTTTGTACAAGTTACAATATTTTTAAAGGTGCTACTTTATTATATTACCTTAATACTTAGTTATAATATTTAGTTAAAGAAATCGAAACTGTAGTTGCGATTAAAATAGAAACATGGTTTCTTAACATTTGCCTTAAAAATATTTGTAACAAAATATCGTAAGAAAATTTTTACAACATATTTGAATTAATATGTTTGCAAACCCTATCATGCGAGTTTTAAAAGATAAACGAGACCGAGTGGGCCGGGTTTGACCTCGCATGCTTTCGCTTGTTGCCGACCAGTTAGCAATACAACTGGTTGACCTTGCGCCGCACTTTCGCTTGCGGCCGGCCGGCGAATACAGGTCGTCGTCCTTGTTGCATCACCCGGCACACCAGTCCTTGATTGCTTAACACACTCTACACTCTACACTCGACAAGTTATTCTTTCCTTTGCCACCGTCCTAACAACACCTACTTCAATTTCACTATGAACCGCTCCGAGTATACCGAGATTTGGTATAACTGGTTTTCCTATCTTCAACTGCTTGGGGTACGAATTATTCAATCGAACAACAATCGTGATTGGCATGATGTTACAACCACTATTGCTCGAAAACCTTTTCAGCAAGTTTGGAAAAACATTCTTACCGGCACCAAAATTCGCACCGAACCACCTCTATCACCTGTATCTTCAAACGTACCCCAGCAAAAATTTCATCTAAAAAAACTGAAACTTAACCGAAAATATGAAATCTTAAGACATTTATCTTCTTCTATTTTCATTTTTAATTCTGAAAAAACCAAAATTTATGTCATTGACATTCCCAAAAAAAATCCTATTCCCCTTAACCCTCGACACTTGATAATAAATAAAAAAGGTGCCAAGTTAAACATAAATTTTACCGAGTAAAACCTTTTCCCACCTCCAAAGTCCACCCTGGTGGCAAAAAAGGCCCTTCTAAGGGCCGACCTAAGACTTTCAAATTTAGGCTTTCGCTAAAGCCTCAACCCTTGGTGACTAACAAGGGGTGGTTTGCGAAAGCCCCTATGGGACTTAGAGGTACACGGACCTCTTGTTAGTCACCAAAGGTTAAGGCTTTAGCGAAAGCTCCCCGCTATTGACTCAACCTTTGGGACTTAGAGGTATGTGAACCGCTTGTTAGTCACCAAGGGTTGAGGCTTTAGCGTCCAACCCTTTGTGACTTAGTGGTACACAGACCACTTGTTAGTCACCAAGGGTTGATGCTTTAGCGAAAGCCCCCCGCTATTGACTCAACCTTTGGGACTTAGAGGTATATGAACCGCTTGTAGTCACCAAGGGTTGAGGCTTAAACTTAAGCCTAAATTTGAAAGTCTTAGGGTGGCCCTTAGAAGGGCCGATTTTGCCACCAGGGTGGACTTTGTATGAGGAGGGGAAGGAAGAAAAGGGTTTAATTTGTGATGTTTATTTTTAATCGTTCACCCTGCGCTGTTACAATCAGGAATTTTGGATTTGATGGGATGTTTATTCTTTTTGTTTTTGGTGTAGTAAGTACATAAATTTTCGTCCTCTCCTCATTGTAAACATAAATTTTGTTTTCTTCAATTTTGTAGATTGTATATTTTTGGTTTTTCTTGAATTGTTTCAGTCTAATGTTCTTTACTGGTGCGGGATGAATTGTTTGGGGGGTGGGGGTTTCTTTGATTGGTGCGGGTTGAATTTGTTGGGGGGTAGAAGAAGGGTGCAGTCCGCACAAATCCATCCAGTCTTCACTTAAAATGTCGTCACAAATTGGAGCGATGGGAATCTCTTCAATTTGCGGCGTTGATGTTTCTGTAACTGGTGTGGGATTCTTAAATAATTGGGGTTGATCTTCATTAACAGCATCAGCTATTATGTCGTTAATGGAGGAGGAGAGGACGGGAGAAGTTGGTTTTTTTAGAAGAAAATCAGTCGAAATAGAAGAAAGGTCAATAGATACCGGAATTGTAGTTGGTTTCTGCTGCAGAGGTTTCTGCAGCAGACTCAGGAGAATGGGGGTAGATGAAGAAGATGCAGAGGAGTCCATGTTGATATAAAAAGAATAATAAAATGGATAATATAATAAAATAGGAAAAATGGTTAAAAACGTGGGAATGGATAGTAACAGCGATGGTGGCGAGTGGCAGAATAACACAAGGCGGGCGAATGGGGTTCTTATAGGCAGCAGACACAACAACCTTGTAGTCAAGGTAGTGAAAGCTGAGGCTAGCGACCAGGTCCAAGTAGGCCAGACGAAGTTGTGAGAGCGGTGGCTAGCGACCCGGCCAAGGCTACCGGCCCCGGCAGAGCGACACGTTGACCTACTAGTCAAGGCTCGCTAGCGAGGTCGAGTCTCGAGCTCGCTGATATAAGCAAGCGCGCAACGTTTCTCTTTGGCATTACGGTGAAGGTGTAACTGGGGTCCGCTTACGTGGAGGGTTATGCTGTAACGTAATGTTCGCCATGGTGTGTGGGATGGCTTATGTCAAGCACACACTGCGTTCGGCTATTGTGGGAGAGGCGCCCTCCTATAATAGTCGGTCGCAATGGCAATCCACCTACCTTTCCATTTCCTGCGTGGTTTAATTGTCAGGGTTAATATTACGGTGAGGTGTGTGAGTTCGCTTACGTGATGATTACACCGTAACTGTAATATTAAGTTAGGTGTAATATTATAGGGAGGTGTGTGAGTTCGCTTACGTGATGATCACACCGTAACTGTAATATTACATAGTATAAGATAGAATAGGGGGAACGTTAGGTAGGGGTTAAGATATGATAGGGCGGTGAGGTGTGTGAGTTCGCTCACGTGATGATCACACCGTAACCGCATGCATGATAGCATTTAAGGGGTAGCATAAGTTATAATAAAGTAGTATAGAAGTAAAGTAGTAGAATAAGGTAGGGACCCCACGCTTCCCCACCCCCCTTTTTTTATAATTTTTAAATGACCTTGACCTAGTTTTGATTGTTCTACTTTCGGACTGAGAATTATTTTAAATGACCTATTTTTTAGACTTAGATATTTTAATTTGAAAAGACTTACTTGTTTCACTTATATATTGATTGATTTTAAAACTCTACTTTTGAGACTTAAATATTTTGTTAAAGTTTTAAATAACCTAAGATTTTAGTTTTGTGTTGTATCTTTTATTAAATAATGATTATTTTTAACATTTGGGTTTTTGTAAATGTTTTAATTTCTGTTGATGGTGAGTTTAGTTTTCGCGTTGGTTATTAATATTTAGGTGTTTGTTAAAGCCTCAACCCTTGGTCACTATCTAACCTAACCTAACCGACCCCCCAACCCCTTCCAAAGGTTTTTTTTAACCCCCCCCCGCATCCCCCCGGAAACCCCCCCCCCGCATCCCCCCGGAAACCCCCCCCCGCATCCCCCCGGAAACCCCCCCCGCATCCCCCCGGAAAACCCCCCCCCCCGGAACCCCCCCCCGCATCCCCCCGGAAACCCCCCCCCGCATCCCCGCGGAAACCCCCCCCCCCGTGGAACCCCCCCCCCCGCATCCCCCCGGAAACCCCCCCCCCGGGAAAACCCCCCCCCCGGCAAAACCGGTTACTTGATTTCGTCGCCGTTCAACTTTAGAACTGCGTCGCCGTACACGATGGCAGTGGATATAACAAAAATGCTCCAAATCCATCGTGCGGGTAGTCAAATTAAACGGAATTAAAAGACAAACAAAAAAGGTCCAGTAACATTTTTCGATATAACCAACGGTGTAAAAGTTATAACGCAAAAACTTAAAAAAATGTACATTTTCTATTATTTTTTACTTCGTATATTTCTTAACTATAAAAATTAGGTCAAGGTCATTTAACTTTAAGCGGAAAAAAGAGAGGAACAGTGTTATTAATTAACACTGTTCCTCTCTTTTTTCCTAAAAGGCAGGGAAAGAAGTTCCGTTAATGTCTATTTTATGTGGCAGAATCATATCCATCATCATCATCTGTTTCGTTTTGAAAGTTGATGTAACTAACATCAACCCAAAGATAATGATATCCTTGTTCGAAAGCCATAGTATCAATATATGATTCCACTGTTGAAAACCAATTAGGATCTATTAAAGGGTTGATTGTAACCATGACAGTTTCTAATGTTAAATTTACCCATCTTTCTCCAGTAACAGAAATTGCAAAAAATTTACATTTTGAAGAAAATGGATTAAATTTAACATAAAATGAACATGTTGTACAGGAGTGCAATGAACATTGTAAGACATCCGGAAAGTTTCCATGCTGATCAGGGAAATGTTGTCTTTTACTTAATCCACGGTTTATATATATGCATTTCCCCCACCATAGAGTTTTTAAAAGTGGGTCAAGGTCATCTGAAGATACCCTATGAACGGGGAACAGAGCAGTAAGTGGTTAAACCACAAACTGCTCTGTTCCCCGTCCCTATTTAATTTCTTTTATTGATATGTCTTTATAAACATATAATATATGTTTATAAACACATACATTTAAGTTGATATTTGGCAAATGGGAAGAATCCACACAGCTGGCACAATTCTTGCGGTCTTGGTGTTTCCAGTTTGTATCCTATGATTCCAAATCGATAAATCATTTGCCTATGCAACGGTTCTCCCTCTTCGGCTGAAGGAAGAGCCTAAAAAAAATTGTTTAAAGATATTTAATAAAATAATATATTGTAAATAGAAAAGAACAATACTGTTAATGAAAACGTACCCAGTCACATAGGGCACACATTTTCTCGCCATCTGCCAATTGAAACCAAATTTTGGTTTTAAATATACAACGTTTCTTGTGCTCAGTAATGAGCTCGCTTTGCAAGATTTGCGGCAGCGGCTCTGACACCTCCCTAATTTGCCGAAGCATAGGGTTGTCTGAGCAGATCCGCTGCAAACATAACTCGTACAAGGAGCTCATTGTTATGGGCTGACTATGCTCACCTCACAGCCTTAAATACGTACCAATCACCTTGATGGCAAAGGACAACGCCCTCCATTGGGTTAACTAGGTCGCCATAGGAGGCCACCGCCTTGGACCGACAGTATATATAAGGTGTGCTGCAGTCTTAAGGTTATATTTGCCATGGAATCCCTCATGATCTTTGGTGCTGTGCACAACTTTGTTGAAGCCAAAAGAGTACTATGGTACATAAAAACGTATCATAGCAATCTGAATTGCATCAGTGGAGTACTTGAAGCTGTTAAAGCAGACGGTACAAAAATCTGTTGCACTTCGGATTCTATGGATTACGAAGGACTTGAATCATGGGTCCTTTATTATGTACAATTTTGTACAAAACTTTACATCAAAGTTGACACGGACTAAGGGGGTTTTCTAGGAGGAAAAAAAAGAATAGATACCAACAATGCATGTTGGTAGCTATTCTTTTCATTCTTCCGCTAAGATTTAAATGACCTTGACCTCGTTTTTTGTTAAGTTACAATAAACCTTCAAAATAACTAGGTCAAGGTCATCTGAACATACCCTATGAACGGGGAACAGAGCAGTAAGTGGTTAAACCACAAGCTGCTCTGTTCCCCGCTCCTATTTAATTTCTTCTATTGATATGTGTTTATAAACACATACATTTATCATATTGCTCCAGAGGAAACCAACCACAAAGATGACAATATTCTTGCGTTATCGGCGTCTTCAATTTGTATCCTACATTTTCAGATTCATGTTTTAGGTATCTGTACAGTTCTTGATCCGGATTCGCACCAGGAAGCCGCTAAAAAAAATATTAATTTAAAGAAAATTAATAAAATAATATATTGTAAATAGAAAAAACAATGCAGTTAATGAAAACGTACCATGTGACATAGGGCGCATATTTTTTGCCAGCATTTGGCATTTCCCACCAAATTTTAGTTTTAGAAACACACCGTTTTTTGTGCTCATAAATGAGCTCGCCTTGCAAGATTTGCGGCAGCGGCTCTGACACCTCCCTAATTTGCCGAAGCATAGGGTTGTCTGAGCAGATACGCTGCAAACACAACTCGTACAAGGAGCTCATAGTTATGGTCTGGCTATGCAAACCTCAAAGCTTTAAATACGTACCAATCACCTTGATGGCGAAGGTGATTCCCCCTCCCCCGGGTTTCCACTATATATTGAGCGGATAGAAGCTTTATAGAATTAATAGTTTGCCACATTTTGAATCAACAAAACGTTATGGAATCTTTCCAAAAATACCTGATTGATCAAAGATTAAGTAGAAACCGAAGGGAACAAAGAAGACAACACAGATTAAAAAAAGCTTTTGAAAAATTAAAATTAGTTGTACCGGAAAGTCAAAAACAAAAAAAAATTAACAGACAATCTATAGTTCAAAATGCAATAGATTACATTAAAAAATTGGAAGAAGACTTGAAATCACCAACATTTAACTTAGAACAACAAGAATTTGAACAATCCGAACAGACATTTTTACAGGATATAGAAGAATTCCAACAATTCGAACAGAAATTTGTACAGGAAATAGAAGAATATCTTCAAACTTCGCAAAATTTAAACCAAGACATTTATGAAATTTTGTATCAACCTTTTGAAACTGTTTCCTTGCCAGTGTTAGAAAGCTTGGATGAATATTTTTTTGACGTCGAAAAGTAGAGGGGGTAAATGGGTGGGGAGCTGTTATAAAGGCAGGGTAAACAGAGTAATCTTTACTTTCTTAGGATCCAGCGCTATGGCAGGCACTTCGTCTTCGTCCAGGTCTTCTTCCTCGTCATCAAGAACATCATCATCATCACCATCTGTTGTTTCTATTGTGAAACAAAAATCTCCTTCTCCAAAAAAATCTTCACCGAAAAAATCTCCTTCTCCAAAAAAATCTTCACCAAAAAAATCTCCTAACAAAATTTCTGAAAAACTTCAAAAACTTCAAAAATTAAGAAAATCCTGTTTTAAGAAAGAACAATGTGCTCATATTTTAAAAAAAGGAGCGAACAAAGGTGAAAGGTGTGTGAAGTTGTGTAGTGTAGGTGAAAAATTGTGTAATTTGCATAACAAACGTGAACCTTCCAAAATTCAACCTTCCGAAAAAGTCAAAATTCAACCTTCTAAAAAAGTCAAAATTGAACCTTCCAAAAGTGAATTGCCAGAAAAAATTGAAAACTATAAAAGAATTAAAATCAACAGATTGAAATTAAACCACAAATATGTTTTTGTAAAAAAGATCAGTAACAGGGATGTTGTTCTTAGATGTTGTGATGAACTCTACTTGCTCAAATTACCAGTAAATCTTCAAATTCCAAATATCAGTAATGTTCATTATTATTTAGTAAGAAAATCTCCATCTGATAAAGTTAAATGGTCAAATTAAACACAAGACAAAAAAAATGGAGCGGGGGAATAGACCACTTTGTAATTCCAAGAGAATTACTTAGCGGTCTATTCCCCCGCTCATAGGGTATTTTTGAATGACCTTGACCTATTTTCAAAATTTACAATGGAGGGTTAATTTCTTATAAAAGCGGGATAACAGAATGACTTTTTACTTTTTAGAATCTAGTCCTAAAAAGAACAATGTTCGTATATCGGATGTAGCATCGGATGTAGCATCAGATGTATCTTCTACTGGAATCAAACTATTTTCAAAAATACTTTCGTCATCCGTTAAATCTTCTGGTTCAACCATTTTATATATTTTTTCACAAATTGTACATCCAAAAGGAAAATTGTTGTCTGTTGGAGGCATTATAAAAGAAACTTGATATTGTAAAATAAATGTTGAAGCAAATGTTTGAAAATTTTTCTAAGTCCGAAAGTATTAATAATTAGGAAGTTTTACAAGTCCAATGTAAAGTAAAATAAAAAAAGAAGTGTTGTTGCCTGTTTAAACAGTTGCAAAAGAATGATAGGTTTGAAAATTTTTCAAAGTCCTAAAATATTAAATATTGAGAAGTTTTAACACTTAAAATTTTTACAAATCCAATGTAAAGTAAAGAAAGAAATGTTGTTGCCTGTTGGAACAATGGCAAAAGAATGATGGAAACCAAACCCGCAGTAAGGGTCCTGTGGTTTGGGAGGGGGTAAGCGAGGAGGGGGGATGACCTCAAGCCGAGTTGGGGTCCGGGATCTGCGCGTGTGGTTCGGCATCAGTTGCTCGCTAGACAGTGAGGTGGTAACATGTTCAGAAGGCGCCCTGAACATTTTATCATTTTTGCTGTTTGGTGAAAATATCTTGGTGTTATTTGTATAATAACATCTTGACGTAGGACTGATTAATTTTAAGGCATGGTAGTTGTTTGTGCTTGTAGATACCCTAGGGTTTGTAGTTTGTTTTTAATTTGCTGGTTTGGTAGTTAGTATTATTTTAAAATCTTTCTTTTACTTACAATATATTTCTGCCTGGAATGTTTAAATTTAAAGTAATATTTTTGTTTTTAGGAATGTTATATGATATGTTTTTAATACCTTTCTATTCCAATTTCCTTTTTCCAACAAGCTTGTTGAGGGCATTCCCTCTCTTGTCTTGTACTCCTTTTTAGTTAGGGACACCTTTCAATTCCAATTTCCTTTCCTTTTTTCCTTCCACCTTTTGCATGGTAAAACCAATAATGGTAAAACCGGCTACCGCTTTTGTAGTGATTACGCTCACCAAAGCGGGTCACTTACAACCTCTATACGTGCTGGATGGGTAGTTCGCCTACCTCCAGAGTATCGCTGGACCTCAGTTGTTCTGCGTCGCTAATGGCGAGACACTGGCTCCTTTAGTGTTAGGAAATAAAAAACATATTTGTATAACATTTTTCCTAAATTTAATTAAGCAACTTGCTATTTCAAAATAACATTTTTGTTTTAGCTTAGCGTTGTGCGCTTATGGTGAGGTGTGTGAGTTCGCTTACGTGATGATCACACTGTAATCATGATGTGCAGCGCTGGGCTGTCTAGCTATTTCTTTTAAACTAAATTTTATTTCTTTATTTTTTTATTTTTATTAATTCTTAAACTCTAGGCAGATTGTATTGTAAATTAGCTTTTCTTCTTTTAGGTTTCCGGGGGTGTACGGTTCTGTAAAACCGTACACCCCCATTTTCTTTTTAGTTATCGAATGACCTTGACCTACTTATTTTCAAGGTCAACAAAAAGACTTAGCGAAAATTTCTAAGTCTCAAGGTCATTTATATATATAGGTAGATTTAGCTTTTCTTCTGTTAGGTTTAAAAGGTGTACGGTTCTGTAAAACCGTACACCTCCATTTTCTTTTTAATTATTGAATGACCTTGACCTATTTATTTTCAAGGTCAATAGCAGTTAGCGAAAATTTATAAGTGTAAAAAGTAGGTCAAGGTCACCAAGAATATGAAGGTGATACAAGTTTTACACAACAAGGAGAAACAACTGAAGAAGAAAGCGAACTAGGTGAAGAAACGGATGTTTTAACAGAAAAAGAAGGTCTTTCTACAAGCGAAGAACAACAAGAAGAAGAAGAGCCTATTAATCCATCCAACTTGAGCAAATTGGGCTCGGATATTGCGTATAAAGGGCCGCTTGCAAGACAATTTGTATTAAAAATGTTACATTCTGCACAACCAACTCGAAAATATCATACTTTTGGTGCTAGAATAGAAGAAAATGGGCTAAGATTGGAGATAGCAAACTTGATGTAGACGAACATGACAATATTATTATAAATAATAAACAATACAAGGGTACAAAAGGATTGTTTGAACTTATTTTTAAGCCGAAACCTAATAAATATACTAAAAAGGATTTAAACATTTTTAAACAAATATTGGAGGATACAAATGCGCATAAGAAAAATTATTCTAAAAATTTCAATGTTCATAGAAATGCATCAGAAAAATATAAAACTATTATTGCTAAACTTTTCCCACCAAAAAGAAGGGAACCCATAAAAAGAAAATCATTATCTTCTGCTGAAATAAATATTTTACATAAAAGAAGAAAAACAAATCAATCAAGTTTATCAGGAAAAGGATTATTAAAAAACTTGTATGGTACTAATATAATATACTACAACGATATAAACAAATTGGTTGACAGAATGAAGTTGATATATGAAGCTAAACAAGCCGGACATAGTGGTTTAGAAAATGAATGGGTAGCTTTGGTCGGCGAACTGCGAAATCGAGGAGTAATTGCATAAAAAATATGAGTATATATAATACAAGTATAACTGATTAAATATTCAGTATAACCATGAGTGTGGATAAGTTTGGACGGTATTCCGAAACTGGAAGCAAATCAGGATCTTATGGAAAAAGAGGTGGTTTACCACTAACATCCGATGGAGATTATGATATAAATAACAAACGTTTAAAGTTTGTAAATGATCCAAAAGATGATAATGATGCGGTAAATTTTAAAACTTTAAGAAGTGAAACATTACCTAGCTTAAAGCTTCAAAATGAAGTGTATAACGCTAATTTTTATAGAATTGTAAATCTTCCAAAACCAATAGATAAGAATGATTCGGTAAATAAAGAATATTTAATGTGGTACATAAACCAAACCTTACGATATGATCCTAGGAGTAATAATAAAGTATATGATGCAAAAGATCTTAGAATAGCCAATATAGCAGATCCTATTAATGATCAAGATTCAGTTACAAAAAAGTATTTACATTCAGTC
Source organism: Flexamia atlantica (assembly GCA_035578135.1). NCBI lineage: Eukaryota > Metazoa > Arthropoda > Insecta > Hemiptera > Cicadellidae > Flexamia > Flexamia atlantica. Next base: position 61,231,133 of record JAQJVK010000005.1, read on the forward strand.
ATCCCTGAAAAAACAGATAAATTTTCCTTTTACAACTTTGTAATACATGATATTGGAGACCCTAAAGATATGAAAGATGCTGTAAACCTTCAATATCTTACAGATCATTGTATTACGCATGATATTAATACAATTGATTGCAAAAATAAAGTGTTAACTAACGTTAAGGAAGGAACTGCAAAATCACATGCAGCTACAATAAGTCAAATAATGAAATTAAAAGATAACAAATGGAATGCGGATGCAAAAATAATTACTAATGTTAAAAAAGGGTTGGATGAAACTGATGTAGCAACAGTTGGACAAGTTCCTGTAATAAAACAATATGAAAACAACGGTAAACAATACTTTGATTGCAAAGGGAAACCACTAGTCAATGTTGCATAAGGAATAAGAGACAATGATGTAGTTACAGTAGCACAAATGCATGAGAAGGGAAACATATACTATAATCTTTTTCTTAGAAAAGATTTAAATAAGCAGTCTTTTTTTGTGAAGACTTGCGATTGACTAGCTTAAAAGACCCTATTAATTTTACTGATGCTGTTAATGTAAATTACATTGTAAGACTCTTAAGTGTAGTATTATATGATATTTATAACACAATAAAGCCCATAAAATCTGATCAAAAATTAAATTGGGTTAAAAAGAATGTTATGGAAAAATATTTTTTAAATAAGGAAACTGATACTTTAAGAACTTCTAAAGATGATGATGATGAAAGAAGATACAATCCTTCCACAAAACTGGAAAAAAACTATTTACCCATAAACAAACATACTTATAAATAAACAATGTCAAAGGATAAGTGCATCATTCATTATAAAGCATTTATAAAATAAACAAGTATCGACATTTCCTTTCACTATAAAAGACCATGTTGAAAGTTCAACGCATCAGTCATAATCGACACGTTATAAAGAGAGGAAGAGGAATAGCATCAACAGCACTTTCTCTTATTACTAAGCCGGTTGGAGCTATAGTTAATAAAGCTATCGATTTATTACCTGTAGAACTACATTTACCAGGAGGTTATCAATATTGTGGTCCTGGAACAAAATTGAAAAAAAGACTTGCTAGAGGAGATCTTGGAATAAATAAACTTGATCAAGCCTGCAAACAACACGATATAGCATATTCAAAGTTTGCAGATACTAAAAATAGATCAATAGCGGATAGAGCACTTGCTGAAAAAGCTTGGCAAAGAGTAACATCCAGTGACGCTAGTATCGGTGAAAAAGCAGCAGCTTTAGCGGTATCAGCAGCAATGAAGGGTAAAACGATGTTTGGAGGTGGAAAGAAGAAAGGAGGTGGAAAAAGGAGAAGAAAACCTGCAAAGAAACGTGGAGGAAATATAAGAAGAAAACGACGATCCACCGCAGGTAAAAATAAAAAGAAACAAACAATATGGTCAATGATAAAAAAAGGAGGAGGATTATACCTAAGACCGTATCGTGTGTATTAAACAGAAAAAAACAATTACTAATTCCAAATAAAGAATTAACAGATAAAGAATTAATTACTTATGTTTCTTGTTTAAAAATTCCATTTTTTAGAGGAGTGTTTATGAAAGATGCATTACCTGTTAAAATATGGAAAAATGAAACCGGAATAGTAAATTTAGATAATAGTAAAGGATCAGGCACTCATTGGGTATGTTATAAGAAACTAGGATCAACTATTTACTACTTTGATAGTTTTGGTAATCTCCCACCACCAAAAGAACTACAATATTACTTTAAAACAGCTAAAAATGTACTATACAATTATAAAAGAGAGCAACCTGATGATACGGTAATCTGTGGACATTTATGTTTAGATTTTTTAACAAAAAGCGTTAGTCAACTTTAAGATGTCTTCCTATACAGTATCATTAACTGGAACTTCATCTACTTTGCGAAGTGTTCTTTTCCCTGCGTTACGTTTGGAAAAAGATAAATTATGGGAAGCCGCATTATTAGATATAACAACTTATAATTCTATTCCCAACGTTACTGAAAATGTTAATGACAAAATACATTATTACAAAACAAAAGATAAAAATACAAACAAATATTCAGATATACAAGTATTTAGTTTACCCACTGGAGCATATGAAATTGATGATATAAATGAAGCGATACAAAATCATATGGGAAAAGATAATATAACAATAAAAGGAAATAACAATACACTGAAAGCTGAAATTAAATCTAAATATTATATAGATTTTAGCAAAGAACATTCAATTGGTAGTTTATTAGGATTTCCTAAAACAACAAAAATTTTAGAACCTAATATTAACCATTCAGGTGCTAGAACTGTGACAATAATGAAAGTTAACAGTATAGATGTTACATGTAATATTATACATGGTTCTTATAGAGATGGTGAAAATACTCATATATTGCACACATTTTATCCAACGGTCGCTCCGGGTTTTAAAATTGTGGAAAAGCCACAAAACTTGGTGTACCTACCGTTAAACACCAGTTTTATTTCAGACATTGTGGTGAACATACTAGATCAAGACGGAAATCATATTGATTTTAGAGACGAACCTATAACTATACGAATACATATAAAATCAACCGTATAACAATGGGGTTATCATTTAAAAAGAAAGAGCTGACTGGTAAACAAGTCAGTAGCACTTCAGCTATAGAAGGATTAACAAGTGATAACATTCGTTTTCTAGAAGAAATTGGATTAAAACTTATTAATAATGGAAATATTGGATATAGCGCAGGGTCCGACATTCGACGAAACCTTATGGGAAAAGGAATATCATACGCACAACCCTTACGCTTCATCAAAATTAAATAATAATGATGAAATTAGAATTCCCATACAACAACAGGATATTTATACACTTCCATGTGAAAGTTATTTGTATATCGAAGGAAGAGTAACAAAAAGAGATGGAAGCACTGCAAGTACTGTTCCGTTCATAAATAACCCCATGGCATATTTTTTTGATGAAATAAGATATGAAATTTCCGGAGTTACAGTAGATTCAACAAAAAAGGTGGGAATTACAAGTACATTAAAAGGATTAGCATCTTTAACACCGAGTGAAAAAAATATGCTAGCCGCCGCAGGATGGGTAGCGCCCGATTCCAATATAATCACTCCATACAGTTCAGGCAATTTTGACTTTTACATTCCTTTAAGATTACTTTTAGGCTTTGCCGAAGATTACCGAAAAATAATAATAAACGTAAAACAAGAATTAGTTTTGTTAAGATCATCAAACGACAAAGATATTATTATGGCGCCTGATGGAACAACGGAAGCTAATTTAGAATGGAAAATGCAATTAGACAAGATTGTTTGGAGAGTACCGCATGTACGGTTAAACGATCAAAATAGAATTTCATTATTAAGAACTTTAAAATCAGATCGTGATATCGTAATTCCATTTAGAAGTTGGGAGTTTCATGAATATCCGGTTTTACCGGAAACACAACGTCATACATGGAGTGTAAAAACTTCTACTCATTTGGAAAAGGCAAGATATGTAATATTTGGATTACAAACAAAAAGAAGAAATGAAATAACTAAACATGCTGGTGAATTTGATCATTGCAAACTTACAAATTTTAAGGTGTTTCTAAACTCGCAATTCTTTCCATACGACAACTTCAACATAAACTTTACAAAAGACAGGTTTAGCGTTTTGTACGATATGTACGCAAGATTCCAAAATTCATATTATGGAAAAACAAGCACACCTTTATTAACGCCAAACCAATTTAAATCTACCTATCCGATTGTTGAAGTTGATTGTTCCAAACAAAATGAATCTGTAAAATCTTCCAGTGTGGATATAAAAATAGAAATGGAATTTGAACAAAATGTACCCAAAGATACATCTGCTTATTGTTTAATTTTACATGATAAAATTGTTACATATACACCTTTAACCGGTATTGTAAAAGCAGTGTTGTAAAATGAAAAGAAAAAAAATACCCCCCACCACTCGGCTATAAAAGCAGGAGCGGGAACGCAAATTGTTTAGTTGACTGTCTACAGTTGTATGGGTAACATCATCTACAGCATTATAAACAAAATGAGTTCTTTATCAGTTGTACAAGGCGTTTCCGAAACAACACCTTTATTGGAAAATGATGATGATAAACATTTTGAAGAAAATGTTGTAAAGGAAATTGATGAGTTTTTAAAGTTTGGAAAACAAAATAAAAAGTTGGAAAATAATAAAACAAACGTAAGAAAGAAAAGAAAACTTGAAGAAAATATTCCACCAAACATTTTAACTGAAGTTTTCCTTCGCATCTTTTATCCTATTTCATCTTGCATGAGTAAAAGTGTATCAATAGGATTGGTAAAATCACTAGACTACTCTCCCGCAGTAATACTAAGCCATGGTACAAAGATGGTTTTATTTTCAGAAAACGCTTGGGATTCCTTTTTAAAACATCTACATCTTATTGAATGTTATTTAGCCAACAGTTTCTTTGGAAGAAAAACTAACATTCGACTTTTGGATTGTGACAATGAAATTGACATTATTAAACATCGTGGTCAACAACAAGTAAGAATTAGAGACTCGACACAATTTGAAAATAAAATTCTACTAACACGTGAAGAATTCTACATTTTAAACTATGCAAGATCACCTATTACCAGGTATATGAAACAATTAGTATTTTCAAGCTCTGTTATTAAGGAATATCTGGTAGATGCATGCGAAAAACAACCAGACAGCACTTTACAATACGGACCAATAGATACATCCATCTTTAATAGAATACCTCACGAAGTGGAAATGTGGAGGCAGTTAAGAAACTTTGAACCTTTTCCTGAGGTTGCAACGGAAGCTACAGAAGAAGAAACCAATAACAACAATACAGAAGAAGAAACCAACAACAACAACAATACAGAAGAAGAAACTTTGCTAGTTTAAAAACTACAATGTAATTTAACAAAGGAATAAACCGTGGGGTAGGCCTACTGGGGATGGTGCCCACGTTAAACATACACCAACGCGCCTACAACTGTACGGCCTGGTTTATATATATCTAACCTACCGTGGTGTGGAAAACAGTTGATCAGCAGACACCATGATGAGCAGACAGGATGAAGAAATGGCAGCAAAACCTTGTGTAATTGAATTTCAAGCATTTCGCGGAAACGATAATAGATTTATCATAAAAGAATTGGTAATTTTGGATTTGCTTACACAAGTAGCATACCCGTTTTTATTTGAAGCACCGTGTTCTGTCCATGAACTAAAGTCAAAAGCTAAAATAACAAACAGATGGCTAACAAATAATTTTCATCATATCCATTGGTATGAAGGTTTCCTACCGTACAACAATGTACACAAAATTATGTTTCATTTTTGCAAACAATTTACACACATATATACCAGAGGATTGGAAAAAAAGAATTGGATACAACAGTACACAAACAAAGAAGTTTTAAACATAAAAGTGGACAAAACATTTCACTTTGATGCTAGAAATATTTGTGTTTCTACAATAAATCCGAAACACAACCAATCTCAATGCGCATTACAAAACGCGTATCACTTGGCTGCTTACTTACAACAACAAACGGAAGAATGTAGTGGGGGTTCCGAAGGTTATATAAACGAAGAGGCAACACACCCCGAGTATCAGTCTAACTCCATACTCCGAACAGACAACATCTCCTGTGAAGGATGGCATCACAACAGTTTCTCCAATGTTTAGTTGAACAATTCAACTTGCATTCAAAATCAAACACTCTAATTATCAAGAAATGTTCAGAATTAAAAGAACAGAAACATTATATTGTTCATGAAATGAAGAAAATTGATACAACGCATGGAGACGCAGTCGTCGCATCTTTATCCGATGCACCATATACACCGGGTGATGAACCAAAGTTTCAAGTATATCTTCCAAAACGATTCGTCCAGTTGCTGCAAAATGAAGATCTGCGGGAAATTCAACCAGGATCATTATATTTGGTGTCACACGGAATGAGCGGAAACAACTCTACGGAACTAACTCTGCACATCGCACAAAAATAACATTGTAAAAAAAATGTTTTAAATAAAAAGATAAAAAACAACATATCAGTATATGTTTTTATATACTGATATGTTGTATTTTTTAAAACCTCAAACGGATGACATTGAACTTTTTAATCGATAGTATTATTCGATTATTTTATTCGATAGTTTTATTCGAATACTTTACATAAATACGAAACTTTAACGTTGAGAGGCTCAGTTCTGTTTAAGACAAGCTACAACCAACATGTCATCCAAAAGAAATAATCTAACACTTATAACTTATTGTTGCAAAGAAAAATGTTTTAGAATACCTGAAGATCAAGTTGACGGAAAAGCTTGTACAAAATGTAATTCTTTCTGCTATTGTAAATGTAGTTGCAAAACATATCAAAAGAACCGGTTGGATAAACTAGAAGAACTGCAACATCGACTCGGTCTATTGTGGCAACGATTAAATTCAAAGTGATGAAACAAACACCTGCCGTTACCCCCACCACTACCCCCACTACCATCGGAGGTACCTGCAGCACCGGCTTTGCAATAGTCATTCCTGCTACACCTCTCGTCGAGTAAACAACTCTAGTCATGTCTCTCAACATTCGCGGGATTCACTACAACACTATCAATCTTACAACCTACAAGGATTTGGAAATTTTTAGTGAAGAACTAAAACAACTTATAACCACTGGGTTTGGTTTATCTTTAGAACTTTATGCAACAAACAATCAAAACGAAAAAATTGTGTTTTTGCCAACTTACAACAACAAGAAGAATGAAAATAAACAAGAAATTTCAGCACCGACAACAACTTACTTTTCAAATTTGGGAGCAAACTTTACTAACTTGTAAAATAATACTTTTGTAAAAAAAACAAATAAATAAAAAAAGAAAATATCTTGCATTTTCGGATTTTCCGAAAATGCAAGATCTTTTTTAAAAACATCCCCAAACGACCTTGACACACTTCCGGCCATTTAAAATTTAAATACCCAGCACAGCAGGGCATTTAAACTTTAAATACCCACCAACAACACGTCACAGCTACGTCACAGCTGATGACGTCACTTCCGGTCACGTGACCGGAAGTAGCTGTCAAAAAATTGACTGGCTGTCAAAGTTTGATTGGGCCAGAAACGCCACCTCCCCACTACTCCCGGGTTTACCATTTTCTTTTATATCCGGTTGTCGGGTAAACCCCCGCAGCCCAAATCTATAAAACCCCCAGTTTTTTCCTTATCCCCGCCAAATTCCCGCGTGACCTCCGAAATACCCGAAAACCGGACGAATACCCGGTTTTAGGCAAGTTGTGAACATTTTGTTGTCAACTCCAGTGTAAACGCGGCTTTAGTCATATTCATTTATCCCTGAATTCTGGCATTTGTCCAAGAGCCTGGAAGAAAAACATTTTAATTCCACTGCCAAAAACGTCTGATTTCTCATGTGTGTCACATTTTAGGCCAATTACTGTTTTTCCAGTGATGTCTAAAGTATTGGAAAAAGTGATTGGGGAGCAATTAGTTTCATTCCTTGAAGCAGAGGATGTACTCTCTGAAACCGAGTCAGGCTTTCGGAGGGATTTCAGCACCAGTTCGGCTCTTTTGAATATCTTGGATGAACTGATTTGTGCTAGGGATAGCAATTAGGAGAGTGTTTCGACTGGATTGGATTATTCGCAAGCATTCGATTCAGTTAGTTTTGAGCTTCTTTTGACCGAACTAAGATTTTATCATTTTGTTGATCTATCTTTGAATTGGTTTTCTTCTTATCTCCATGATAGGACTCAACAAAACCAAAGTTACTGATAGGCTTTCAGACGTTTAGCTAAAAGTTACTGGGGTCCCTCAGGGCAGTTGTTTAGAGCCTATCCTTTTTCTGATATACAGCTGACCTCGAAGCACAACTGTATCATTGCTCTGTCCATTCATATGCTGACGACTCACACTTAATTTTATCTTACCCCTTGACTGAATTTCCAGTGGCAGTTGCTTGCATGAAGAATGACTTGATGAGTGTGAGCTAGTGGTCAGATGATCATGGTTTACAGCTTAACACTGGTAAGTGTTCAGTTTTATAAATTGTGAATTCTCCTGCACAAGGACTACTAAACAGGGATTGTGATCAGGAAGTTCTTTTGATTTATCATTTGGTCATGTCGATGTTTTTTTCATAAACTGAACTTGACTAGTTGATGCGGGTCTTAGCGAAACTGGCTAAGTGACATTTTTTCGAAATTGAGATTTTGACGTTTCATTACACTTTGGGAGTCGATACACCAGACTATGTGCTCACTTTACGTCAAAACTGGCTATCTCTATCCAAAAACAATGTTAAAGTTTAGCGGTTGTATAGCAAAACTCGCCTTTTCCATCGCGACTGTTGTTGCAAAACTGACCAATGGTGTCAAAGCTTATGATCACGTGGCTTTCAGTTTGTTTACATCTCAACTTACTGAAGTTTTTAAAGGTTGCAGCTACTATCGGTGTATTTTAGAGTTTATTATTCTCCTCTCTCCCCTCCCGAAAGGTGCAATAGTATTTTAAATTTGAAAAAATTGCCAAAACTCGCTTTTTACATCTATGAACCATTTAAATACCGTACAAATCCATTCCAATATTTTAACTTAGCTTTTGCTAGACACATTTTAGAGTAACTGTAAATCAACACTTTTCAACTTGGTTAAAACAAAAGATGTTGATTAAACTCATTTATACATTTAATATGTTTTAATGAAATGTTACTAAAATTATATAAAATTATATAAAAAACGCAACAAAATTAAACTCAACGTAATATTAAGTAATAAAAGATTAAGTAATATGTCCATTTTCAATAAAACATCTAGTTCTACTGAATTATTTTTATTTTCGCATGCAAAAATCACTTTTTAGCACACCACTGACATTTTCATAAGGAAGTTACAGCTTTCAAAATTCAGGTTGACATAACCGTAGAAGTCACAACACGTGTTTGTGTAGTTGCAATGGTACATCAAAACGGTCTGCACCGTTTCCGCAATATTAGGCAATAGGTATATTACATTCATTATTTTAAAAAACATTCAAAATGATGTTAACGGCCAACAGAAATTCGGGACAACTGCGCGTCCCAAAAGAGCCTTTTTTGGGACACCAACACATTTAGACGAAAACTGGCGACAGTCCCGAAAATTCAGGACGTATGGCAACCCTAGTTACTGTAGGTGGCCGTGAACTTTTAAAAAGCCATAAATTAATTTTATGAAAGTCCTAATAAATTTATCTTGGTTAAACAGAATCCTCGAATTAGACTGAAAACATCGATCGCTTCGCGAACGACTGGCACAATTAAAAAAGGGGGAAACCGGAAACGATCATGCAAATGATGATTGCTCATGAGACGATATGACCTAGGGCAAGGTGTAAAGGCAGCAAGTGTGTCAGACAGATCGATGCGACGCTAGCGCCGCGCGGCTGCGACGGCGGCGGCGGGAGTCAGGCAGACGTCCACCGGCCGCGCGATGGAGCGGATGTTGAAGCGCGTGTATCGCGACCGCGACCGCAGGGGGAGGGGGCGGCAGCGGCCAGCTGATCGCGCCATCACCGAGGACGTGTTGTTCCGCAAACTGCTGAGGGTGATCCCCAGCCCCGCGTGTGCCGAGTGGGTGACTGTCATGGAGTTCACCAAGCGGCGGCTGTGCGGCAGGAAGTGCGACAACGAGCTCTACCGCAGCAACAGCTTCAAGTTCGAGCGGTTCGACAGCGACGCCGGCGCCGGCCTGGACTCCAACAAACAGGTGGGCGATCAGCTGATTGTCACGCCGCGGGCTGAAATACGGCTGTTAAAAGTTTATTTTATTGTCATAATTAATGTAAAAATTAAAGTTAATTTCAGTGACAAACTAAGCACAACTTCTGTGCAATTCCACAAAGACTTTAAAATGGAAATAATTAAAAACATTAAAATCCCTGATACCAAGAATAGACTTTTCTCCTCTCAATAAGACACATATTATAGATATGCAGGCTTTGGAGCATTAAGTAAACACAAACATATTCTAAAATAAAACAACAATTAATTAATTACCTATAATGTAATATGTCAAATAATATAACCTACAAACATATTTCAACCGATATAGAAATGACGTTTTCACTGTAGGCTAAACGAGTACGGTAATATTACATTTTGAAAACATTCTAAAATAGAATTTAGAACTTAAATTAAATTCTTGGGTCTTGTTATGTATTTTGTCGATATAAATGTAAATATTTATGTAGAATATATGCATAAATAAGTATGTATATGTAATATGTCAAGAGATAGCCTATCTTATGGAACAGCTTTATTTATTGTTACTAACATTGTTCCAAGGCAACAATTACCATGATATAATAGAAGCTAAATATATGTATGTGCTTGAGAAAAGTGAGAAAACAAGGAAGAGACGAAACAACGCGAAAGAAGTTTAAAGTGATAAAAAATTATAATATCTCAGTCACCCTTTGACAGCGGTACCTTTAAAATTAAACGCATATGAATTGGGTATAATTTATAGAGTTTCTTTGTTGGTTTTGGTAGTGGAGGTTTCTTTGATTGTTGAAAACATACCACATACAGTCACCTTGCACGAAACAACAGAATGTTTGAGTAATATATACACGCCTATAGGTTCTTTGGAATAATCTATAAAGGGGTTAAAGATTTTAAACAATATATAATCATTGCTCTTTATTATCCAAGATGCTGACTCAGCAAAGGTGCGATTTAATTCATATGTACGATTGACCAAGAGGTAAAAAAGAAGAAGTTGAAAACGAGATTAACTTGGGAAATTTTGCCCAAGGCAACAGATACTTTAACAAATAAGCAAATTATGATTAATTTTAATTATTAGTGTATAACAATGCTTACCTGTATTTGCCATATCGCCCGTTAAGTGTTAAATAATTAAACAATTTAAGTTAAATGAAAAAAATACTTTTATTCGTTTATTAGAACATTTGTCATGTTTTTCAGTGTTTGCGGTGTTATAAAAAAAGTATACTTCAATAAACATAAGCAAGGAAGTAGTTTGTATCACTCTATTCGAAAGGCCAATTGACACTCCACCATTCCATTATCATGCAACCTGTCGGTCTGAGGAAATGGAAATTCGTCCCACTGGTTCACGCTTCGCTTATCTCTCAGTGAGAAATCGTCACTAAAAACGTAAAAATCCGGTTTCCTGGACATTCACTTTGTTATCCAAATATATCAAAACTAGGGGTCCCATGCGCAAATTGCGCATTTTAATATTGAATTTGTTCGTGAGAAACTGACCTAAAATTTGAAAAAATAATTACCTTCTTTAAATTACAATTATTAAAAAGTTAACCTGTCTAAACTTGAAATTGAAATGTTAAATGTTTTAAGAAGCTTAGCTGAAAAAACATACACACACACATTGTCCATCGTCCCCTTGGTATTGATATTCCTTCCACCATGATCGTCCCTACACTATGTATTTGAATTTGATTCTCTTCTGGAAATAACTTATCTCAACAGTAGGATACCGCATGTGATTTTCATGTTTGCAACTGGCACCAACTCTTGGGGCCCACACCGTCCATAAGACTAATATTAATTTTAGCATTGGTCTCATGGACGGCGCCGCGGCGTGGGCCCCAAGAATTGTCGCCAGTTATACATAACCTTTAAGTCGCTGGGAATATATATATATATATATATATATGTGTGGTACAATATCGCTCTGCTGTTCAATCTTTGTCCTTAGCAGTTATCTGTTCTTGTCAAAGGTTATGCATGTTTTCCCTGATCACTCTAATCTTGTCTTCTCAATTTTCTCTTTGGATTCTTCTTTTTTCTATTTCGGGATTCATAACTCGTCATACAGGCCTAACGAATAATGTAACGATTTCCTTTTACAGTCATACATTTACTTCCTTGCTGGAAAAAACTTTGAACATTCAAGCAAAACATCGTCATATGTAAATAAAAATTATATGAATGATCGTTTGAAATTTTGTACACGAATAAAATTAATATAGTTTAAAATATTTTAAACATGTTAATATACACATCAAAGTGTGATTTACCTACCGAATCAATATCTAAAAATAACTGTTCACTGTTCATAAGTTATTTTATCTCTTATTTACATTTTCAGGGTATATATCTATTTTTGTTTACAATGTCACTGGTTGAAAATTCGTCTGAAGGTAATCAGCTGTTAAATTACGATTTATATTTAGCAAGTTGGTCAGCACTGGACCGTTGAAAGCGCCCTCTATAAGTAAATTAAAGCCTTGGGGGTCGAAGCCGAAAAAAATGCCTATTTTAACTATCTGTCGCAGGTGCGCTACATTATAAGCTTTAAAATGACACCTCAATCGTAAAAATCGGTTCAGTAGGACGCCTGAAAAAGGGATCTAACAGAAAAAAACCTTATTGTATTAAGTATATAGATAATTTGTATTGAACTACTTCAAAACAAAGTACAGTTCGCGCATTATATCTCCGGCTATGACCACTACGCTACTAACCGAGTCATATGATATTTTTAACATATGATACTTTTAAACACAACATTTGACAAGCAGCGGTGCTTTAGAAAATGTTTTCAGAGAAGTACCCCCTCTCCCCCCCGCTTCTTGCAATCAGCTGACTCAGTCATAGCCGGAGATATAATGCGCGAACTGTATACCACTGACGTAGTATAAAAAACTAAATAGAGTAATGAACTATACTGTAACCATACAGTATTTAGTAACTTGGGCTTTAGTAACGAGCTTGGCAATATTTTTTTAGTTTATTTGGGTTTTTTGAAACAACATAGTTAGTATTTATATTTTTTTTAGATATATTGTTTCATACTCACATGCTAGATGTAGACTGAAGTCGGTCCGTCCGGAATTGGTAATATTGTCCTGTATTGGTTATCGTCTTGAGGGCAAAGGTTGACTTAGCTACGTGTTGTAGGATTCGTAATTGACTGGAGGCTTTCTTGATATTGCATGTGTTGAGATGTATTGAGAATGATGTATTGAGAAAACATAATATATAACATCCCTCCTTTCATAAAAAAAAACAAAAGCTTCATACGAACTTTATTATCTTGATAAGATATTGTTTATTTACACTAATTGAACTAAAACTTCTTCTCAAATGGAACGATACAATAGGCCTGTTAAAAATTGATCTTGAAATTTAAGTTAAACTAATAAATTGAAACAACAAAAAATAAAATAGCTTCCTTTAAAGCTAGGCCTATGTATATTTATGTTTGTCATATTCAGTGCTTGTAACGTTCTGGGGTCTTGACAGTTCGCCCAGAACGAGTCGTCCGTTTGACGGGTTCAATGAGTTCTGATTGTGTCTCCGCTTCTTCAGCGTCAGATAAGGTCAGAGGCCTAATTTGCCTTGGCGATGTTTTTGGAGATGGTGTTTTTTCCTTTGCTGGACTTTTAGTAGTTGGTGACTTCGGCTCTGGACGATTAGGCCTATCAGGTGTCGTTTCTTTAGAGGGTCTGTTCAAAAATTCTCTGTTCCTTCGGTACAATTTTCCATGAATATCCACAATATATGATCTGGGAGATTTTTTGTCAACTATTTTTCCGGGTTGCCACTTGAGGTATTTAGTAGGCTTTTTTACGTACACCCCTTCACCAATGTCAAGTTCAGGTAGCGGTTTAGAAGTCCTGTCATAGAACTGCTTGTATTTCTTCTTTTTGAGGTGCAATTTCTCTTGAACTGAAGTTTCCAATTTAGGTGTCAGCAGTTCCTTCGAGACTGGCAAAAGCGTTCTCGTTCTACGGGACATTAGGCGTTGCACAGGACTGGTGTTCATTCCTACTGTAGGTGTATTACGCCACTCTAATAGCGCCATCCAGATGTCTTCGGATTGCCGTTCTGTCTTCTTAATCAAGTACTTTGCGATCTTCACAGCTGATTCCACTTTTCCGTTTCCTCTCGGATGATACGGTGAGGATGTCACGTGGTCAAATTCCCATTCTTTTGAAAATCTGTAGAAATTAGACGTTTGAAATTGAGCTTGGGAGTTATCTGTTACTACTGTTAACGGGCATCCGTGTCTACTAAAATTCTTCTTGGTGATTTCTACTGTGGTTGCTGATGATAGGTCCGGTAATTTGTCCAATTCAAAAAAATCCGAGTAATAATCGACTGTGATCAAATAATTGTCATTTTTATGGTGAAATATATCGATAGCTACTCGCTTCCATGGTAAGTCCGGGATTTTGTGTGTCTGCATAGGTAGATGAGCTGGTGATGGCGTAAGTTCCAAACAAGCTGAACACTCTTCGATAGTACGTCTGATATCGTGTGACATATGAGGCCAAAATAAGATCTGTCTGGCTTTTCTGAGGCTTGCATCAATTCCTTGGTGACTTGCGTGAATCCTGTTCAACATTTCTTTTCTCAATGACTTTGGTACAACAAGGCGTTCTCCTCTGAAGATGATTCCATCCTGTACACTGAGTTCATCTCGGAATGTCCAGTATAGTTTTATTTCGTTAGGCAGGTGATCTTTGGTGGTAGGCCATCCTTTTAAAATGATTTCTTTCATTTTCTTTAGCTCAAGGTCCTGATTTGTGTATTTTTTTATTTGCTCCAAACGTTCGTTTGTGACGTTCAAGTGCTCCGTGGATGATATTTCTTCAAATCTATTGAAATATTTATCTTCCTCTTGGAGTTGGTGTATCTGCCAAGATTCCAGGTCTCTTTCATCATTTTTGTTCGTCACTTGAGCTGCTCGAGATAAAGTGTCTGCGATGTACATCTTGGTTCCTTTCTTGTAGGTTAGGTTAATATTATATCTTTGTAACTTGAGCATCATACACTGAAGTCGCTTGGGTGCCGATAAGACAGATTTTTTGAAGATACTAATTAGCGGCTGATGATCAGTTTCTACGGTTACGTCTTTTTTGCCACTTATGTACTACCGAAAGCGATTACATCCGAATAGGATACTCAAACATTCCTTCTCGATTTGTGCGTAGCGTCTTTCAGTTTCACTCATAGTCCTAGAAGCGTAGGCTACGGGTTGACCAGATTGAATAAGGGCACAGCCAAGCCCTGTGTCACTCGCATCACACTGTAGTGTTACTGGTTTTGTCACATCATAATACCTTAAAACAGGAGCGCTCGATATCGCAGCTTTGAGTTGGGTAAATGCTCTGTCATGAGTAGCATCCCAAGTCCACGGAACGTCTTTTTGGACGAGTTGCCGCAAAACTTCACAACGGTCAGATAATGTAGGTACAAATTTAGCCAGGTAAGTGACAAGTCCTAAGAACCTTTGTAATTCAGTTACATTCTGCGGTACTGGTATTTTTTGTATCGCTGCTACTTTAGACTCGTCCGGTTTCAGACCATTTTGGGTTAAGACATGACCCATGTAGGCTAATTCTTTCTGACGCAATTTAAGTTTTTGCTTATTTAATTTTAGGTTCCTTTGACGAGCACGTTCAAGTAAGCGTCTAAGTTTGATGTCATGGTCAACAACTGCTTCTTCGTACGTGTTACCGCACCCATAAACTAAAATGTCGTCTGCTACTACGCTAACTCCGTCAAGACCATCGAGCGTTTCATTGAGGCGTCTTTGAAACTCTTCCGCGGCTGGTGCTAAGCCAAAAGGTAAACGCAACCAACGGTATCGCCCTTCGGGAGTCCAAAATGTGGTCAATATACTTGAAGGCTCATCGAGTTCGATCTGCCAATATCCGTCCTTTGCATCAAGGCAAGTGAAAACTTTAGCTTTAGCGAGGTTCGGTAAAATCTCATCTATAGTCGGAATTTGGTAATGCGATCGCTTGAGCGCAAGATTAAGGTCTTTAGGGTCAATGCAGATGCGCATTTTATCATTACGCACAACTAAAACCATACTACTAATCCATTCGGTTGGATTGGTTTCTCTTTTAATTATATTTTTGGACTCAAGTTCTGCTAACTTGTGTTTAAGCTTATCTCTAAGGGGTATAGGCACTCTGCGGGGAGCGTGTTTTACTGGAACCGCATTAGGGTCGACTTCTAAATGGTAGGGACCTGATAGTTTGCCTAAACCCTTAAAAACATCATCAAATTCGTTGAGAATTTCTTCCTTCGACCAAGGTTTGGTCGATTCTTGAACTGAGCATAAGTTCGCTTTAACTTCAATTAGGCCTAATTGCTCACAGGATTCAGCTGAGAGCAATGGTTTTTGATACTCTGCTGTCTTAACTACTTGGAAAGTTAAATTATATAACTTATTTCCGGCTTTGCATTGCAAGACTTGTTGGCCTATGGGTTTAATTATTTTACCATCATAACATTTGAGTTTTAATCTACTAGGCTTAAGAGATGGGCTATGCTCACTAACTATTTTATTATAGTCATCAATGTTAATTACGTTACTAGATGATCCAGTATCTAACTGACACTTGAAATTAGTAAACTGACTGTTGCAACTTAACTGTAATTCTGTGTACCATTGTTTCTTTGATTGACTACTACTTACAGGCTGATCCTGAAAAATTTGAAAAAGTGAGTACAGCGACTCTTCGCTATCGTCATTACTAGAGGATTGTGTTTCCTCATCCATTTGATGCAAACGCTTCTTATTACTTTGCTTGAAATTAGGTTTAGAAGCTTTATGATTTGATTTAGCTTTATAACCAGATGAATGTTTATTGGGCTGTAAAGAATTAGGCCTACTTTGTTTACACACACTTGAAAAGTGATTAAGCTTGCCACACTTTTGGCATGTTTTACCATAAGCAGGGCACATAGATTTTTTCCATTGATGAACGTTTCCACAGTAAATATAAGTCCTATTCTTAGATTGATTGAAGTGGGTCCTACCTTGACCGTAGCTGGCAGACGCCTTATTTAATACCTCTTCATCCACATCGGCTTGATTGGTGATACGCTTCAGCTGCTTATTAGTTGCCTCGTGCGCTCGACATAAATCAATAGCAGACGATAGAGTAAGCTTAGAATCCCCCAACAATTTCTTTCGGAGACTGACATCAGCTGTACCTAAAACTAAACGGTCTCGGATGAGCTCAGATTCCAATTTGTCATATTTACAAGAAGAGGCGAGATGCCTCAGCCTACAAACATACTGATCTATGCTTTCATTGGGTTCTTGATTCGCTGAACCAAATATGAATCTTTCATAAACTAGGTTTTTGTCTGGCTGAAAGTGGCTATCTAATGCTTCTAGAATGCCTTGAGCAGTCGTTTCCTTGCTATCATCTACATCTAGCCTAGTGAATATTTTCAAGCAATCTTTACCAATGACTGATAAAAGAGTAGCAACTTGAATTTCAGCAGGTTTCTTAACTAGACCAGTAGCAATGGAGTAATTTTCAAACTGTATTTTGAAAAAAATCCAATTTTCTAGAACATTGTCTCCACGCACATCCACAGGAGAAGGTGGAGGTAAGCCTGCTGTGACTACATTGACTGCACTAGGCCCAGGATCTAAGTTGACGTTTTTTACCTCAGTTGAAGATTTCGTGTCATCCAAACCTGCAGTCATGATTATATCTGATGATAATTAATATTGAAGGTGAATGAT
Source organism: Flexamia atlantica (assembly GCA_035578135.1). Classification (NCBI taxonomy): domain Eukaryota; kingdom Metazoa; phylum Arthropoda; class Insecta; order Hemiptera; family Cicadellidae; genus Flexamia; species Flexamia atlantica. The sequence goes on from JAQJVK010000005.1 coordinate 61,248,694, forward strand.
TATATCTGATGTCATGATTATATCTGATGATAATTAATATTGAAAGTGAATATAATGATAGAAAAACATTAGAAAACGTAAAAATTCTTCAATTTCATGAAATTGCTCAGGCTAGGGCTGGCGTCCGTTACAATTGACAACTCAATATTTAAGAAATGATACGTATTTCACAATCGCGCACTGTATAAATATGTTCAAAACATCAATGGATTGCTGAAATATCGTAAAAGAGCACTGATTAAGCAATTAATAGTTAAAAAATTTAATTTTTGCAAAGCTGTGCAAATCTCTGCAAACTTCAACAAAGTTCATGTTCACGAAATGGCGGAATAGCGTCGCTTGGCCGACTCCGTATAGACACAGGCGTGGAGCACCGCAGCTGCCACCATGTTTCATACTCACATGCTAGATGTAGACTGAAGTCGGTCCGTCCGGAATTGGTAATATTGTCCTGTATTGGTTATCATCTTGAGGGCAAAGGTTGACTTAGCTACGTGTTGTAGGATTCGTAATTGACTGTAGGCTTTCTTGATATTGCATGTGTTGAGATGTATTGAGAATGATGTATTGAGAAAACATAATATATAACATATATGGATTAAGAAATCCTATATCGTCTCAGATATTATTTGAAGATATTTATAAGACCAGTGGCAAGATCAGCTGTATCAATCTATCTATCGTGAGCAAAGCCACGGGCAACTGCTAGTTGTAAATAAATACACATGCATCAGCCCTTTATGTATTTTATGGAGGATTGTTTTATGAATCTTTACATTTTATACAACCTACTATTTAAGTTTGATCACATTTAGTTAACATTATGTGGGCTCAAACAATCTGCCACTATGGCATTTATATAAAGTTATGCTCTCTCCATCAAATTCCCGAACATTTGTTGCTAGGTACCTCTTTAAATTTTATCGCATTAAATTGTTTATATTAGTTTTGAGGTGCTGAATATCCTGTGAATTGTTTTCGTAGGCCTTACTTTTTATGTATCCCCAAAGAAAATAATGTAGTGGGGTCAAATCCGGGGGTCTTGGGGGGAAATAATCCTTCACAGATAAAATAAAGTTTTGGGTTGCGTTAAAAAACACCCTGTATTTCCTATATATATCATCAATGTACTTAAAGAAATAATATAAATGTTACTGTTCTGTACTGTATAGATTTAATAAACACGTTTGAAGAAATTATTATATGAAGATACTTAATGAAAGAAATAATATACAATTTTCTTAACTTTACCGTATACTATATTGCTTTAAAAAAGTCCTATGGAAAAATTTATTATATGAAGATACTTGAAGACATAACATAAATTTTACTAAACTGCACTGTATATTGCTTTAATAAATAAAACACATGAGGAAATATTATATTATGAAGATACTTTAAAAATCACTTAAATTTTTCGAACGAAGTGAAACGACTGAGTTATACTCGACTTGAAAATCACTCTTTGTGAACTAACTCCTCTTTTATTATTTGATGAGAATTCATGAAATTTTAACTAAATCATATTTATACCCCGTAGATTGTTTTAATCTATAAATGAGAAGTTAATTATACGTTTAATTTTTTTTAGTTAATAGCCTTCATTTAATTTACCGCACTTCGTTCGCTGTACGCGACATAGGAGCGTACTCCTAGTACTACACTGTACTGTAATATTGCTTTAATAAACATGTCAGCAATCCAACGTCAAGAGTGAAAAATAGTGAAAGAAATAGCGGTGCAATTAATGGTGATGAGATAGGGAACTCGATAACATAGCGATAAAGATTTAGTCAGCTAATTGCCGTAGAACTATAAATATAACAGAATAACGGGAAGATTAGAGGCAGTAATTGCGTAACAGAAATATCACTGCGACTTAACAGCCTCGGGGGCAGTTTGAGTCAAATGTTGGACATGGCTTTGATAGCAATGACCATTAGAGATGACTCGCACACAAACTTGTTCCATTCAACAAAATAATTCCTTTCTTATTTATAATTATTTTTTCACCTGCTGTATTTTACAAGTTATGGTTATAACACCTCAAGCATGTGCTGTTTTTAATTTTTCAAGGACACCACGTGTGGTTGGTTAACTGTAAGAATTTATAGTAAACATTTATAAATAAATAATGAACCAGGCAATTTTGCAAATATTAATATATGTTATTACACAAATAGCCTTAAAACAATCAATGCTTTAGCCCAAACTATGAACTACTGTACTAGAGACTTATCGAAACTGAGACATAGCTAAGGGTTGATACAACTTTAAACTCACACAAAATTGGCAATTTCATAAGTGATTGATGATCCAAAAAACTTTTGTAGGCCTAGTTTCAAATTACTTATTAGTGATTGTGTAGTAAGTTGGGTGTCGGCCCTAAAGATTTTGGATGTCAAACAATTTAGCCTTTTGTCTTATGAAGACAAATTTAGTATGTCTTATTTATTTTGAAACCTATTTTTGGCGATTTGCGTTTAGTAAATACAAATAAATAAATATAGAACTGTTTATATGAAATGCGATTAAGATTGTTCCCAGCACTTTTGTGGAAACATATTTTATCAAGTAAATAATTTATTATTGCATTTTATACCCTGATTATCGAAAGAAGGTGAGCGGCGCGGCGCGGCGGCGGCGGAGCGAGCGCGCGGCAGTGAAAACATTCTTATTCAAAACGCTGTAGAAACGTAACAAACGCTGTTAAAAATTTGCAGTCGACTTTATTCCAATGACCAGTTGATTACGTTATCAGCACTGTTTTCAAATAATTTTTTACGTACATCGTTTAGTTTATACTGTGAGTTATATAACTAAAAACACGATTTACGAATTAAAAAAGTCAATTCTTTGTGTTTGATTTATGATAACTCTGCTTAGAAGCATCGGGGAAAATATTCTTATAGAGAACCTTTAGTCGACTTTCTTGGGAACAAGATTTCAAAATTTTAGAGTCTTGTGATTAATATTTATGTCGTTATTAATTTATTTCTTAAGTACTGTTATCTCAGCTACTAAACTACTTTGATGAATGAAATTCAGTAAACAATGTCTTTGAATGATATATAGGTTAAATCCGTCGCAGTGTTATGTTTTTATTGGAATGGTTTCTCATATTCGATTAATATATAAACGATCGTATCACTGCGAGGCAGAGCGCAACAATGACTGTTGAAGTACAGTCTGGACCTAGTGGACCCATTTTATTAGCGCGCCTCTGCATGTCTCAGTTGTTCTCTTTTGAACAACGCCTGCTTCCAGATGTAGAATTATTTGTAAAAACAATGCCGATTTACCAACATTGAACAATAAGGAACCCTTCAGTTCCTCCGAACTGCATTTGCAGTGTGTGATGGAAGCATGTGCTCCGTTGTTGTTGGTCAGTTGCTGTACCTCGTCTCGATCGCGCTTGCCCGAGCAATGTTGATAATTAATTTCAATTATCAACTGATTACGGATTTATCTAGTAGTATTGAAGTAATTTATTAACTGAATATTGATTGTGGAAACTATCTAATGTCATTAAAGGAAAAATGAAATGAAAATCTCAATTAACAAAAGAGTTAACAGTTCTTTAGAAATAAATTAATAATCGATTATGAGAAACCATTCCAATAAAAACATAACACTGCGACGGAATTAACCTATATATAATTCAAAGACATTGTTTACTGAATTTCATTCATCAAAGTAGTTTAATAGCTGAGATAACAGTACTTTAGAAATAAATTAATAACGACATAAATATTAATCACAAGACTCTCAAATTTTGATATATTGTTCCCAAGAAAGTCGACTAAAGGTTCTCTATAAGAATTTTATCCCCGATGCTTCTAAGCAGAGTTATCATAAATCAAACACAAAGAATTGACTTTTTTAATTCGTAAATCGTGTTTTTAGTTATATAACTCACAGTATAAACTGAACGATGTACGTAAAGAATTATTTGAAAACAATGCTGATAACGTAATAAACTGGTCATAGGAATAAATTGGACTGCAAATTTTTAACAGCGTTTTTTACGTTTCTACAGCGTTATGAATATGAATGTTTTCACTGCCGCGCGCTCGCTCCGCCGCCCGCCGGGCGCCGCCGCGCCGCTCACCCCCCCGGATTTGTACCCCCCGTCGCCAAATCCTCAAGTCCTACCCCGGATTTGCACCCCCCGGATTTGTACCCCCGATTGAGTTAGGAAGTAATGAATGGCTTAAAAACCTCCTCCGTGAAATTTTACATATTTATACCAAGTTTCATGGCAAACAGTCCAACGGAATACGAGACCATAAACGTGAAACATAAATAATCAAACTAACAATTTTTTATGAATTTAGATATTCAAAACAATATTTTATCCAATACTTTCATTACGTATTATTGACAGATTTTCTAGCCTACTTAATGATGAATAAGACTACACACTATAGTAATAATAAGACATATTCGTAGAATAATATTAGGCAATAATTTAACGAACAGCCGTTGATTTACGAGAACTAATTAAAAAAGTCAACAACAACGAATATTGACCCGGTATATTTCCATGTCGGTCAAACTGGATTTGAGCACAGGGGGTACAAATACGGGGGGTACAAATCCGGGGTAGGACTTGCAGATTTGGCGATGGGGGGTACAAATCCGGGGTAGGACTTGAGAATTTGACCATGGGGGGTACAAATCCGGGGGGTACAATTCCGGGGTAGGACTTAAGAAGTTTAATTGTATTTATATCATGTATGCAGCTGTTCAGCCAACCGTGAAATGTCAGTTGATTAAAATACATAATAATTTATCCGTCCAAAAAATCCGCGGCCGGAATTGTACTCCCCATCCTATGACGTCAAAATGACGTAGCGTTTTTTCTGGGGGGTACAAATCCGGGGGGTACAATTCCGGCGACCCAAACCACTGTTTTTCCAACAACTGAATTAAAAAATCCTTATCATATACATCAAATCTACAAACAAATAAGTATAGAAACCGAATGGTCTCTAAGCACGTCTCAGTGAAACTTAGCAAACTGTACAATGTTAAAGCATGAAAAAACTTTATTACATTTCAGGTACATTAACATAACCAATTAATAAAAATAAAAATTCAAGCAAATACAAAAACCCTACGTATTCTTATATGTCGAAGAAACAATGAAATAATTAACTATTTTATATAGAAAAAACGACTAGATCCATGGACAATCTTTTACACTTACTTTGCATACTCGGTAGGGAGTGCTAAGGTAATGTAGAGTTCGAAACCGAGGAAACCCTGATTACGTTTTAAAAATTCAGCTACAAGCTGGGCTCGAGTGCATTTGACGAATGCGCTTGATAACTTTACATTCGAGGACATTCGTCTTCCTCATGTTTCACAAGCGTTTGATTTTCTCTTTGGTAATACACTTTACATTTAACAGAAACCAATTTCTGTTTTTAGAGGACGACGTAAACTAAAAAAAAAAACAAAACAAATAGAACGTAATTAATTTCAACGATTTCCCGGCATAATTATGTCTCCCAAATTTACAAAATAAATTTACTAATAGTATTTTCAGTAACTTACACGCATTAGGCCTAATTCATGAAATTAATACAAACTTCTACAGAGCATTATTAACTTTAACTAGACTAACCCCGTGCAGCGCAAAGCTCCGCAAAAAAATTAAAATTTATACTATTGCTTTTCACTATAAATACACTGGCATAATATAATATCTAAAATACCCCCGTTGCAGCAGACCTGCATACTCAGCGAATTTCAAATGCAAAACAACGTATTTCAAGCAAACATAGCAAGATTTGACATGTTTTGTTAAGCTCCATAAGAATAACATGGGAAATGAGTATGCAGGTTTGCTGCTACAGGTATATTAAAACTGGATGGTTTTAATTCAATATTTAGTAGATCTGAACTAGAAGAAGCCATTTACCAAGTTTTATCAAGATATGTTGAGAAATAAGCGAGATATAGAATTTTACTTATTTCCCATAAGGTTAACATTGGGACAACGTACTGTGTTTACCACTTTCAATATCTCGGTAACCAATGGGCATAGAGCAGTGATTCAAAATACTAAATTATTTGTTTTTTTGAGCTGAATTCAATGGTGCCCACAAAAATTTGATAAATTTTATTTTTCTATATAAAAAACTAAAAAAAACCCTTTTTTGGGGGGGTTTATCCCCCTTTACCCCCCCTTCCGGTGGTCCGATCGGGCTGGTTCACGAACTCGTCCAATTGATTACCACTTTACATGTCCGTACCAAATTTCATAAAGATCGGACCATTTTTGCGGCCGCTATCGTGCTAACAGACACATAGATATATATATATATATATATATATATATATATATATATATATATATATATATATATATATATAAATTCGAACGAATAGTGTTTTTTGCTTCTGGGGGCCCCAAAACGAAAAGTTATAGTGGTCCCGAGCTTAGGTCTTACCATGAGACCTACGGTAATAGCTTCTTCCCTATAGGGGAAATTCGCTAAAATTAAACAAATTTGATTTAATTTGTTCTGTGATTAGAAACACAATTCTACATTTTTAATCATCACTGAACTACTTAAATGAAATAAATTACAACATGAACCAAGGAAGTTAGCAGGAGCGAACCCAGGGAGGGGGGCTCAAGCTTCTCCCAAATTCGGAAAAATATGCAAAAAATGGGAAAACACAATTTTCTTTAATTGAGGCAGGAAAATCTCTCAATTGTGTAGTCTTCAGTAGATTTTTTTATTATTTCTTAGAGATTCGGTGATTTCACGGCCATCAAAACTCTTTTATCACCGTCGGTCATACTCTGCATATGACTATTGTTCACTGTACCGGTTTTCCAGCCTAAGTTTTCCAATAGCTAACTTTTTATTTTATGTATGACATTAAACCTGTTATAGAGAAAACTATTATGTTTTTGCTCCTTTTAGCTGTGTATTTCAATTTTTGAAATTCCATGTAACTATCCAATATGGCGGAAAACATAAAATTTTCTTATGGTACCATGCATTTTATGGTGTTTTTTAAATTATACACAGAAAACATGTTTGTTAACACTTTTATCCTCATAACTTCTTGACCTTAATTTTTACAAACATACGGGTGGTGTCATTTTGTTTTTCATCTTAAGCACTAAAACTCATGAAATTTTTATCAAAATCGTTCCAGCCGTTTTTGAAAAATGTGGAGTTTTGTAGTTTCTTATGGGTTCTCATGGGGTAAATACTCTTAAAAATCAAAAATTCAAAAAATGAAAAGAACACCTGGAGATATTATCATTTCATACCTACATGCCGAATTTCATGAAAATCGGGCCATTGGTGTCATCTCTAGCTCTGTTTACATACATCCACACTCTCATACTCACACGCACACACACACACGGATGGACAGACACCACTCTGAAAACCACTTTTTTATTCAGGGAGCATTAAAACAAATATATCCACTAACAACTCAAATTCAAAAATTTTGACAAAAAATACTTTCTCCATATACTATGGCAAAGGGGGAGAAAGTAAAATGACAGGAAAATTAAAAAAATTAAATATCTACATAAAATTATAAAAATAAGGGGTTTCCTCATAAGAAGTTTACTGTCAGACATGAAATGAAAAAGTTAGTTTGGTAAACTTAAGGCTGGACATTCGGTATTTATAAACAATGGTATAACACCTAGTAGGCCTAATTAAGTTAAAATATGTTATTTGTCATGTTCTTTGAAACACAATTTTACACATTCAGTTACCACTAACCTACTTAATAAAGTAAAAATCACAACATATACAAACCGTGTTATGACAGTAAAACATGTGCTTTAAAACAAAGCTTTATTATCAGATTATCTGTGCTGTTATACTCACTTGATCAGTAAAAACAATACGAATGAATAGAAAATATTTTATATTCCAATTCTAAAATATAAAATGAAGGAATATTTTACTTTTCAGGCAAATGGCCATATACAGAGTGAATTACCTTTCATTTAACACAACCTGCATGTAATTCGTTCCGATAGAACTCCAGATCAACTTAAAGTAGGTTAAAAACTTTACCCCATGTTATTGTCTGAAGTGATTTTAATTTCAGTTTTTGAAAAATGTAGTGGAGTAACATCTGAAACCGAAGCAAAACGGGCAAATATAGATACAATTACCTTTTATTTGGAACCAGCCGTGTGCAAATCGGTCCAATAGTATGTTCAGGCTCGCTGCCAAATGTTGAATTTTCCCTATGTTAAATCCCCATAAGAAAAGTTTATTTTCTTTTGAACCCGATTAACATTTTTTTTTTCAAATGTAGCATTCATCGTAGGTCTCAAAAAGACATTTAATATGAGTGTGCACCATTAAAACCGACCTTTTACAATTTGCCATTGTAATAAACACTTAGACCATCAACTTTATTGAAATCAGCTGTTTCACATAATTAAGTAGTTATAATAGTTAGCAATTTATCAGACAAATATTATTTCTCATTTACACCTATAAAAAAATAATATTCCAATAATATAAAACTGTTGTTTTCCATTTAAAGCATACTACATGATAATGCATACATTTTTATGTACTGACCATGATAAACCAAATGCTTCTCGAGCGTTTGCTCTTTACCTGTCGTTAGACAAAATACCTCGTGTCTTCACAATCAGCTGAATGAATGACTGTCAAATTATATCATTGCAAAGGTTTGGAAATGTCGAATTTTTTAATTTAAAAAAGTAAGATAACGTAAAGGTAAATAAAACCTGCAAATATGGAGAAGTTGAGCTTTTATTTGATACAAACTGCATGAAAATAGGTCCACTGGACGTCTCAGACGTACTGTCCAAAGGATTGGAAAAGTTCATTTTCCCCCATGTTAAATCTCCATAAGAAAAGTTTATTTTTAATTTTTTACCCATTTAAACTCTATATTTTCAAAATTCAAATAAAACCTGCACATATAGGGCCGATAACCTTTGTTTTGGTACAACCCGCGTGTAAATCGGTCCAGTAGTACGGCCAGGCTCGCTGTCATAAGCTTCAAATTTCTTCCCCATGTTAAATCTCCATAAGAAAAGTTTATTTTCCATTTTTTACCGAGTTAAGATAAATATTTTCAAAATTCAAATAAAACCTGCACATATAGGGGCGATAACCTTTGTTTCGGTACAACCCGCATATAAATCGGTCCAGTAGAACGGCCAGGCTCGCTGTCATAAGCTTCAAATTTCTTCCCCCATGTTAAATCTCCATAAGAAAAGTTTATTTTCCATTTTTGAACCAGTTAACATAAATATTTTCAAAATTCAAATAAAACCTGCACATATAGGGCCGATAACCTTCGTTTTGGTACAACCCGCATGTAAATCGGTCCAGTAGAACGGCCAGGCTCGCTATCATAAGCTTTACAAAAGTTTTTTAATATATAAGATAATGTTCTGTAGAAGTTTGTATTAATTGCTATTAATTGTTTGTATTCTGTGCTGTGTGTACTTACACAGCACAGAATACGTATACTATTAAAATCAAATTTAATAGTTAAACCGTTCTGAACAGTTAAATGTATATTCAAAGTTATAAATCCTAACCACACCGAACCAAACAAATCATAAGCTGTCAACTCAACTGTCAAAACCAAAGTTGACATTTGACACATTTTTTGCAAATTTTCTAGAAAGACCATTAAATGAAAATACTTATGCCTGATGTCATAAATCAATGTATCGTAATCGTAACAAACTCTCTTTTCCTTTATATTGACAAATGTAAAAACACCTAAAATTTACAATAACCGTCAGGAATTTTAAAGAGGATCCTTAATAATATTCAATCTGGGTGGAACTTTTTAGGTAATATAATACCTTAGGCTGTAGCATTTTCTTTTCTTAAAATTAAATATTACTCAACGTACTGATCACCAAACTTAATAAAAATTCAAATCAATAAATTACTCACTATCTATACATCTAAGTTTCTGGTCGCTTGTAACTCAGACAATAGAGCGCATCCCATGGATTCCTCTCTCTGGGGCTTCGTACACAGAGGATGTACGGTACTTGTTAAACGTTCGCATCGTGACGATCCGAAGTGAGTGGCAGTGCCTGTGTCCGCGGGCGCGGGCACCGCAAGGCATGACTCGCGGTTTCCCAGTGTAGGTCATATTGTCAACGAGCCCAACTGCCCATAAATTGGCTAACTGTTCGGTACAAATGAGAATTCCAGCCGATGTGTTGGTGAAAAGGGAGTTTTGAAATTGTCTTGCAACCAATACTGCTATATCTTTTTATATTGTAGAAGGTAATAACTAAAAACTTTAACAACTAGAGCAATATTTTGAAGATTTTACAGCTATTGAGGAGTAACATTCTCAAGATATACGGAAGTCTCATGATCATTTATGATACTTTGGTGTGCATCAAAAGTAAATCTTTAAAAAATAACATTCTGATTAGGGTGAACATTTTGAAGTCCGGTTTGTAGCACTGTATTCTACTACTTCGTCATTTCACTGCAGACCTCTAACTAACTTCATTTTCATTTTAACAAATGCTCATATTAAGAAAATTTAAGATTTGGAAATTTTTACTTAATTCAAAATATATAAATTTTTATGATAGATACAAATGTTTAACGTTTCAATTCGTAATCTATATCGGAAAGAAATTCACTCTTCAAGGACGTTTTTAACACACAGTATAGGTTCAGTACCGCATATCAATATACATTCATTTGTCGAACGTTATGATTATGAAACGATCGGTTTACGTCTCTATTGCTTTATCAAACCATAGGTTTGCACTTTTATCTTCGATTTTTTTGGGATCTCTCTCTATTATTGTCCAGTTCTAATAGCGATGGCAGTTAAAAGAGAGTAAAAAGCTATTTCGTGCATTTCCTGGTTTGTCTGATAATGTTTATGGTTTCATTAGCGCCTGAACAGCTTGACACTTTAGGGAAACCTAAGGAAAGTATCTAGTAGCTATGTAAGACTAAACGACCGATAGTTATTTAATATCCATCACAGAATGTAAGTAAATCAACTGCAAACAACGAGGCAGTCAAGAGTGAAGACGTAAAGAGGTGACCGACCGTTTGGAGGCGAGAATCAATTGATGAAATGAAGCAGGCGACTGACGGTTATACGGGCTGGACGCCATTATACGCGCAATGGGCTGAAGTAGTACCATTCAACGTATTCCGGTCTAGGTCCTTTCCGTTCATTTACTGAAACTAAAGTTAATAATTTTTTCCTGAAAGAGAAGAATTTTTCCACTAATAAATGTTTACTTATTGTATAAGATTTTGGCTTTTAATTTCACTTTCTAATATTTTATTAAGCTAAAAATAAACTGATATTTGATAACTGAAGACTGGTTGTTAGTAAAACTTTACGAGATAGGGTTGTAATTACATTATAAACATATTTTACTCTGATATTTTGTACTATTTGTTGCCTCTTTTTGAAGATTGTTTAGGATATGGGAATGGTCACAAAAAAGGTTTGTAACTGTATAAAACTTTTCAAATTAAATATTTTACTTATAGTTTTGATGCACCATGGTGAGTATAAGGTAAGATAAATGAAGGATGAGTGTGGAGTGGGCGAGATGATAGCTAATTACCAGTAGATGTTATTAACAAGCTAAAAACTCACTGCTACCGAAACTGACACCATTACTAACTTTATTCATGAACCCATTAGACATTAACAAGGTAAATATCCCGTCCTCTCCCAGCCTTACCTTTATGACCATCTTCTAACATGTGCCTTAATGTCATCCCTCGTTGGTCGCTGGTGTGCTTCATATTTGATAACGGTCGCCGCCGCTGACTTCATCCGGTGTTAACAACCTGGTACAGTTCATAACGAACTATCGACGATTACCGTTTTAGTAACGTAGCAATTTGGAAGCATTTTACCCCGATATCTTCTTATTGCGTAGTGCGTGCCATGTTTCTGCATGGAAATGGATCAGCCTAAAGTAACATGAAACCTCTGTTGAATGGAGTTACAATAATAATATATGGTCAAGAGGCATTTACATGGTAGCTAATTTAAACTTATGTAGAAACGTGGAAACATTTTTTAATTCGCTCAGAAATATAAGGTATGTCAATCTCAAGATTATTGAACAAGACAATTCCTCTTGGCGTTTAGGCAGCTATCTTTAAGAACAGATTTATATTGAAATTAATTGATTTTCATATAAACGAACCGCAACATTTCTGAGTTGACCGCAACATTACTTTCCTCTCATTTCACCAATTTCATCCATCTTTTATTCCACCTCACTTCCGCGGAGTGAAACGGTTAGCTTATCACTCCGGTAGTGACAGTGCGGCAGTATGTGCGGCAGTACAGTGTACGTGACGTGATCGCACAGATAGCCGATGTGCTGTGTTATCCCAAGTCGTAGAAGCCGGGATATAATCGTAGGTCTCGGCTCTGCCCGTTCACGGCCCCAGGGACTTGCGGCGAGCAAACCCCGCAAACGGGCGGTCCGTGTACTACAGCGGTCTAAGTCATTACAAGATCGATTTTCTAACTTTAATGACTTCATTCTTGATCAACTTGCTACACTGTAGTTTCTAATTATTTGTGGATCGGCATCATTTTTTCTTGGGCTGTCTACTGAGTAATGTACGTGAGTATGTCTAGTTTATATATCAGAATAGCGAATAAAACTGTATTTAATACAACAATTAACAAGTTGCTAAACGCAATTTGGATGAACTAATAAAAATAATTTAGTTTGGTTTTATTTTATTTGAGTGACGAATTTACCTGACTGTAAATTTAAATTTTGTATAATACAATAAGTGGGCCCAAATCCTGGTCTTTGTTTAATGTAACTTCGCTCATTTACACCAGAGACTATGGATAGTATCCACTTCGGTTTACATTTGAATTTTGTTTATTTATATTACTCTGTCAGGTTAAATTTAAAACTAGACGCCAACAATAGAAGTTTTCATCACTAGGAGCGAAAGTGGCTCTTTTTGGTACGAGATCGTAATTTACCCAAGGCGATCGAGTACCAAGGAGACACTTTTGCTCCGTGTGATGAACAACTATTTCATCATTATGTATAAATGACCATTTGATCGTTGAAAAATTAGACTACATAATTTTGAGGTTATCCAAAATAGTCATCGTCATTTACACATCTGTTAGTTGTTTACAAACACAAGTTAAGAAATCGTTCAACCTTTCAAACGTAACATAAACAAATTTTGACATTAGAGTACCGCAAAATTTATCATATGTTTTTTCAGTACTCTTATTCGAAGTGATCCAAAAACGATCATTTTGCGTACGATTTAGAGAACTAAAAACGGCTGTTTTCCGGACAGTATGATGAAAAACGTATTTTAAGGGATTTTAGGGAACGAAGTACGTGCTACTTGAGTGAATTAGCTCTATCTACCAACCAAATAACATCTAATAACATCGCCTTGGTTTAGTAGTTAAGGCGTGATGGACTCTCAAACAAATAAACTAAAAACCTTATAATATTGTTAGTGGAATATTAGGTGTATCAATAAATTATTCGTAGTCAGGCCAATTCATTATTATATCCTTTTTTAGCCGTTTTTAAAAACTTGCCCATCATTTTCTATAAATAATTGGAAAATATTGATTGCTATATTTTTTACATCAACGTTAACATGCTACTACTTGATTTTATTCCCGATTTTGCTTTATTTGGTTTATTAATTTAAGTTTTGTGCTACACCTAAATCAAAGAAACACGATATTTACATTTTGTGTAGATGAATTTAAAAGTTTATATAGCTATTAAGTAAACTATGTTTTAGTAGCAGTGAGATGGTTATCATTCTCAAAATAAAATTTTGCTCTGAAAATTGAGACGAGAGATAAATCCTCGCTCGCTCGAAGCAACAGCAAGTCGGCGGTGAACGGCAAATGAAGCAAAGTTAGAGTTGAGGTCGGCGAGATTCTCACCTCGAGCACGCCGCCCTCCCACGACTGACTGGTCGATCTTAGCTGTTATCGAGAAGATATTTTTTTAATTTTTTAGTTTTTTATCTAGCAAAGTCTTTGCTCCTTTGAATAAAGATTTGTTAGTAAATTTAACCACCGATAAACAACCGATTGTGAATAAATGTTGGGAAATCATGCCTGTAAGTAACATTTATTCGTTTCACTGTGATCAGTGAACTGGCTTGTTAAGGACTTTTTAGCTTAATATTAGTGTTAAACGCAAACGAGATTATAAAATTTAGAAAATTTTAACGTAAAATGATTGTTTTCTGTTTACAAAAAAAAATTATAAATGAAAATTTTTAAAGCCAAAGTTAATAGTGTAGGAAAATAATGCATTGTGGTATGAAAAAGGTTGAATAGTCTTTGTTTTTGACTATTTTGTTAGTGATGGGATCATAGCTAAAATCCAAGTTAACAAATAACCTGCTTTTTGTCCTGCGGGCCCACTAACAACATATTATCCAAAAATAAAAACCATTGACCTTTTGCACTGCAACCCCATATTTTATGCCTATCTACTTCACTGCAAGCCCAAAAGCCATATCTTTCTTCTTTTATTATCTTTGTAATATGTAATTAAAAAGGTTGATTGCAAGTTTACTTTCTTTCACTTTTAATAGTGGTGGATTCACATTAAAACTATGTTTCGCATTCGGTATGGAGCCTGGATGTATCGTTAGTTACTAAAAAAAATACACGTACTGTTTTTAGCGAATTTCCCCCATAGGGAAGAAGCTATTACCGTAGGTCTCATGGTAAGACTTAAGCGCGGGACCATCATAACTTTTCATTTTGGTGCCCCCAGATACCAAAAACACCATTCGTTCAAATTTGTAGATATATATATATATGTGTGTCTGTAAGCACGATAGCGCTCGCTAAAATGGTCCGATCGGAATGAAATTTGGCAAAGTAGTAATTATTCGGATGAGTTCGAAAACCAGCCCGATCGGACCATTGGAAGGGGGGGTAAAGGGGGATAAACCCCCCTAAAAATGGGCTTTTTGGGGTTTACACATAGAAAAATAAAAATAATCCAATTTTTGTTAGCACCATTGAATTCAGCTCGAAAAAACAAACAATTTAGTATTTTGAATCACTGCTCTATGTCCATTGGTTAACGAGATATTGAAAATGGTAAACACAGTACGTTGTCCCAATGTTAACCTTATGGGAAATAAATAAAATTCTATACCTCGCTTATTTCTCAACATATCTTGATAAAACTTGCTAAATGGCTTCTTCTAGTTCAGATATACTAAATATTTAATTAATACCACCCAGTTTTAGTATACCTGTAGCTGCAAACCTGCATACTCATTCCCCATGTTATTCTTATGGAGCTTACAAAAACATGTCAAATATCGCTATGTTGGATTGAAATATGATGTTTTGCATTTGAAATTCGCTGAGTATGCAGGTCTGCTGCAACGGGGGTATTTTAGAATTAATTTGTTAATAACAATGTCATCTTAAAATTTATTGCAAATTTAATACTTACCAACTGTCCAATTTTCACTGATGTACAGTTATTGAATAATTTAGTACTCCGTACAACAATCGATTCTGGGTTTGGAACCGACTGCAATTGTGAACAAATACTTAACAGAGGCAAGGAATTCTCGAACTCGAAAGGAAACGGCAACAGCTGGCTAGATATCCGGCAAAGATGCTCGGATAAGCCTCAGATTACCCGCGGGGGTGGCGTGCGGTGGGGAGGAGGCAGGTGGGTTAGGCACCTGGGACTCGATCGAGGGCTGAGCAGCTTCCTATTGTAATTTTTTACTTAGATCCTCTATCACAAAAGTGAACATTCCTCCAACTTCATTATGCTGAGAGATTTCCTCACAGTGTTCGATCAACGCGTGTCATCTTGTCCCTGAATATGTGGAACATCGTAGATTTAGTTTGCCCAGAATGGGACTTGGTCATGTATCGGCTAGGTTTGGGGGCGCTTACTTATGGATATTTTCCTTTTCGAGGTTTGATATTAATGAGGAACGCAGTACGAAAACAACTTATCCTGTACTAACAAAATACCTTAAAATATTTTTTCCCTTTCAATAATAAATATTATAACTTATAGACATAATAATTTCTTTACAATACAGGATCATTATCTTGAGTTTTTAAAAGTTAAGTAGTATAATCTTTGATGAGCAAATAACGGCAATCAGTGCTATAATGTACACCGTTCACTACAATCGGTAAGAAATTTACAATTTGTGATGGTTTTGAAGAATCTCGTCATTGAATAATTTACTTGTAACTGTTCACTAGCAGCACGTTACTAAGGTTTTATTAAGGCAAATACTACTTAAAAGAAAGAAAAAGAAACGACGAGGATTTTTAAGGAAAAGTTTTAATTATGAAAACGAATTGAAACTGCTATCACGCTGACACATCTTAAGTGACGCAATTTGTGAGCAGAAAACGAATTCCGCAGGTGTTCTGAGTATTAGTTAGTAATTGAAGTTATTGGAATGAAATAGATAGACAGTTTACAATTAAACAATTGATATGTTTTACGATGAAAAAATTAGTCATTATTCTGTGAAACAATATTAGAACATTATTTCTTCGGTTTCTATATATTCTACTTTGTTATTTAGTAGGCTCACGACATTTATCGTTTCAATTGAGTATAGCTAATTTAACATTTGAAGGTATAAGTTACACTATCTCCTATAGGGAATGTAATTTAATGTGTAAATGCTTTGCAATATGTAAAATACCTGTACAGGCCAATATTTGTTTCCATAGTTAGTTACGTTTCAGGGATGAATTTTTAATCATGTTTTACGAGATTTTCAGTAAATCTGCATACGTTTTATCCGTGGTAGTTTGGAGTTTGTGTTGGTTTCATAAACACAAACCTATCCGAGAGTGACGATAGGTAATCAACGCAGAGTTCATCAATCAGCGAGTGAGGGTGTGCTCTCGCTGCTATGTCTGGCCCGTCTTTCGTTCTCAGGAAACAGAAGTCTTTCGACAGCGGCGCTTACACTCGGCGTAGTTGTTATGTCACAAAGCCCTGCAAATTGCAATTGAATTTTTTTCTTTAGTAGAAGTACTAAAACGTATTATAGCATAAAACTAAATTTAATTTAAATGAAAAGGTTTTCATGGATAAAATACCCCCTTCGGTTTACTTTCTTGGATGTGTAAAGAATTGTTAGTATGGAAAAAGATAATCTTATGGAGAAGCTGCACGGTAACGTAGAGAATTAATGATTTCGGGTAAATTATATTTAATGTTATTAACATAACAAACACTGTTAATTAGATGCAACCATTTAAAAATAGCAAAATTATTTGACAGCAAAATCGCTATTTGTTTTAAGAGAACCTGAAGCAACTTATGCAGCTTTGTATATAAATTGAAAAAATTTACCGCGGACCTCTACAGCGTCGAAAGTTAGGGCAACAATAACAAACTCTGTTAATTAAAAATTTAAGATTAGTATGCTTGCATTGTATTCTTAGTTCGATATGGTAGCTCATTACTTATGAAAAGGATTATAAATTTTCCAAACACTTACATCATTAAGACGTAATTAAACGTAAATAAACTCGAGTCAAGCATTTTCTTTAAAGTGTAGAAATTTCATCAATGAAAGCATATATTTTTATAAAATACTAGATTTACTTCTCAAGCCATGGAATTGAGAACTTATACTTCAATTATCATAACATCTGCTTAATAAACTCTCTCTGACTCTAAATTGTTTGTAATTCTTTTGAAATACAACATTCTCTTTGCCAAATTAAAATTATTCAGTACACTTTTTTCAATTACAACAGTAACTCTTATTTTCCAATCAGTTTAGCATAACAGTTAATGTTAAAAAAACTTGTACAACGAATAAATACAATAAGATTTATTAATTACCGATGAATTACAGATAAACTCTTTTTAGAGTGCTTAAAACGTTAACATCTAGAATAAAATACGTAAACAATAAATTATATGAATCGTTACCAATTAAGAAAACGGTGCTTGCAAAAGAATGCATATTTCAAGAAAGCTTGGCTCCTCTAAAAGAACAACGCTTCAGAGCGAATCTGAAACAGCAAAAGGCATTTGGTTTGTTAATTTTCTTTGGTGTTGGAGTGGTCTGATAATGTAAACACCTACTAAAATAGAGCTATAGACAGACCTACAGTCCAATGGTATTACAGACGACAGACACACAAAAATGTATTCAGTATATGCTTACGTGTATACTTACTAAAAACGGACGCATAAGCCTACCGCCCAATGGTATTACAGTCGTCAGTCACACAAAAAAGTATACTGTATATACTTACGCAAACGCTTACTCAAAACAGAGGCATATGCCTGCAGCCCAATGGAATTACAGACGGCAGACACACACCAAAGTATACATTTTATGCTTACGCAAACTCCTACTCAACTCATATAAAAAATGATACCATATAGCCCAATGGTGTCACATATGATAGACACACAACAAAGTATACAGTGTCCGTTAATGGCCAATAACAAGACTGGCACACTATTTTGTTGCGTAGATTAATGGATGTCTCCGACATTTCAGTTTCAGAACATGTCTTAATAAAAAAGGAGGAGACGAAAATACAGTAATTCCCCAGGAACCAGTGGACGATGCCCGTTACTAGCGGCACATTGAGACCGCCCCATATATCAACCGTAGATTACGCAGTCGTAAAACTTTAACGCCCAACTCGTTCAGGTGGAGATCTCGTCCACCAAATTTTGAGGACCGTTGTGTTTTACCTGTACGGTAAATAACGTTTCATAGATGTTGGAAAGGAGTAAAGAGCTATTTTCAAGTGTTCGTTTTCAATGTTAGGTTTTCAAATCCGTTAAAAATATTTAAAAACTATATTATTTATTTTTTGGAAATTTTTACTTTTCTATGTTGTGTTAGGAAGTAAATTGGAAGCAACTAGTTGTGTAAGAGGACTTTATTCAACTTAGTTTATACATTATTTTTACTTGTCATTCAATATTTTAAAGCTACTAAGATTACTTATTCAATTTTTGAAATCATTCTAAGGCTTTTTATGATCTAATAACTGCGGCAAAGTGAGTTCGCATTATAGGCAAGCATAAATACATTTTTATAACGGGTTCAATGATTATTTATTGTAAAAAATTAAAAAGTTTCTATTGAAAATCTCTGATAAAAAACATCCTTACAACTATACAGCTTTATTTCATCATATTTACTTTGTGAAAAACGAAAAACATTTGCTTAATGTAAAAATGTCCCCCAAGATATGATATTTGTCGACAAAAAAACCGGACTATTTCAAACAATTTTATAGTAACGAATTTTTATATTGAAATAAACGGTTTGATAAATTAATTTTCTTTAAATATTTCTTATTTAGAGCAGTGAGTTCTGTTCTGAATATTAAACTGTGCAACCAGCTGTGTAGCGATTAGCAAGGGAAATCCGCCATCAGCAATATAACGGCAAGAGGGCTCTAACATCGCTGTCGACTGTCGACTAACCTCACACCAATATGTAGTAAACGTTTATGTTCAGACCCTGACAATGTAGTCATACCAAGTTTATTATTTTATACACATTTCATTTCGTGTAAATATGATATCTTTGTCGTATTATTTCACGCCTATCTAATTTACTTTCATTTAATTAATAAGGAAAGATACACTGTATATTTTTCATTTGTGTAATCGTTGTTATGTGTTTATCTCCTAGGTTTAGATAGGTTGTTGTTTATTAAAAATACATTAGACACTTGTAGAGTACTGAAATGGTCAAATTAATTTTTTGTTAACGTTATATGAAAAGCAGAAGAGATTTCAGGGTTACATTTTTATATTCTGTTAGCGGTTACCCATGGCTTCCCCTCGAAAAGAATATAGACTAAGAGACAACATAAAATATGTTCATGTTATTTACGAAAACATACTCAACCTATATAGTACGTGTGGTTAGTATGAATTTTCACCAAAACCTTGCACTCTTTGATACAGCTTAGCCACTTGGTATGTATATAGAAGATACCAGTAGAAGTATTTTTGTCCGAAGAACCAACCTTGAATTTGTGTAGATCACCACCATATCAGCCATTAAGGTTGGGCGCTATTACATTCATAAATTGCGTGGAAAGTTTTGTTTTTCAAATATACAATGAAAAATATTACTTTAGAAAAAAAAACGTTAAATGCAAAAAAGTTTAATTTTGAAATTATCTTTCAGACAAAAAAAGGTATATCAGGATTACCGGATACTATTACCGGAGTTATAGAGCAATTTATGAATGTAATGGCGGCCATCTTTAATGTCTGATATGAGGGTGTTCTACACAATTTCAAGGTTGGTTCTTCGGACAAAAATACTTCTACTTTTATCCTCTATACACATACTAAGTGGCTAAGCTGTATCAAAAAGTGCGAGGTTTTTACGCTAACCACACGTACTAATTCAGTACCGACACACAAAACACGTACACTCTCTATCTCTGTCTTTCATTTAAATTTCACTTAAGCTTCTTTGTTTAGGCCTTCGAAGTAATTTGCCAGTATATATTTTACGGTCTTGGAGGGTAAGACCCAGAGAATCAGAGAATGTTATATAAGACGTAACATTCTTACATAGCTTAAATACTAAGCTTCATATCGACACTAGAAATGACCGCTATGTTGAGTTTTATTATTTTGCTCATTTCAGTTTTTTGAGATTCTAGATGTTCTAGAATCCATTCTTAGCCAGAGCCATTCTATTCTTTCCATCCAGGGCTAATTAAGAATATTTGTGCCAAGTTCATGGTCGAGAGCCTTACATTTTTAAAGATCATGTTGAGTCAGTCGGCAAGTCAACCGCATTTAGCTCACATAAATATATACATTACAATTATTAACTATTACAATTGATAATACCATGTTATTGTCAATAAAAGTCTGGGAAACATAAGGGGTTGTTTTCAGAATTAATCAATTAAGCAGATGTCCTCTACAAAACAGAGGTATAAAATTGGCGAGGGATGAGCCTGTTCCAAAATAAGCTAATTCATTTGTGGTAGGCCTAAAGTTAATTATTTCGTCAAATATAGTCAAGACAGATTCTCAATAGTAACCTTGGTTGATTCAGTTTAAAAAAAATGACATACGGATTTGCACTTTGAAAAACATAAGTTGCTACTCATTTAAAATAATTGAGGCAAGTTACGTGTTACTAAAAATTACAACCATCATATGATGAGGTTGGATATTACAGTTAAAAAAATCCCTAATCTTATGAAAATTCTTCCACGCATCATAATTTAAGAAGATTCAAGCAAAATTATGAGTGTAAGCCAAATTTCTGTAATCACGCAAATATTAATGATAAAAATTTGTCAATTTCAATTTAAAAGTAGGATTTCAAATACAAAAGTCAACAATTTAGTAGAAAATATACCTTAATCTATTTGCTGTATGCTGTTTGGAATGGCATGTATATGAGCGGGTATGAATTTTGTTTCTCTCATAAAACTTGAAAGAGTCAGCAAGATAATGTAATTCGTCTGACCTCGAACGTCTGCGCCCATCCAATTTCAGTTCATGCTTTGCTGAGTTAGCTTTTATACAAAAAGTTTATCTTAAATATTTTCAAAGTTATAAATGCGGTACTCCTTTGTCATGGGAATAGTTAATTTAGTAATGATGAGACTATATTTCCATTTAATTTATAATTTCACCTATCAAGTTTTAATGCTATACTATGTGGACGATAAATAAAAAATATTTCAAACATTTTAAAATCAATTTTTATATATATACATAAAAAGAGAGTTTTGAGTTGGTATATTTCGTGCTACAGCCAAAACTACATGTCGTAGAACCTTGATCTTGGTGTAATTTAAAGCTTGGAATCTCATGATGTGCAATATGGTGGTAGGACTTAGGCGCAGGATCGTCAGAAGGGACCCATTTGAAAAAGCTACTATGGTTACTTACAGAATGAAGCACTAATAAACAACAAGAATACCGACAAAAAATTATTCTCCCGGGCAAGGCCGGGGTTATCAGTTAGTTACTGATTTATTGTATAGAAATAATGAATATATTATTTATATAAAGTGCAATTGCTATGAAATGTAATGAAATATGTATTGGCCCAGTCAATTTAAACATCAAACCTCGCAGACGCGCAAGTATCTCACATTTTTGTTTTACCTCTTCGAGTAATTTTAAGTTTGTATCTCTGAAACCTCTTTGCTGGTACTAAAAAACTGAGAAATTCGGACACTTTTTTCAGATTTTACTCATATTTTGAAAACTATTCATTCCACAGAACACATTTACACTACAACTTTAAAGATAGCTTTAGGTTCTCAGTGGAGCTGATGGTGATATTGAAATCATTTAGCTGATACAACCAATTAAAATCGATCGCCATTTTCTGTCTTTCACGTGTCTTGTATATGAATACAGAGTAAGTGTGAGCCTTTTTTATTTTTATTGAACAACACGTTTTATACTAACCAAGGAGTTATAAAAATATTACAACGTATTTTATTTTAGTGTTTTGGTGTATTCGCCAACACTTAGGCTAACTAACCTACACTCCGAAATTAAAACTTGGAATTAAATTGTACTACATTAGATACGTTACTTTGAAATGGCGATCTACCCAGGTAGGTATTTTAAGCCAAGTATGAATGACAGATGAGTGTGGAATGATTGTGGCGCGATCTTGTAGTCTTGTTACTGACTAAGGCCGACATGTTCCTTTATATTCATGTTCAAGAAAAATGAAGGAAATAAAAAACTGACATATGAATAGCCCACGAAAATGTATAGGCTATTTATTTCAAGTTAGTCATTATATAGTGTTTATCAGAGATGTGCTGATTAAACATGAAAAAACGGTTTTACTCGGTATTTTGCATTGTTTTTAAATCGAGTACATTTTTCAACCCAAATGAGCTCAGGTATCGCGATAAAACACTACACTCTTAAACGTGCTTACGAGGCTAATCACACCTGCACGTTTCGGAAGCGCTCCTGTCGACATTCCTCTCTCAACCATCCAGTGCCATTCGGAATCTTCTCACCTTCATTATACCGTGCGTTTAGGCCTTCGCATTCTCAATTAATTCCGTACCGAAAGTAAGAACGGCAGCGTGTGAAAGTGTGCGCCGTAGGTGGATTAGGCAGTTCCGGTGCCGGGGGCGGAGTCCCTGGGAACATCGCAGGTAGATGGAGGAGATAACGCGTGGGAAGTGGTGACGGCCTTCCAAGGTCATGGCCCACACACCCTGGGCGGCTCTGGCTCCGGGAGGTGGAGTGCGAGAGAAGAATACTGAAGGATGTTTTACACGATTAGGATAGGGTCAAGCACACCTCTGGGAACGGTAAAACCGGCAAAGATATGCCTAACATTCTGATATAATTATGTGTTAACGTATAACATTCTGTGTAGGCTACATTTCATTCTTCGTCCACATTGAAAATACCCGATTTGAGATAAATTCCTCAAAAATAAGAGCCTCTAGCTAGATTGTTACAGCTTGGTACTGTATTGATTTTTTTTTGTGACAGAATATTTTATATATATTATTCCAACCGCCACTTTTGAGATACATATATTACTTTGGTCACTTTTGGTTATATATTCATAAGGGAGGTACAACATTTTATCATTCGTAGAATATTGAATCTGTTGAAAGCAGTTTTTAAGCAATCTGTGTGGACTAACATAATATTAGGTGCCTAATAGATTATAGCCGTTGTTTTTAATGAAAAATCGTAAATTCTGTGTGGCATATGATGATATTCAAGATGTGTCTTTTAAATTTATTAAAGTAACTAGTAACTTCCCCAAAAATAATGCCAATATTATTATAAATTATTATAGTAAAATGCTGAAACAGAAAAGTAAATAGAATTGTTAACATCTAAAAAACAACTGTATCTCGAAAATTCTATTAAATATCGGGAAGGGAGATGGAAATATACAAAATATTAAAATTATTTTCCGTTAAAGCCGAAGCCGAAATAATATAGAAGTTCCTGCGTGGCTCTGTACAATAACATCACACAATAGACACGTGAAGAAACTCAATTGTGACGAGAACTCACGTAACGATAATTGACTGGCGAAGGGCGTTGCTCTTAACGCTGGAATTTTCTTCGAATAGATTATTATAACCCTTATAGTGTCTGTTTGGTTCCTAAATAAAAAGTGGACACATTTATATTGTTTCAATGAGATCAATGACAAGTTAGCGACCTTAACAGTTCACATATTTTCGCAACGCTTGTGTTCGGTCTCGATAATTTTTTTTTCATTACAATTAATTTATTATCTAGAATTAGAAATTCAGAAAAGTGGAAATTTTTTCAAGGAAACGACTAAGTACATGTTATGGTACTAGGTAACATCTTTAATTCTCATACATTTTCTCATCGATCAGTAGTTTCTTTCAGTTATTGTCATTTTTTTGCATACTGTATTTTTCTATTAAAAATTCAGCTGATCAATATTGGTAAGTTTTCACTTACCTGACATTGCTGAGGTGTTTTTCATCGGATTGTGTGGTGAGACCATTATTTGTTGAAATAATAGTTTACTAGAAATGTTTAAAAACTAATTATTTTAATATTGAAGACAACAGCTGTCTGCCTCATTATTGAAAATTAAACTCGTCAATTCATAAATGGTAAGACTTAAGAATCCTTATAGCATCACCAAGTCAAACTAATAGACACTGAAACAAAAGATGAGCAGCTTCGCAAAACATTATCAATTCGCTATTCAGTTGATCGCAACCAGTTTTATTGCTACAGCAGAGTTGCCGGTCCAGCGGCTGCTGCTGTGACCGGGAGGCAAGTGATCGCTCCACTGCCACCGCCTCCGACGTAAACCCACGAGCTGCTACTCGCCACTGGAGCGCGACAGCGACAGCGACGGTTCAATCGGCACTGGATAGCGATCAATAAGTTTTAACCACTCCGATATCTCCCTTTAGCCCTACTGGATCAAAAACTGTGGAAATATATCAATGCTTTCGGCTTTCCATTGAGGACGTTGGTGAAATTTCTGGGGCTTACGGCTCGCAGGAGCATGTTGATTGTAAATTACAGCAATGGATAAAGACATTGTGAATTGTAAGCAATAACAGCGTAATAATAATTTAACTGTGAGTGTATCCAGTAACGATGTGTTATCGGATATAACTTGTGCTTTGACGTAAATGACAGTTACGTCGAGATGCAACGTATTAAGAGGTTGCAAGGCCTAAAACGTCGCTGAATTCGTCAGTAAATAATGAGGATATTTGGTTTACACGAACAAATATAATCAACGACGCTCATTACTCATTTAAACTGTTGCTAGCTCGTTCTTCTTCTTTCAGTAATTATAACTGTACTGTACATAATTTCCCGGATAGGCTAAATAACTCGCTTACATTGAAAGTTAACCAACACCTTTACGGAAAATGTCCCATTAATAGAGACATGAAGTGCAGTAAATGACACAATTTAACAGTTAAGTAATTACTGAACGGTGTATCTAATATTTAGAGCACGCGCTGGCGGAAACATGACTGGAGGCTTGGCGTCTAATTGGACATCCAATCGCAGACCAAGTGTCGCGCGGGATTGGATCGGCTGCTGTCCACATAGCGACATAGCTACACAAGTTACAAAGGTATAAACCACATTGCGACCTTTGCTTCATGGCAGCAAAGTGAAATATAGTTGCATGTTACCAAGTGTTAAAACATAGTAGAAAAAACCGATTTTTATTCTTTTAGCGGATTTTCCCCATAAGGAAGAAGCTATTATCGTAGGTCTCATGGTAAGACTTATGCCCGGGTTCATGATGACTTTTTGTTTTGGAACTCCCAGACGCCAAAACCACCAACTATGTATATGTATATATATATATATATATATATATATATATATATATACATATATATATAATGTAAATGTAAATTATATATTAATATAAATAATATATATAAATTATACTATAAATTATACATATAAATAATGTTTATGTAAATAATATAATATAATGTTATCGTGCTGACACACACACACAAACAAAATAAATAGATAAATAAATAAATAAATTTATATATTTATATTTACAACATATAATTGTATTCACTCAATTCGAAAAAATGGTTCGATCTTAACGAAATTTTAGCACATACGTGTAAAGTAGTACTTATTCGGACGAGTTCGAAAACCAAACCGATCGGACCATTTCAAGGGGATGTAAAAGATGATAAAACCCCAATTTTTTATTTATTTTACATAGAAAAATAAATACTCTAGCTTTGGTGTACACCATTGAATTCAGCTAAAAAAACAAAACAAATTACTTGTTTTTTTTTAATTATTGTTTTATGACAACTGAATATCGAGATACTGAGAGTGGTAAACACAGTACGTTGTCACAAAGTTAACCGTATGAGAGATAAATAAAATTCTACGTCACGTTTATTTTTCAAAATATCTGAATAAAACTTGTTGTATATATGGCTATGGCTTCATCTAGTTTATATCTACTGGATTATAGCAAAAAATCTCATAATTTCAAATTTCCATGGCAGCAAACCTGCTTACTCATTTCCCATCTTTAATGGAGAAAATGTATCCTCATTTTAGAATTTAAGTTGATTTTATTTATTGAGGCTCCGAATAAATGATTTATTTAAGCATTTGAAACGCTGAGTATGCAGGACTGCTGCAACAGGGGTATTTAGTTATGAACCTACATGACATTTACATGAACATTGAAATACGAGAATGAATATTCAATATTCACCTAACCACACCAACATTGAATATTGACCTAGTAAGTTTTCTATTCAAACCCTTTTGCTCTGTTGGAGCTCTGTTCTAAATGCCGAGATTGATGTTATCGAAAAATTATAAAATGAGCCCATTAGGCGTCAGTTCGGCAGTCGTGCTCCTTGTCAAATTTGGTAAAGGCCAATCAACTAGGACCTAGTGAAATTTAACAAGTCGCTTTGTCGCATAGAGCTAGAGTCAACAATGCGTTGGGTCACTCTCCAAAAGAGAAAGTCGTGTTTGTTCCAAGACCGCAGTCCTGCGTTGAAAAGATGGTGGAAAATGGCACACCTCAGTGTCGGTGTCAGAGGTGGCTGAGATTAGGAACCTCGTATCTTTGTCCTGATGTTTTAACTGAAGTAATTGAACGTACACTTGTGCTTTATAACTCCTCAATTGATGGGATGCCAAGAGCGTAATAGAAAAAGTTAAAGAAACCGCTAAGAAAAGCTAGTAGAAAAGCTAAAGATCAATTTAAGCTTTTTTAGAGCTTAAATTTATGGGATTTATAGAGCTGTAAGCCGACATTTAAGTTTGTCACAAATCTTCAATCCCAGGAGTCAAACAAGGCGCTTCCTCATCTTTCTCTTTAGGGTTTAAAGATTTTGACAATAAATGTTTACACAACAGTTTCGTAATTTAATAGGGCTCAAATTTGATAGTTTAGAAGATTAGCCCGCTATGCAGAAATGGTTCTATTTCTCAGTTGCTTGGCAGAAATGGTTGTTCGGCTGTTTATTGCAAACTTATAGACGCTTTTTACTGCTTTCTGATCCTTCTCATTAGGGTTTAAATTAAGGTAGCATGAGGAATTTTATAAAATAAATGTTACAATATTTGCATTTGATGTTATAGATGAACAGTTTTGTTGACCTCACGTATAAATAAGTTTTATTTATTAAGTTCCCTTTGTTACAAATTTTAAAGCATTGAACTTGGTGAAAATAAACACAACTCCTACTCCTTGTTTTATATTTTTAAACTAAAATGTGACCGGTGGAATGTTAGTGGAAAGCCCCTGAACGACGGCAACGTCACCACCTTCTCAGGGGGCACTCTTTTTTGGGGCAAAGAGGCTCCCACAGGCCTAGGTCATATAAACCTGTGGTACGGAGAAACCCACTAAATAAATTATTTTTAAAATTTGCAAAATTCCTTTAAACCAAAAATATATACGAATTTAAATTAGAAGCAAACGCGTGTGAACACAAGAAAAAAGAACCCATTTATTGAGTTCATTTTTCTTGTGTTCCCTCGTTTGTGTTCACACGCTTTTGCTTCTAATATAAATTCATTATTTTTTTTATTTAAAGAAATGTCGCCTCGTTCGAAAACAAATTTTAACATAATGAATTATTTGAAAGTTTCTTAGCAACAGTCAGCGGCTAAATATTATTGGTTCTATATTGAAGAAGATGTTGTTTCTCAGGCAACTTCCAACAATAATAAATTTAATCAAAAATTACCAAACAAAGAGTTTATAAATCCAAACCCTTACTGGTTACGTTTATTTACAGAATTTCACTTAATCACTTAATCACTTTAATAAGACAGGTACCTCATGGAGGACGTTACCCTGAATATGAGTGAAGGATGAGTGTGATGATCGTGATGATAGTGGCGCGATCTTGTAGCCTTGTTACTGACTAAGGTTGGCATGTTCCTTAGACATAACAAACTCTGATTGCTCGCTTGGATCCCTACGGAATCAATTTTCCTGGAGGGGTGAAGTTTACCGAATCAAAATTATATTTACATAATGCAAGATGCAAATACCAAATATAATGTTATTTTACCCAAGTAAGTGTAGAATAGCATGAAACAGCTTGTAAATAAAAAATTCCGAAATTTTTTCAGAAGGAATGGAATGTGATCGCATTCGCCTTATGAGTGATCAGGTAGGATCGCCTTGTCAATGACTTGTGCAGTCCATACAACGGCGCGCTGCGGAGTCACTCGCGTCACCATCAGCAGTCCACTCACGTGTGGGCCACTCCAGTGTCCAGTGTAGTAGATTCTTCACACAGTGGCCTTGCCTTGTTTGGAGTCGGAGGATCGTCCTTGCTTTGCGTAACTGCCGTGGAACCAGTCGCGGTCACTGCTCCTGCATACAGAGTGCGGTCGGACCATCGTCTGTTGTAGACGGTGGGTTCCTAACTGCGACTTGTTCTGCTCCGTTCGACTAGTAGGTTAAAATATTTCACTTCAAAGTGAAAGAATGTTGACATAGTTCAGAAATTAATTTTTTTTTCAAATATCCGAGCAGTAATACGCCCATAGAATATAGAAAATTTAATTGATATCCAGAAAGAGTACAGGTGAATCCCAACATTCCTAGGACACCACTTTCATAAACAAATTTGGCAACGGACTGAAACAGAGTGACAAAAACTATATTAAATTTAAACGTTATACTTTTTTAGGAAGCTATATGAATATTATTGAATATTAACTTCAGTCCTACATTTTGTTGCAGTGTCAAATATATTCTTCTGGGCTATATGTTTATAATTCATTGTAGATGGCGTATATGTTATTTTAATTTAATTTGATTACACGGCATTAGCTTAAGTGGAAACATTCCTAAATAATCGATTTTTAGTGGACGTCTCTTGATTCAACTTTTAGAAAACATCACGAGTTGATAAGTGCTCATTTTTTAACATTAATATAAATGAAAGAGTTACTTACTGACAGAACTCTTTGAATAAAACTCAAAACAAAAACCGTGATGTAGAGCAATGGTATCAGCTACTCGAGGCTTCAATCAACCTACAACCCACCTTAGAACCACTTGAGACTCCAATTAGTTTATTTGTCGCTCGATGCCAGTTATTTTATGTACTATTGAATACCTGGGATCGCTCAGAAGGGATATTTAATCCAAACACATCTAATTTGGGGCGAAGCATATTACTTTGGAACAAGTATCATAATATCGAATTAATAATTAGTTGCTCTGAATATAACCCTGATACACACAAAACCCCGCTACAACATTAATATATTTTATCTAGTTTTCCCATTATTGAAATACGTGTAATATTCATAAAAGTGTTATGGAAAGATGTTCTCGTTAAGTGACAATGGCGTTTGTGATTTCATATTATAGCTAGTCAATTATTACTTATGAAATTATAATTTATTATTGATTTTGGAAGCAGTAAAAGTTCTGTCTATACCTTTATACATACTGTTTATAGGTCTGGGGTATTATATGACCTTCATAAAAGAAATCGTGCATGGGTTTCATCTATTCAATTGTATGTACGAGAAAGTTAGCAAAGCGTCTTTGATACAGACCGGAGAAAGTGCTTGTTACCTGAGCCCCTTCTGTCAATCGGACATTAAAGAATTGTAGAGAAACCCACTCATTGGAGCAAAAAATAAAAAAAAACGCCCCTCTTCAGTATTTATCATCGATGTAAAAACATAAATAATTAACATATCATTATTACACTCGATATTGGTATTGTAATTATTTGTGCTTATCTATAATTTCAAAACTAACGAGTATTTCTATAAAGAAAATTTTTTAACAACATTGTAATCTTTAATGATGAAAATAAATATTGTTAAGTTTTATCAAATGAACACTTACCTATGTTGTTTCAAGCAAATTCAGTTAGGCTTAAGTTATTTTTTATCCAATGACACTGGCCATAGAACCATTATTGCTTAGACGCCGACCATCACTAACAACGTGTATGTATGACGATAGTTCAAATGAGTTCAAAAGTAATTATTACCTTAAGTTGATTGTGCTATTAAAATCTTGATGCTGTAATTTTATTAGATTTATGTTCTAAAATAAAATTGTCTTATGACCATGTGTAAACAGTAAAATGAATTTTATGTAATAAAATTAAATGTGTACAAAATCTGATGAAATTAATCAAACTATTTAAACAATTTACAGCGTAATAACTTTAGCTAAACGTGAAACAATAAAGTACAATCCAAAAATACGAAACATGTTTACTTATTTCTAATAAAAATATTATAAATTAGTATATTTCCATGAAGGCGCTCAAGGCTATTAATTTTGGCATTCAGTTGAAGTCAAGTCCATTCATACAAAGATAAATAAGTCCATATTTTCCTGAAATTTATAAAAAACCACTGACCAATGTAACTGCAGCCGACAGGCTCCATCTTCCTGAGTACATGTGATAAGCAATAAGTTATAGGAATAAAATTCACCTAACCTCAATAAATAAGCAAAAGCGTAAAAATTAAAAACCATTGTCGAAATAAGAATCTACAAGATTAATAGAGTGCACCCCTATTTTTCTTGATTAGTGAAACAAATGCAGTAACTGAAAGAAGTTACAGATTGTTCTTAAAACAAATACTGTTGGTTTTAATTTCATTAAAAATGTTGATATCAATACAAAATTAGGCCTAACTGTATACTGATTTGAGTATTTATTTGGTGTTTGGAAGAATTAAGACTCTAAATTTAATAAACAAAATTAGAGTGAAATCTCAACTATAATACCATATCGTAATAAACTAGTAATCAACTATCTCAGTAAAGCACAAAAACATTACTTCATTAATTAAAAAAAAACTGAACAAAAGTTAGTTATTACTAAAATAGAGATACTTACGTACTGTTTGTAATTGATTGTTTATTGTAATATACAAATCAAATCATTCTGGTAGCCTAGTATAATTATATACTGGGATTTTATTTTTTACTTATGTTTTAATTGTTTAAAAAGGTAAATGGTTGTAGTCTTTTTCTCTAATAAAAAACTAAATGAAGTGAAATATTTAGTTTGATCAAGTAATTGATTGTCAGTTCCCTCCCCTCCGGTTGCTCATGTGAATTCCCCGTGACATGAGTTTAAGCCAAATCCCACTGCTTCTGTGTGCTACTTGGCTCTGAGTGCTTTTGTCTGTTCAATGCAGTTTGTTCCGAAATACAGGGTTCCGTGTTTCTTGCTTGACTTGAAAATCGTAACGTCAGTATGATTCATCCAGCAACACCATTATACTTTCAACCTAAGAGTTGCCTAAAAATTATGTACGTTGTGTGATTTGAGGTTATAATTGTAGTCTAACCTGTAAACATTGACATTGTTTATCAACCAATTAATTATAAATGAAATATTAGTTTTCATTTGTAACCTTTGCCATGGGGAACCTAGATTTTTTACCCACCCTTTAAAAAAACCCGGAAGATACTGCTATTTTTCAAACAAAATTACTACTAATCCAGCGAGTTTGTTTCAGACAATTTAGGTAAACAATTGAGAAAATAAATAAATAGTGTAACGTAAAAACTTTTCATGTATTATTTTACTTTAATTTTCTCTATACAATAAAAACCTACATTTAATTACTCTCAAGGAATAAAGAGGTAGTTTCAGAGGTGGTAGGCAATGCAAATCATTTAGAGTTCTCAGTTTTCAACAGGCAGTAAGGTCAAAATGGAGAAAAAAGTGAGTAAAAGTGTATTACAAAATCTCAACTTCGTAATAAGTGAAATTTTAATATGAATTGTTGAAAATACAGGAAACAATTAATTTTACACTTTAATTAATTAAACAAATGACCGGCTACGATTTAATAAATAAAATCTGTAACAAATATCTCCCAAATTTGAAATAATGGACGGCCTATATTTTCCTCGGATATGAAATCGGCTAAATATGATACAAAAACACAACGGTTCTGGATTTTCCTTCAAATTTGCATTAAACATCTCGCTGAACAAAACGAATGTTTCAATGGAATATTCCAAAAAATATTCTTTGGGGGTTAGCATTTTTCCCCCACCAGCCATGTCTAGTCGCATTTACTCCTTTCAACGAGTGAGTCAAATAATTCGTTGTGTCCCGGCCGAAGTAAAGAGATAACTTCCTCTCCCAGCGGCAGTCAAAATAAATCCATTAAATGAAATTTAAATCAATAATTAAAAACTAAGCGCCTTGAAATTTCTACACAGACAAAATCTGACAAATGTCCAAGAAATGTGTTTAAGCTCAACGGATACAGGTGCTAAAACAGATGATTAGTGGCAGAAATGATCACATTAGAATAACATTGACGACATTCACCTGATAATTAATAAACGTGTTATAATACGTGTTATAATGTTGCAACATACACCTTATCGCTGTTTCATGAATAGTTGCAGCTACCCGGATTGCAGGCGCTTATAGCAATACAAAACATAAAGTTCGTTGCAATTTATGTAAGGAGAAACAAATTGTGCGCAGTATGGCGGTAAAGTATACTGCCTTCCTCAAAAAATTGTCGTCCGAAGCTTTTCCCTCGTGAGATAATATTTCACTTTTTTCCCTTAAGACATAAATCACTATTTTCTTCGTAAGGTATACTAGTTCCTTAAAAATTTTTTAAAAGGCTAATGACATTTTGATGAACAGTACATTCCTTGTAGGTACACGGCCTTTAGGGCAAGTACTGTAAACTCATAGCCTATTCACTATTCAGCCTTCAGCCCGCCAAGAGATTGATGGTGTGCAACGTCATTATTTATCAGCTGTTCCGACCTGGACAGGGGTACCAACCCCGACACGCATGCTGTCACAACATCGATTATGTTGGTTACAATGTATGATACACGCATCGTTCTCTGCAACACGGAGGTAAGGATTAATTGCTGACAATTAATGGCACCTGTAATTTTTAATTGTTAACAATTACTTCCCATTGAACTGTTTTACGTTTTTGCATTCAATATTGTCTCAACACTCTCAACCCCTCAACATTATATGCGGTTATGGTTTTAATATTTTCCACAAAAAGCTTTTTTAATACTGAAACCTCGTTTTTTACATGGGGCTAAGCTGTCAGCTTCAAACTATGTGTAAAATTATACAAATTTAAATTTTTGGGTTTTAACTTTCAGAATAACACACGAATTTATATGTTAATAGTATTTCATAGTGTAACTTGTGATTGAAGTTGCAGTTTACGTTTTTTTCTGATTTGGTTGTTGTTCACAAAATGCATCCATCTGCTTTCCTAAAACGTAGTCTTGTTTAGTAAAAATGATACGTTTTTAATTCTTCATAGTTAGTATTATCGTCTAGCATAATGAAAAATGATACAGTGAAGGAATACATGCAATGACCCAAAGGTTCAATCGAGTTTATCCACGTATGACACAGAGACACCAAATTTCAAGGGTAGACATTTCTCCTAAAACTCTAGAAACTGGTTATTTTACGAGTATTCCATATAATTTTTATGAATTTTCTTTTCCGAACAATTTTCTATATTCCACCTTATGTATGAAAAATTATTTTTGAAGCTCAAGCTTCACACGATAATCCAAGTTGTTTATCATGTGCCTCTTTTTGCGAATCCCGTAAGCAAAATATTAAGTTCGGTTACTCGTTTTTAACTTTCAAAACAACCGTTGAAAAGGGCATCAGACCTTCCAAGAAATTAATGAAGCACGTTTCAAAAATCCGGCAAGAGCGTGTAGCCAATTTAGCAGGAAGATGACTCAAATCAGTCGCGAGTCGTGCTCCTTGAACCAGTAAAAAATGGCCTTGCAGGTAGCCCGGGGCAGGACCACGAAACACGGCGGCATTAGCGGTTTCGACACGGTGGAAAGTGGGCGGGGCCCCAGGCTGCCCCGGGGCGGCCGCCCACGTCCCAACCGCCTCTTAATTATTTTATAATTGGATTTGTCACCGCCTGAGGACCAGCGTGGATGGACAGAGAGTGAATGTGGTGTACTGGATTAACGATAATTGTTGTTGTGGCTCGTCGACGGAAGAGTCACCTTCGGGTGATGTGCGATAAAGATCTGAGATAAGGATCTGAGGAGGAAGAATAATAAGTTGATAAATGAGATGATCGGGAACGATTACAGATTACATAGCATTACGTGTTTATAGAGGCTCATTTTTATTTAGAAAAACAAAGAGGGTAAAATTTGTTTAACTTTTCTCGTAAGAAAATTATTTTTTATCCTAATATTTCAGGATTAATTACTCCAGATTTATTTGTATGTATCGTTACCAAATAGGTGGATATATGCAGTAAATACAAAGCAGTATTATAACTAATATGTTGTCATAACAAATTGTTTTAACAAATAAAGGATAACATATTTTTAAAATGCAAATAAATGATACACACGGGAAATACTCTTCTGTTTGGTTATTAATTTCATAAATATTTTATATTTTTAATAAGTAAGGTTTCATTTTTTGTCCCTTGTTCATCATTACAACTTAAAATACTTGAGTAGGGGTACAGAATCGGCCAATTCCCACTACTTACTTGTTAGAGTAGCAGGTGATGTAAACAATACTATTTCACCCTGTTTCCATCAGATCGAAACTTTTTAATCCAATTCGCTCGTTAACTCTCAATCAAATGAAAAATTAAATTAAAAACTGCATATATAAGTATCTTGATGAATTTAAAAATATATTGTCGGTTTGACAGCTAAAAGGGGAGGGAAAATAAAAGTATTTATTATGATTTCTATGTGAGAAAAATCTCTTACGTGCGTTATTGACCGTTTCCCATTCTCGCTTGTTGACCGCTTTGTAAAAGCAGTGAACCACAGGGTGAAGTGAAGCGATGGATTTGAGAACAATCTTTTGTTGTTTTTTTCCTTTGTAGTTTCTGCTTTTTATCTATTAAAGGTTTCAGAAGACGCATAGTTGTATAAGATTCATATGTGGTGTATACTTGGTAATTGGTGAGTTACGATTCATTTATTTCCAATAACACTAAATTAAAAACAAAATATTTGTTAAGAAAATATGAGTTCGTAGAAGCTTGGTTAAATTATAAATAATGTGTTAGGTATTAAAG
The DNA here is from genome assembly GCA_035578135.1 of Flexamia atlantica. Taxonomy (NCBI): domain Eukaryota; kingdom Metazoa; phylum Arthropoda; class Insecta; order Hemiptera; family Cicadellidae; genus Flexamia; species Flexamia atlantica. The sequence goes on from JAQJVK010000005.1 coordinate 61,284,332, forward strand.
TTTAAAATTCAAAGGCTTCCATACTGACTAGCTCTGCACTGATGAAAACTATATGTGGAGATACATTTTCATCGTGGGTAGAAAATTTAATCGTATCCTCTGAATTTCAAAGTAGATATGAGTAGGTCAAGGCCTTCACTATAACGAAACTCACATTAAAAACATTATTGCAAAGTATTCATTTAACTTATAAACGGTTGTTTAAAGCGTTAGAGTAATTAGGTGTTTTGATTATGCCTTTTTAGTTTTTTTATTGGGGTCACTAAGATCGAAAATGTGAATTTTTAAATTTAGGAGAGGTATTATTTCATATGATTTAATCAGCCAGTAAGGGTTGTGCATAAGCCCAAATTTCGGGGGTCTTGTGTCTAAAATAGATATTATAAGCCCTTCTAAAAATTGAATTCGCTCCGTCATGTCAGCGTGTTGCGTGAGTACTACTTTTGGTTATTGGGCGCACTTAATATCAAAAAACAATTATGAAACTAGATATATGTTTGAGGCAGCGTTTTATTGAAAAATTTACTTCCAATTTGGTAAATTTCCTATAAAAGTGCTATTGCCTTCTAAGAGAAATAAAATTGCTTTACTCAAAGTACAGTGTGACTTTTTTTATCAATTAATATAAAACGGATTTAATTGTCTCTTTCTAAACTGTCTAGTTTCTCAGTAGTTTTCAGTTTAACAATGAACGTCCCACCAATTAACAAAAGTCGTCTTTCTATTATGACGACATGATAATTTTAACTGTATCGTAAGCCTTTTTTAATACACTTTTTTAGACACTTTTTTGAAGCAGGGAGAACGTGTGCGCAGCACCGCAGGTGTAAACCTAATCACACAAACTACCGGCCCTGGTCCCATTAATGTGGCCGGTCTGCCAAATTTGGACATGTTGGATTTGTAGCCCAGTTTTTCAAGCGTCACTGATACTTAACACTACACACTTAACACTGATACTTCGTCAGTTAACAACTTGTTAAAACAAAGAAGATACTTTTTTAAATAAAAATAGGAATAGTATTTATTTTCATAACTAAAAGATATTTGTTAAGGAAAGTAAATTTTAGTTTTAAGCTAGTAATAATAAATTTAATTAATTTAGGTTATATTTGTTTACCTTCTACAGTTGAGTCGGATACTAAAATGATTGATTGACTTTAGCTTCTAGGACTAACGGATTCTTATATAGGGACTATATTGGACTACTAGATGTTTCACATGATTCGATAGGTTTCGCTGAAAACAGAAATATTAACGTATTTATGTAGTTTATAAATGAACGATCAACTTATTTATTTACAACAACAAAAATTTAATCTCAACAAACTAAACGATAAAAACGACAAAAGACATTTAGAAATTCATGAAAAATCTCGAGGCAGTGCTACAATCCCTTATCTTCTTAAACTTGAAATTAAAAAAATATTGTTATTCCAGATTATTTTTTGTTACTAGGTTTTTGTAAGATTTAGGCTGAGCCTACGTAAAAAATTAGGTTATAACAACCTTTTTACTTAAAACCCTATTGTTTAGTTGCAGTACATGTTACAGCCCTCTTTCACAATATTAGTTGAAGAATTTTGCCTTTATATTGTTGTTGAAATGTAAAACTGAATTCAAAATAAAATTCTATAATAATATTTTTGCAATGTGACCATCTATGTTGTGAAGCAATAGTTGAAGCCAGGGACCTTGTGTCGGTTCCCGCGGCTCTAATACGATTCCCCACCAACTCTCCTGCAACTTTTCAAGCAACTGGGATTGTGTCGAGAAGTGGGTTCATTTGTATTTTGTCTCAGAACTTTTTCTCTGTCAAACAAATTATTATATACTTAGGTTTTTATTATTATTCGAACCATTGGCGTGAGTTGCTGATCTAAGTTTCGATATAAGAAACAATTATGCTAAATTCATTGTAGCTCTTAGTTATAAGTATTAGTTTGCTTAGAAGAATTTAACACTTGGAAAGGAAACCGAACGGTGTTTCGTTTACGCATGAATCGTACTAAGTTAAGGCAATGCGACAATTTTGTATATTATTTTCACTTATAAGATGTAATTTATGTACCATAAGTCTTTTTTAATAGTACATTCTTCAGTTATAACAGATAAAAATATACAAGAGGAAATTTTATAAAAATAAGGTCGAAAATGATATGTCCTGACATGAATCAAGTCGATTTTGAACAAAAATTGCAAAAGAAGATGTCAAGTTTCGACTGAAGTTCCGTCTGAGGCCTAGTAATTGATTTTCTTTGACAGCAAATAGGAACGAACGAGACTGTTACATTTACACAGGATTGCAATAAACTGTGACGTATTCCGTTTTAGAATATTGAATAAATTGTAATGCTTTTAGACGTTTTGAAATGTTTTCTTATTCTGAAAATCAAAATTAAATCTTCGTAAAAGGCTATATATACAAGCATGACAAAATGTTTAAGGTCCTTTTTAAAAACATAATCGCACATTTAATAACACAGTGTTAACAGAAAGGCCATTGAACCCTATCACCAGTTTGTTTTATTCTTGTACAAAACAGCAAATTTTTTATACTTTACGCATTTTCCGCATTATTTGTACCAAGACTGCTAACATATTCGCCGCAATCAGAAAGAGAACTTTTACCGTCACATCTTTTATTCCCAGTTGAAACAAGATAGTCCTGTTCCTTGTTCTGTGACTGTAAAGAGGCAGACCGAGTTTGCTTTAAGTCGGGTCTGAGGGGCTCCGCAATTTATTCAGATACATAATAAGCAAGTAAGTAAATTCAATAAAGCATTTTTAGTTTTTTGTGATTAAGAGTCTTCACATGTAAATAAATGTACACTTATTTATGTATTTAAGTATACATATTATTGGTATAATATTCGACCGAATCACATTGCCCAGCTGCTGCTTCAATTACTATATTAGCCGACTCTGCAAACTTTTAATAGTATTACTTTTAAAAGTATAACTTTCTCAGTATAACTTTAAAGAGTATACATTTTTATTGTATTACTTCTTAAGACTCACGCTGGGCTTAATACGGTACATATAATCTCGACCTTCATTCACTAATGTTTAACCATCTATATAAATAAAATTAGAGTTTTGTCTGTACATTGCTCAGAATTATGAAATGTTTGGTTATTTTTGCGTTTTGAAGGTCAGAGAATCCGAATCAAGCCTTATCTCAATTTATGTCACGATGTGTGTTGGTAACGCTCAACATCACACTTTAGACCGCTTTTCACGCAAAAACTAGAGTACTGTTATGGCTGAAACTTTTTTCCTGTGTTTTATGCACATATGAGAAGGCTTTAGACCACTTAAAACTAGCATACGTCGTTTTGAAATTAAATAGCAAGCTTCTAAAAACCGAGTTTTATTTGATTTCGACCAAGTTTGTTTTGAATTTCCCCATAATTCAAGGGGATGACGTTTTGTTTACATTTTCAGCGTTCCAAGCAGATGGTAGTTACCTTCACTGATGGATTCGTCGTTACAGATGTTTTATGATTTCATTCAGTTTTATGTTTTGGATTATAATATTTCTTTTCAATTGACATGTACTATATAAAGTTAATATTTTCCCATTCATTATATATTTATCAGGATTTTCAATATTTTCATCCTGATCTGACCCTCGGATTTCACCACAGACCAAGGCCGCGCACAGACCCTCTCAAGATCACATATTATTAATATCCTTATGCCAGAATTATAAGTGATGAAATGTTTATATTCAAACAGATGTTAAAAGCAAGACATTTCATAGAATGTAAAACCAGCTGCCTGTAAAAAATAAAATAAATCACTGATTAGAGATACTTAAAAGTCCTTCCTTATAACAGCTGTTAATGAACGATCTAATGTAATCCATTTTTAAAAAATTGCGAGACGGCTATGTTATTTTGTTGTTGTTCAAAATAGACCCTAAAAACATTAGAAAATACTTTGATGGCATTTAATCAAGGCATTTTCTACTCTACGTACATAAACTTTCATTAAACAGGAAACTGCTTTAAGATTCACTAAGTACGCACGGTCAATATAATAGCACAGACTACTATAATAGAGCTATGAAAGCCCGTTCATTCTCGCTTGGGTACATTCACCTATAATAGCACAGATTCAACGATAGGCCTACTTAGTATAAGCCTTCCCAGGCAGGGACACCCTTAGGGGTTTTATCGGCGGGGGCGCTGGAATGTGCTGGCATGTGTAGTATAGAGAGGCCAAATAAAAATGCCTCGTGCGGGGGGGCCCCGCAGCAATATTTCTAAGTGCTCCTTCGCAGTAGACCTGCGTTCTTAGCGGATTCCTAAAAATTTCTGGCTGATGAAAGTATATCTACTTTATATTTGTCAAATACCATGCACTGACCTATCATCGCACAGCCCAAACTACTTGAACTTGACTTAGAACCTTGAAACTTTTCATGGACGTTCCTATACGGCGTGAGCATCCGCTGAGAACGGGTTTTTCAAAATTCAAGGTTTTCTGGGTTTTTTTCGGTCTAAAATCTTTCTGTAAAATTAAATGGATGATCTTTCGATTAAATTGTCAATTTTCATTTAATCAAGAAGGCGGTTTAAGCTTCACATACAGATAGGTCTTTACAGCTGATTTTTATAGTTTGGTTCCTTTTATCATGGTTTTATGGTTGACTTTTTTCTTTTAGGTGATATGTACTATATTAAAGTTACCAAGAGTTTTTGTACCTTATCTATTTAATCATAAACTCAGTATGTGGCACCATCTTTATTTAGGCAGCGGGTGTTAAAATTGTTATCGTGAGCGAAGCCACGGGCAACTGCTAGTTTTCAATAAAATTCGACTTACCAGTCTAAAAATTGAACCATTTTTTTCGCTAATTCTCAACCATACCCAATACCCATTAATCTAATTTTTATACTAATAAAAATTTCTATAAGACTCCACTTCTTGAATTCTAGATTAGCAATATCTCCACTAAAAGAGAGATATAAATCTTTAGTATACAGGGGGAACAAATTATTTCCTTCAGAATTTTAAAATTTGAGTTGTTTGTGGAAATATTGGTTGTGTTCCCCGAAACAAAGTAATTATTTACGGAGTGGCGTATGTCTGTCTGTCTGTCTGTCTGTCTGTGTGTGTGTGTGTGTGTGTGTGTGTGTGTGTGTGTGTGTGTGTGTGTGTGTGTGTGTGTGTGTGTGTGTGTGTGTGTGTCAGTATGTGTAGATGTATGCAAACAGAGTCAACACAATACGTTGTCTAATGTTTTACTTATGTTAAGTTGTTTTTTAATCCGACATCTCTCTTACTTCCTAACCGAATTTATTTTCAAACTTGGTATGTATTTATTGTAAATTTTATTTATTTTATTGTAGATTTCCTTGTTTTAGCTGGCTTTACGGGAGAATGTATGTGTCAGTTTCCTGATACCGTTTATTTAATTAAAATCCGTTTATTATTTACGAAAAATAGTAGATTAATGGGTAGTTTTCCGGAACGTTAAAAAGATTCAGAATAACCTTTACAAAACATATCCTTGTTTTGTACTGAAGCCTCTCTCTCAAAGCTTAAAAATATATATCAAAATATTTCTTTGTCTTACAAAATGAGTTCTACGTACTTCTTAATTTTCACCACTAGCTACAAAGAATGATTAGAAAAGTACCTCTGAACAGAATTTCCAACATGAAAGTATGAGGTAACAGTATAATTAACGTGGAAACTAGAATATTAATTAAAATAAATGTTAAAATTGAAACGTGTTCTCTCTATCAAGTTAGTACCTGGTAACCGAACCTTTCTCGGTAATATTTCATGTTTACCAGTTCATGCAAATACTGTAAACCATTGCATTTTATTGTTATACACTTTATAAATACACTTTTTTAATTTATCCATGCAATCTTTAACCCACACGCTGTATATTTCCTATACTCAGTTACACATTCACCTTTCAGTATGGAATTTCCATAAGCTGTGAATTTCATATTGCATTTTAAGTTGTATTAGCAAAATTATGTTATAATCAGCTGATGATTTTAAAATTTTGATATGGATATTTGTAAACAAATATACCCAACAAAGGTAATAGAATAGCTATCCCCCACATGAACTGTACTGAAAGGTGAACGTGGAAGAGAGTGGCTGTAAATTGTTATCAGCTGCTATGATTACTTTATTTGTTTACATTTTGTTGTTGTTTTGTTGCCAGCATAACAACTCATAAGGCCCAATCTTAGATTTTTTCGAATTTGAAAATCATTTAATGAGGTTATTAGACTTTCTGTGGCCAAGTAACCTATATCAAATTCGTTTTGGATTAAAAAATTAGTTATTTCAAATATTTCAAAGAAAACCTCGGAACCGTTGATGAGATAATTTTGCAAAAGCAAACAAGAAAGCCAACTGTATTGCTCTTATAAGAGTATAGGATAAAATAGATCATGTTGAACATAATCACACTGACGTAATCATGACAGGAAAAAGTTACAAGCCTTTTTTATTCGTTATAAGTTGACCTTAAGCAATTCCCCATAATTTTTTATGTTTTGCATTCGAAACGTCATGTGGATTCCTCATAGATACCGGATATAAATAAAAATAAAAGTTCATATGTATCGACGATTTACCGTCACACATTTCACACTACTATGTATGACAATTTAATGCAATTTAAATATCTCCCTTGGTGTGGTCCCTTGGTCCTTGGTAACAGATGTGGCTGAAATACTAGTTGTAGTCATGCAACAGGATTACGTCGTGCTGTAGGTTAATGCTAACATAATGAAGTGCTTTGGCAATTACCTAAGTAATACGTAGCAGTAAAAAGCCAAGAATGTCGTTTAGGGTGACGGTCTGATGTAATCTAGGAGCAAACACTACTTGAGGCCTTAGTGATAAAATCTTCACTCTTTCTATTATGAAATGCTGGCTGTTTGGCCTTATGTTCCTTCAGTGCAAAGCAAATATCCTTCACGCCTGTTTCAAGGTAATGGTTTAAAAATGGGAATATTTTCTTTTGGTAGGAAGTAAATTTTTAAACGGAGTTTTTTGCAACAATTTATCACGGTTAATGGTGGTGAGTATTCAGTTCATTACAAGGACTAACTAACTGTGATACTACCTTTCAGTTCAAGAAACAGATTTCTTATAAACTTTGCCTTTGGCGTCAACAAATTTATTTGATCAATAAATACATAGCAACATTCAATATTGGTTTTGAAATACCCCAGCCCACATAATAAAACAATGTTAGTTAACCTTAATAACGTACCACTTAATGACATACCAGTTCTGGGATGAACGACTAAAATCCATCTGCTATGTCCAATAATTATTAAATAACACTATAAATTAAATTAATACTGTTTAATAAATATTATCGTCTGATCATTGGAGGTTTCAGGGGATAGAGTTAATAAGACCTTGCATATACAGCCTTAAAGCCAAGTCGAATAATCGAAGTAACGAATAATAGCTTATAAACAATTGTTAGGTAATAATGGTTTTGCAATAGCCTCAGCAACATAAAAATCGGTTGTTGTATTACGTCTATATTTGACATAAATTTAATTTATTTTATTTAATTCCGTAAGCGAAGCGGTCTAAGAAAAAGGTAGCATAGCTTGTGAGGATTCAGTTAAAAGCCTGAGGACCAAGGACGATGGGAAAATTATCTGTGGTCTGCCCCACTGGCCGTCAAATATACAGTAATTATATTCTAATTGAAGTACTGCACAGTGTTTCTATTAACTGTTGAAATATACGAGCTGGTAGTAATAATGAGTTTTTTTGTTTAATTGCATTTTTAGTCATTCATATAAAACAAAGCAAAGTTATATATCTATAATTCTATAACTGTATACAGTTAAAAGCGATGGCTTGTGGATGCGATATTCCCTGCCGCAGATTAGCTTCAGCGCTACATATACTATAAGTTCATCCATAAAGATCATCTATTTATTGATACGTAAGCGGTTTTCTTTTCACAGTTAAACCTCAATACTGGCTGGACGGATTTTAACGTTTGAGGTGTCAAATTAAAGGGATTTTTATTTAGATTTGTCAATAAGTCTCAGAATTTTTAGAAAGGGCATTACTAAAGCACATAAAAAGGCTGAATTTTATGAACAGTGGCGTTATCCATCGACTTTCACCAAGCTCAGTTCACTTTGTTTACAACTAAACATATGGTCATGCTTTGAAATAGTTCTATAAGTAAAACACCGATTGCAGTGTTTGCAGGCGAAGCTCCAGCCAAGTAATCTAGTTCTTATAATTAGATCAATACACAATTGATTGGTAAGATTGTGATTCGGATTTCACGTTAAACTGTAGGTTCCTTAGTTGTCACTGGGCTACTGATAATAGTCCAGTCTAAGGAACCTGTCGGCCATCGTCAGTAACCAGACTATGTTCGCGTCAGTCATCCGGCAGTCATCTCTCATTTATATCTACCTGGGCAGGGTCACCATTTCAAAGTACGAAGTATGTCATAGGTATATAACTGTTAACACCTACTACCTCATCGTAATCCCAGCCAGTTATCAGCTCTCAGTTCGACGCAGTGCGGGAGGACATCATTAATCCATTTAGACGCGTCGTTTAGCGAGGCGTTGGACCGAAATGTGTCAAAGTATACAAGAGCGACAAAACTGCCCCTCCCTCCCTCCTCCCACCATCCAACAACCCTCTGTGAGGCTGAAATCTCTAATGCGGTCCGCTGGTGAATAATTGCAACTCATTACCAGTTGGCAGCCCTGACTGTCAAATTGTCTCGTCGAGACGATTTTACACAGATAAAATGTGATGTTTTTCAGTATTTTGTTCAAGTATTGTGCTTTTAAATTCTGAAAAAAACAATCAATTGATGTATTTGTAATAATTTTAACGAAATCGGGAACTAAAGTTCCTTCTTTTAAATTTAATGAACCCATTTCGATCTTGCACGTGTAAAGACTAATATTATTCACAATTTTTGTGGCCGCTATATTTGGAATTGGAACACATTATCAGTTGAAGACGTAATAGAAAAATACCCCCTTTGCAGCAGACCTGCATATTCAGCGAATTTCAAATGCGTAAAAACATATTTCAATCCAACGTGGCAAGATATGACATGTTTTTGTAAGCTCCATAAGAATAGCATGGGGAATGAGTATGCAGGTTTGCTACAACAGGTATGTTAAAAGTGGATGGTTTTAATTGATATTTAGCAGATCTGAACTAGAAGAAGCTATATACCAAGTTTTATCAAGATATGTTCAGAATTAAGGAAGATATAGATTTTGTTAATTTCTTATAACTAGAGATCACCAGTGGTCGAAAATTCGACCAGTTTTAAATCAAGAAATAGGATAATAGGGATAGCTAATTTTGAAAATGATCTTTGCATACACCAATTCGTTTCATAAATACATTTCATACAGTACACATTTTCCACGTAAATACATAATAAAACCAAAAAAAGCAAAAGGGAAAGACTCAATCTTTGACTAATTATTTTGTCTCGCCGCTGGCGCATATTTATGACATGGTTTTTAGTGATTAGTATTATACAGTATTTTATGATTCCACGTTTATTTCTTTAACATTGAGCTAGCTATTGATTCAGAGGATGGTAAAAATTCAGTCATCAAATCAGTTTATCCCATACACCCCTTACCACAGTTCTCTCCGTCACTCTCTCCATTCATTCCTTCCCTCACTCTCTACTTCCCTTCCTTCTGACCTTCTTTCTTCTTTTCACCCCTTTTCTCCTTCATTCCCCATTTTTTCATCTCCCCTCCCTCCTTTCCTACCATTATCACAAAAATATTACACATATTTTTCCCATTCTCTACCAATAAAAACACAACTTGAATGTAATGTCCATCTGTACTCCAGTTGCACGTCAGTACATTGGTTGGTAGAGACTTAACTTCATTTTCTTTTTTTCCCATTTTTATCAGCAAATTTTTATCTCTTAATCTTATTTAAGAGCATCTTAAATGGAACACATTCAATATTCTAAGTAGTCTTGGATTTTGAATAAAATACTATATTTTTACTCCATGTTCCAACAAGACCTGTGGCTTGAAATTGTTTAACTCTATTGGATTTTTTACTGGACAAATACTAACTCGTGTCATTAATGAATTCCTCACATTTGCTTATTGCTTGATAAAAACTTATTGTTTTGGTTTTATATCTCATCAGATGTCAGAAAAACTGCGTATATATTTTGCCCAATTTTAGCCCTCACCTAACATTTCTACATATAATCTTTACTCTACGAAAAATAGCATGTGATAACAGCTACATATGATGACAAAAGCACAGTTCTGTTTTGTTATTCTATCACCAAAACAGCAACTCATAAGGCCAATGTTAATTTTTTTGAAATTTTAAATTAAATTTTCTACATGTTTAAAAGACTAATATAAATTACAATAGAATTCTGCACATCTACAGGAAAATACAATTCTATCGGTGTGCTTAGATTTTCGCTACGATGCATACTGACTGAGAAAAAAGGAGGAAAAGAACCTTATGGAAAAAATTCTTGTCTATTATTATAAAGATTATAACATGCGGAATGAGTATACAGGTTTTCTGTCACAAAAATGGAAATATTAGGAATTGTAAAAAAATATAGTCTAAATCTCATCTAGATAAAGCCACAAACCAAATTTTATTAACATATGTTCAGAAATAAGCCAGATGTAAATTTTTACTTATTTCCCATAAGGTTAACATTGTGACAACCAAATCAACCTTTGGTACTGTGTTTACCAAATTCAATATCTTGGTATCCAATGGCAATGAATACAAGTAGTCAAACCTTATGGAAGACTGAGTAGTTCCCGCCGCCGAAAAAGAGATGGTGCCATTTTCGTTTTGCAGTCCGATTGGAATTGTTACAGCAGTTTACGGATCAAGCTGACTTTCTGAATTCAAGCAGCTGGTTGTAATATCTTGACAGTTATATGTTGTATCTTAACCATATTGTTCAATCTGTTTTTGTTTATAAACAATCTCATTTTGACATTTTGATCAGTGAGTAGAAGCGCGGACGACGGAGCCAGCTTGAACTATTCCTTGCATCAGCGCTAATTTCTCCTCTGCTTTTCGTTGGCGGAACAAAAAAATCAACATTAGATGTCCTTACTTATGTACCTACTTAGAGGGTTCTGTATACATTGCCAATGGCCTTAGAGCAATAATTCAAATACAAAATTGTTTGTTTTTTTCGAACTGAATTCAATGGTGCCAACAAATATTGGATGATTTTTATTTTTCTAAGTAAAAAAATTCAAAACTCCATTTTTGGAGGGGTTTAATTCCCTTGACCTCCTTCTGGTGGTCCAATCGGGCTGGTTTGCGAACTCGCCTGAGAGATTACCACTTTTCATGTCTGTACCAAATTTCATCAGGATAGCACAATTTTCACGAGAGTTATTGTGTTTACGTACATACAGGACTGTTAATTAATAGCCCAACACCCAATGGCATCTGAGGGACCTACATTTTAACGTGGAATCCGAACCACAATTTTGTCTGGTTATATATACGAATGGTGTTTTTTTTTGCTTCTGGGGACCCTGAAACGAAAAGTTATCATGGTCTCGGGCTTAACATGAGACCTACGGTAATAGCTTCTTCCCAAAAGGGGAAATTCGCTAAAAAGATTCTATCTGAAAAGACGATTCCGTCTGATCAAAAGTTTGTCTCCCTTGATGGAAGGGTACAATCTTCATCGGCATCGAATTGATTCGGAATTGAATAAACTGTCGCGAGAGGAGATGTTTCTACTTACAGACTTTCGACATTCGTGAGTGATAAAAATCGTAATAGGTTTATCCTGTTTTTACGAAATACAGAAAACAGAAGTTTGACCTTGTAATACATTTTTCGTAAATTAATATCTATTATAAGGCTATAACGTAGAAGAATAGTATATTCGATTTTGCAAGAAAACTGTACTGTACAGAATTAACAGAGTTCATAAAGAAATAAACTCAAATAAATAATTTTGCAAGACATTAGACCTATGTGATCCGAGTAACATAGTAACAAAATGCTGAACAGTATACGATACTAAATTATTTCACTGTTAATTTTTCATCATTAGTTTGGAAGACCCTTCGATAGTCTCGGGACTCTATGACATATATAATGTCAACCCCTGTAACTTCGTTTTCACTACGGTTTGACATAGAAAAACTGCCCCAACCCTCTCTTACCACAAACCCAACAATCCTTTGTAAAGATGAAATTTTAAAAGGGCTAAGATATTTTGATGAAAGTACACAACGAGTTAGAGGAAATCCGAACGGTTGGGATGTAGGGTACAGAGTCATAATAGTGGTTCTTTGCCGGCAGCCCATGTATACATGATGTGTTGGTACCCTACTTTACTTGTATAGATACTGTCACCCCAAATCGCTTCGTGTTCACTAAGGTTTGACATGGACATCGATACCGATAAACCCCTAAGAAGATTAGCTTGGTTGGCCCTAACGTTGCCTGAGCGGTCGTCTTGCATCCCTTCGTGTTAAGGCTACATGTTGTTTAACTTAAAGCATATAGGCAATTCTGGTTTTGTATAGTAAGTTATTGACAACAGAGCAATCTAAATTATTAAATATTTGTAAAGATTGTTGCTTTAATGCCCACAACCATAACTTTACTTCTGCTGTTACGATAATTTGTTTCTGGATCTACTCAATATAAACATACTCCCTGCATAAATTCTAGACGTTTTTAGTTTGCAAGAAAATTGAAGAAAGTTGTTAAATAATAAAAAAGTAGTAATTGTAAATAACATAAATTTTTTCAGCCAATATAGTATTATAATTTAAAAAATAAAATATTTTTCGGGTAACCGTTTACTAGGAGAAAAGTAAAGATGATTGCAAGGTGAAGCAAGTAATCAGACTGTTTTCACGACGGGGGCGAAGGTTCAAGGGTGGGAGTTGATTGAGAGGCCGCCCAAGTAAATGAAGTAAACAAGATTATTAAATTTTAGCTGAACTTTTTAAACGAATCTCTGAGAAAGTTTTGAATAGTTTATAAGTTTTGGAGAAAACATAATACTAAACAAAAGTTTTCTTGAATTGAAAAGTTAATTCTAATGTCCATTTAAGTATTCATCTAAGTATTCATTTTCATTTTCAATTTAATATCAAGCAATTGAATATAGAATAAATTTGAAAAATCTATTTACGTAGGATGTATTAGTTTATTGACATTTGTAGAATTAAGTAATGTGAACAACATCCTTTAATCGCCCTTCGAATATAGTAAGTACTATAAAATTATAACACCATAACGTAATGGTTAGAGTATAAGAAATGTCAGTGAATATTAATCTATTAATTTTGTTGTTAATAGTGAATATATGGATTACTTTTCATAAGTGGAAACCGACTGTTTTCATTAAATATTTATTCCAAAATATTTTTTTCAGGTATGGTGCTGCATGCCAAGCCTGAAGCCTTTATATGCTTGGAATTACTGCTGGATATTAGTAAACCAAGCATAAAGTAAGTACAATCAATTTAATTATATTATTCGCAATAAGTGTATGAAATTATAAATCATAAAATAATAATGATAAATAAGATATGATTTGTTTGAAACCGTTTTAATACGACATAGTAAACTAACACGTACTCTAGAACCTAAGCAGGCATCATTGTATTTATTTCTTTTAGAACAAAACATAGCTTAAATAAAAAAAATCGGCCTCTTTTGTGCCTTTTTAATTTTATTTTTAATTTTTGTGTATGTGAGGGCACACATACACTGAGGAGTAGTTAATAAATCAATAACTAAATTAGTTTTAGAAACGTTAATCACAGTAATACAAATATTATGCATTTATTATAATAGATAGATTTACAAAATAGCATTTAGTGACGGAAAATTATTCACGATGAATGTACGAAATGGTCACGGCTTCGTTAATTTTCTGAATATGGTAGTTCGACGAGTAAAATTGTTATGATATAATGAAATTATATTTTTTCTTAGAAGTATTCACTGATTTTATAAGCATTAAAGCTGTTTTTTCTATTGGAAAAGTTAGCATGTAAGTATATTACTGATATCTCACGAAAACTTTTAAAACAAAGTTATAACTATACTCGAAAAACATCACTATAATAAATCAGTATATTTATAAATATTTAAAAACTAAATAAATATAACAAAAAATTCTTTGTCTTTAATTGACCTTAAAATCTCATAGTACCGTTTTCATCCCCTAAAATAACCACCGTCATCTCATTTTATACACGACAATACAAAAGCGATTGCAGCTGCACAAGTGCATCAGGGATCTAGATTGATACTATCCAGACTGTAAGCGGTGATTGAAAGGAAGCAGGACAATGTACCGGTGATAAATGAAGGCGTGAGGAGCGAAGAGCGAAGAGCGAGCGGTGAAGGATCGTAACGCCGGACGGTCTTCCGGCTGTGTCGCAGTTGAAAAACTGCGCCGATAAAACGGCATTGGTCGATCTAAAGTCCTTGACCGGTGAATGGCATGTGCTTTTTATTTATCGTTTGTGGCCGGTTATTTATTACTGATGTATCGATGACAGTTGGTTCGAAGTATTTTTTAAGCTGATGTTTAATTTCCGTTCTCTCGTTAATGAAAAACGCACCAGAGTAAAGGGGTATTTCTGGACTAGGTCTTGGCTCATTATAATTTATTCATACAGTATTTTTACGTTTGGGTTGTCATTATTTATACATACATACATTAAACAACATATGCATTGTTTGAATTGGCGACCTACCCAGGTATATATTTTAAGCCAAGTATGAATGACAGATTAGGGAAGTATGATTAAAGCGCGATCTTGTAGTCTTATTACTGACTAAGGCCGACATGTTCCTTAGACAGGACTGTTAATTAATTGCCCAACAGCCAATGGCAACTAAGGGACCTACATTTCTAACGTGGGATCCGAACCACAACGTATTTCAACGTATTTAATTAGTTTGCAAAGCTATAAAAATGTTAATATACCAAATTTTTTAGGTTAGTTTAAACATAATTAGCACTATTTAAGCATGGTTAAATTTGATAACCTATAAATACAATACTTAAATTTCGTTATGATTTCCTTCACAAATTAAAATATTTTATGAAGTCCTCGTCTAATAATTTCCTTCGTAATTTTTTAACCTGTGCAAAATAAATTGTGACTTAATGCGATTATAATTGAACTCTTCAAATCAAGGTTAGTGTTTACAAATAAACTGAGATCAGTGTAAAATAATTCATCCAATAAAATTTACTATAAATTATTATCATATTTAAAGTATGATCCACCAGTTAATATCCACATGTTTATAAGCAGGAACTCAATTGAAAATATCCATGTATATAAATCTATATCATGACGTATCAGTAAATAATTACCGATGTATTATAGAACTCTAGTCCAACACTGAGCCGATTTAACAAGAAGCCACACAGCTAAACCGATTTCAATTTTATCGAACCGGATTTCAGCTGTGATACGCCCGTAATGGTTGGCGAATAATAACCGGTTGCGCCCGGATTGGTTTGTCCAGTTGTGATTCTATCTCCGTAAACACAATCTTTTTAACGAGGATTTATTTTTTATCTTTTTTGAGTGGATGGCTTAAATATTTCATGGATTTAATTGTATTCATTCATCTATATTTAATTTATAAAATGTGAGGGTAATCATGAAACTTACATTTGGGTATTCGCAGTTTTTTAAGTTCACCAACCTTTTTTCGCTCAAAACCTTAATTTACTATGCAAATAATACTAAAAATGTACCAACTAGTTATTTAACTTGTATAAACTGAGCAACATTACCTTTTACTTAACAATGATGATTACTTTTGCAACAAGTGGGCAAAGTGCCTCTTTGCTGCACTCGGGTAAACCTATTCCGCATTCATCTGCTGCTAGTGCGTAAACATTTTCTTTTGTACAGCAAAGACACTTTGCACATGAGTTACATGTTTTATTTTCCCTTCAGTAAAAAAAAAATTAAAAAAGCCTCCTGAGTCTCGGTGGTTTTTTTTGTAGATTAGAAATAATCGTTGAATGTAAATTATATAACATATCACAACACTTTTAGTGTATACACACTATATATATACCTGTTTTGTGACGCATATTGAGTGCAAAACGTCAGGTAGACGTAGGAAAACAATTTACAGTTTTTATTTAGTCTTAATAAATTACTTCTGTGCCAATATGTTTGATCTGTGGACCTGTTGTTTTGGTGTATATTCTTTTTAGGGATTTTCACCTATTTGTACATTTTTTTAGTCCTCCGTAGGATTATATAGTTTGAAGGATAAGTTTGGAAAACGAGTTAAGTTGAACCTGGAAAATCCCTAAAGCGGGATAAAGTAACTTAAACGGAAACACTGGTCAGCTGATTCAGTGGTATAGTTATTCTAGCGCAGACAGGTACAGGTTTAATGTAAGTTTAAAAACCGTTTACACTGTAACCTGTACTTATGTAAGTCAATGTACCCTTGATCACAATGAGGTGTCGGGTCACTTATTAGTTTGTCTGACAATGACGGATCGTCAGTGATTGATCGTTCGTGTTAATTTGATACTAGAATCTCTCTGTGCGTGAGACTCCCCGGTAATCTTACGCACGCTATTGTGATTTGATTTAATTTGATTACAGATTTCACTTTGACATCTAATAGGATTACACATTTTGATTGTAATTTTTTCTGCAACTCAGTACCTTATTGGAATGCACGTCCACGGATTAAAGCACTTCATCTGCTGTTTATTAGAAACGTTAACTTAGTTTGTAGGGCGGTGTTCGCTTGATCTTATAAGTTCAATAAAGTAAGAATGGAGTTAAAACTCTGATACTTCCAAAATTTAAAAGTGACTAACTTTTATATTTAGTCGAGTATCTAAAACCGCCCATTATTTAAGACCAATGTTGTTCCCGATGAATACAATCTTAGCGAAGTTGGAGAGCAGAGGGCAGTCTGCTTCGAATTCGGGCACAAGAGATGATATATTTCCTCATCTTCATCGAGCAGATGAACTAGGAAAGGTTTCCAGAGAAGTGTCGTGGTGTTCCCGTTACTGTGAAACACGGAGGGATTGAGGTGAAAGATATATGATCGTGAAATGTACCGAAAAGTATGTGCTGTAAAGGGGTTTATTTGTCACTAAGGTAGCCAAATTTTATTGTGACATCACTTAATTATACTAAGTAGCAGTCAAGCCAACTAAGCAGCAAATTTTCATAAATTAAGATATAATTTGGCATATTTGTTATTTTGGTAGATACAAGTGTTTTTATATTATGTTTGCTGTAACACTTGATCACTGTTTTGGTTTTAGCGTCCGCTCAGTTTTGCCAGCAAAAGTCGCTAAATAATTCAGTCAAAAATACTTTATTCTATTAAAACTTCTTTTGTCGATAGATCCCAGAACATGAATGTGTTTTTTTGTTAAGTTTTAATGTGCAGTTAGCGAATGTCAGCAACAATTTCTCAATTCGAATTATACATAAAAAAAGATAATGGCACGTCTTGAAAACCGGCATTGCAATAAAATCGGAATGTAAATCCGAATCGTTCGACGGAGCTTGTTCGCTCCACTCCCTGCACGGTAACCAGTTCCGTGCCCCGTGCGCCACCTGTGAGTTGATTGACGAACTAGATTTCACTTTCAGTCAGTCGCCCCGGGCGGCTTTCTCGCTGCACTGCGTTGCTGTAGCCTTGTAGGGCGCATCTGAGAGCTCTATCGCGCCCAATAACCTCCTACTGTTTTATCTAGCTTTTTTCAGAGGCGTTTTAGATAATCCCACGGAGCATTAACTCATGAAACTTATAGTACTGATAAAGTAGCTAAACAAAAAAAACATCGCCAAGGCGTCGATAAGTAAGGTCAAGACATTGGGGTTACGTCATGTTATACACTCATTAGAACAAAGTGTGATATTGGTAACTGTCAGTTCCACCGAGGTGAAAAATATGTAATACGTACTTTGATAATCACTAAATTGTTGGTTTTGGGGACCACAAAAGATAGTGACGATTTTTTTAAGGACATTCTGCGCAGATCTTCCGAAGGATATAATTTTAGCGAAGTTGGAGAACAGAGCGCAGTCTTCCGTGCTATCGTCTATACAAAAACAGGCACGGGAGATTATATATTTCCTCATCATAGAGCAAATGAACTAGGAAAAGTTTTGAGAGAAGTGTCGTGGCGTTCCTGTTACCTTTAAACATGAAATGATTGAGGTGAAAGACATATTATTGTGAAATGTACCGGAAAGTATACACCATCCAAATGTTGATGCTGTCCCAAAGTAGTGGTGTGGACCACTCTCAAGGTTGTCTCTGTGGGAGTTGTTGCTAAGTTTGCGAACACGAAATATACATTAGTAAGTTCCTGAACGGTTATTTTAAGACTAGGCCTAATTCTCTTACAATTTTAGGCATGTAAGCAAGTTCTATTTTTGAGTGTGCATTTTTAAGAATAAAGGAATAATATAATGAATATCGAATGGCAATATACTGTAGATAGAATGATTTACTTCTAATACGTTTTACATAAGTTGTAGGAGGGTGTGTACAAGTTAGCAATGCAAAATTAAAAAGTTAACTGAAACTGATACTGTTTAAACATGTAATCTGAAATCAATTCAAATTTAAGCTATTTCAGGGCTGACGAATAACCAAATTTCAAGGGAAGGTGTGGAGGGGCTATAATAGATCACACAAAAATTACCACGATTCCTAAAATTGTTATTGATTTTAAAAGTTTTTAAGATTTACAAGTTTGTCTATCGTTATATTTATTTTGAACACGTAACAGAATGGTTATTTTTGACTTTAACTCACAAAAATTCAAGATTTATTCAAAAATATGTAATTGAATTTTGGTGGAACAATATTGATCTTTTAAATTCGAGTAAAATACGATGTAATCGGGTTTACAAACAATAGTAGCAATTGAGAAAACGTTTTAACTACATTAAGATTAGTTTTAATTGTTTAGTGGCACAATAAAGGACGAGTTGCACTTGAGTAATATCATCACCCATGGGCTTAATATTTTGTTTATTATGTTTTTATAATCACACGGTATGTCTACCATACGTTTTCCTGAATTAGCTTGTACTGAAAGTGACATTAACACCTGTCGACGCTCTAATATAGTCAGTTCAACCTTGGATGCCTAAATGTCTCGCCCTTTTGCTGGCTCTGATGAACCATCGACCTTTCTTTTAATAAAATATTCCTCTGATTTAATTTCTGTATTGAAATTAAGTTTTCTTTATGTTGAATTGGGAAATTGAAGAAAAAGTTATGGATTTATGAATGTTGTTGCTTTATATCTGGATCAGCCGGTGTATTAATCCTGATTGTTACATACTTTGCTTGATTGTTTATTGCAGCTCAATTACACTTTTTATACAGTAAATTATTTATTTAACCTCCTTAGGCCTAATCGGATTAAAAGAATTTGTTAGGGAATAGTTCAAGCAATACAATTAATTCCATACAATATATTTATAGTATTTTAAAATTTAATTTTCTTGGTGTTTAACATTTTAAGGACATTACATTCAATCAAGAGACAGTAGCCAAATAATTATTATCATTCATACACAATAAAAACTTACAATGTAACATACTGCATTACAATGTCAATCCCTGCATAAATGACAATGATCTCTGTCAATATAGTAGTACATGCAAAATATTAATCGAAATTATGCAATAATTGAGGTCCGTACGTTGGATGTATAGTCCTTAAATTTTAATACTGATTTGGCAACACTAAATGACACGAAGGTCAGTGATATTAGTTCGTTACATTGCCTCTTCTCGTTAAATGCCGCTTCTTCTTTTACATTTTATGAACATCTCTTTGTATACACTGACAACACCACAATATTTTCAACGATTTCACTGTTACCGATCTTCAGTTTATGAAATAGAATAGATAATTTAATAGAAAAATGTGCTAGCCAACGAGGTTTTGTTATTCATTCAAGTTTTAAACTTCCATAATCGGCATGAATGGATTAATGAATTATTGTACTACACCATTGGGATTATGCGCCCACAAATGTATTATTGCGTCTGCGCTTGTAGATCAATGGTTAGATCCCCGAATCGCTGCATGGCTGCAGCACTGGCAGTGAAGCGAAGGTGTAGTGGTTCGCGCCGACTCCGCTAGAGCGCTCGAGTGGGACTAAAATTGCACCGTTGAACGTTGTTGGCTATAGCTATTTAAAATTATGCTCTTTATATTCAGTTTTATATAGTTATTCAGTAAATAAATAATTAAAAAGGCTATGCCAAAAATATGTCCATCAGTGAAGTTTATTCCTGGTAAATTCAATGATATAAAACAAAAAATTTAGGGTTTCTATATAAACACGGGCAAACTTTGGGATCTGATAACCTACATCTAAACCAAGAAAAAACGTTTTCTAAGAAGGTATATCCTGAAATGCATATTTATACCCACATATCCAGCTTTTTTGTGTTTTCACAAAATATTTTTATATCTAAAGTTTGGCGCCGATCGTTTTGAAACTCTGTATCTACCTCATTAACTGCGAGACTGGTTTAAGCTGTATAAACTCCGTGCTACCAATATAAATATGTTTTCCTCTTACATTATTTATTTTGTGTTTATCCATTGTTTGAAGATTAACAGTATTTTGGAGCTTTCGTATTGAACTCATACTAACATTGAAATCTGAGTATCAGCGGCTTTTCGCTTTATTACAAATGCTGATGATTCTTGCTATAATTCTTGCTAGAATTTTATTTTGGATGTTTTCTAGTTTCACATCGGTGATGTTGCAATTGTTTTTCTTTCTATTGAAGGGTTTTTCTTTTTGAAGGGTTTTTTTTTATTGAAGGGTTTTTCTTTCTGTTTTTCTTTCTATTGAATTCTTTCTATTGTCTTCTACGTAAACATTATAATACAAACACAACATACAACATGTTGTGTTTGTATTATAATGTTTACGTGTTGAATGGGAATCTGGAGGAATAACAAATCTCATTTAAAAGGCGCCGGTAAAATTGACGAAGCTTTTTATCTTTAGAATCGAGAAATACCAATAATGTGTTACGGCTACTAATTTAAAGGTTTTTGTCTTGCTAGATCATCGACAAGACAATAACTAACTTTTAGACGTAAATTTGGTTCTTTCACTTTTTTTATTTCCGTTCAAGTTATAAATATTTCACAAAATACGTACAGGCTTTAGAGCTTAAATACAACCAATTTTCTCTCAAAGTGAATCTAGAGAGAGAGGAACATTTCGGGTAGTAAAAATTAAAGCTGCCCGCGCAGCAGCCGGCCGGAGAGCTGTTAATATTTAAAGTCTAATAAAGTTTCCCCTCTCAGAGGCTACTTTCGGAATACATTTTTTATTTGTATTGTACGATCTTAGGGTATAGTTCTATTTGTGTTTTCACGCTTCATTTACATAGCGGAAATTCAGTATTAAATGTGCATTCCTGATTGCAATTAGTTATAGTCTATTTTTTGTCTATAACACTGGACTAACTTGAATGTCGATTTCTTATAGTGATCAGTTTGGTCTTAAATTGCCACTGAATATATAAAATATTAAGCTAAGCTGAGTACCTGGATCTTATAAAAAGGACTAATTTTCAAAGTTGAAAAATAATTCACAGTTGAACTACTATTAAAAATAAAAAATATTTCCTTAACATCCTTTATTATCATTATTGACAGTCTTCAAATAAAATTGACAAATGGAAATCCTTACACGTCATTCATGCAGTTTTTATACCAATAAATTCATATTTTAGCTTGAATTGTAATAACATTTTAAACTAATGTATTCCGAAAAACATAATATTAATTCTTTAAATAACAAAAAAATACTCTGATTTGTTTTTGTTTGAAATTATTTGTATCACTATATATTTTTTAATCAAAATCCTTTAATTAATTTAGTTATAAAGAAAAAATAAGTTATAAAGCGAAGACTTTTTTATATTGGTTGAAGACCCATTGCCCCTAAAAATGTTATGTTTTTCTTTTTAAATTGCAATAACCATTTTAGACAACTGTTGTCATAAAAAGTGGCAAACTTCGAAAACAAGCATTTAAAAATGGAATCTAAATCACGAAATATTTGCAAAGTAAATGATAAATCCTATGCAGTGAGTTAGAATTATTTAGATCATTTGCTTAAACAATTGCTCACTTAACATGCGAAATGGAGAGTTGAGTAGGCGAGCGTCTGAGATTCAGAGATGATAAAGATGCAGATCGCACGGACGGCCGCTCTGCCGCTCCGAGCGCATGATTACATGCATCTCCCTCGGCTCATCTCATCTGCGAGTGGCCAGCCTTGATAAAATAAAACTGCTCTCTTTGTTGCGGTCAGTCTAGAGAATCCTTTTGTTTTTTGTTCTGACTTTGTATTGTAGCAAAGTGTTTTTTTCTTTTCTTTGCTAGAACACTTGCCAGCAGTTCTCTTATGCAGCACTAACTGATAGGAGTTTTGGTTGTAATCGCTGTATTTGGTTAATTTTATAACTAATTAATAAGCCAGTATAATTAGTAAAAACTGCTTACGTAGTATCAAAGCAACTATTGATTTGCCATTCAAACTTAGAAAAACTTATCGAAATGTCCACTTCAGAATGGTGCCAATAACTGTATCACCGAAACCTTATTGTTTTTACGTTGTTGGCGTAAAGGTGCCAACTAATAAAAATGTTATGTTAAGGTGGTTTTTATAGTTGGCATCTGAAATATTTCCTCTCTTAATGTTACTTCAACCTTTCAACTCAATCCTTTTACCTTCGGCGTCTTCCCGTTCACCGTGGTAACACAGCATGAGACCAGTTAATGTTGATAGGCTATTAGCCCAGTATAGGATATACATATAGGATATAGGATATACATAGGATGCATGTGAAAGCAAAACCAAACTACCTAAATTTGTTATTTAGGTTATCTTAATCAAAAAGTTGAGAATTTCTATATTAATTATTGGTTCATATAAAACCAATTTTTAACTATCAATAATAATCATGCATTTTATATAATATAAACATTTATGAAGCTGTATACGCACAGGAACATCAAAGCCACTGTTGTATTGTTAGAGATATTTTAAGTTCTTTTTACTTAAGGTATACGTAATACTAAAGATAATTTGATAGCATTTTCTGAATATTTTCTCTTACCTCTTATTTATTTACTTTATGGTATTCTTGACGTCAAATGGAGTGACCCACACGTAGGTAGCGTATGGTAGTATATTACAAAATTTGAAGAAAAAAACATTAAATATTCACTAACAAAACTTAATAACTTAGTTCCTCTACATAAAGTACTACTTTAAAGATCATTCTGTGACTTTATCCCTCCTCAAGAGGTGGTCCACTCGGAGACACAAGAAATTATTCAACATAAGGATAGGTTTTAATGCACATAAACTTAAAGATCTATTTAAGTATAACACGATACTTACATTTAAGATTTCCTTCTGACTTCGATTGGGCCGTACCCCTGAGGGGTAGAAATTTTATTGGTCTATTTTAATATTTTTTTATAGTTTATTCGGTAACGCACTGCATGTTACTGTACTTATGGGCTCCTCTAAAAGATTACTAACTTCAAAATTACTTGAAGAGTAGGGTTCCTATAAAAATAGGTAAGTGACTACACTGATAAAAGTGTTTAGTCTCGTTGGCATGGTAAATCAACATTATCATGCTACTATTCGTTACATACGTAAATACGCCAGTGTCACAGTTAGGATATACCATGATAGCAAAAAAGCGTCAGAGAGTTTCACCATGCCACGACATAACAGAAGTAACAGGTTAATGGTAAAACCTACGTATTTAATGGTTACTGATGATTTTTACAATTTACATACTGATATTTATTCTGTTAAATTAGATCAAGTGATTAATCCAAGTACAAAAACCATTAAATCACTTGCATTATTTTAAGCGTTTTCAGTTATTCTAGTGGTTTCTCTTTCGATGGTAGTTTCTATAAACTCCAACAAAGTATTGTTTCCCATGTGGATTGCAGAGCAAACGTAACTTTAGTCAGTTTTTTCTCATTCTCAAGATATACACCTTGCTTTATAAAAAGTATATGCATATAGAGGATTTTTATTTTATTAATATGTATAATTATTATTAGGCCAGTTCAAAAAAATGTCAATCTTAATTCAGCTTTTAGTTATGGAGAAATAATTCTGGCGTAAACCTGACTGAACGGTAAAATATAACATAGAAATTTTGGTTTTATGTGTGATATATGAATTGAATATGACCGTAGTAACTGCTTACTGTATTTCTTGCCTACTACTGTAAATTAGCTGCTTATAAAGCTGCAAACAGTGGCATCAGTCAACTTTTCATATAATGCAAATCAATAACACCCTGCAGGTGTTAGGTATGTAAAGATACCTAATACATGTATTAGGTATCTTTCAAGTTTCGAAACCAGCTGTTTAAATACTTTCAATTTCAAAGCTCGCAATCGTGCGATGCCTTTAATATACAAGTTCATCTTCTAGGGGGATGTGTACAAAGAAATCAATAAGAGTTCAGCTGTGCTCACTACAATTTGACAGCTTAGAGAGCGGAAGAAGAACCACCTGAATTCTAGCTAATAACTGGCAAACGCCATTCTGACCTGTGAGAAGAAGGGGTTACAGCAGCTAATACTGAAAACTGGTTATGTTAGTTATATTTATTATACAAAGTGGGCCTAATATAGGTATAAAGTGGCTTATATTTATTTAATTACATATAAAACCGCATATTTAATCTCGTAGGTGCTCAAAATGTTTGCATATATATAGTACCTACATATATATATACCTATATTTAGACCACTCTGTATATTTCTGATAAAAAACAATACTGTTTAGAATGTTTTGTGACCATTCAATCCCCCCCTGTTAAGAGGGGTTGACAAGTTTTAACTTTGTGCGGCAACAGTGCACTTGAAATGTAATGTTTGTGTTGTTATTAATTTGTGTCGGAAATATTAATTTACGTTACAGTATTCAGTCCCATGTAATACATTCATTATTATTTCTACAATAATAAGAAACCCATCCATTAAATGATGGTCAAAGGTTTAATTATTCTAAGATTTTTTACTAAGGGATTAAGAACATCAACGCTTACGTGTACTTTATACACTGCTTATCAGTGTACAAAAACAATAAATAGCCTGGTTGGACTTAAATTCCGAAATTAAATTTATTTAATAGGTGACAATGATTGAAGGAAAAAACACCGACTCGCATTTTTCACACTTTACGTTCAGGGGTTTCAGTCCAGACAGGAATGGTGTTTCATACTGCAAGCAGTACGTGGAGTCCAGCCAGGCATTGAGTTACATACCGCAAGCCTTGAGTGGAGTCCAGCCACGCATGATTCATACTGCAAGCAGTATGTGAAGCCCAGCCAGACATGACGTTCTATACTGCAAGCAGTGTGTGGAGTCCAGCCAAGCATGTTGTTTCATACGTAAATGTTGTTTATCCATGACGTCACATGTGCAAAAATACTGCTATACTGGTAAAACACTCTGCTTGAAAAACCTGTGTTTTACCATGTCTTGGTATGGTGAAACATACGGATGGACGTCTGTCCTCGTTTTAGTACTCTTTAAGTAGGATTCATACATATTTCAGTAGGATCCATACGGCTTTTTCTCTGAGTATATCTTTTTGAGTAATTTTGAAGTTCGCAGTTTTTTTAAGAGGGTGGCCTCTTTTCTACCTTGCATTTGCCAACAAAATGGGCCTCAGGCCTGTGCATAGAATTAGTCCATAATCACAATGATATGACAGTGAGTATAGTGACTTTCAGATTAGGATAGTTATAACCCTCTTAAGAACAATCATTAGCTTAGATTATAAGATATATTCCGTGCCAACTACTGTGCCCCTTAGGTGCCAATGACTATGAAAATCGTACTAACAACCGTGCACCTATTTAATTTTTGTGGATATATGTATATATACCTTGAAAAAATTAAAATCAGTTAGTGTTTTTGAATGTCAAAGAGTCAAATAGTATATTTAGCTACTGAAATCGCCAAAATTATGAATATACAGCTAGAGATTAGATTTCAAACAGAAAAATCTGTTTAAATTCGTCTTAAGGTACCAATAGCTGTACCCTCCATTGTTTAAACTTAAAAAAATGATAATTACCAAAGCCTGGCTCGGCTTCGTTAAGTTGTAATCAAGTTAGTTGAAACTAAAAGTAGTGTAAAGGGTTATGTTAATGTTATTACAATGTTTAATACATTCACACTAATTAAAAACTAAATTCTTTGTTTATAAGCTATTTTGCCGACCAAAAACTAATACATTTTTGTTTTACAGCAAAATAAATACAGCAAAACCTGTTCTTAATTTGAAAATAAAACATTGCCAAATTTAAGACCTTAGCATAACTCAACATGTGTTCTTATCATGCCAACTTTTGGATACATAACTTTTAACCAGACAGATATAATGGCAGACTCATATAAAAATTTTCTGAGGCAAATTACATAGAATTTTGTTAATGACCACGTAAGCGTAAAATATTTACAGAAACATTTTCACAAACCATCACAAATACTTGTATTGAAACCAAGTTTCTGTAGCGTAATGAACGCCTAGGTTACAGTTTCTATCTTGCTGTCTGAGTTACAGATGATTACTATTCCCAACAACTGACAACAGATTGATGACGCCATCACAACGTTACTTACTACCGTTTTACACTATGTCCCAGAAATGTGTAGGCCTAGATCGTTTTCAACCTACCTAGTTTTTAAAATATATCGTATAAATTAAATATATTTTTTGACATTTTTATGTTTGTACTATACATTAGGAATCGGTTCGTAATTCACTTAATATTGTTTGAATCTTTGTACATTATGAGTCGAAAATCGATAAACTCATAGTAGAACACCTCCTTTAGTTTTATTGACTATTCATACACAGTCTCTGGCTTTATTCACTTGACTAGTTTCTTGGTGGTTTTCTCGCCAAGCCCTTACCCAGCAGTTTCCCTGCTGCAGTATCATGGCCAGGCTGCATGTACAGGCTTCAGCACTGCTACGGCTTCCACGCGCCGACATGCTTTTAGAGGGTGTCTGTTAACTTCATTCTCTAACTTTAAAATATTGTTTTGGTAGAAGGAAAAGTAAAAAAAACCTCTTTATATACTTCCTAAAATTCCAAAATGTTTTTTTCATCTAAGCTAGGAAATAAGAAGTGATTGATTTAATCAGTTATCATTTTCTCTAAATCTCGTTAGAGCACATATAATTTGACATCCCTTGTTACTGCAGTTTTTTGGTCGGATCACTTTGTTTCGAAGTAGCCGTGATGTTTTTTTGTGTACCTGTAAAAATCACAGTTGAACATTACATCATCACGTTAAAGAAAAGCATGAATACCTATATTCTGATATTGGCTAAGTGATTTCTTTTATAAGGAGCTTTATTTTCTTTCGAGGGTAATAAGATGGCAAAAACTGTTAAACCACCGCACCGGAAGGACTATGTCACTAGCCTGACGTTTGACGTCACGTTGACGTTGACGCTGACGTAGACGGGCGCTGATGGATGATGCCGTCAACCCACCAATGTTCGTGGACGTCGCTTGTCTCGGGGCAAGGTGGATTGTCAAATTTTGTACAAAGTAATTATATCCATCTAAAACCCCCCTTAGGAATATACAATAACTCCATTCTCTTTTCTCTAAGTCTTAATCCGTAAATGTTGATCTGGTTGATTTGTGGTCGTGTGATACTAATTACTTGCGGTCATGGCTCATAATGAACTCGCAAATAGTATGTTTAACGCGTTACTAACCAAAACTGTAGTTAAGCGTAAAAAATAAGACATTAGGCTAATAGCAATTAATTCCTTCCTAGACTAATCGCATAATATATGAGTGAAATCATCTATTCACTTAATTGTGCATTTCAGCAAACCAAGTTTATTCAGTTACATTGGATGAATTACCTAGTACGTTGAATTGCTAAGTTCAGAGTATTAAATTAGATTTCATAGTACAATGTATATTGCAAAGTACATTGAATTAAATAGGTCGAAAGAGAAAAATCTCCTTCTTACGTAGGCTCTACAAACGAAAACAAACTAAATTAATCAGAGTGATTAATTTATGTATAAACACCATCATTTTTTTCTATAGTCTAACGTTTGGAAGATACGTTTCACTCTTATAACGAGTCAATGATTGTACCTTTCTTTAAAAGTTAGCTGAATAAGTGTTAACCAAAGTGCAATTTAAGTGGTTACATAAGATTTAAGTTAGTTTAAGTATGTTACCAAATGGCATAAAATTTTACTCTTTAACTACTTGAGGATAATTCTATCGGGAAAAAAGAACCGTATTTTACGGCCGTACTTGGAGCAATTGACTCAGTCTGGAATCTTTCCAGATTCTGATTGGAATTCTTGCACCAATTAAAGCTTCTTCTCGAAGTACTTTTCTGGGATTGGCAGTTTGTCAGGGGCAACTGCGCTTCCCTCCAATCAACGTTGGAGTAATAATTTTTAATTAATGGAGTATGTAATTGTAGTCAACATGTTTTCATCAAAATTAAAGCTACACTTATGAACGAGGAGTCCGAACTTGTTACTCAATGGTCTGAATCTTAAGAATTAATTCGTGTTTAGTTTTAAAATTGATATTTCGATAATCTATATATGAACGCATTCGAATACATCCGAGCAGACGACAACTGAAAATAATACTAATGTGTTTATGATACGGGTTTAATACTGTAAAAGTGTATCCATGACTGAATTACTAACTAAAATGTAACTATAAATGTGATTGTTTATCTTTATTTTTGCGAACCTATACAAATCTTTGGCTCAACCACTACAGTTCTACCTATCATCAATGGAACTAAGTTTAATAATTAATTCATGACGACTATAAACAATATGCAACACTTCTGTAGGGTCTAACCTCTGTAATGTAAATAACATTAAAAGACATGTGACAAAATTAATTGTTGGTTTCACCCCTAAAAAGATTGGTTTAACCTAAATCCTATTCAAATTAAGGAAAGAAGCAGTTTGTCCTCTCCGAGATTCAGCAGAGCCGGGGCGATATTAGCTTCGTGTTTGGCTGGAGTCCAGCTAGCTACATTCGGTACGACATTGTTCAACTGTTAAACGTCAAACAATGCCCAGTTATTGGATATCAGTTATTATAGACGCTCTCTGTGGTGCTATTTGCCCGTGTATGGTGGAACGTATGTAAGATTAAGTTATAGGGTTGATTAGTTCTAAGTGCATTGTGTAGACAGAGTTGCTCTTCGTCTGACAGGTAACAGGAATATTGAGTAGCAGTAGAGCCTAAAGATGCCTGACAGACAGTAACAGTTTGATGCTACACACACACACACACATGCTACCAAGAACATTTAATTACTGTCCCCCGTAAAACCATTTAGCTTGTTTTTAATGACTTGGGGAGATGCAAAGTTATCTGTTGGTATTAATTTAATATTTAAATTTTGCCTAATGCATAATTAATAACAACTTTGTATTGGAATATTTAGCTTTAAAAAAAATTTTTATCCGCACTACAAACTAATCTCCTGTTACGAATAAATTGCTTTGTTTAAACTAAATCGTGATTTAAATTTTTTTATCTGAGCTAATAGACAAATTTTACTTTAAAAAATCTTGTATTGTAAAGTTCAGCAGATTGTTGACTTAGATTAGAAGACCGAGGTTTAAATTGTTTTACAATCAAACTATCAAACTCTTGGGATTTGGCTCGATTTTGGCAATTCGGCGTTATATGTTCCAAAGACATTATGTTTCTGGTGTTCAAGCCAATATTATATTTCAGTCCAAAAGAGGTTTTCAGCTCAATAAGAGCATTGCAGTTGAATGTTCTTTTCTTTAACTTCTATTCATCTCTGAGAATAACTCACCCTAATAATAATTCCGATGGTTTCGCACTTGTTAGAGTAGAGTACGTCTAGTGCTGTTTTATGAGTGATGCCGGTCATTTTTCATATAGAAAGTGAGTTTTGTGTGCTTCTTGATTTTTTGGCACTTTGTATGCGTCTCGAAACATTTAACACAAAACACTCGAAACATGCGCTTTGTATGCGTCTCGAAACATTTAACACAAAACACTCGAAACATGCGCTTTGTATGCGTCTCGAAAAATTTAACACAAAACACTCGAAACATGCGCTTTGTATGCGTCTCGAAACATTTAACACAAAACACTCGAAACATGCGCTTTGTATGCGTCTCGAAACATTTAACACAAAACACTCGAAACATGCGCTTTGTATGCGTCTCGAAACATTTTAAATAAAACTAGGAATACCCATTTTTTATAATCTTTTGGAACAATCTTAATATACCAGGGACACAAGTAGTTCATTTCTAAAATTTGGAGGTATAAAGGTTTATTTTTAATGAGAATATTTAATTGAAAGCTACCATGTATAGAGAACCAGAAACTTAACATAGACGCAATACTTGGTTCAGAAGTGTTTTGATCGAAGAGGCATTAACAAAACGCCGTATGATTCTTTATTATAAACTCGTCATAATTTAAGCAAAAATTTACAATTTTTTCTAGTATGAAGATGTAAACCAGTTTACATATTTAACCTAAAATCGATTAGGCACATCATTTCCTGGAATGTGTTTTTAAGGATATACTGATATTGAAGCCCAATTTACATTCACTAATAATTTAAACTATCAACTAGACATAGTATCGCCATGATTTTTTCACAACACATGTTGTGTACAAAGGAGAGAGGAAAATTACTTTCTTATTGAAATCTTCACGTTAAAGAGTTTAGCAATGTCCATTAAAGAGTTTATGATTATTGATATCAATAGTGAGTGGGAAAATAACGATAATATTTAAATTACATATGCGTATTCAGTAGTTTAATGTTTTTATCACTTTACCACAGCATAAAACCCATAAGGCTGTTAAAATTACAAAAATCATAACAAATAAAAACAAGCGTCTTCTTTTTTTATTGTTTATCAATGCTACCTATTATACTTCCATTTTAAAATTTCAAAATTGGATGACTGTAGTAGAAATCAGCGAATTTCCGATTGTAAAATCGATTCCCGCCACGTCGACCACACTTCAGCCGACACAACTCGACAAACAGCTCTGCTTGTGTCTCGATATTGACTTGGACTCATGGGATACTTAAACAATCTAAAGAATAATTAATTTCATAAACCTAGATTTATCATTAAAATAGTTCAGCATTTGCAGTGGAAGGTGCAATATTATACATATTCTAAATGCAATCCTTGTCATACGTTTATTGCTATAGCCGCGTTTACACTAAACAACCTGTTTTTATAAACTTGTATTTTACAACCAATAATGCTAATTGGTTTGAACATGTTTAAGAAAGCGATGAAAATTGTTAAGCAAGTTGTACAACAAGCGTGTTTTAAAACCGAAAATCGTGTTTTACAAGAGGTTGCAGGTTTCCCGAGCCGTGTCAGAAATTTTTGTTTTACAAACTTTTGTTGAATAACATGTTTTAAAACACAAGATCGAGTTTTAAAAACAAAAGCTGTATTAAACATATTTTACAAACAAAAGTTTATAAAACAAGTCGTATAGTGTAAACGCAGCTTATTATGCAAACTGTTACAATGACTTCGTTTTAATTTATTGGTAGATACATCCATCAGTCATCTGTATCCACTTAAGTTACAAATACAACTCTGTAGCAACTTGTAATTTGTGAGGTACGTTCAAAATTTGTTGATTAAAAGGTTTTATACATTCAAGATCACATGCGCTCGTATATATGGTCTAAAAAAATGTTTTCATTTTTATTCCCTGACAGTGTTAATAGCGCTCTGAACAATTAAAAACAATTCAAATTTCTCTATAAAAATAGATTTTGAAATTCTGAGGATTTAAATTACAAAAAGTTTAAATTCCCTGTATCTGTCGAATGATCAAAAATTGTCCATCAATTAAATAAAACCATCCAAAAATTAAACATTGATTTAAAGTTAAACTTTACTTCATAATCTTTGCAGTAATAAAGCCTAATGAAATGATAGTGTTTTACTCAGTAGATTTATTAATTATAGTGTTTCAATTATTACTAGGTGTTCATTGTTTAAAATAACGTAATGACGAGGTATTTAATAAAAATTGCGTTGTTTGTAATAGCTTTTAAAATTTCTCTTTTTTAATAGAAGACACTTCCACAGAGAATAATGTTCATTTCCTAAGTTCTCTGTGCTCCAGCTAATGGTATATAAAATTCCTTCTCACTTATAGTTTCAAGTTTTTAGCCCCTTTCTTTCGTTTATGCTGTATCAGCAGTTGCTTATAAAATAGGAAAATAAATATTGGTATATTTATGATATTTAAATCTTAGTTTACCGTAAAAGACCACAGTTTCATAACTCAAAAAGGGCGTTTTCAAAACATTTTCCAGATGCTCTTCAGACGGAAAAATTTAAAAGCATTTCAGACGTACCATATATCCTCACAGCCACACGGCAAGTTTGACATTTACTGGTACGCCCCACATCCACCCCGCACTGCCCCGAGCACGGCTTCCGCGGTTAACCCGACCCCTGCACCAGGGGCGGAGATAATTGTCATCTACATACCTCCAGGCGCCGTCGAGCTTCATTTAACGACTGGATTCACCTGGTAATTCGTTACCGATGACGGGGTGCCTGAAGGTGAAAATTACGTCGTAATCAGACTTATTAACTGGTTCAGAATTTCGATACATCTCAAATGATCTCCTCTTTCAATCAAGTCATTGGGTTTATAAATGTGACAACAACGATGAAAAAATTGGATAGTGATTTACTTTGGAGAAAAAGTACAAAGCACGAGGTGAACAGTAAACGACAGTAAACCTCCTTTTAGGGTTATCTTTAATTGCGTGTTCAGTCCACACCGGATCATGCTCAAAATTATTCTTGCATATAAAATTAAGGTCACTTATTCTAATACCACCTGACAATGTTTTACCACTGCCTTTGACTGTTGTTCATGCATGTATATGTCTATGACAATAAAGATATTCATTATTCATTATTCACTTAACTCCTGCCATTCATCTACTTAGATCGTATCACCACTTTTTAGGTTGAAAATACCACTGAGGTTAATTATTACAATTTTAAATTTGTCTGTAAACTCATTTGAATATGTGTTGCAATGGTATTTTTTTTATTTTATATCGTTCGTGTGACATAAATTGAGCAATTAATTGGAAAGCTCAATTTGCAAGCTCAACTATGCAAAGCTAAAATAATGTAAATGTTCGAGGTTGTGTTGCTTGTATTATATTTTTGACAGAATGTAGTAGACTTCATATTGGAGTATAAAAAGGTTACTCAAATTCTGCAAATTTAGTAACCTAATTACGGCATACGTCGCCGCAATTCTGAAAGTATATGCTGAAAAAACTCAGGAGATAATGCTGCTACACATGTGAAAACTAGGCTCCTAGACTACGTGTCTGCAAAACGCAAATTGAATTTTGAGGAAGAGAAGTTAGTAATTATTTATTAACTCATTCATTCAACGTTTATATTATTGCAAAAAGTAAAATGAAACAGCCTCAGAGCTTTCGGCAAATGTTGCTAGAGAGATTGTCAAGGGACCCCCAGCTGGAGCCACGTTCCATCAAAATTGAACTTCATCCAACAACTGCGTCACCTGCCTGCCTCTCTCCTGGTCCCGCTCTTATATACATGTTACTGAAACAATTTATTTCGCAGCTTATGTTGTATTGCATTTAAATAGAAAATTAAAGTTTGTAATTCTTACTGCTGATTGTAATAATTTGTTTTACTTGTAATGTTTTTCGCTAATCTGTATACATTTGGTATGAAATAAACACAGGATTTTATGAGGCTACGAGACATGCATTCACATGCATACACATTTTTCCTTTATTGAGTGGAGTTTACGAGGTACTGCGTCTTTCGTGTCAATAAGAAAAACCCAGAAAATGGTTTTTATGTATACAAATTAAATTCAGCGGCTCAGCTCCCTTTTGCCTAATATCCTGCCATAAGTTATGCTTGCAAAGTCTTATCGGATTGTATTGAATGTACCTAATGCAAAAATATAGATGATTAAAATTGGTTTAAATCTTCATGGAGATAAAGTTCTAATAGTATAAATATCAAAACATGTCTCGCTTGAATTTGAAATACCTATTATTGCAAAAGCACAACTGTGCAACACTTTTAATATTTCAGCGATTCAAATCATAAGCTAATGAGAATAATAAGTCCTAAAATAATAATACATAACCACGAATTGATCTTTCCTCATGAAGTTGGTAAATTGATTATCCTGAACAATTTTTACCTTCTTTCCTATAAAAATCGGAAAACTTTGGAGATGACTTTAAACCCTTAATTTGTTTGTATTTCAATACAAAAAGAGGGAGGAAGGATATGAAGGAGGAAGACTGAACGCGCAGTGTCAGGAAAACTGTAACGAGGCTCCATCGATATCTGCTCCAAGATAGTGTTCTGATCTCATCCGTGACAGCAGAAACCGCGTGTGGGAATTCTTACATAAAAATTTTTACTTACACAATAAAGTGTAAAAAATTTCCCCAGGGGTTTTAGATAAAAATTAATTTGTGACCACTTTTTAAGTAGAAAACAATACATAGTTTACAGATAAATTTATTCTTTGCACATGACTGTTTTCGAAAATAGGAAAATTTGCAATAATAGATCTCCTAGGCCTCTATAGAATTCGTGTTTTCAAACAGAATATTTAAGTGTCAAAATTTATTAATTTTAATGTTTGCGGATTCTGTCATGCTTTTCGATGGCAAGAGTGGTACAACTACAAAAAGGTTCATGTTTGTATTTGTCTTTTGAGATTATTTCTTTAGGTTCGTATGTTATCGGATAGTATGCTCTAATCAGTGGTTTGTTTCAGGTAATAATGTCAAGGATGATCGAACAAACAAGGTAAATATTTTAGCATATTCATAGCATTTTAAAGTATGTTATTTTATGTCACTATTAATTTAAGTATTTGTAGGTTTCACTTGTATTATTGAAAAAAATAAAGGTTTTAAATTGTGAGATAATTTAGTATGCAATAAAAATATCCGCAAGGGAAAGCTGAGGTCACTAGCCATGGTGACGTCAGCAAGGTACCGAGGGCGAGGTGTGTGGGATGCCACAGCTTCCTCACTCCACTTTACCGGTAGACCCTTTCACAAGCTATTTTTGTTGGATCGCCGATAAATTTAGAAAAACTTAATTAAATAGGCCTTTCAAAATATCTAGCTTGTAAATGTTGAAGCTTAACACCGACATTTTTTAGCATTTCATAACTTTTTAAAACCAAATTTGTGTTGCCTGCATTTCCTATTATTAATATTTACAACGAAAAGCTCGAAAATATATTAAATTTCAGAAATTATACTAAAATTCATCATATTAGCCCCTGAACTGAGAAATTAGAGTAAAAATAGGTACTGTACCTCAGACCACCAACAGTTCATATGGTAGATAACATCTAGTGTTTATCTACTATATGAACTATTGGACGTCTAAAGTACACTATCTATTTTTAGTTTGAAGATTGTATAATTATATTTACTTGATTAGATCTTTTTATAAACTGAACAACTAGCGAAAAATAAACTTCGTTATCTATACTATGTATCATGAAGGAGAATGGGTTTTCTAACGGACAACGAATCTTCAATATCATAAGATCTATACCTGTATTGTGATTAGAAGATAATGTTTTGAAACTTTAAGATGCATTACATCTCTTTGCTCACTTTACCCATGGAAAAAGGAAGTATCTTAAATACCTATATTACTTAAAACAAACATTTTAAATATTTAATAATTTATGAATCAAAGTTGGTTCAACTTTATATTTCGGATAAATAAAGAAGTTCGATTGCCCCACCTTATTGATAGAAAAATTTATATATGGCAATTCTAATTTACAAAATACTCAACTCTAAAAAAGCAGCATTTCAAAATTATTGAACTTTACTTATCACAATATGATTAACGTCAAACAATTATTTTTTCAATATCCGTAGTACAGGAGTATAGAATCATTTGCGGTAACTTTGTTCTTTGTCCCCTTTAAGCATGTGTTAAACATTAAAGCTCAATCCTAACTCTTTCCTACAAATGTGAAAAGCAAGATTGTCTAGAGACCCAAGTCGCGCAGCATCAAAATTGAATGTTGCCTCTCACCTAACTGAAGCCTCTACAGCTCAATAGTGTTGTAATGTTGCCTCTAAATTACTAATACATTATGTTATCAAAAATATTTAAACTAAACAACCTGCTATTCTAATGACAGTAATGCAGCATGAATGTAAAACTAAAAAACTTACAACATTTAAAACAACAATCATATGTGTATAGTACCAAAAAAATTGACTTACTGCTTTACAATTAAGTGCATGGGATCAAGATAGATTTCCGATATCGATTACCCCTTCCAGATCAGTTTAGTCCCAAACTTTTGCTAAGAACCTCATTCGAAGTTCTAAAGTTGAACTCTTGAGAATTATTTAACAAGACCTTGGCTCTGTATTAAAGTTTTAAACGGCGCGGCGTCTCAAAAAACTTGTCATACAACTGTTTTTTCCTCAACAGAGAGTCTATCAACCTTTCAGATCTCATTATATGGAAACACACAGGACCCCCAGTTGTTCTTCTATCATATGCCCGCAATCTCGTTATTGTCACCGAGATTTGTTTCGCATCTTTCAATGGAGGTCCGTGTCAACTTCCCATCAATAACCTCCCCCCTCCTACCCCCCTCATCCCCCTAACTCACCACCACACACGAGGGTTTGCTCGCGGCAGCTTTTCATTTGCGTAATGTCACTCCACACTGATAGATGAGTGTTGAGGGATTCACCTCCTTCATGAAAGTAAAAGCAAACGGGAGTATGGTTTGAGATAAAATAAGTAATGCATTTATTAACAAATAATAAAAATAATGTAGCTATTATTTTACTAAGTGTTGGCAATATTTATAATAAGCTATAAAAAATAAAACTAAATCTTTCAACAAACGTTTACTAATACTATTATTCGTTGCTTCTCTTCATTTTGTTTTTTCCTCAAGAGCTTATTTATTTAATATCTTACGTGAAGATCTCATAATAATTAAACGTGTTAGACAACCTGAATTTAAGGGTTTAGCGGGATCAGAGTTTGGGTAAAGAGGGAAGAGGAGGCTCTCAGACGTCGGGTAAACACCGTAAATCACGTAATTTGCGAAGAGCACGACCTTATATCGATATCGGAGGTTGTTTCAGCTTTACCTGACATGGCGGTGTTTTAAGCCAATATATTGAGTATTAGATGGAGCGAAAATAAATTCTTGTTCAAAGAAATATCTTCGAAAGGACACTTCTTTCATCGTATATACAGTTTAAGTTGTTGATATCAGATAAACTCGAATTTATCTCCTATTTTAGACCCAAGTTAATGAACAAATATTACTGATCGTATGTTTAACTGTAATTAATTAATAATGTATCACACGAATTGGATCAATACTGCGAAATACATTCTTTGGATTAGCCCAGGACCTTTATTTTATTTTACTGTAAAAATCCACTAAAATGTAAATTTCAAGTAAACAATGATACATAATATATTGAGTTGTCTTAGGTACGTCCCACAAACACGTTCATTCTGCTAACTATATTTTAAGCAATATATCCAAATATTTCAAACATACATACTGAATACATGCGCAGCTGAAATTATTAGAGGTTGGCTGTCTTCACACTCAATAAATTAATACCTTATAGTCAAAACATTAATTATCGATAATCTTAGTAAATAGATATGCCAGTCATTTGAGAGAGAGTGATTTTATACTGTATCCTCCTAGTCATCAAGTCAAGATAAGACGTGCAAAGATGAAATTTGAAAGTCTCAAGGAGGCAATACAAGGAACAATTAAATCTTGGTAAAGCCAACTAATATGTTAAAATCAAACATCTTCGTCAAACGTGTTATCGTTTTCATCGATTTTTTGTGCTCGAAGCCTTTTTCGTTCTTATGAGTTTTGTCACTGTGTAACACAATGTATATACATTGTGTTCGGCGAGCACGGATCATGCGTGGGAGGTGGAGACGAGGCGCGGATGGAAGTAATGCTGTAATGATAGCGTCATCCATCAATATCTGTTGTCAGTTATTGCGAAATATCATCTGTGTCTACTTCAACAAGATCGCACCTATAACTCAGCGTTCCCTGCAAACTAAACCGTCAATAAATGTTGGCTTGAAGTAATAAGCGTCAGTGCTTTAATTGTTCTTATATTTTTTTCTATATTTACCAACAATAAAATAACTGTTTTATTGCTGTAAGTGCATAGTAGTAGTGATCATGATTTGAGTAGTTATTAACATTTAAGCGGCACAGACAGAGGTTCTTTGTTAACTTGAATCCAACGAAAAATTACGTGTTGTGAGAATTAATGGTGAAATACAACTTAGTATTCTAGAATATTAATTACTTTTAGCTTGGAAAAATTACCTTTGTTTACATTTCAAAATTCAAGTAAACCCTTAAGTTGTCCCCAACAGATAATTACAATCGTTAACAGATCAATAATAATAACATATTAATTTAAATTACCTTTTATTCCTGTCTTAGATGTAATTTTAGTTTTAACTTGTTTCAGAATTATAAAACAAATTGGAAATTTAAGTACGGTTAGTATTTTTTATCCTTACCAACTTTCTAACACATTGCATCCTGCATTTTTCTCTATAGGTTATACCCGCAGCACACGGCTGTAGCTGTTTCACCGACCACTGCGCCTGATTTCATATCAAATGCAAGCCAGGGAAATTCCGTTAATACATAAAACTGCATTCATGTACTTACAAATAATAACACTAAGAAAACACATTTATTGCGATATTTTTATTTCAATACACTTTTAAATACACTTGGTAATATATGTCGATTAAACCATTTTTTTCACTTGGTCAAGAATTGTTCTCACTACATTTTACACTTAAGAATAATACAGAGGAACAAAGTAAAGGATGATAATGAATTTCAATTATAATTAACTTGAACTTTCAATTCAACGTGAGAGCCCCGTGTATCGGTATACAAGTTTGTTTTAAGTTTAAAGCGGCGTCATATACTCAAATTATATTTTAGACCCAATTAAAATTGTAGGATCAAGAAGTAGGTTTTAATTTGCGTATATAACTGTAGACTTTATTTCAACTTTGAGAGCCATGCAACTAATTTCGCTAAAACAATTTTTCTGCTAAGACAAACATAAAATAACAGTTAAGAAGATGGTTTAACCATTTTAACAATGTGCACACACGGTTATCAAGACAAATTATACAGCTTCACAAGCTCTTGAATGTTATTGATTTGAAGAGTACATCTGTCTCGCATAAATCTCAGTACATTTTCAATCTTCAGTTCTCTACAGGGGTTTTGAATTAAAACAATCTTCAGTACAAAAATTATAATCTTCTACACTATAGGTCTAAATTCTCTTATAAAAACGTTCATATATTTTATTTATTTATTTTCCCTCAAAAGGTATGTTAAAAACTAGGCGAATAAAAATTACTAGTAAATACTTGTACTTCCTAAGAGAAGAATGGAATAATGAACAAATCTTTAGCTAACGTAGTTTAACGTTTTATTAGAATCGAACTATCTACCATCCAGCAGCAACCGCGTGTTTCACTTTGCTCAAGTGAGCAAGACTGCTCCACGTTCAAACTATGGTTTACAAATCCCGCGTTGTTCAGTTGTCAATTATACAGTGGGTTTATGACATGTCAATGAATCAAGCGACGCACCAATTCAATTTTACGATTTATGATATTCGTAATAACAAATATCCTTCAAATCCTTTTCCGCTGGTTATAGTAAAAGTATTTTATGTTTTTTTTTTAATCACATTGATTAGAGATTTTAAAGCCATTGAAGACTAGTGTAGCGAAGGGATTGCTATTTATTTTACTAAACTATCCTGTTTAAAGATTACAAAGACTCGGTATGTTTAGTATACAGGTGACTGTAAAGAAAATATATTCTTGTTATATTAAGATTGTTCTGAAAGAATTGCTCGATGAAATTCATCACCAATTAGCTACAAAAAACACATCTGCAACAACCGAAAATTGATTTCAAGTGAACAAATCAGTTAAAAGGTATTATTGAAGGTAAAAAATAATTAATTTGTGAAAGCACTTAAGAGATGAATAGTTCCCTGAGATAAAAATATGAAGTAAAAGATAAAAATATAAAGTTAATTACGGTTAATTAAGGCTTCCACCCTTAATTAGTTTTTACGCCTGACTTGGTCTTTACTTCCCAGCTTTACCATCACGTACTTCATCTCCTCACGTGCTCACCGTTTTCATAGTCTAAAATCAAAAACAATTTCAGAATATGTAATATATTGAACCGTACTCGATAATCTCTTAAAACCCAAGCCCACTTTGGGCAGATCCAGACAAAACGTACGAGGTTGCTGATGTCGGACCCGTCTCATCTCTAATGAAACTATCGATCAGCGCGTGTGCGGGCGCGCATGCGTGCGTGCGTGCGTGTGTGTGCGGCGCGCGCAGCCCGTCTGCAGCCTCTGTTTATCATAGCCACCACACCTCTACCTGCCATCTCTGGCGTGTACGTCTCCGTTGTCGTGTCTAGGTTACGTCTACCGTCCGGTCCATCAGTCTTCTACAATACCAAGGTGAGTCATGAATATCTTCATTTGTAAGGGAATATTTGTTTGGAATTCGCCGAGTTGTCCAGTGAGGGCTGGGCTTTGGATTTCAGGGTAAGCGTCAAATGGTTGTGGTTAAGATTTAAGGGTTTCGGGAAGTTTGACTATCGTGTTTAGGTTTGGTGTAAGAATAACCAATAGTTAATAGTTTTTTTTTTATCAAATGTGTATAAAGTTGTAACTTAGTAAAATTTATTGTTTCGCATAAACATTAAAGCTCACGTTAGGCTACATTTTAACAGAAAATTCTATAAATCATTCACTCTTTTGATATTTGTCTATTTTTTAGAGTTTGCCTCTCAAATTTAAGAAACACACAAGTGTTTTGCAGTCTTTGCTAAGCCACGTCTTCATGTTCATGAACATATGAGATGGTTGTAACCGTAGATATTCTTGATGAGCATAAATCACAATGCATAAGACATAAGCTATTTTGAAGTAAACTGTTTTTAGTGATTAGTAACTATACCTTCTATTGTTCATAAAACTTTCCCATTATAATTTTGAAAACTGCATCATTGATGTCAAAAATGATTGTCAAAGAGCCAAGTCTTGTTATTTTCTAACCCATCAATACACCGGCTGCATCGCTTTTGCTCCACGGTTAAGGGTCATTTTGGAAACATCGCTTTTGCTCCACGGGTCAGCAGGTAGATTTCAGAACCGCCAGAAATATCGCTTTTGCTCCACGAGAGGGGGGCCTTGCGTTCCCTCTCACCCACATTCTCTTTCGCTCTCCTCCAGGTTCTTACTTGAAAACTGTCATTTAAACGTAATTCTACAACTTTACTTTTTTGCCTCATAGAAAAATTTGATTTTTGAAAGAATGTTTAGCTATTTCAATTGTAAGAGTAAGCGCAAGTAAACGATATTGTGTAAAATAAATAACTTGCATGATAAAATGTGTCACTACATAATACTTACCAACATTTCAAATATTTTTTACGATAATTCACTTTTAGAAACAGAAACAGAGAAGCCTTTTGACACAAGATAAAGATTTTAGGCATGAGCGTGGAGCAGAAAGCTACGTGTGAGCCGTAAGAGTATATTTTCGACGGGCATCAGACACTATGTAAATTACCAAATTACACAAAATTCAAGTTAGCAAAATTTAGTTGTCTTCCTTCTCGATCTGCTATTACTTACTACTCTGTTTTATTTTAATAAAGTTGTTTTGGGGCCAATATTGGTATACCTATAAAAGGTAAAGTTGAAATCAATTGAAGGTTCAAGGTCTCATTGTTTTATCGTTTATTTTAAAAAAAGTGGCAATCTGCAAAAACGATACGTTTGAATAAATCTAGGGACCTTAAACCTCATGCTTATGCCTACAAGCTTGATCTTGTATTAAGGCTTCTCTGTTTCTAACTGTGATTTATTGAATAAAATAAATTAACGATGGATGACGCCATAGTAATATTATTTTATTTTGTGAGCTATTACTTTTAAATAATATCGTTTACTTGTCGTTACTGTTACAATTGAATTAGTTTAAAATTTTTCCATTATAAATATTTTCGTTTAGGCAAAAAAAAGTAAAGTTGCATATTACGTTTAGATGGCAGTATTCAAGAAAGAACTTGGAGCTTGGAGGTGAGCGAAAGAGAGAATTTGGAGAAGAGGAAGCGCAGGCTCTCTCGTGGAGCAAAAGCGATGTTTTGGGCGGCTCTGAAATCTACCTGCTGACCCGTGGAGCAAAAGCGATGTTTTCAAAATGACCCTTAACCGTGAAGCAAAAGAGACACACGCAATACGGCTCTAATCAACTAAACTACATTTTACGCCTCGACGTTTACAAAATATTTCTAAATCACATGTAATAAGTAAAACACTACTGTACTTTACGGATTCTATACTAAACATTGTATTACGTTATAATGCATATAACAATGTTTTTGTAGTTTTCAAATACATTTTTTACTCCTAATTATTTATGAGCTGTGTGATTTTGGACTTATAGCTTCATTTCGTAGCTTTTGGACATATTTCTTCTTCGTGGTTCGTGGTTTAAAGAGAGAGGGATAGAGAGAGAGACAAATGACAAATGACAAATTCTTTATTTTACCTGCCCTGGATTAGACCAGAGGTCCACTCTTCCCCCAGGACAGGTCCAAAACAATACACACGTAAATCATCTTTACAGAGTTGTGGTTACCTTTTTTCTAACTAACATTATACGGCTAAGCGATAAACTTACATAATTTTTATAATATTTAT
This sequence comes from Flexamia atlantica, assembly GCA_035578135.1. NCBI lineage: Eukaryota > Metazoa > Arthropoda > Insecta > Hemiptera > Cicadellidae > Flexamia > Flexamia atlantica. The sequence continues at coordinate 61,327,397 of JAQJVK010000005.1, forward strand.
ACATCTGAATTTAAATGGTTTATATTTACATATGGACAATACAGAAAGTGTTTTTCAAATACATAAACTTTTTGCAACATAAAAATTAACTATTAGAAAAAATCTTTGACTGAGACACATATTATACAGTTCATCTGAAAATAACTTGGCCTTAGCTGGCGGTTGTAAATGTCTTACACTACACATTATATCTCCTTAATAGCAATTCTTTCACTGCTTTAGAAAAGCTTCTGACACTATTTAAGCTCTTTATTTCGTTACTTAAATTATTCATTAATCTTATTGACAACACATGAAAGGATCTATTATATATTACAGTTCTATGAATAGGGAATTGTAACAACTCATTACCAAATCTAGTTTCCCTCAAATGAACAGTTCTCATTCTACTATACATTTCATATAAATAATCTGGCTTTTCGTATTTAAGAATTTTATAAGTAGTGTTTAAAATGTTTAGCTCTCTTCTTTCTTTTACCTTTAACCATCCTAACTCAGTATAGTATCTAGTAGCATGGTCATCCAATCTTAAATTATAAATATACCTGATACAGGCATTTTGGGCTACTTGTAGCTTTCTAGTTAGCTCATCATTACAGTCACAATATACAGCAATTGCATAATCAATAATGGGGAAAATTAATGTTTCAACCAAAAGAGAGAGAGAGAGAGAGAGAGAGAGAGAGAGAGAGTGAGTGAGAGAGAGAGAGAGAGAGAGAGAGAGAGAGAGAGAGAGAGAGAGAGAGAGAGAGAGAGAGAGAGAGAGAGAGAGAGAGAGAGTTTAAATTTACTTTTTTCATGTGGATTCAAAAAATCACATTTTGATTGTTTATGTCATTTTTAATAATGCTTTAGTACTAAACATTATTAAATATTTTTACTAATTTAAGGTTTTAACAATGTAACTGAATGTGCGTATCTCGAGTCGCTTCAGTGCATGAAAGATTCAGAGGGTTGTGCACGATCAGTACTAGGCTGTTTCTGTTTATCCATATTGTTCATAACATCGTTGTTACAGTTAATGGGAACAATTATTCAATAGATCGTTTTAATGTTATTATATATATTCAGCTAAAACACAATGCTTTAGTTTTTGGCCAAATCTCTTATTTAGTTCAAACCTTTTAAACAGTTTTAGTTTCTTAGTTTTATTGTTGTTTATGTGTAAAATATTAAAGTCAGTAAACATATGTTTTAGTGTGAACATTTGTAAAAGCTCATAATAATTTAAAGTGGTACCGGTTTGAAGTTTAGTAGACTCTTTACGTTATTTATATCATCGGAACAAGGAATTTAATTGATAGTTTTAATGTGCATTTGCCTGAAACCCAGATTGACGGAAAGTTATTATATTTATGAGCATATCAAAGTTTTGAATAAACTAATGATTTTGGTCATGAATTTATGAAGTAAAGGCATTTAAATAACAAGCTTTTATCACTGTTTTTCCACAATTTCTTTACCAGGGTCTTCACTAAAAGTGAACTAATAGCTAATTGTTTGACTATCAATCTTTCAATTGACTTTAAATGGGGGGGCCCTTTAGTTTTTTGGATGGAATATAAAATCTAAAAATAATGGCCGTAATTTACCATATATGGATATCATTAATTTTTTACGGAAAACTCAGTATTTGATTATGAGAGACGAATCCTTGTTTTCGGGCGTCAACTTCGATAGTGAAGATATTGATGTAGTTGCCGACGTTTCGGACGCGGTACAGCAGTCCATTCTTGAGGCGCGTTCCTAACACCCGACAACAAGGATCGACGCCTGAAAAAAGGATCATCCCATGTGTATACTTAGACCAGGGAAGCATGTTTCAACGTATTTGATTATGTGTTTAGATTATTTGATTATTTGTGTTTCAGGTTATTTAAGGAAACTTTTATATTTAGTATTATTTCTAAAACCTAACGTTTACGGAGATATAAAAATCTTAAATTTGGATTTCCCCGTTTAAATAACGCAAAAGGCAAACAATAGAATTATTTTTCTCATGGGGTAAATTAAACTTTAACCACCCATATCTCCTTAATCCGTGGTTTAGAAAATATAAAAATGATTAAGGTTCTTAAAATCACCCGCAGAATGAAAAAAAACAACAAATACAGGGTGGTCTACGCATAAAAAAAATTAAAGTGGTCTGCCATATTGGAAAATTGTGTTCATCTCTTTGAAATCAGAAAAAAAAGTAACCATTAACCCAAGTAACCGATTAAAAGTTGCTGTTGTAAAATGTGATGTTAAAAATTGGCTAATGGTTACTTTAGGTTAGACAACATTACAGGGAATTTGATGAATCATTAGTTGTTTACTGTAATGTAGATTGTATTAATATTTTCTTAAATCCCTATATTTTAAAATGTTTTTGAATAGGCCAAGTTATGGCAGTAAAAACGTATAACATGTAACAGTGAATTCAAATCTTTGAAAATCCGAAAACAATTGTTAATACAATTGGCCAGGAATGGACCCTCATTATTAAACCTTTAATATATGAAGACATTATTAAATGAATCGGTTTGAAGCGGTTTAAATGCCTTTAAAAACACTTTATGGAACCTAAAATATGCAAGACTTCATGTTCTAAAATATATTGTAAAAATTATACATCATTTCACAATAATTCATAGTTCATATTCAGTTATGTATTTCAATAAACTATTTAGGGCACAAAAATATAAAGGATCCAATTGGTAGATATATTGCAGGTTACATTGAGTCAAGACTATTAATGGACCAAAAAGGTGTGGCTTTCAGAGTTGAACAAATTACCTTCTTAATTCTCTTGCTAAGAAATACAATACAAAATAGTATGGAATTGATCGGAACCTTATAAAAATTATTCAAATTTCATTCAAAACTCGTAGAGAAGTGAATAACGCCCATTGCAAATTAAAAATTAAAATAGACACAGATGAGAAAATCGTGGGTCTCTCTATTATTCAATTTCCAACAAGGTGAACAATCTTAATATTTAAAAAGGTAATCCAATTATTAATTCGTTATTAGAGGTTCAACCTTTAGAAATCTAGGTTTTAAAGGTAATTAAAGTATAACCTGATATGACAGCTTGAATTGCAGCATAAATAAACGAAATTTATTGTTGTTTCACAAAAGGTCAATAAAAGGGGATCACAACTTGCTCAGCAAACGTAATCTTGTTCAGAAGCGCTTATTATTCATTTTATTACCGGGAAAAACAGACTTGAACGTTTTATATCTGCTTATTTGCTTTATCTTCCTCGTTAAAACAGAAACATAATTTTACATAAACTAATCTTAATTACTTTTGCTCTTAATGCGTTTTGTGCAAGGATTAAATGAAATATCTCCAGTAATTTGTATGTTTGACTTTTAATCTTCCTCTTACCCTGAAAAGTTAATTACCTTTACCACCTCGGTAGACATCTGTAATAACACTAATTATAATTACTAAAATATTAGACAAATGTTTAATGCATTTGTTTCTCTATTAATAGGGTGCTCCATTCAAAAGTGATCAATATACCCTTAAAAATTAATTTACACCAAAACACGACAAAACGTTTTCTTTCAGGAAATAAAAAGGGAGCCTAAAATTGTTAATTTACAGAAAAAATCCCAAATAATATGCAGTAAATAGCAATAACATATAAGATTGAAATAGTTTAGTAGTTCATAGTTATTTCTCTATACGAAGACTCTTAAAAATAGTTTTAAACCAAGTGAACATAATTTAAAAGAATGGTTGATTTACGTAATGCAGTGCTTGAGATACAATGAAGGGAATAGCATCGCCAAAGAACCTTATTTCATGTCAACTTACAAAACGGCAGATCCTGGGGGACTGAAGATTGTGTACCTTCCCTTTCCTTTTGCCTCTTTCTGTTTTGCAATGCAACCTTATTTGGCCATGTTTATTTGATCAAGAAAGCAAGACTTTGCCCCCGAGAAATCCGAAACCACTTACTATATATTATTTTTGAAATGTAGACGCTACACCAAATGCTGAATACCGCGCATTAACCGAGTTTTTCGTCGATAATCGAAACTGTCCTAATAACCTTGTTACTTTTGACGTCTACCTTTCGTTAGCCAGATTTTTAGGCTAACCTCCAAATGCCTTTTTCTTACGAAAACCTTTTCCTAATTTCACTTGTCCTAATAGTGGTATTCGAATTATTAATCCACGCTTCTGCGACACAAACAAAAGCATCACGTTACAAAGAAGAGCACCGCTTGAACCAAGTTTTCCACCAGGGTCGTAAAACTTTTAAGGAAAGTGGAGTAACCACTGCGAACATTACACTGGTGGCGGAAGAGCGCCCATTTCACAGATATGTTTATGTGCAGTTTACTGTGCCCCCACCCCCTGTGTGCTGCTAGGTCATACATAACCCGCCATGCTGAGATATTGTTATCCCCCGTGCTGATCGCTTCGTCCCCTCTTGATCGGTTATACGAAAAACAAGAATATTTATGTATTTCCTTGCATGATTTTTATCCCTTAGACAGAAATCTTGCCTGTCATTTTTGCTTTGATATGTTTTATCGTATTATGTGATATGTTTTATCGTATGTTTTGTCGTATTATCTTGTGTTTTACCAGTATTTACATGGAACCTGATTTACGGTGGTTATGATTTATCAAACAAATTTACAAACTTAACCAGTGCTCTTACTTGTGACAATACCACAACTTGAAAAGAAATTTCGTATTTTTTATGATTTGCTTAAAATACGTTCAGTAGTAATAACAAACGAATGAATGATGATTATAAAGCTCCGTTATCACGTTTTCAAGCTACACATTTTTCACACATTTTTAAAGCCTAATGCTAAAGGTTGCATACACGTGGCCGGCACAAGCCCCGCTTATCAACCGCAGACACCTTATAACGCTCTAAGTTCAACATTAATTTTGCACAAATAGTGTAAATGAGCGTTTTATTAAATTTAAAAGTATGAAGCATAAAGCGTGAAGTTTAGAGCAGCTTCATTTTCAGAGATGCACAAAAACCTCCTTACCATGGGTAAACATGAAGAATCCCGAGAATTGAACAGAAAAAGCTTTTTAGATATATGGAAAATTGATATTTAGAGAGGACGCGGACGCAGCAAAAACGCTGACTCCGCAATCTGAGCTGCAATCAGCACGGGCTGCATATCTCAGCTCGGGCAGATTCGGTTAATCAAAGAGCTGCTGCCCCTTTGACGTGGGTATTCCCTGGCTCAGAAAAAACAAATTAGCGCACCATCATTTTTGCTGCCCTTTCTGGAAAAACGGACTACTTTAATTGTTGTATCTTTGCTTTTTGCAAATGATAGCAAACCATAATTAGCGGACTGTCAATATATGCTACATTCATAGCTTTAATATTATATTTCATATCAAGGGTGAAAAGTGGGTCATTGTACAGTACAGAATATGTAAGTGCGAGATCAATTGAGCGCTTCATATTGTCGAGAATGTGCAAACCACTTTTATTTGTGTTTTGAACGATACTTTTCGCTATGGCTGACGAAACAATATCAAATGTTTGTTTATGTTGGAAAAAATAAAAAATATAGTAAACATAAAGATGTAAAGAGGTGGTTTTCCATAGTAAATATGTTTTTCCGCAGTAAAATATTTAATGATGAATTTTTGCATGTGATAGACAAATAATGAAAACAGGTAATATCATTGTAGTGTAGCGTACTAACAATACCTACAATTGTTACTAGGTATTGTTCAATCCGTACAATTTTATCTGTAATGTATACATTTGCGCAATATTATGAAATTAAGAGTACCATAAAATTTTTTAACTATGTAAGTTAAAATAATTTTTCCTAAGATTTTTATCTTTTTCAGGCGTCATTATTGAAATGCTCGGTTTAAGCTATGGTGTCTTTTCTTTACACCATGAGTTCAAACTATGTTTCTCATATATTAAGGTTGATTCAAGTGATAAGACTTTTGAGAGTTTATTGAAAAAACATTCTATTTCATCTTGCACAGTTAAAAAGAGGTTGATATATGGTTTAATAAGCAAGATTTTCAGAACTATATCTGTTCTAGCAGTTACTATGCAAAGCAAAATATTTTAAATGTGCAAAATCCCAAATAAGTGTAATCATACATACTGTTTACAATTATTTTTAACATCAGGTGAAATACAAATTATATAGCCTACTCGCACACATCAGAAGACTAAGTCCTTTGTTTCGCCACAGCAAAGTAAAGTTCACAGGGCTCTGCCATGCAGAATCGTTCCTGTTTTGAATCTTAGTGGCTTAAGACTACAAACAGTGATTAGCCTCTGAGTCCTCTAGAATAACAAAGGTTTTGCGTTGATTGTTCTCGCAGTCCAACACTTTCAAAGGGTGCCTTTCTTAAGTTTTATTTACTGTGAAAAATTACTTTTGGCTTTTGCCTCCAAGTTGTTCTACACGTACAACTTTTGCAATTTATTTGGCTGTGAGCAAAATGCGTCCTTGTTTGGTAAATGTTTCCAACAATATTTTTAACGCATGTGGCTAAATTACGTTGTGCTCTAAAAATATATAGTACTTATTTTGTTTTTATAAATAAAACATGTTATTGCATTAGTTTTGTAATTTTATCCGTTGAACTTGAATTACATACATTTCTTTAAATAGTTTTTTGTGTAGTACTTGACAACTTATCCAATACCTTAGTCTAGATCTCTATCAAAACTTTTACTATTATGCAAATTACAGGATTACGTCTAACATAATTAGCTGTTTTCATAATATTCCTCATACCATTCATCTTTGGTCAAAGTATCTATCAATATAACTGCGTAATTTTGCAATACATCTGAAAGAAAATAGAATAAATCTTGAACATGATATGAATGATGAAGTCTTTAAAATGATCGGGTTTACAGAGGAGTCACATAGAGTTTTTCGTAATCTTAGGTGTATGAGGAATAATAAGTGAATTAAGACCAGATTAAGAAGTATCGATTAAAGTATGAAAGTTTAAGGCACAATTTATCGATAGTTCTGACGAAAAATATTAGAGAGGTCCATAATTTATCTACCAATCGCAACCATCATTATTCCCCGGATGCTTCTGGATCAAAACATTTTTCCCGTTATTTTTTATTGCCACACGCTTTTAAATTCAAAATGAATTTAATAAAATTTCACTTTTTTAAATATACTACTGACAACATTATGAAAAAATGACGTTTAATTTGTATACAAAACGTTGTATATTAAAAGTTTTTTTTATCATCCAATAAAATTCATTGAAACATCGTAAATATTTCAGCAGTAGAAGAACTTCTGTCAATCTGCTTTGGCCCACTAAAAATGGCTAAGCGGTGATTGTAGACCTTGGGTTTCCTCTACATTATTATGTAGAAGAAGTCCTATTGTCCGACGGCGACGCATGGAAACATTTTAAAGCGGTTTTGGTATGTGATTTGCAGCAATGTAAGATGTAAAATAATTTTTTATTCACTTATCTATTAATTGCATTTCATGGAATGACGTTTAATTTAATGGTAAATCTTAAACTAAAGTAAATTATTTAAAATTGTCAGCAATTTTACAATTCATTCATTAAAATATAAGCATATATTCCAATCAACAAATATTTATTATTTATATATATATATATATATATATATATATATTTATTTATTTATTTTTAGTTTAAATATTGAGTACCCAGATGATTGGCTCTGTGGTATGAAAAAAATTACATTCATACTTGTAAAACAGAGTTGTCTAAAACTATTAACTTTTAATTAATCATCAGTCAACCTATAAGTGGTCCAATCCAAGATAAATTGTACAAAGACCCCGCAATCACGAGAGAGATTCAAAATGGGGAAATGTTACCTGTACTTAACGAGGCAACCCACTTTTGAAAGATGAACATAAGAAAGCTTCCTCTGTTCATTATGTTGAAAGCGGGGTCTTGTCCGCCGTAGTCTCTATCCACCGATGAGCTTACGGTTAAATAACGCACCTGGGATTTAGATTTTTTAATATAATTTTTTTCGTTTTATTCTTTCAGAGAATGAATAAGTCCATTCAAAATTTGTGTTGGTTGCATACTTTGTTTACCTACCGAAGTATATTTATTTCTTAGGCCCATGTATAGATTTATCACCCGATATTTGATTATTTACTCACAGCACCCGTTTGGTTTTCACATTTCGTATCCATCCTAAAATTTCTTTTTCCAATGAATCCTAAATTTTAGAACCCTCCTACTATAATGTATGTGCTTTGTTCTTTTTAAGTGATTTCGTTACTGCTATCAATAACTTTTATATACTTATGTTGCACAACATTTATTTTACAAATTTTCCTCGTTTTAGTAAGCTTTTAAATAGTAATTTCAAAAGAAATAGTTAAGATTAATGAGCTCACAAGCTGTTAACCCTGGGCAAATAAGGTGTATAATTATATAGGTCTAATCACTTGTTTACTTAGAACATGTCAACGCAAACCGTAACTAATGAGAATGAATGATTTGGGAGAAAATATGAAAGGGTCTCCTTTAGTACCTTTTGTATTGAGGTATTATCTGCCTAATTCTTCCGTAGTTTTAGTAGTTAACGCACAAATTAGCTCCGCGACGCACCAAAATTATTTAATTGGTTCATAGAGACTGGATTCAGTATTTATGCCTTTAACTGGATAATATCTTCAACATGAAATTAGTGAATTGAAAAAAAAATAGAGAATCAAAAATAAAGAAAAGTTTATTAACTCATATTCAAGCTTCGATTGAACACTGCCAACAGTTTTTAACTTCTGGAAACTTACTAAAAGCTTTAAAATGAATCTAAAGCATTTTAATTAAATGCCATCATACATCATATATCGTTATCACACATGAATTAATCATGCTTGTATGTTGGTAATATTAAAGTACGGTTTAGTGCACAGATAATTAAAGATATGTTTTCAAGAGAAAAGGTCATTGTCGTCAACATTTCCACAGGTATGTGAGCTGGAGTCATTATTGAAGGTAGCCTATAAGTGAGCCGTTTACACGTGATGGCCGCCACGAAGGAAGATGCAATGGCGAACATTAATGGATTTACTGTTACAAACAGAATCATTGAGAGAAAGATTTTAATAATATTTTATAATCTAAAACCCCTCTTTGAAGAACAACAGAAGCTGGCTTATGAGCGTTAGCCACTTTCAAAATTATCTGTCTCTGTTAATACTGTCAAAATACTGACACTCTATTCTTAGCTACTAAACTGTACTGGTCATAATCGTATTTCTTGATCAGTTTGATAGTCTTGACTATGAGATGGATAGTCCCTAAATCTCATCATGTTTTAACCATTTTTTAATGTACAAAAATATAAGAGATATCAAGAAACATTTTTGAATTTTGGTTGTTTATTCGTACTACATAAAAATTTTGTTGGAGTTGCTAAAATCGTAAAATCTAGCTTTGATCGCTCCAGAATATCTTATGAACAACTGAAGTAAAACTTAGGGATATTTTAACTAACAGGTTCTTTTTATGAATCAATTCTGTAATGAGTTAATAGAGGCAACAAGTCATTCTTACATCAGCACTCTCCATTCCTACCGTGTACCTCCGCAAATATCACATTTTATATGCTGGTTAACGAAGAACCGGCATATAATGCAGATTTATTGGCAAAAACTTTAACCACATTTTAATATGTTTATATCTATATTTAAGTAAGTTTTGTTATATATTTGAATTTATTTACTCAGAGAACAAGAATAAAAATCGAATAGCATTTATTGAAGGCTTTGATTTCATAAGAATAATTAAAACTGAGAGTTGCCTCTGGCCTTAAGGTTTTTCTAACAAGTGAAAATTAACCTACCTGGGCTGTCAGGATTAAAATAGTTGGCTGAGCGTTGATTACAAGATGGCGCCGCGCCGCGTCTGGGCCGGCAGACCCATGAGTCACAGGTTGTGGGTCGGGGTGGCTGGCGGGGGTTTGTCTTGAGGAAAGTCGTTTAAGAGGGATATTGTTTATAAGGGTGGCCTTTACCAGTGAAAAATTATTGGGTTTCCTTTTTTGTAGTTAATTAAATTTAATACAATAGTAATTTACTATCTCAGGTTTAAAAATATATTAGGCAGTCTGTTTACTTGTACTATAGGCCTAAACACGATTTTTAGAAAATTTTCATGGCTAAAATTATTTATTAACTGTAAAATAAATGTGATTAATCTGTTAAACCCTAATATGTCTAAATTAACTCTATAGGGCCAGTTCTATGTGTTTATTTATAAAAGTGTATATATAATCAATAATCTTCGAGTTCAAAAATTATTGCTGTTGGGGCTCATATTAGCACAATTATTAATAAATATCAGGTTAAGTAATTATTCATTTGTTACTAGCTAACATTTTAACTACGCAAAATTGTAAAATCACATAACTTAAGAAAAATGTATTGAAATTGTGCTAATTAAAGCTTTAAGGGAGCATCAAGAAAGTCTGTAATTCCTTCAATTACTGCGAAAACTATTTTCACTCCGTTTTTTCTACAGTGTTTCTCGGTAAAGATGTGACCTCTGAAAAATTAACATTTATTTTCTTATTACATTTTCATATTTAAAATTACAAGATTACCTAATTTTTACCTAATTATTACAAGGTTTTCCTAATTCTGCAGAATTTTTGTTTTCATCATAGATCAAACCACTATAAAATTCCACACAAAGCATTCTTCCTTAATATCGTTTCATCGCGGTTTAGTGGTGTATTGTTCACGAATACTTTCATTTCGCCAAGGGAAGGAGAAACCACTTCAAAAGCGTCCCCACAGTGCGGGATTTATGCTTTCGACGTGCCTGGGGGAGGGGCCTCGCAATACCCGAGAGAGTGCAGCGACATAAAGGGTGATTACTGCATGCGGGAGGTACGGGGGTACAACCACATAGTTGGGGGAAACTCCAAGTAAATCCATAATCAACCGAGTATTTATGCAGAGACAAAAACGTAGTTACATTTTTTAATTTACTAAGTATTTAACAAGAAATTAAAATAATTTAAAACGCAGTTATGAATATAAATAAACTCTCATAACATCCTCATATCACGGATAGTGAAAACATTGAATCACATTTAAAGTCCTCGTCAATAACAATGATAGCATACTGAGAATGCTATGTGACCTTTGGATGTAACGTTTAAATCAGAATGGATTGTTTTTGCGCTAACCGTAACATACTGCCGACACAGGTAGGAGAGATAAACCGCTTTAATCTGAACATCGATCCCTCAAGGAAATGAATTTTAGCTACATAAATTTCTGAGAATTACGTTTAATACTAAATATTTTAGGTACAATCATTTAAAGTTCAGAAGAGTATTTTCTTGGCTGATATACAGAGCATGTAACATTGTGTTAGTTTTAAATTATGTAAAAAATGTATATACGAAACAAAATAAAACTGGAATACCACTTAATTAACATAAATTTAAAAGACTAAACCTATATACTGGTTTTTGTCTACTTCCTTCTTTGGTTGCAGGTGCTCATTAATAAGCAGTTTCACGATATATCCTCTGAAATTTTCCTAGAGGGGTCCGTATTGTTTCATTGGACGGAGTTTCATTGTTTAGCATTAATAACACAGTTTTTATAATAATATCCCTATAAAATTGTGATTTAAAATTAAATAGCAGATAAGGGCTAATCAAACCTTACTCAATAAAAATAAATAATAAAAACCAATTAATAAAACACAGGTGCAGATGAGGTCATCAGCTAGTTGTCAATAAGTGTTAGTTTGCACATTCACACTTTTGTGAAAGCAATTGTGGCAGTATTTATTTATCGTAGCATTTCAAATGGAACTAATACATAGGTAGTTATATTTCTTAACTGCATTAAGGCGGAAATAACTCGTAACTTAATTGCTCATACAATCGATTCAGTGGTTTCATTGACACCTTAATTTAAGCTGATCACTTTGTTAATTGTGAACTTCGAAATTTAGTTGAGGCTTCTCATGCAATACAAATTCGAAAACCAATGTAATAAAAATATGAGAGGCAAGTGTTGAGGGCCTTCAGTTAGCAGGTTGCTGCAAAAACTTACAGCCTAATGGCTTAAGTATTTCTTGAAATTTGACTTTTCACATTCCATTTCAATGTTCTACCTATTTCTATGATCTGACTCACAATTATTATATTTCTCTCAAAGCTTTCAAAGATCCGAATTGACGAAAAATTAAATTTTGGGTCTATACTCACCTTATAGTCAACCTTTGTTGATAGTTACCGATATCACATTGCTATACTACACCTAAATAATTGCTTCGCATTGGATATTTATACACTTTCAAGAGTAATTCACCATATTCAATTTTTGTCTTAGAGGCATAGTGTTAACTTAATAGTGACGGTCATCACGAGGACTAAACCATTCTCATAAATTAATTTTTACGCTGAAATCACGACAATGATTTACTTCAAAAATACTTTATTGCGAAGTAGTTGTTTTATATATATATATATGTGTGTTATCTTTTCAAACCTTTACAGTAAGGTCATACATCCATTCTCCTTCCATTCCAGATCAAGTAAATATTGAGTTTTTTATACAGTTGTTTATTAAGTTTTTTATACACCGTTTTTTACAGTAAATAAGTAAAACTAGAGGTTGATATTATACTTTATTTTCCTTTTTATGTTCGCAACAAGCTCATAGGTTCCTTACCACATTTACAAAACTGCGAAGTCAATATGAATGAATTAATTCTTTAGTTCATAATATACACACTCTAATTAATAGTATAAAGTTCAGTATAGTAACTAAACTACATAATAAACAAATATATTTAACGTTATAAGCTAATGATTATTTTGGATTAATTGTTGATGTATAATATTTAATATCAGCTTTGATATATATATATATATATATATATATATATATATATATATATATATATATATATATATATATATATATATATATAAGACTTAACAAGGTGCTTAAATAAAATAAATGCAAACTATACAACTGCAAAAAGGAATGTAAATGATTAACCATGGCACAGTGTTAAAAATATATCGTGATTCGTTCATAAACGTCATTAATCTACAGAGTACTGTATCTTTACAATTCTTGCTATTCTGGTATCCACGAGCAAAATGAACAAAAAACAAAATGAAAGAACGAGTTTACGAGAGTCATAAACTTTTTCTTCCCGGACAAACACCAATATCAGTTTACTTGGTCATCAGCCAGGACCTGTCCTGATGGCGCGAACGCCCCAAGTAAATGTGATTCGAGGTAGCCAACATTCTCTCTTCAACAGAAGCAATTCGTGCATCATCAGCAAACGTAGCATTACATTTTTTGTGTTTCATCGTTGAAAAGCGTTTAGTTTAATGGACCATAAATTTGCGTTACAGGCAGAAATGTTTCCACATTGGGAAGACATGCTTTGTAAAGAGCGCTCCTTTAGCCTATTACCATATGTTAAGGCCATGTGTTGCGTTCTTAGATGTGAGAATATTAAATTATTACTACTTATTTATACAACATTAAACTAAAATATATTTTGTACACGGTTTTGTACGACTAAGTTTTTTAGAGGTGAAAAATATCAAGATAATACATAAATGAAGTATCGTAATTATAAGGTTTTACACGGTACGATTAATTTTACATTGTGCATACTCCTTAGACGGCCTAAGGTTTGGCAGTTATTTTAATAAACTAAAGCCGTCTTTCAGCATTTAATTTAGTATTTTGTTAGTATCTAACATATTATAACTAGGCTTGATAAATAATTCAAGCCATAAATTATATACTTTTTAAGTTAATGAATTACTTAACATGAAGGATCTTTTTACATAAGAATGTATTTCCCTAGTTAAGTTTTTTATTTTACGGCCAAATAACCAAAAAAGACACATTTGAACATTCATGCCTTGTAAAAATATTCAAGCGGTAAATTGATAACAACGACATGTAACTTTTTGCAGTTTTACAAAATTTTACAAAAGGTTAAGACATCCACGCCACAAAGGCCGTGGTAACCACCATCTCTCAGCATTGTAACGAGCTCTCGCCATGGCCTACAGTCACCGCCGCCACCCTCGCAATCTGCCTCCTTTAAAATAATATCCTTTTGCATTTTCACACAATCTTCTCTTCAAAGATCCGCCTGATTTCTTTTCGCACCTTATATTTTCAGTTTGATGGCGAAAATAGTATGACTGCGAAAATAGTATAACCTGCTTCTTTATAACGACTTCCCATACTAATAGTTTTGATTTTAATTTGTTGGCTGCTTCAGGAACGTTAAATATTTGTCAAAGAGAATTAATTATAATGAATGAATGAAATTTGTTGAGCGGACTGTATTGTGATATTTCAAGTGAGTTTATTTATAGTGCGCCGAGATGTACCAGCTCGTTGCAATCTAGTATTGAATATTGTTACATTAAAAAAAAGACAATTAATAGTTTTTTGTGTAGTCGAATATGGGCTTTCTAAAATTATTTTTGGGGGAATGGCTCAATCGTTAGAGGATCTTACACAATCAATATTATTGACAGTATTCTAGAATACTGAAAATATTATTGAGAGTACCGCCTCAATATTGATGGTTTTATGACCTATATTGATGTAAATCTAGAAATTTTGAAATCCAGCCGGAAGTACCGGAAATACGTGGAGGATATTGACAATGATATTGAAATCTATGTGTGGGTATCAATATTATTGTCAATACAATGAAAATATTGGTAGTGCACAGTCCTGCTCTCTTCTTTAGTCTTACTTTAATTCAATTAGTACTATCATTGGTACTATACTCCAACATTCAAATTGCACACATTTTTCGCGTTTTACTCTTCTTTTTAAAGCACAAGGTATAATAATAGCTATGCAAGCTTTCTTTCTAGTATCTCTTTCGGAAATGCGCAATTACCAGATTGATGTAGAATGTTGACAGTAGTGTTGACCGTGAACAGGTGTTAAAAATAGTGTAGGTCGGAAATATTCTGGTTTGACCGGGTTTAACAATATTTATTGTTCATGCAATAATATTTCCTTTAAAGCCAAAACCACAATCTGGCTACAACCAAAATTTTAGCACCTTCATTTAGCTAGCCAAAAATAAAAAAAAGATTTAACTCCTGGTTTTAAATAACAAAACAATAAACAATTTTAACTGCAGATTTAAAGAGAGTGGCATACCAAATTCGGCTCTAAATTTGCAGTATTATGACAAAACTAACAAAACACTTGATTGAGTTTCGGCGCGGGCTCTTTACTTCACCTTAGACAACAAAGGCCAGCGCAATAAACGATCCAGCCTCTCTGCCAAACAAACATTCCAGGATCACTTTTGGAGCTTCCCTGCTTCTTGAGGACACTATACTATCGTATGTGATCCTGACATTTCTTAACAAAGCATTGTGTCGCCAATATTATGTGTCGCCAGATGTGGAAACCAGCGTTATTGATGCTTTGTACGGGTGACACACGCAGCCATTATTTACATAACTTTTAAATTAAACGTGCTCATGTGATCATCATTGCTCATCCTAATTCAACTCAATCACTTTCAGTCATCCTATTCGACTGAGCTCAGGCCTAAACATTCTTATTATAACTACCTCAGTGTTTCTGAGGACTCACAGAACAAAATTTCAATTCCAAAGCATTCAAGCAAAAAGATTTAAATTAAAAATCTCAAATTTTGACAAATCTTAAAAAACTTGAGATTTTTACCTAAGGGGAATAAATCAACTTTTTAATCTAACTTATTTCTCTGAACAAAATAGTCTGGATGAACATATCTGAATTAAACTTATTATGGATTCTTCATCAAGTTGAGGTCTACTGGAATTTTTTAGAATCCCTCAATTTCCCATTTACAAGGCAGAAAACTTACATACTCCACTTTACATGTTACTCTTATGGAAAAATGTGAGCTTATTTTAGGATTTAAGTTGATTTTATTTGAGTTCAGGCTCCTTCTAAATGATTTAATTAAGTATTTGAAATTTTCTGAGGACATTTCGAAACATTTCAGTACATCTGGTGTTGTAATCTAACCATTAAAGATAGTGCAAATTAGAGTAAACAGTACATTCCCAAATTTATTGAAGCTTCCTAGAAATGTAGTCTGTAAGCCTTTGTAGGTTCAAGTAAAAATATGGCCATAAAAAACTGATTTCAAAGATTTAAGGAGTGTTAAAATATCCCAACTTGAAATAAAATGTCGGAAACTTGAACTGGGTGAACTGGATCAAACACAAAAACTGTCCTTAGAAATCTGCAGAATAAGGTCTGGATTATTTTATGAAACTTAAAGCTTATATTGCCACATTTCCTGAAGATATCATTACAAAAATAATCCGCAATTCGGTGGCAATTCCCAGACCGCGGTGGCTGTGCAACACTTCGTTACCTCTCACAACACCCTCCCCAAGTGTTATTTCTACAGATCATATTTGCTTTGGTGAGTACAACTAACCAGAATACGGCGAACCAAAATATGTAGTGTAATAAAAAGAAGCTGCGAATCACGAAATTACGAAAAGAAAAATACGAATTAAGAAAAATCAACATCGATTAGAAGAATGGAGCCCTCTATATAATTTGTTCATGGCATTCGATTCAATTAGCCAGTGGTCTGTTGTATATCAAATCAACTAAAAGTAATCTAACGCAGACTTATTATTCCATAAAATTTCGTTGTACAATCACAATGTTCTTGTTAATTTGTAATATCTCCATCTCTTTTCTTGAACCGCATTTTTATCAACTATCATTTAATGTTCATCAACCATTAATTAATTTTCATCAAACTAGGCTTTAGTTCAACTAGATAATCACGCAAATCAGGCCAGGCCTAATCTACTCGTGTAATCCGGTGGACAAAAAAGACGGCAGACAAGCCAATTCCTTCAGCCTAATTCTTTTGTTTGTACTTTAAAACTGCAAAATATTATCTTTTTTTGAAAGGCTCGTTGATGAAAATTATATTACTTAATTTTCCGTGATTGGCAAGATAGGATTACACTCTCAGCCTTCATCTTCAGAAAAGTTCCAAAAATATACAGAGGTTTCGTACCTTATCTGCCCAACTGCCATCTCTTCTTCTACCTTCTATTCTTGGTAAAGCTCCCATCGGAAAAGTCTTTCTAATTATAATAAGCTAGTGTTATTGAAAGGTAGCTAAAGGTTTTTTAACATAAAGGTTACATGAATTATTCAGATCACCTTAGTAAACCTTATGTAAGCTTACTTTAGTAATTTACGCGCGTTTGAATTTAATTTTCCTTGAGAAAGCTATCTATGAACTAACATTTCCCTCATATAATAACAGCGAGTTAATGTCAGATACAGGTATCATATGTTTCATTGTTAATTGAAAATGTTTTCGTAGATAGTAAATTCATAGTAATCGTGGGTTATGAACTTGTCCATAAAAAACATGAAATAGTTCTGTAGTATAAGTTTTGAATATTTAATTTATAGGTGTCGCCTTTGGTATGATTAACTAGATCAATATAGTAGATGCAAATTCGAGTATACTAATAATATACTGCTCTTTTCATAGGGCCTGCACTATTCTTCCTCAATGTTTTTCGTTTAAAGCAAGAAAGTATTCGCTTGGATTTTGACTATCAATCCACACTATATCATTTCATAATTATTTTACTATAATTTCATTCGTTTTAGCCTTGGGATGAACAAACGTTCATTTGCAAAGTTATTAAGATCAGATTTTAAAGGTCACAAACCTCTTTTTCTTCACGATTATATTATAATCCTTTTCTACAAAAATGTATATTCTTAGCTATTTTGGAAATGATTTGCGTCACATAAACACTAACGTAATTTCTTTTTTGATTTCGACTTTTATTGAGTAGTAAATCGTATTTTGCCTAAAGTAATTTTTTCTGCAATAATACTATACTGGTATACTACAATGGTACAATGGTGTAATAACAGTATACCAGTTTATATTACGTTATTGGTTATGGAAATTCCATTATCGAATTCTCAAATGATCACAGTTGCTACAGTGTATGCAAGGTAATCCTTAGCCAGTATTTAATTGACTTGGCACATAACGCTGATTACAGTTCAGCCATTTATAGTATTTTTGAATTTTTCAGGTAAGCCTTCTTAGTAGAAGATTTTTCTTTGCCTGAAAAAAATTGCGATGGCAGCAGTAATGATATTGTACAAAATAATATTTTGTGAAAATTAGGTAAACTTTGTTGTGGAATTGGTATTGTTTAGTTGTACTGTTTAAAGATTGAACATATTCGGGTTATTTTTATCTTGAGATATTTTGTTTTGACGATTTATTTTTAATGCATTAAGATAAGATATATCAGTTAATTTATATCAGACAAGATTAAGATATATCAGATTATGATAAGAAATATCAGTTTAAACTCATTTAACCTACATTATCTGTTGTTAAAACGTGTAACTTGGATGATTGCACAAGGGTGAGAATAAATAGGGAACATTCTTGTACATGAATTTCTAGTGTGAATGATAACTTTCATAAAGATAGCGATTTTTATATAAGAAACGTATATTCAGAGTCTATTAACAATTCATAAAATATAATGACCAAGCGGTTAATAATGTGTGATAAAACAAGGGCAATTCCAGAACCCCTAAATATTTACTGTGTAACGACGAAAACAAACTCTATCCTCAGAGAAAACATGAAGGGGAGCTAACGAAGTGGAGAGAGTCCGGTGAAATTACAGCTTCTGTGGCGGCCTGGGGCCCAGCCCTCGTGGCTCGCCGGTCTTTGACGACCTCGTCCATTAGGTCTTCTGCAGTCTAGATGATTCTAGATGATGCCCGCGCTAGAAATAAATGCTAATCTTTTAAATCCATCTATCACTAAAAGACATTGGGTTATCTGATACATAAACAAGACAATTTTAGACGTTAATTTAATCGGTATTGAATTTGGAGACTTAACTTAAATAGGTCTTATAAGCTGCACTAATATTCAAAGTAATAGCTAAACACTAATAGTCCAGTAAAAACGTAACTTTATTACTCCTGGAAAAATGTTTGTTTCAAACAGTAAATTGAGGGCTATTAGGTAAAACCGTGAAGGAATTTTTGAGCCGGGGTTCCTTTACGATTGGCAGTTGAAATGACACGTGTCCGTTATTAGTATTTTCTTGCGTTAAAATCCATTTGATTGATCGTATCATTTTAAGCAAACCCGCTAAGCTATAAAATTATCCTGATATATTTTTTATGTTGAAGCGTCTCATTATTCAAAACTATTAGGTCAATATGATCTGAATTTTATAATGATTTATCGGGAACTATCACCAAACCCATAGAATAACATAGGTAAATATTAGTTTTTTTTTATTAATTTAGCCTTTTCTAACAAGACACAACCTCTTTTAGTGAGTTATTCGGCATAACAAGGAGAAAGCTATGAATAGTGGTTAGTAGTGGTTAGTTAGTAGTAATATCATTAATAGTAGTTCAGGTATGACTAGAGGGTATAGAGGGGCTGAGATAATGCAACCCCTCGTATGCGCAGAGAACTCTCTATAATTAATTTAAATTACGTGTGTAAGCCATAGACAAATTAGTTTCTTATTTTTTAAGTAATTCAAAAATCAATTGAATTCAGCATTTTTGTGCTGTTATGTAATATTGACCACCATATTAAAAAATTATTTTAAAGACAATTTTTTCGTCACAAAAAAATAAAAAGACCGCTCCATCTTGAGTATTTCAACGACACAGATAATTGAAGCATATTGATGTTTGTTATTGTTATTTTTTAATTATTTAACTGGTTCTATGAAAAAAAAACGTTTTCATTCTAAAACAAACTTGTATGCGTTGAATCTTTCAATCCCAAAGAAACAAATGTAGTTCTAAATGTTATGTCTTGATCGTATCAGGGGTTTCCTATATTATAAAGAGAAGCTTGATACAAGTTAAAGGTAAAGCTGGTGCCCCAAGATACCCACCCTCGCACACTGGTCGCGAAAAGACGCAACATGGTTACGATACTCATAAACTCGTATTTACACTGGAAGGTAAAGCTCTCTTGGCTTTATTTCGACATAAACCTCTTAAAGATCCAGTTTATTCGCCGCATTACTTTCTTTTTCATTTATGTCGATAATAACACCCGAGACTACTTTGGAATTTCTTTCATAAAGGAACTGGAAAAAGATCAATGTTACATTTTCTTATTAGTTACTCAAATAGCTTTGACCAATAACCTTGTAAGATTATATTATATAAATTTCCCTTTTTATTTTTCATGCAGTATTCATTTTAACATAACGTGTCTTATATTTTTTTACTAAATTGAGGTGGATTAATTTGTGTAAAAGTTTTTAATTAAACCAGTAAATATTCAATAGGACTACTTAAGCGTAAGTTTAAAATCTCATACGCAAAAAAACAGTATAATGGCAGTTTTTTTCTTTTTTTATGCTGTTTTAAACACGAGCCAAGTAATATAAAGTATATATTTAAATGATTACCTTACAAAATAATCATTGAAGTTGCATTTGATTTTTTTTGTATTTAATATACATGTAAAATGTGTTAACTTCCTTTGTTTTTGAGCCCTAACCTTACCGCCACAAAAAAGCTCATTGAAAAAGGATGCAATGTAACGATTTAGCATCTTGCAAACAATACTTAAACTTACTTACTTAAAAAAACTTGGTAATAATTTAGTCTGTTTGAAATTGAGTGAAAGTCAATTTTTTGCAGCGGCCAATAATTACATTAGGCCATGAAATGTGCAATAACGCCACCCATTGATGAGAGGCCATTAGGAGTATACCGGATGGATGTGAGGTACGTGGGTTGGGCTGCGCCGCGCCGTGATGACGCGAGCCTGGCGCCGCCGGGCGTCTGGTGGTGGAGAGAGGGAAGGTACCTGGAGTTGGGAAACTGTTATGGCAAAAGATTCTTAGTTAGTTAAGAGTATTATTTTTAATTTAATTTAAATAAAACAAAACAATATATCAATGTTAACTCAGTTAAAAAAATTCTCGCTAAAAATCTTAATATTTTATACAATATCTATATTTTTGGTATAATATTTTGCATCATTTAAAATCGTTATCCCTCCCCTATTTTAAAAATTCAGTAATCATTTCTACAGACAATGGAAATTCAAGGAACCTTTTTCATTATCGTGTACTAAAAATAATTTACACACTGCACTTATAGGTGGGTTGAACACTCTACATAACAGTTTGAGCCATCTATAAATACTAACCCCAACCTATTCACTAACTAACTGACTATCTACCATAGCATGTAATCCCGGCATGCGACAGTGTTAAACTATTTTACATATCAAATGCAAAGTTATGAATGATAATGCGGGCTGGTTGGCAGCAATGACAGTTGTCGCTGGTGGCTGCGAGGGAGGCTAAAGGACCCTCACAGCATGGAGAGCCTGTTGTTAACTAATGTTGCACAATATTCGGCCTTATTACGGTTTGGTGACAACTATCGTTCTTGTCACAGTTTAATTTTCGTGGGATATTCATCTTCGTTTTAAAAGGTAGCAAAGGAATTTCATTTGCGATACCTTTTCTATAAAACGCAGTACTTAATAGTTGGGCCTACCTACAGTAAAATGGTATTAAGGAACCCAAACAATTTTAAAACTCTGTCTTATAACTCAAAACTCTACATCATATTAATGTGAATGTTTATAAATAAAACAAAATCTAAAAAACTTTGCTTTTTTACATCCTTCTTCGTCGCCTCTTTTCACTGACCTAAAACATTGAAAACGTATGTTTTCCTTTTGTTAAGTGAAATAGGTGCACTATTAACGATTCTCTTTGTAAGATATGTTCTCTATAGAGAGTTTTTCTTACTGAAAACTATTATTGTGAAAAATTTCTTTACCTGAAAATTGGTGTTTAAATTGTATTCATACCAGTTTTATAAAGACTGATATTGTTTATTAATTGGTTTGTAAGTTATCTGAATACTTAAAAACTTAAAATGCCTTCAGAATTTAACACTTTAGTATTTAAAAGCATGTTAAGCTCTTAAGAGTAATATTTTGTTTCCCCTCTGATTCTAAAACGCACCGATCGAATTTAATTTTCAGCCCGAATCTGGGAGTTGAACGTCACTGCTGCTCGGTATCCGCCCGGTTTATTGATATGCGTCCATATCAGTCGAAATCACGCGCCGCGCCGCTGATATACGACGGTGACGTGCCGCCGATATCAAGTGTGGGATTCGCTGATTTTGTAGAAACCATGGAATTCTCACATCGCAGTCATTGCAATAATATAGCGTATTCCGAGTGCTAAAATAAAGATAGCTATTTTTTAATTCGCTTGCCAAGGCACACTCAGGGATGAGCAATCCAATCCATTTGAGATGAGCCAATCCATATGAGATGAGCAAAAAGAAAGATAGGAAAAATTAATTTATTCCTCCAATTACATGCATTACATTAAACTGGTTTGGACATAGATACAAAAGGTACAAATGGTTCAGTTGTCATTTTTTATAGATTTCATTTTACGGTGCCAAGTCTGACTTTCCGAAATGTAACAGAAGAATAGTTTTATTCCTTCAAGGTTTTTGTCTGTTTGGAAGCTTTCCTGGCGCTTAACAACTAATAGAATCTGAATGGCAGGTGTTTAACGAAAATTGTTTACAATTAACATAAAAGTAAAATAATCACAATTTACTAAATAATCCATTAAATGAAATTGCATCACTTCCAAATTTCTAAATTATAACAAGAGTAAGGTACAAAAACAAACATTCAGAATATATACAAACTAAGAGCTTTTCAATAATAATGCAAATAATTCTTCCCTACAGAAACAACAATATTATTTGAAGAGCACTTATTAAAATATTATTAAAATAGCACTTATAAATTTTTATTGAATTTGAAAAAATCTTTCTTAATATGTCAAATACTTTTATAGAGGCTCATAAACACAAACTGTAAACTTATTAAGGAAGGAAAATTAATCTCGGGTTTGAAGTATAGATTCAATAATTAATATTAATAATTCATTGTAAAGAAACAAAAAAATGCATTCCTTCAAATTTCAATATATCCTGAATATTAAGGATCTTAACCAATTGCAATACCAGGGTAAGTACGTGTAAATGTGCACCAAACACTTAAAGGTTTTGTGATGTGTTTATTCCATCTTGAACTTGTTTTATAAAATTGCAAATAAAAATGTATATTCCTAAATTTGCACATGACTTACATTACATTTAGACATACACATGACTTACTTACATTTTGTAAATGATTTTAAATGTGTTATGTTTTTAAATTTGATACTGCTGGAATATACCAAAATAGCTGCAATGACTGTGATCAATTTTATATAGGTCAAACAGTCAATTTTGTAAAAAGATATAAGAACCATATATCAGCCTGAAAAAATAAGAAACCGGAAAGATCTAATATCGCCAAACACCTGTTATAAGACAGACATAACATAGGAAATATAGAAGAAAACCTCAAGATAATGAAATGTTGTAAAAAGGGAAATGTAATGAACACCCGGGAAGAATTATATACAGGGTGTTCAAAAAATGTGGGGCAATAATTTACGTAGTGATTCCTTGGGTCAAAATAAGCAAAAAAGATTATATAAACATAGTTCCTAAAGTGCTTCGTTTTCCGTCTGTGTGTCTGTTTTTGATTTTTACATATTTAATCATATCTCACGAACCACTTAACGTATAAAAATCAAACTTGGTATATAGATAACCACTATTAAGAACTATTTTCGTAAGAAGTGTCAAATTTCTACTTTGTACCATTTCAAGATGGCGGCTATTTTTTGTTTTCAAAGCTTAAAAACTGTAAATTTTAGAAAAATTATACAAAGGTTAAAAAGGCTGCAAAATGTGATCCAATTAACGCTGATATTAAGATTATGATAATCGAACCACTAATAACGGAGAAAATTTAACTTTTCTGCATAAAAACATGGTTCCTTAGAACATTCTGTCTGAAAATTGCATGTTTTTATTCAGAAAATTAAAAATTTCTCTATTATTAGTTCTATTATTAGTTTGTCTATTATTATTGTTATAATCTTAATATCATCGTTAAATAGATTAAATTTCACAACTTTTTCGTCACTTGTATAATTTTTCTAAAATTTACTGTTTTTTAAGATATTTAGCTTTGAAAACAAAAAATAGTCGCCATTTTGAAATGGTACAAAGTAGAAATTTGATACTTCTTACAAAAATAGTTCTTAATAGTGGTTATCCATAAACCAAGTTTGATTTTTATTTGTTAAGTGGCTCGTGAGACATTCTTTACTTTGAACACCCTGCATATATAAAGAAAATTGTGAAGATAGAGACAAAATGATTAACGAGCAAGTGAACTTTGACTTTGGCGGTACCTTCAAAAACCTGTTTTCGACGGAACTTCCGGCAGCCAATAGGATAAAAGGTCGGACGCCATGATGGATCTGCCAGTCTCTCATTGGGCCTGATGATAATTGGTGTGACCAACCGAAATCGATCGCCATTTTCCACCATCTTTGTATATTTACCATCATGTATGTAAATAGAGTATAAGTGTAAATAATATATGTTTAAGTGTTGTAGGACGTTTTTTATTTACATCCAGTAAATGTTTTATCTCAGGGTATTGTAAGGACTTCTCGCTCTGTTTCCTTAGCATTTCGGATGCCTCATCATAGAACAGCCGTATATTATCGGGGTTTTGTTGTTATTTTGTCGTTTCTGGAATGGCTTGCCAGAGTCCGTCTAGTTCCTGGAAAATTGTCGTCGGATTATGGCGGCACTGACATTTTTTACTTTCAGCGGATGTCCTTGGCTGATACGTCCTAGGGGCTGCGTCTTGTGCGTGATTGGGAGTTTGTGTGATTAAGTGTTGTTATTTTTTTCCTTTTATGTAAACATTGTTTTAAGGTTTGTTGATAGAATACTTAAGTATTCATGTATCACTTTTATATCAGGTTAAGTGTAAGAAAGGGCCAAGTGGCCCTAACTTTGCCTGAATAAATAAACGATTTTTCATTTAATTTAAAATTGGAACTTAACTATCACTTAAATTTGACCACGAAACAAAAAGAGCAATTCAAAGCGTCCTTACCGTGTGATATTTTCATTCCGACGTCAGCATTGGCGGCGACGGCAGTGGCAGTGATGGTGGTGTGAGGGGGATGGCGAGGAGTTCCGCAATACTCCAGGGGCCACGTGACATAAAGGGTGATTACTGCGGGGTGTTGGGGGTGCGATTGCATGGTTCTGAGCTAAGGTCACAACTAAAGACGAGTACAATTATTTTGATACCGATGTTACCTTTTTATTGTAGGGGGAAAAATTCATAAGGCTTGTTATGTCCAACGATTACAAGGTTTAAAATAATTACTCAGGAGTCATTGACGTCTAAGTACCTAGTAATTCGAAAAAATATCTATAATTTTCATATTTAGATTTAGTTTTGTAAAATAACTAACCACAAATTTCCAGACATACATTTTCTTACGTTGATTCAAATGTATCCTTTCATTTTAAGTCCAACAGTTAAGTTATTACAGTAATGTAATTCTAATAAAGTTTTTTTTTCAGGTGCGAACATCAGGATTGGGTTTCATCTAAAAATCTTATTCTATCGTAAGTCGACAAGTTTCTGATTGTGTGCTTCCATTAATATTTTATATCTTAAATGCTAAAACACGATGATACAATAAATTTGAATATAACCTTTTTGGAAAAAAATCCATTACTGAACCATTTATTCAAGAATAACTAAATACTGGAGATATCATCTCAGAATAAATGCTCTCAAATCTAACTTTTCTTCCACTTTAGTTTCAAAGTTACATAGAAAAGTCTCCGAGTAAACCTGTCACAACTATTCAAACAGCTCTCCACGTATTTGTTCTCAGCTAATGTTATTTAAACCAATTTCTTTTTTTACATATTAAATGTGGATAAAATGTGTGGATAAATGTATATTAAATTGCAATATAAATACGACAAATTTAATAAACATTAATTACAGAAATTTGTTTATACAAATTCATATTTTTGTTTAAAGTTGCTTTCCACTTTTTAAACATAAGATGGCGTAAATTATTTTGGGTCGGAGAGTTTGATGAAGTCCTGTGTAGTATTAGGTGTGTCAAAAGGAAGAAAGATCTTTGTATTCAGTCTTGGAGTAAATATTCACACATATCATAGGTTCCTAGATTTGTTGTATAGTCAGACTGTAAGAGGATTGCCGAGTTTTGGCTTTGATTAAGTCTTAACCTTAACATGAGACCTACGGTAAAAAAGTAGGATGAGGGCATAACCTCTGCAGCATGTAGCTCAGAAAGGCGAAGGAGAGTTCATAGCTAATGATTGAACTGTTCTGATATAGAATCAATGTCCAATATAGAATCAATGTGTGTCAATTCATCATGTTCTTCAACAGCTTACATGTGTTGGGCATTAAACTTTATACCCAAACCCGGTTTTCCAAAGTATAACACATCCTACCCACAGACTAATTTAGCCAAGATTATCTGTCAAAACTCGTGTAATCAGCTCGTGATAAAAATTGCGCCATAAGCATATTTAAACAATGTTAAAATAAAACAAATTATTCGATACCTTATTGTAGCTACACTGCATTACAATGCAATGGCATTTTCGTGGGGGATTTAGAAAATATAGGTATACAATTAGCCAAAGATGGAAAATGTTCAATAGGTTAGCAAACTCTGATGACATTTTACATATAAGTTTGAACGTTTAGTGACAAAATATAAAAATTTCAATAATATATAAAATAGTGGTAACAATTTTAAAATTCAGTGATATATCAAATTCACTGGCAAATTTGATATATCATTAAAATCAGAATCAACAACGCATCTTTTCTTATGATCACTTTTAGATTTAAAATAAAGCTCTCGTTTATTTTTTTTAATCCAGAAAATGATAGCTTCAAAGATAAAAAGTTCATATGTTTGTAAGCAAACTAATCGTACCCGTGATGTTGCGATATTTTTAATACATTATAAATTTGTTAATACGTAAAACATACATATTTGAAAGGGAAAAGCTTACTAAAAGTTGACAATATTTCAGCGGTCTCAGTAATAGAATGCTGTTTGGTCAAGAACGTGAGAGAATGTTACAAGTCCTACATTGCCTCCGTAAATAATGGAACTTTTATCTTCCCTCTTGTTATTCGGAACTTCTGTATAACTTTTTATAATTTTTGTTGATCAGGCGAACCAGTTTACGGCTTCGCTAAAATTCATATTGCTATTTTCAGACTTAAAATACTTTTGCCTAAGTCTGCAGCTAGCAGCTTGCCGTAGAACTAAGTAACCAGGTGACGTAGCTGTTAAATAGATCTAGAAAATAGTATTGTATAAAATACGGAGTCTCAAATCCGTTGTTTTCTCAGATTTAGCCTCGAATGAACGTGATAGACCATCATACTATTATTAATTTACAAAAGGCCACCAACCAAAAGATAAGAAAGTGTGGGTCACGACAACACTAAAGATTATCAATATATTTTTGGTAAATGTCGAAGCCAACATTACCCTGCGCTCTAACTCGATTCCTTAAATATTAAACCTTATGTTCCCTGCTATGTGAGACTATAACGGTGAATTCGAGTTAAATGGCGGCATTAAACTACACTATCGCTAAAGCACATTAATCTTTATTACTCGATCACGTTTTACATTTACTGTTAATACCGACAAATAAGCTGTCAGACAACGTGGATCATCCACCCTCTCCCAGACAACAAAGGGTCGTATATTATCGGGGGTAGTTATGAACATGGCGGGCAGTGTCCTGCATGGCAAAACATGTATTTGGCCCGGCTGTACCGTGTTCCGCTTCCACAGGCGGTAAATTGTAAATATGACATCAGTTTGCAGGGGTCGATAGAGGGATAGGTTTTAGTCAGTGACCACACAGTTAACTTGTAATGTTACGCGGTTTTAGTCTAGACAATAGGGATGTTTGTCATAATTTATAAATGATTTGCATGTAAAGGATAACAATTCAGAGGGGAAATAAAGTTTAAGCTTTGGTAATGAAAGAAATAAACAAGGCTTTAACTACCTTTAATTTTTTTTTCACCTGATAACGCGTATCTTTTGTTGTTCATTTATTCTGAAACAGTAAGAGTGGTTTAGAATTTCATAAATCAGTAGGGGAAACATTAAAAAAGCCTTTTTTATCGGAACAACTGGCAGACGAAGAAAAATATTTTGAAAGAATAATTAGTTGAAACGCAGTGTTTTCACAAAACAACATTTTTCTTGCCAAGTTGTAATCAGGCATAGAGCCTATTTCAACTTCTGTGCAATGAAAGATTCCGCGTCTAAATTTCATTAAAAAAACTCTCCTGGTCTGCTTTTACAGGACAAAAGTATTGAGTGATTAAGAGTAAACCACCTCTGTTATTATATGTTAGTATTATTATTTGCTAGTATTGTTTATAATAATCAACTGGTTAGTTTGTTACACAATAATTCTGGTTTCCTGTCTCAAAAGTCTGATAATTTTGGTTAGAGACTATAAAATCTACTGAGGTCATAGTTTTTGTCATACAATTTTTGACATAAATCAGCGGATCTAGGCACGGTGGCTGGATCTCCGCCAAATGGATGTTTTCGCTTTATCCTCCTTTCATATATTGGCCGGATATTCAACCCTCTAAATTCAAGGGGCATATTTTAGGGTTGAAAAGAATTTTGCATAGCACGACATTAATTTTCTAACTTGCTATAATATCTAAAATGGTTATAACGTTCTCGGATTTAGAGTTTAATGCCTTAACTCATTGACTGTTAGTGATAAATTTAACTTTGAATGTGCAATTTAAATACAATATATTGATTTTGTTTTAAACCTGCGTTATTTTCTTATGCTACACAGTACAAATATTAATTGTCAAAGTATAATTTTGACAGTGTAACAGAGATCTAATAAATATGATATTGATTTCTAATTCTTGGAAAATCAATATCATACAACTATTGAAAAAAATACTAAAAGCATTTGCTTTCCTACTTCCACGATTAGGCGCATCATCACTATTAATATTCCTCAAAAGATCAACTCTATCAAAAATTGGTTGTAGAAAATAGTTTAATTTTTTCTACTACAAATACCCTTTTAATCTACTACATGTACTACTTGTCCCATTTCAGCAGTACCCACTAATTTAAGCGCAGATTCACTTTTGGTACTGTCACGCAAACCATAAACTACCCGAGATCGTCACGTGTTTAATTAACACTACTGATGGAACCGTGTTATTTAGTTATTGACAGGACGGCCTCGCCCTCACCTAAGCCCGTGTCGCGGCGTTATTGGACCAGCGTATTGCAGTTCATGTTTCGCCGCCATGTTAATATCCGCTCGCCGAGGGTTGATTTAACCAGAAACCGATTCGCTTCGTTAAACTCCACTTTGGCCCTTCTGCGACCCCTCCCCGCACTCGTCTGCCGAGCAACTGTGATAGGGTTATTTTGTAATGTTAATATTAACATTGCATTGTTTCATAATATAATTATATTTTTATATATACGGAATTGGTTTTGGTTTTATTTTTAATTTAACTTTGAAAAAGAACTTTGTTCAAACTGACAGGTTGAAAGTTCCAATCGTTTTATTCAAGAACGTTTACAGTGGAATAAATATTATATGAAAGCTGTATAGTTGGCAAATTTGTACAGTCAAAGCTGTATGACTGTATAGTTGTCAAATTTAAATGTAAACATCAAAATTACTTTTTCAGTTAGGTTTTCTTAACCCCGTAATTCCTCCCACTTACTACAAATCAGGTTTAAATTTATCCAAATTTCAATGTAAAACATAAGGTTAAACCGACTTAGTGTCAACATAGTTTAAATAAAACCGGGTTGGAGAAAACAGTTTACTCAAGTAACACATGTTTTAATGGTTCTTTTAACAAATTAACAAAAGTTTTATGGCAGTAAAAATAGCAAAGTATGAAACTGTGTTGATGATAGAAAAAACAAATAAAACAGACGTAAGACATTTTTAAAATGCTGTTAGAATTCCTGGTATTGACTGAATAAGCTTAGGAAACGTTCCATTCACTCGAGTATTCATCGGGAATCTGCATGCGGAATCAGAGGCTATTTTGAGGGTCAGCAAAACGGTGAAGGGATTTCTTTTGAGTTAAGATGTCGTTCCGAACCCCTCGTCGCTTCTCGCCAAATCCCGCATCTCGCCTGTGACTTCAGAGCAACCGATACCAAATGGCTCATATATTCAGTTTTATGTATACGCTATATTTCTTCAAGATGCGATCAAATAAATGGATTACATTTTCAAAAAAAATTAATATACGTACGGGCAATTTTTCTTAATACTAATCGTCGTTCTTAATACACTCGTCTGAATATAAATTCTATGTCGTATTGTTTACTTATAAAAATTAACTTTTTTAGATTTCAGTAAATCAAATAATAAACTGGGAACTAAAGTTTATCTAAAGAATTATGGATCACTCACACGTTTTTTAATTTAACATTTCTCCAATATACATCAAAACCTATTTGGTACAAACTATGGAGCAAATTTTCTTTTTCTACCATTATCACGATTGCCTTACATTACATACATTGTTGAGAATATAGTTAAAGACACTTTCTCGCAGATGTACACTGCCTTGAAAATTGCACTTTTAATTTGTTATAGTAATATATTTCGCTACTTGTTTCCCTTACAATTAGTAAAAACTATGATTATGTAGCTTTATGCCATATTATTTAATATTTTTCTATGAAATATTTCGTATCTTCTTCTTATAATGTTTTACGATGTGTTTACGAATTAAATTTTCGCTCATACATTGTCAATATCTACCTTTTAACGCACATTTATTTGTATTTTATTAAAGCCAAATATTGTATCCTTGGAACATATTTGAATCATTTTCGCTCATTACAACCTAAACGTTTTTGTTTCCCCTGTTTTCATTCTGTGTTATCCTTTAAAGCTGGAGGGCGAGCTTCCATTTATAAAGTCTAGAACAATGCGACCCATCCGAGACTGGGAATCAGTCTAGTTGAAGAATTCATTCATTAGCGACTGTAACAATCGCAGACTCTCGGCATTCATCACCTATTCAGCGCCTGTAGGTCCGAATTATGCGCCGCACTCTGTCTTCTGTTTATATTTAATGATTTTTTTTTGTAAAGAGGAAAATGCATAAATGGAAATACTAAATTAGTATTTAAAAAATAGTAAATGGAGATACAACTCAGATTTTAACTATAATGTTACTTTTCTATATTTCCAAGAGATATAAATTAATATTACGTTCATCACATTGTTTTGTAGTGTACAAATTAAGTTAAAAATTATGAAACAAATGTCATATAAGATTATGTTTGTACAAAATTTAGAAATTAAACTTCATAAATCTGTCAAGATTTAAGCACGAAACGCTGCCTCGGCAGCGAATCGCTGGCTGTAACTGGCGACTTTGTAGTTGGCAAGAAAACTCGTTTTATTTGTCAGAATCGATAGGAAAATTCCAAGTACGCAGCTGGGTCTAAACTCAAGGTGGGCTTTGTTAAGTTTGTCAGATTTTGTCTTAATATCTTAAAAA
Organism: Flexamia atlantica; assembly: GCA_035578135.1. NCBI lineage: Eukaryota > Metazoa > Arthropoda > Insecta > Hemiptera > Cicadellidae > Flexamia > Flexamia atlantica. The sequence goes on from JAQJVK010000005.1 coordinate 61,359,033, forward strand.
CCGTAAATTTTACAAAAATTGTACAAAAAGGACAACAAATTGCACATTTTTTCTCCTAAAAACTATACAAAGGTTTTAAGGTCAAACTACAATTAAAGGAGTTATTGCATTTTTTTCTGACAGAATACATGCTTGTTTAAGGCCGTTATAGGACACTTTCACATAAAAATTTCAATAACTCCGTTATTTATTGTTCGATCTTAATAATCTTTGAATAGGTTTCTAAGAGATAAAATTGCGCAAATTTTTGTCTTCTGTACAAGTTTTGTAAAATTTACGGTTTTTAAGACATAAAGTTAAAAAATATGAAAATGGCTGCCATTTTTAAATGGTGCAAAGTACAAACTTGATACTCCGCTGCAAAATAGGCCATATTAGTCAACATATACGCACCAACTTTGAAGTTGATGTCACTAGTGGTTCCAAAGTTATGCAGAATCATGTTAAAAACACATACATACCGACAGACGGATAACCGAGGATTTCAGGACCCACGTTTATAGGAACTTTTTACTTAGTTTTGATGTAAGTAACCATATCCTGAAGTCTGGAAGGGACCTATCTTATCTATCTTATCTTTCCACTTCAGTCAATTTTCATTACGGTGAGTATATTTGACCAGCCCCAGGTAGACAGAGGGTGAGGCTCAGGCAGCTCAAGTGTCACGTGATATATGCGCGGACGCGACCCTCAAGGTGTAATTATTAGACTCGACAGCTCCTGAATCAATAAAGCGGTTAAATTGGCTATAAATCTGTCGCTGAGCCTTCGGCCGCGTTAGGCTACCCTCCCCCACCCTCCAGTCGCCCCTTCCACCCCCGACTACCGCAAATAATCACGTTCTGCGCCAAATAATTGCTCTCCAGCCAAATAACTAATTACTTCCAGTGTTCCGCATGTTAAGCGAAGCATTAATTTTATTTTGGGATAGTGATAAATGTTTATGAAATGTTTAATATTTTACCTTACTTAGGAAGGGGTTCTGTACTTAAGTATTGGAATATATTCACAGCAAAGAGCAATTTTTTTAAAATCATTGTTAGTTCAACACTATAACCAACCAGCTTTTAAATAAACTTCTTTTCTACAAGGATTCATCGGTAGTTTTATAACAGCAGTGATCTTTGTTTGATGTTTAACATAGCAATTGAAAAAAAAACTAGTCTTGTACTCTCAGCGGCTGTTGGTCTTAGCAAGTAAAATACCCAAATATATATTGTCTATGGTCATCGAAGTATTGTGTAGTGAAATATATTCATTTGACTGTTGTCCTATATTTTAACAAAGGAAACAACAGGCAATATCATTTACCTTGGACGTTAGAATATAATTTAGCAATTTTAAACCGATATCGCCTCTAAGTTATATCATTAAATCCGGCTTTTGGAAAGAAGATATACCATAAACTGAAACCAATCCCTTTTTTGGAATATTTTGCTTATACCGTGGAGATCATGTTTTAGGTATGAGGGGTCTTGACGGGTAGCCATAAAGATAGGTCCCGTCTGGTGTTCAGATAGGAGAAGGTGTTATTATTTTACGAGCTGTTCAGTAAAGTGCCTTCACTCCCTCCTCTCCCTGCCCAACACCCCCTTCCCAGCGATGTCGCTTTATGAGGCGGTAAACTGATAGCGGAAATCAATCCCCCGGATATGAGGACGTCAAACATAACTATGACGTCATCGCGCTTTCAAACTTCGTTTAGAAAAGGGTCGGGGATCTGCATCAACAGTTGAAATAATTTTCTTTTATCATCAATTGTTTTCAAACTTTGCTTAGCTTGTGATTTTTTAACCACATTTTAACAAAAACGCTTTTAATTATTGGCTCTGCTGAAATTCAAATGTTATGTAAAATATATGCTCACGATAATAAGATACTAACTTAATCTTACTTACTAACCTACTTTTTAAATGAATGCCTATTTCATAGCTTTATATGAGTAGCGAAATTAATGCTAAGCTTTAATTTCTTTAATTAAGCTTTAATTAAAGCTTTCTCTTTAATATTTACCGACATCGTAATATATATTGTTTATTTTTATGTACTGACTTTGTTTTCCAATTTGTATATGCACCGTTCTAATTTGTTGTATTAACTATAACTATGAAAAAAGTAAAATCTTTCTGGTATATCCTAAATTTGTAAACGTAAAATTGCTTTTTTCTAAGGCTCATGATTAAAATCTTATAAACCTACAATTCTCCCTCCTTAAAAAATTTCATTTTAAAAATATAACGATGATGTTTGCAAAATAGATTCTAAGGCGTTTCATGATGTAGTTAGTACTCCCTCGTTATTGGTCTGATATTATATAATTTCTCTTGATCACAGGGCCGGATTTAGAACTTTTGGGCCCCTGGGCTCACTCAGTGGTGCGGGCCCCCAGGGCCAGAGTGACCAAATGTCCGTCTTTACTAGGACATGCCCTCCTTTTTAACTACTGCCCTCCGTTCTTCCCGACTTTGTCGGTCGCATTGCGGTCGACAAAAACAAAGCATCTCGCTCTTTTCGTGGCCGTCACATCTGGCCTTTTGTTGTGGCCAGAAAATCTGTCGTTTCTATAGCAGCTGACAGGCATATTTCTCGGTAATTCGCGACCGAAAAGTCTCTCGCGCTTTTGGATATCTACTGACCACATTGCGGCCGGGAAATGTGTTGTTTATACCACAACCGGCAAATCTGCCAGTCACATCGCAAACCGAGGTTGTTTGTATACCAAAAGCAAAACTCCTGGTCATAATACCGTTACCGTTACATAATCATACTTATTATGGATTCTTCATCAAGTTGAGGTCTACTGGAATTTTTTAGAATCCCTCAATTTCCCATTTACAAGGCAGAAAACTTACATACTCCACTTTACATGTTACTCTTATGGAAAAATGTGAGCTTATTTTAGGATTTAAGTTGATTTTATTTGAGTTCAGGCTCCTTCTAAATGATTTAATTAAGTATTTGAAATTTTCTGAGGACATTTCGAAACATTTCAGTACATCTGGTGTTGTAATCTAACCATTAAAGATAGTGCAAATTAGAGTAAACAGTACATTCCCAAATTTATTGAAGCTTCCTAGAAATGTAGTCTGTAAGCCTTTGTAGGTTCAAGTAAAAATATGGCCATAAAAAACTGATTTCAAAGATTTAAGGAGTGTTAAAATATCCCAACTTGAAATAAAATGTCGGAAACTTGAACTGGGTGAACTGGATCAAACACAAAAACTGTCCTTAGAAATCTGCAGAATAAGGTCTGGATTATTTTATGAAACTTAAAGCTTATATTGCCACATTTCCTGAAGATATCATTACAAAAATAATCCGCAATTCGGTGGCAATTCCCAGACCGCGGTGGCTGTGCAACACTTCGTTACCTCTCACAACACCCTCCCCAAGTGTTATTTCTACAGATCATATTTGCTTTGGTGAGTACAACTAACCAGAATACGGCGAACCAAAATATGTAGTGTAATAAAAAGAAGCTGCGAATCACGAAATTACGAAAAGAAAAATACGAATTAAGAAAAATCAACATCGATTAGAAGAATGGAGCCCTCTATATAATTTGTTCATGGCATTCGATTCAATTAGCCAGTGGTCTGTTGTATATCAAATCAACTAAAAGTAATCTAACGCAGACTTATTATTCCATAAAATTTCGTTGTACAATCACAATGTTCTTGTTAATTTGTAATATCTCCATCTCTTTTCTTGAACCGCATTTTTATCAACTATCATTTAATGTTCATCAACCATTAATTAATTTTCATCAAACTAGGCTTTAGTTCAACTAGATAATCACGCAAATCAGGCCAGGCCTAATCTACTCGTGTAATCCGGTGGACAAAAAAGACGGCAGACAAGCCAATTCCTTCAGCCTAATTCTTTTGTTTGTACTTTAAAACTGCAAAATATTATCTTTTTTTGAAAGGCTCGTTGATGAAAATTATATTACTTAATTTTCCGTGATTGGCAAGATAGGATTACACTCTCAGCCTTCATCTTCAGAAAAGTTCCAAAAATATACAGAGGTTTCGTACCTTATCTGCCCAACTGCCATCTCTTCTTCTACCTTCTATTCTTGGTAAAGCTCCCATCGGAAAAGTCTTTCTAATTATAATAAGCTAGTGTTATTGAAAGGTAGCTAAAGGTTTTTTAACATAAAGGTTACATGAATTATTCAGATCACCTTAGTAAACCTTATGTAAGCTTACTTTAGTAATTTACGCGCGTTTGAATTTAATTTTCCTTGAGAAAGCTATCTATGAACTAACATTTCCCTCATATAATAACAGCGAGTTAATGTCAGATACAGGTATCATATGTTTCATTGTTAATTGAAAATGTTTTCGTAGATAGTAAATTCATAGTAATCGTGGGTTATGAACTTGTCCATAAAAAACATGAAATAGTTCTGTAGTATAAGTTTTGAATATTTAATTTATAGGTGTCGCCTTTGGTATGATTAACTAGATCAATATAGTAGATGCAAATTCGAGTATACTAATAATATACTGCTCTTTTCATAGGGCCTGCACTATTCTTCCTCAATGTTTTTCGTTTAAAGCAAGAAAGTATTCGCTTGGATTTTGACTATCAATCCACACTATATCATTTCATAATTATTTTACTATAATTTCATTCGTTTTAGCCTTGGGATGAACAAACGTTCATTTGCAAAGTTATTAAGATCAGATTTTAAAGGTCACAAACCTCTTTTTCTTCACGATTATATTATAATCCTTTTCTACAAAAATGTATATTCTTAGCTATTTTGGAAATGATTTGCGTCACATAAACACTAACGTAATTTCTTTTTTGATTTCGACTTTTATTGAGTAGTAAATCGTATTTTGCCTAAAGTAATTTTTTCTGCAATAATACTATACTGGTATACTACAATGGTACAATGGTGTAATAACAGTATACCAGTTTATATTACGTTATTGGTTATGGAAATTCCATTATCGAATTCTCAAATGATCACAGTTGCTACAGTGTATGCAAGGTAATCCTTAGCCAGTATTTAATTGACTTGGCACATAACGCTGATTACAGTTCAGCCATTTATAGTATTTTTGAATTTTTCAGGTAAGCCTTCTTAGTAGAAGATTTTTCTTTGCCTGAAAAAAATTGCGATGGCAGCAGTAATGATATTGTACAAAATAATATTTTGTGAAAATTAGGTAAACTTTGTTGTGGAATTGGTATTGTTTAGTTGTACTGTTTAAAGATTGAACATATTCGGGTTATTTTTATCTTGAGATATTTTGTTTTGACGATTTATTTTTAATGCATTAAGATAAGATATATCAGTTAATTTATATCAGACAAGATTAAGATATATCAGATTATGATAAGAAATATCAGTTTAAACTCATTTAACCTACATTATCTGTTGTTAAAACGTGTAACTTGGATGATTGCACAAGGGTGAGAATAAATAGGGAACATTCTTGTACATGAATTTCTAGTGTGAATGATAACTTTCATAAAGATAGCGATTTTTATATAAGAAACGTATATTCAGAGTCTATTAACAATTCATAAAATATAATGACCAAGCGGTTAATAATGTGTGATAAAACAAGGGCAATTCCAGAACCCCTAAATATTTACTGTGTAACGACGAAAACAAACTCTATCCTCAGAGAAAACATGAAGGGGAGCTAACGAAGTGGAGAGAGTCCGGTGAAATTACAGCTTCTGTGGCGGCCTGGGGCCCAGCCCTCGTGGCTCGCCGGTCTTTGACGACCTCGTCCATTAGGTCTTCTGCAGTCTAGATGATTCTAGATGATGCCCGCGCTAGAAATAAATGCTAATCTTTTAAATCCATCTATCACTAAAAGACATTGGGTTATCTGATACATAAACAAGACAATTTTAGACGTTAATTTAATCGGTATTGAATTTGGAGACTTAACTTAAATAGGTCTTATAAGCTGCACTAATATTCAAAGTAATAGCTAAACACTAATAGTCCAGTAAAAACGTAACTTTATTACTCCTGGAAAAATGTTTGTTTCAAACAGTAAATTGAGGGCTATTAGGTAAAACCGTGAAGGAATTTTTGAGCCGGGGTTCCTTTACGATTGGCAGTTGAAATGACACGTGTCCGTTATTAGTATTTTCTTGCGTTAAAATCCATTTGATTGATCGTATCATTTTAAGCAAACCCGCTAAGCTATAAAATTATCCTGATATATTTTTTATGTTGAAGCGTCTCATTATTCAAAACTATTAGGTCAATATGATCTGAATTTTATAATGATTTATCGGGAACTATCACCAAACCCATAGAATAACATAGGTAAATATTAGTTTTTTTTTATTAATTTAGCCTTTTCTAACAAGACACAACCTCTTTTAGTGAGTTATTCGGCATAACAAGGAGAAAGCTATGAATAGTGGTTAGTAGTGGTTAGTTAGTAGTAATATCATTAATAGTAGTTCAGGTATGACTAGAGGGTATAGAGGGGCTGAGATAATGCAACCCCTCGTATGCGCAGAGAACTCTCTATAATTAATTTAAATTACGTGTGTAAGCCATAGACAAATTAGTTTCTTATTTTTTAAGTAATTCAAAAATCAATTGAATTCAGCATTTTTGTGCTGTTATGTAATATTGACCACCATATTAAAAAATTATTTTAAAGACAATTTTTTCGTCACAAAAAAATAAAAAGACCGCTCCATCTTGAGTATTTCAACGACACAGATAATTGAAGCATATTGATGTTTGTTATTGTTATTTTTTAATTATTTAACTGGTTCTATGAAAAAAAAACGTTTTCATTCTAAAACAAACTTGTATGCGTTGAATCTTTCAATCCCAAAGAAACAAATGTAGTTCTAAATGTTATGTCTTGATCGTATCAGGGGTTTCCTATATTATAAAGAGAAGCTTGATACAAGTTAAAGGTAAAGCTGGTGCCCCAAGATACCCACCCTCGCACACTGGTCGCGAAAAGACGCAACATGGTTACGATACTCATAAACTCGTATTTACACTGGAAGGTAAAGCTCTCTTGGCTTTATTTCGACATAAACCTCTTAAAGATCCAGTTTATTCGCCGCATTACTTTCTTTTTCATTTATGTCGATAATAACACCCGAGACTACTTTGGAATTTCTTTCATAAAGGAACTGGAAAAAGATCAATGTTACATTTTCTTATTAGTTACTCAAATAGCTTTGACCAATAACCTTGTAAGATTATATTATATAAATTTCCCTTTTTATTTTTCATGCAGTATTCATTTTAACATAACGTGTCTTATATTTTTTTACTAAATTGAGGTGGATTAATTTGTGTAAAAGTTTTTAATTAAACCAGTAAATATTCAATAGGACTACTTAAGCGTAAGTTTAAAATCTCATACGCAAAAAAACAGTATAATGGCAGTTTTTTTCTTTTTTTATGCTGTTTTAAACACGAGCCAAGTAATATAAAGTATATATTTAAATGATTACCTTACAAAATAATCATTGAAGTTGCATTTGATTTTTTTTGTATTTAATATACATGTAAAATGTGTTAACTTCCTTTGTTTTTGAGCCCTAACCTTACCGCCACAAAAAAGCTCATTGAAAAAGGATGCAATGTAACGATTTAGCATCTTGCAAACAATACTTAAACTTACTTACTTAAAAAAACTTGGTAATAATTTAGTCTGTTTGAAATTGAGTGAAAGTCAATTTTTTGCAGCGGCCAATAATTACATTAGGCCATGAAATGTGCAATAACGCCACCCATTGATGAGAGGCCATTAGGAGTATACCGGATGGATGTGAGGTACGTGGGTTGGGCTGCGCCGCGCCGTGATGACGCGAGCCTGGCGCCGCCGGGCGTCTGGTGGTGGAGAGAGGGAAGGTACCTGGAGTTGGGAAACTGTTATGGCAAAAGATTCTTAGTTAGTTAAGAGTATTATTTTTAATTTAATTTAAATAAAACAAAACAATATATCAATGTTAACTCAGTTAAAAAAATTCTCGCTAAAAATCTTAATATTTTATACAATATCTATATTTTTGGTATAATATTTTGCATCATTTAAAATCGTTATCCCTCCCCTATTTTAAAAATTCAGTAATCATTTCTACAGACAATGGAAATTCAAGGAACCTTTTTCATTATCGTGTACTAAAAATAATTTACACACTGCACTTATAGGTGGGTTGAACACTCTACATAACAGTTTGAGCCATCTATAAATACTAACCCCAACCTATTCACTAACTAACTGACTATCTACCATAGCATGTAATCCCGGCATGCGACAGTGTTAAACTATTTTACATATCAAATGCAAAGTTATGAATGATAATGCGGGCTGGTTGGCAGCAATGACAGTTGTCGCTGGTGGCTGCGAGGGAGGCTAAAGGACCCTCACAGCATGGAGAGCCTGTTGTTAACTAATGTTGCACAATATTCGGCCTTATTACGGTTTGGTGACAACTATCGTTCTTGTCACAGTTTAATTTTCGTGGGATATTCATCTTCGTTTTAAAAGGTAGCAAAGGAATTTCATTTGCGATACCTTTTCTATAAAACGCAGTACTTAATAGTTGGGCCTACCTACAGTAAAATGGTATTAAGGAACCCAAACAATTTTAAAACTCTGTCTTATAACTCAAAACTCTACATCATATTAATGTGAATGTTTATAAATAAAACAAAATCTAAAAAACTTTGCTTTTTTACATCCTTCTTCGTCGCCTCTTTTCACTGACCTAAAACATTGAAAACGTATGTTTTCCTTTTGTTAAGTGAAATAGGTGCACTATTAACGATTCTCTTTGTAAGATATGTTCTCTATAGAGAGTTTTTCTTACTGAAAACTATTATTGTGAAAAATTTCTTTACCTGAAAATTGGTGTTTAAATTGTATTCATACCAGTTTTATAAAGACTGATATTGTTTATTAATTGGTTTGTAAGTTATCTGAATACTTAAAAACTTAAAATGCCTTCAGAATTTAACACTTTAGTATTTAAAAGCATGTTAAGCTCTTAAGAGTAATATTTTGTTTCCCCTCTGATTCTAAAACGCACCGATCGAATTTAATTTTCAGCCCGAATCTGGGAGTTGAACGTCACTGCTGCTCGGTATCCGCCCGGTTTATTGATATGCGTCCATATCAGTCGAAATCACGCGCCGCGCCGCTGATATACGACGGTGACGTGCCGCCGATATCAAGTGTGGGATTCGCTGATTTTGTAGAAACCATGGAATTCTCACATCGCAGTCATTGCAATAATATAGCGTATTCCGAGTGCTAAAATAAAGATAGCTATTTTTTAATTCGCTTGCCAAGGCACACTCAGGGATGAGCAATCCAATCCATTTGAGATGAGCCAATCCATATGAGATGAGCAAAAAGAAAGATAGGAAAAATTAATTTATTCCTCCAATTACATGCATTACATTAAACTGGTTTGGACATAGATACAAAAGGTACAAATGGTTCAGTTGTCATTTTTTATAGATTTCATTTTACGGTGCCAAGTCTGACTTTCCGAAATGTAACAGAAGAATAGTTTTATTCCTTCAAGGTTTTTGTCTGTTTGGAAGCTTTCCTGGCGCTTAACAACTAATAGAATCTGAATGGCAGGTGTTTAACGAAAATTGTTTACAATTAACATAAAAGTAAAATAATCACAATTTACTAAATAATCCATTAAATGAAATTGCATCACTTCCAAATTTCTAAATTATAACAAGAGTAAGGTACAAAAACAAACATTCAGAATATATACAAACTAAGAGCTTTTCAATAATAATGCAAATAATTCTTCCCTACAGAAACAACAATATTATTTGAAGAGCACTTATTAAAATATTATTAAAATAGCACTTATAAATTTTTATTGAATTTGAAAAAATCTTTCTTAATATGTCAAATACTTTTATAGAGGCTCATAAACACAAACTGTAAACTTATTAAGGAAGGAAAATTAATCTCGGGTTTGAAGTATAGATTCAATAATTAATATTAATAATTCATTGTAAAGAAACAAAAAAATGCATTCCTTCAAATTTCAATATATCCTGAATATTAAGGATCTTAACCAATTGCAATACCAGGGTAAGTACGTGTAAATGTGCACCAAACACTTAAAGGTTTTGTGATGTGTTTATTCCATCTTGAACTTGTTTTATAAAATTGCAAATAAAAATGTATATTCCTAAATTTGCACATGACTTACATTACATTTAGACATACACATGACTTACTTACATTTTGTAAATGATTTTAAATGTGTTATGTTTTTAAATTTGATACTGCTGGAATATACCAAAATAGCTGCAATGACTGTGATCAATTTTATATAGGTCAAACAGTCAATTTTGTAAAAAGATATAAGAACCATATATCAGCCTGAAAAAATAAGAAACCGGAAAGATCTAATATCGCCAAACACCTGTTATAAGACAGACATAACATAGGAAATATAGAAGAAAACCTCAAGATAATGAAATGTTGTAAAAAGGGAAATGTAATGAACACCCGGGAAGAATTATATACAGGGTGTTCAAAAAATGTGGGGCAATAATTTACGTAGTGATTCCTTGGGTCAAAATAAGCAAAAAAGATTATATAAACATAGTTCCTAAAGTGCTTCGTTTTCCGTCTGTGTGTCTGTTTTTGATTTTTACATATTTAATCATATCTCACGAACCACTTAACGTATAAAAATCAAACTTGGTATATAGATAACCACTATTAAGAACTATTTTCGTAAGAAGTGTCAAATTTCTACTTTGTACCATTTCAAGATGGCGGCTATTTTTTGTTTTCAAAGCTTAAAAACTGTAAATTTTAGAAAAATTATACAAAGGTTAAAAAGGCTGCAAAATGTGATCCAATTAACGCTGATATTAAGATTATGATAATCGAACCACTAATAACGGAGAAAATTTAACTTTTCTGCATAAAAACATGGTTCCTTAGAACATTCTGTCTGAAAATTGCATGTTTTTATTCAGAAAATTAAAAATTTCTCTATTATTAGTTCTATTATTAGTTTGTCTATTATTATTGTTATAATCTTAATATCATCGTTAAATAGATTAAATTTCACAACTTTTTCGTCACTTGTATAATTTTTCTAAAATTTACTGTTTTTTAAGATATTTAGCTTTGAAAACAAAAAATAGTCGCCATTTTGAAATGGTACAAAGTAGAAATTTGATACTTCTTACAAAAATAGTTCTTAATAGTGGTTATCCATAAACCAAGTTTGATTTTTATTTGTTAAGTGGCTCGTGAGACATTCTTTACTTTGAACACCCTGCATATATAAAGAAAATTGTGAAGATAGAGACAAAATGATTAACGAGCAAGTGAACTTTGACTTTGGCGGTACCTTCAAAAACCTGTTTTCGACGGAACTTCCGGCAGCCAATAGGATAAAAGGTCGGACGCCATGATGGATCTGCCAGTCTCTCATTGGGCCTGATGATAATTGGTGTGACCAACCGAAATCGATCGCCATTTTCCACCATCTTTGTATATTTACCATCATGTATGTAAATAGAGTATAAGTGTAAATAATATATGTTTAAGTGTTGTAGGACGTTTTTTATTTACATCCAGTAAATGTTTTATCTCAGGGTATTGTAAGGACTTCTCGCTCTGTTTCCTTAGCATTTCGGATGCCTCATCATAGAACAGCCGTATATTATCGGGGTTTTGTTGTTATTTTGTCGTTTCTGGAATGGCTTGCCAGAGTCCGTCTAGTTCCTGGAAAATTGTCGTCGGATTATGGCGGCACTGACATTTTTTACTTTCAGCGGATGTCCTTGGCTGATACGTCCTAGGGGCTGCGTCTTGTGCGTGATTGGGAGTTTGTGTGATTAAGTGTTGTTATTTTTTTCCTTTTATGTAAACATTGTTTTAAGGTTTGTTGATAGAATACTTAAGTATTCATGTATCACTTTTATATCAGGTTAAGTGTAAGAAAGGGCCAAGTGGCCCTAACTTTGCCTGAATAAATAAACGATTTTTCATTTAATTTAAAATTGGAACTTAACTATCACTTAAATTTGACCACGAAACAAAAAGAGCAATTCAAAGCGTCCTTACCGTGTGATATTTTCATTCCGACGTCAGCATTGGCGGCGACGGCAGTGGCAGTGATGGTGGTGTGAGGGGGATGGCGAGGAGTTCCGCAATACTCCAGGGGCCACGTGACATAAAGGGTGATTACTGCGGGGTGTTGGGGGTGCGATTGCATGGTTCTGAGCTAAGGTCACAACTAAAGACGAGTACAATTATTTTGATACCGATGTTACCTTTTTATTGTAGGGGGAAAAATTCATAAGGCTTGTTATGTCCAACGATTACAAGGTTTAAAATAATTACTCAGGAGTCATTGACGTCTAAGTACCTAGTAATTCGAAAAAATATCTATAATTTTCATATTTAGATTTAGTTTTGTAAAATAACTAACCACAAATTTCCAGACATACATTTTCTTACGTTGATTCAAATGTATCCTTTCATTTTAAGTCCAACAGTTAAGTTATTACAGTAATGTAATTCTAATAAAGTTTTTTTTTCAGGTGCGAACATCAGGATTGGGTTTCATCTAAAAATCTTATTCTATCGTAAGTCGACAAGTTTCTGATTGTGTGCTTCCATTAATATTTTATATCTTAAATGCTAAAACACGATGATACAATAAATTTGAATATAACCTTTTTGGAAAAAAATCCATTACTGAACCATTTATTCAAGAATAACTAAATACTGGAGATATCATCTCAGAATAAATGCTCTCAAATCTAACTTTTCTTCCACTTTAGTTTCAAAGTTACATAGAAAAGTCTCCGAGTAAACCTGTCACAACTATTCAAACAGCTCTCCACGTATTTGTTCTCAGCTAATGTTATTTAAACCAATTTCTTTTTTTACATATTAAATGTGGATAAAATGTGTGGATAAATGTATATTAAATTGCAATATAAATACGACAAATTTAATAAACATTAATTACAGAAATTTGTTTATACAAATTCATATTTTTGTTTAAAGTTGCTTTCCACTTTTTAAACATAAGATGGCGTAAATTATTTTGGGTCGGAGAGTTTGATGAAGTCCTGTGTAGTATTAGGTGTGTCAAAAGGAAGAAAGATCTTTGTATTCAGTCTTGGAGTAAATATTCACACATATCATAGGTTCCTAGATTTGTTGTATAGTCAGACTGTAAGAGGATTGCCGAGTTTTGGCTTTGATTAAGTCTTAACCTTAACATGAGACCTACGGTAAAAAAGTAGGATGAGGGCATAACCTCTGCAGCATGTAGCTCAGAAAGGCGAAGGAGAGTTCATAGCTAATGATTGAACTGTTCTGATATAGAATCAATGTCCAATATAGAATCAATGTGTGTCAATTCATCATGTTCTTCAACAGCTTACATGTGTTGGGCATTAAACTTTATACCCAAACCCGGTTTTCCAAAGTATAACACATCCTACCCACAGACTAATTTAGCCAAGATTATCTGTCAAAACTCGTGTAATCAGCTCGTGATAAAAATTGCGCCATAAGCATATTTAAACAATGTTAAAATAAAACAAATTATTCGATACCTTATTGTAGCTACACTGCATTACAATGCAATGGCATTTTCGTGGGGGATTTAGAAAATATAGGTATACAATTAGCCAAAGATGGAAAATGTTCAATAGGTTAGCAAACTCTGATGACATTTTACATATAAGTTTGAACGTTTAGTGACAAAATATAAAAATTTCAATAATATATAAAATAGTGGTAACAATTTTAAAATTCAGTGATATATCAAATTCACTGGCAAATTTGATATATCATTAAAATCAGAATCAACAACGCATCTTTTCTTATGATCACTTTTAGATTTAAAATAAAGCTCTCGTTTATTTTTTTTAATCCAGAAAATGATAGCTTCAAAGATAAAAAGTTCATATGTTTGTAAGCAAACTAATCGTACCCGTGATGTTGCGATATTTTTAATACATTATAAATTTGTTAATACGTAAAACATACATATTTGAAAGGGAAAAGCTTACTAAAAGTTGACAATATTTCAGCGGTCTCAGTAATAGAATGCTGTTTGGTCAAGAACGTGAGAGAATGTTACAAGTCCTACATTGCCTCCGTAAATAATGGAACTTTTATCTTCCCTCTTGTTATTCGGAACTTCTGTATAACTTTTTATAATTTTTGTTGATCAGGCGAACCAGTTTACGGCTTCGCTAAAATTCATATTGCTATTTTCAGACTTAAAATACTTTTGCCTAAGTCTGCAGCTAGCAGCTTGCCGTAGAACTAAGTAACCAGGTGACGTAGCTGTTAAATAGATCTAGAAAATAGTATTGTATAAAATACGGAGTCTCAAATCCGTTGTTTTCTCAGATTTAGCCTCGAATGAACGTGATAGACCATCATACTATTATTAATTTACAAAAGGCCACCAACCAAAAGATAAGAAAGTGTGGGTCACGACAACACTAAAGATTATCAATATATTTTTGGTAAATGTCGAAGCCAACATTACCCTGCGCTCTAACTCGATTCCTTAAATATTAAACCTTATGTTCCCTGCTATGTGAGACTATAACGGTGAATTCGAGTTAAATGGCGGCATTAAACTACACTATCGCTAAAGCACATTAATCTTTATTACTCGATCACGTTTTACATTTACTGTTAATACCGACAAATAAGCTGTCAGACAACGTGGATCATCCACCCTCTCCCAGACAACAAAGGGTCGTATATTATCGGGGGTAGTTATGAACATGGCGGGCAGTGTCCTGCATGGCAAAACATGTATTTGGCCCGGCTGTACCGTGTTCCGCTTCCACAGGCGGTAAATTGTAAATATGACATCAGTTTGCAGGGGTCGATAGAGGGATAGGTTTTAGTCAGTGACCACACAGTTAACTTGTAATGTTACGCGGTTTTAGTCTAGACAATAGGGATGTTTGTCATAATTTATAAATGATTTGCATGTAAAGGATAACAATTCAGAGGGGAAATAAAGTTTAAGCTTTGGTAATGAAAGAAATAAACAAGGCTTTAACTACCTTTAATTTTTTTTTCACCTGATAACGCGTATCTTTTGTTGTTCATTTATTCTGAAACAGTAAGAGTGGTTTAGAATTTCATAAATCAGTAGGGGAAACATTAAAAAAGCCTTTTTTATCGGAACAACTGGCAGACGAAGAAAAATATTTTGAAAGAATAATTAGTTGAAACGCAGTGTTTTCACAAAACAACATTTTTCTTGCCAAGTTGTAATCAGGCATAGAGCCTATTTCAACTTCTGTGCAATGAAAGATTCCGCGTCTAAATTTCATTAAAAAAACTCTCCTGGTCTGCTTTTACAGGACAAAAGTATTGAGTGATTAAGAGTAAACCACCTCTGTTATTATATGTTAGTATTATTATTTGCTAGTATTGTTTATAATAATCAACTGGTTAGTTTGTTACACAATAATTCTGGTTTCCTGTCTCAAAAGTCTGATAATTTTGGTTAGAGACTATAAAATCTACTGAGGTCATAGTTTTTGTCATACAATTTTTGACATAAATCAGCGGATCTAGGCACGGTGGCTGGATCTCCGCCAAATGGATGTTTTCGCTTTATCCTCCTTTCATATATTGGCCGGATATTCAACCCTCTAAATTCAAGGGGCATATTTTAGGGTTGAAAAGAATTTTGCATAGCACGACATTAATTTTCTAACTTGCTATAATATCTAAAATGGTTATAACGTTCTCGGATTTAGAGTTTAATGCCTTAACTCATTGACTGTTAGTGATAAATTTAACTTTGAATGTGCAATTTAAATACAATATATTGATTTTGTTTTAAACCTGCGTTATTTTCTTATGCTACACAGTACAAATATTAATTGTCAAAGTATAATTTTGACAGTGTAACAGAGATCTAATAAATATGATATTGATTTCTAATTCTTGGAAAATCAATATCATACAACTATTGAAAAAAATACTAAAAGCATTTGCTTTCCTACTTCCACGATTAGGCGCATCATCACTATTAATATTCCTCAAAAGATCAACTCTATCAAAAATTGGTTGTAGAAAATAGTTTAATTTTTTCTACTACAAATACCCTTTTAATCTACTACATGTACTACTTGTCCCATTTCAGCAGTACCCACTAATTTAAGCGCAGATTCACTTTTGGTACTGTCACGCAAACCATAAACTACCCGAGATCGTCACGTGTTTAATTAACACTACTGATGGAACCGTGTTATTTAGTTATTGACAGGACGGCCTCGCCCTCACCTAAGCCCGTGTCGCGGCGTTATTGGACCAGCGTATTGCAGTTCATGTTTCGCCGCCATGTTAATATCCGCTCGCCGAGGGTTGATTTAACCAGAAACCGATTCGCTTCGTTAAACTCCACTTTGGCCCTTCTGCGACCCCTCCCCGCACTCGTCTGCCGAGCAACTGTGATAGGGTTATTTTGTAATGTTAATATTAACATTGCATTGTTTCATAATATAATTATATTTTTATATATACGGAATTGGTTTTGGTTTTATTTTTAATTTAACTTTGAAAAAGAACTTTGTTCAAACTGACAGGTTGAAAGTTCCAATCGTTTTATTCAAGAACGTTTACAGTGGAATAAATATTATATGAAAGCTGTATAGTTGGCAAATTTGTACAGTCAAAGCTGTATGACTGTATAGTTGTCAAATTTAAATGTAAACATCAAAATTACTTTTTCAGTTAGGTTTTCTTAACCCCGTAATTCCTCCCACTTACTACAAATCAGGTTTAAATTTATCCAAATTTCAATGTAAAACATAAGGTTAAACCGACTTAGTGTCAACATAGTTTAAATAAAACCGGGTTGGAGAAAACAGTTTACTCAAGTAACACATGTTTTAATGGTTCTTTTAACAAATTAACAAAAGTTTTATGGCAGTAAAAATAGCAAAGTATGAAACTGTGTTGATGATAGAAAAAACAAATAAAACAGACGTAAGACATTTTTAAAATGCTGTTAGAATTCCTGGTATTGACTGAATAAGCTTAGGAAACGTTCCATTCACTCGAGTATTCATCGGGAATCTGCATGCGGAATCAGAGGCTATTTTGAGGGTCAGCAAAACGGTGAAGGGATTTCTTTTGAGTTAAGATGTCGTTCCGAACCCCTCGTCGCTTCTCGCCAAATCCCGCATCTCGCCTGTGACTTCAGAGCAACCGATACCAAATGGCTCATATATTCAGTTTTATGTATACGCTATATTTCTTCAAGATGCGATCAAATAAATGGATTACATTTTCAAAAAAAATTAATATACGTACGGGCAATTTTTCTTAATACTAATCGTCGTTCTTAATACACTCGTCTGAATATAAATTCTATGTCGTATTGTTTACTTATAAAAATTAACTTTTTTAGATTTCAGTAAATCAAATAATAAACTGGGAACTAAAGTTTATCTAAAGAATTATGGATCACTCACACGTTTTTTAATTTAACATTTCTCCAATATACATTAAAACCTATTTGGTACAAACTATGGAGCAAATTTTCTTTTTCTACCATTATCACGATTGCCTTACATTACATACATTGTTGAGAATATAGTTAAAGACACTTTCTCGCAGATGTACACTGCCTTGAAAATTGCACTTTTAATTTGTTATAGTAATATATTTCGCTACTTGTTTCCCTTACAATTAGTAAAAACTATGATTATGTAGCTTTATGCCATATTATTTAATATTTTTCTATGAAATATTTCGTATCTTCTTCTTATAATTTTTTACGATGTGTTTACGAATTAAATTTTCGCTCATACATTGTCAATATCTACCTTTTAACGCACATTTATTTGTATTTTATTAAAGCCAAATATTGTATCCTTGGAACATATTTGAATCATTTTCGCTCATTACAACCTAAACGTTTTTGTTTCCCCTGTTTTCATTCTGTGTTATCCTTTAAAGCTGGAGGGCGAGCTTCCATTTATAAAGTCTAGAACAATGCGACCCATCCGAGACTGGGAATCAGTCTAGTTGAAGAATTCATTCATTAGCGACTGTAACAATCGCAGACTCTCGGCATTCATCACCTATTCAGCGCCTGTAGGTCCGAATTATGCGCCGCACTCTGTCTTCTGTTTATATTTAATGATTTTTTTTTGTAAAGAGGAAAATGCATAAATGGAAATACTAAATTAGTATTTAAAAAATAGTAAATGGAGATACAACTCAGATTTTAACTATAATGTTACTTTTCTATATTTCCAAGAGATATAAATTAATATTACGTTCATCACATTGTTTTGTAGTGTACAAATTAAGTTAAAAATTATGAAACAAATGTCATATAAGATTATGTTTGTACAAAATTTAGAAATTAAACTTCATAAATCTGTCAAGATTTAAGCACGAAACGCTGCCTCGGCAGCGAATCGCTGGCTGTAACTGGCGACTTTGTAGTTGGCAAGAAAACTCGTTTTATTTGTCAGAATCGATAGGAAAATTCCAAGTACGCAGCTGGGTCTAAACTCAAGGTGGGCTTTGTTAAGTTTGTCAGATTTTGTCTTAATATCTTAAAAACCGTAAATTTTACAAAAATTGTACAAAAAGGACAACAAATTGCACATTTTTTCTCCTAAAAACTATACAAAGGTTTTAAGGTCAAACTACAATTAAAGGAGTTATTGCATTTTTTTCTGACAGAATACATGCTTGTTTAAGGCCGTTATAGGACACTTTCACATAAAAATTTCAATAACTCCGTTATTTATTGTTCGATCTTAATAATCTTTGAATAGGTTTCTAAGAGATAAAATTGCGCAAATTTTTGTCTTCTGTACAAGTTTTGTAAAATTTACGGTTTTTAAGACATAAAGTTAAAAAATATGAAAATGGCTGCCATTTTTAAATGGTGCAAAGTACAAACTTGATACTCCGCTGCAAAATAGGCCATATTAGTCAACATATACGCACCAACTTTGAAGTTGATGTCACTAGTGGTTCCAAAGTTATGCAGAATCATGTTAAAAACACATACATACCGACAGACGGATAACCGAGGATTTCAGGACCCACGTTTATAGGAACTTTTTACTTAGTTTTGATGTAAGTAACCATATCCTGAAGTCTGGAAGGGACCTATCTTATCTATCTTATCTTTCCACTTCAGTCAATTTTCATTACGGTGAGTATATTTGACCAGCCCCAGGTAGACAGAGGGTGAGGCTCAGGCAGCTCAAGTGTCACGTGATATATGCGCGGACGCGACCCTCAAGGTGTAATTATTAGACTCGACAGCTCCTGAATCAATAAAGCGGTTAAATTGGCTATAAATCTGTCGCTGAGCCTTCGGCCGCGTTAGGCTACCCTCCCCCACCCTCCAGTCGCCCCTTCCACCCCCGACTACCGCAAATAATCACGTTCTGCGCCAAATAATTGCTCTCCAGCCAAATAACTAATTACTTCCAGTGTTCCGCATGTTAAGCGAAGCATTAATTTTATTTTGGGATAGTGATAAATGTTTATGAAATGTTTAATATTTTACCTTACTTAGGAAGGGGTTCTGTACTTAAGTATTGGAATATATTCACAGCAAAGAGCAATTTTTTTAAAATCATTGTTAGTTCAACACTATAACCAACCAGCTTTTAAATAAACTTCTTTTCTACAAGGATTCATCGGTAGTTTTATAACAGCAGTGATCTTTGTTTGATGTTTAACATAGCAATTGAAAAAAAACTAGTCTTGTACTCTCAGCGGCTGTTGGTCTTAGCAAGTAAAATACCCAAATATATATTGTCTATGGTCATCGAAGTATTGTGTAGTGAAATATATTCATTTGACTGTTGTCCTATATTTTAACAAAGGAAACAACAGGCAATATCATTTACCTTGGACGTTAGAATATAATTTAGCAATTTTAAACCGATATCGCCTCTAAGTTATATCATTAAATCCGGCTTTTGGAAAGAAGATATACCATAAACTGAAACCAATCCCTTTTTTGGAATATTTTGCTTATACCGTGGAGATCATGTTTTAGGTATGAGGGGTCTTGACGGGTAGCCATAAAGATAGGTCCCGTCTGGTGTTCAGATAGGAGAAGGTGTTATTATTTTACGAGCTGTTCAGTAAAGTGCCTTCACTCCCTCCTCTCCCTGCCCAACACCCCCTTCCCAGCGATGTCGCTTTATGAGGCGGTAAACTGATAGCGGAAATCAATCCCCCGGATATGAGGACGTCAAACATAACTATGACGTCATCGCGCTTTCAAACTTCGTTTAGAAAAGGGTCGGGGATCTGCATCAACAGTTGAAATAATTTTCTTTTATCATCAATTGTTTTCAAACTTTGCTTAGCTTGTGATTTTTTAACCACATTTTAACAAAAACGCTTTTAATTATTGGCTCTGCTGAAATTCAAATGTTATGTAAAATATATGCTCACGATAATAAGATACTAACTTAATCTTACTTACTAACCTACTTTTTAAATGAATGCCTATTTCATAGCTTTATATGAGTAGCGAAATTAATGCTAAGCTTTAATTTCTTTAATTAAGCTTTAATTAAAGCTTTCTCTTTAATATTTACCGACATCGTAATATATATTGTTTATTTTTATGTACTGACTTTGTTTTCCAATTTGTATATGCACCGTTCTAATTTGTTGTATTAACTATAACTATGAAAAAAGTAAAATCTTTCTGGTATATCCTAAATTTGTAAACGTAAAATTGCTTTTTTCTAAGGCTCATGATTAAAATCTTATAAACCTACAATTCTCCCTCCTTAAAAAATTTCATTTTAAAAATATAACGATGATGTTTGCAAAATAGATTCTAAGGCGTTTCATGATGTAGTTAGTACTCCCTCGTTATTGGTCTGATATTATATAATTTCTCTTGATCACAGGGCCGGATTTAGAACTTTTGGGCCCCTGGGCTCACTCAGTGGTGCGGGCCCCCAGGGCCAGAGTGACCAAATGTCCGTCTTTACTAGGACATGCCCTCCTTTTTAACTACTGCCCTCCGTTCTTCCCGACTTTGTCGGTCGCATTGCGGTCGACAAAAACAAAGCATCTCGCTCTTTTCGTGGCCGTCACATCTGGCCTTTTGTTGTGGCCAGAAAATCTGTCGTTTCTATAGCAGCTGACAGGCATATTTCTCGGTAATTCGCGACCGAAAAGTCTCTCGCGCTTTTGGATATCTACTGACCACATTGCGGCCGGGAAATGTGTTGTTTATACCACAACCGGCAAATCTGCCAGTCACATCGCAAACCGAGGTTGTTTGTATACCAAAAGCAAAACTCCTGGTCATAATACCGTGGCTGGCAAGTCTCTCGGTCATATTGCGGCCGGAAAATCGCCCATTGTTTCCGTGGCCATAAAATCTCTCGGTCTCATTGCGATCGGTAAATCTTTCGACATATTGCGGCCGATAAATCTGTTGGTCGCATTGCAGCCGACACAAACAAAGCCTCTCGTTCTTTTCGTGACCGTCACATCTGGCCTTCTTTTGTTGTGGCCAGAAAATCAGAGATAGTGGCATTCTAGTTATTCTATTTAAAAGCTGCATTGTTGATTTCACTGGTCGGAATTTTTTTTAATAGTATGGAAGGTAAGGCGAAAGTTGGAAATTTAATATATGAAATCTAGGGGATACCATACTTAAGGTTTACAGCGGCTGGCAAATTTCTCTGTCATATTATGACAATAGCAAACAGCTCTTGGCTAGGCTAGGCTCTTGGCCTGCGAACATCGGTTGTATCCCTGCCGGTAAATCTCTCGAATATTTTGCGGCCATAATTTTGCAAAGCTTCTTCAACAAAACTCAGCGTCTAACACATTTTCAAGAGAAGGGGGGTTAGAATTGAGATATTTATATTTCCCTTTTGATTAGTCACAGTTAATTTTTGTCCTAGCTGCAAAATGTTTCCGGTCCCCACGTCACAATTTGTTTTCATTTTCGACTGATACAACCTGGACACTATTATTATTTTCTTCTCTACTCTAAAATAGGCATACGCTCTGTTTTAATAGTAATGAGTTGTATCTCTAGATAAAGAGTTTTCTTAGAAATTGGTACATAATTTCTTCAAAGCCACCTTTGCAACTAACATTTCCCTTTCGCTCGCACTGATATCGGGCGAATTTTTATAATACGTCTCAAATATGCCAAATATTAAATCCCACCCTGAAGTGGCATAACTAAGGCAGATCACGGGCCTGCCTCATATCAAAATTCGATAAAGAAAAATTGGGGGTTTTACTGACAAATCAGAGCTCGGGGCGCAGGGCAGGAGAGGGTATAGATAGGGACAGGGACATTGGTATTCCCTTGGCTAAAGCGGTAACAGCCCTTCATAATTACAACACATAACTCAACATGAGGGGCGAGCGGGGCCCCGACTGCATGGGAATCACGCCGACTGAATGCCATGGCACCCATGGAAAAACATTGCGATGCAGTTGAATAAACAAGTATTAGGAATATCAATTGTAATATCATTCGCCATTTAAAATATTGTATACAGTAAAAAGTCTTATTTTTACATAGTGAATGGCGGAATTATAGTTAGATTTTTATTTTTATCATTTATTGTAGTCATTGTAAATGGTCAGTTCATGGCAAATTTTAAGATTTGCCATGAATCTAAAACAAAATAATGTAGGTAAAAAATTACATAATGAAGATAAACATTTACTAGACTATCATTGTACACTTTCCGCATGGTTAGGAAAAAATATCTTCTTAAATTGGTATGTAAATTAATGAAACAGACGAATTAATAGTAATAGACGACAGATGTTACTTTGGAGCCGAAAATGTCCAAAAGTATCATCGATGTGTACCATCTTGATGCCGACAACCTAATGAGCACAGGTCGTAACTCAATACTAGCTAATCCTATCCATCAAAGGACGTAAATCAGTATATTTTAATGTGCAAAGCCCGTAACTGCGGATTTATGTATTTACTGATTAGTAAACCATCAAAAATAAAAGTTGAAACCCCGTTAATAATGTAAGCTAGCTACATTGTATTCATAAAACGTTAAACATAATATTATTATTTATTAAATATTAATAACGTTATTATTAATTGGCATTACAAATGTTTAAAAATTTTGACTTAACAACTACATTGAACTAGAAAGAACAAGGAGTCGTCCTAATTAATTAGTAAAAGAAGAAAAAAAGATTTTTACCTAAAGGACGTGTTACCTAAAACATTTAGATTTAGAGTAGAAAAGACCGGAACACCGATATAAGACTACACTACGTTTCAGGGAGGTAAGGAAAGTCCTCTCCTTATCGAATGATCCTACTTAAAATTACATTAATCCTACTTATTACCAATTTAACCTACAATTTTTTGGGTTTTTTGTATTTTTCAACTCTAAATCAATATTCATTCATACATTTAAAAACAAGAAAATCTCTTTCATGCACATTCATACTCAAATTTAAATGAATGAGACTTTATTGTATTTAAATGTATGAATTAATATTATTTTAGTTTTTTTATCCAAAAAATCTAAAAAGTAGTTTAAATTAGTTATAAGTAGAATAAATGTATACAATAGACAATAAATCTATATTTACATTATTCATTGAGAAAAGCAAATGCAGGAATTTGCTTTTCTAATTTTAAGTAGGATCACTTCACAAAGGGAGAAGTTTCCTTACCTCGCGAGACGTAGTGTAGTTTAAACACTAGAACTGAATAGAAAAATCCATATAATTAAACATTAATATCAAATCATATTTTATAATGAATTTAAAAATACAGTACTAGATCATAATTGACGGTTTACGTGTTGTGTTGATGGGCCTTTCGAGGGTCCCACGTGCGTGGACCCAGTAATCCTTGAAGAGCCCTCAAAGTAAGGTTTTGGCCCATTTAAAAAGCAATAGACTACTAAGCAAAACAAAAGAAGCATACCAGCTGTGATGAAAACAAGCAACAGATAATATGAAAAATAATAATTTTGTCATAACTCAAAATCAAATGGTTTGCACGTTAGTATTATTCTAATATATTACAACTATTTTAATAGTAAATCTCTGATTTAATATATTACGAGGATATCTTCTATAAAAGACTATTTCCTTTAAAGTTTGCAATCCAAATGTAAAAGAGTTTGTTATTGGCACAGGGCTAAAAGGCAGGGAGTATATGTCAATTTCCCGATACAGTTTATTTTGTTTAATCGGCTCAAAGCTTGTTGTTTGCAATTCTAATGCATTATCCTTTACGACAGTTTTCACAGAAAGATATATTTAACTTACCTCATTATTTGGGAATGTTATGTTTTAGTTTACCTTATATATGTTTGTAATTGCTAAAACAGTAGTAGTTTCACAATAATTTAGCTATTCATATTTTACATTTAAAACACTTTAATGAGTTTTTATTAAATTAATTTTCTTGTCTCACGTTAAATTTTATCCCACCTGTAAACTTCATCAGTAAGAGTTATTGGTTGTTTAACTGATGAATCTGTAACCGAGGTAGGCCTACAGTAGACGTATGCGGGTCTATTGTAGCTCCGACAGCGCCAGTTCTTCTGTCAATTAGGCCCTGTGAAGCCAATCTCACCGCGACTGTCAGTCTTCGCTTATAATTAAACCACAAACTACTGCAAATCTATTATTATTGAGGACTAATCCTCAGAATCGTTAGGAGTAATCAGATCTGCTTAAAATAGTAAAAAAATCCAAAACAGTCGATTAAAGGAGGTGAAATTTAAGTTGATATGTTTAACCCTTAGCTAAACCTACAATAATAACCACTCACGAGATTTTAGATTTGCAATACATTCTATATTTTGATCTTTAAACATTTCAAGGAATAAAACAATATTTATTATATGCTTATTTAAGTTTTGGAGCCGTGTAGTTGTACCTTTTGGGGAATTTTCCAATGTTCTAGCAATGGTACTATAGAATTTGTTGTTGGTACAAGTAACTTAAAAGTGACACTAAAATAAATTACCCAAGCAATAGTTTCAACGTACATGGATTAAGTATTGTTTTGAGTTCGTAGGGTTTTTATTCTGTGTCTTATCTATCAAGAATAATATAAAATAGAATTCCTTTCTCCATCTACATCACAGTATTTTTTGAACATTAAATGACTAAACATAACACAATTTGCAAAACAGCATCATTATGTTAGTGTTGTTTTTATTAAAATAAGGTTGGCGGTCTTTTTAAAACCTTGCATTTGCCCCATCCATATAGAGTGTTTATCAGCGCGTGGTGTATTAATTATCAAACAAAGCACGGATTCAGTCGATTTAGTAAAGAATAAATAGTACGGCTATAAGTTACTGATATCACTTCCGTGCCTCTGAGGTCCGACGTGCTTCCGGCTGTCACTAGAAATAACATAAAAGTACTAGTATCTAACGTATGCATGTTTGTATGGGCCGCCTTGGAAAAAGCTGATATGGTACATAATGTTACCTTTCGTTTGTTCTCAATTTCGATGTCGATTTATATCCCATGAGCAACATTGCACAGTCCGGTGACCCAAATTAATTCACAAAAAATACCAATCAAAGACAAAATAACAAGATGAGGATTGAAAGGGGAAGGAACCGCTATATCTTCCAAACCGCAGACCAGTTCTGATCCTTTAATAATTAATTTTCCAGGATGAAAGTATTACCGAAGTCTCAGTTTGGTTATTAATGCTTCAATCAGTTCTGTTTGCCCCCGCCTCCTCCCACCCCCGATGTAATCACCCTTGTTTACAAAACCTCCCCTTGTTTGCTATTCAATAATTAACTAACAGGTAGGTTTGAAGCAGCCGGTGTCTTTTACCTTGTGTACTTTGATGTTATCTGCTGCACCGCAATCTGTTTTTTAAGTGCACAAACGATATGTTCAGCTTTGGTTTTTTTGCTCGTTCGAATCATCCAAAATCTGTTTTGTGCGTGAACAAATATTGTTTGTTTTTAATTTTTACTAGAATAATTATTATTTGTGTAGTGAGCGCACAGATATCCAGTTTCTACAGTTTGTTGTAATCGTTTCTAGTTTGCTTGCTAAAACAATTTCGTATTAGTGCTTTGCTTGACAGCATTGTGTTAATTTCACATGTAATGTAAAACTACTGATTTCAGTTGATGTTTCTTTGGTTTAGTTTATTGCATTTTTGATAGCACAGCCTGACATTTGCATGCTTGTATGCAATGAGGATACATAGAGTGATTTACTCGAAATAGTTTAACTAATCTGAATAATCCGCCTCAGTACGTATCTTTTTACGCAATAACTTGCGCGATTAAAATAGTTGACAAAAATATGAATTTTTTGTAAAAGGGAACACTTCATAAATAAATGAACACTGAAGTGTTTAATTGCCGTACGTAAAATACCAATCGTTTTTAAGTGAATTGCAATAATAATTGTGTTAATTTTTCCTTTTATTGAAAATTGTTGTATTTAATAACTTGAATTCCAATTTCTCCATGACTTTCTTTAAAAGACATATTATTGT
The DNA here is from genome assembly GCA_035578135.1 of Flexamia atlantica. Taxonomy (NCBI): domain Eukaryota; kingdom Metazoa; phylum Arthropoda; class Insecta; order Hemiptera; family Cicadellidae; genus Flexamia; species Flexamia atlantica. Next base: position 61,385,568 of record JAQJVK010000005.1, read on the forward strand.
AAGACAAACCCCAACCATACCGACCGAGGTGGTTGGTCAGTGCCATGTAGACACACGGTTGGCAAGTTGCGAGTTGAGGGACCTTCCCCTGTGTGAACACCCAGTTTGCGGCCCCGAGCCACCGTAGGCCCAGTCACTTGGTGGTACACCGCTCGACGGTCTAACTTTAATCAACCGAACCCCGCGTCCGATGTTTAATTATTGAATTCGGTCATGTTTTTTTCCTCTCTCGCTATATGGGGTTGGACCCGGAGAAATCAACCGTGCTGTAGGCAAATGTTTGTAACCTGTTTGATTAAGAGTTATAAAAAATATTCATTCCGTTAAATAATTTAAAATAATTTTACCACAGATCTTTGTTTAATCAATTTTTTATCACCTCGGTGAAGGTACCTAGGTTCTAAAAAGAACACTTTTTCACTTTAATATATCATCAGCTTTATCTACATGCATTACAAAAACCATATGGTTGGGGAAAAGTACAATCGGCTGAGTGAAAAATTTACCGTTGTAGCAATAATTAGAAAAGATCTATTTCAAAATTTGTAAATAAACCAATAATTTTCACAATATAAATAATAGTATATAACAATAGTGTATGATATACAATAGTATATAACAATAGTTTTTATAAATAATTGTAAAAAAAGGTACGGTGAGTTACAATAGAAAGCATTCAATAATAGCTTAATTATTATGTAAACGATGTAACATGATAAAAATTAACTCGTGAAGCAGTAACGTAGTTTATTTCATGAAGCTTATTACTGTAAATTTAGGCCACTACATCATTCAACCGTGATGAATTAAGTGCCATTTTTAAGTTTAATAACATAACTTAGAATATTTTTGGACCGGATTATGATTTTATTTTGTTTGTGGACATTAATCCTCGTATCACGACTTTTGCATTGTATATTTGCTCATAATAACTAATTTTCAAACTATATTTTCACAAACGATGTTGGTATTCAATAATGTCAGAATGTCGTTAGGTACTGTATGAATTAAATTGTTTAAAAATTGTAGACTTTGTAAATGTAGACAATTGAGAATGGAGTCAATTAATCGTACAATATTCTCTGCTGTTAACTGCCGGGAATCAATCTAAATAATCAAGGGTTACAAAGCTTGTTTTAAAATTAGACAACGGGAGTGGTTTTAATATCTAAAAATCCAAAGTTTAACAAACGCCAGTTGTCACAGAATGGAAACTGGAATTCCTGTTAAAGTTGAAACAGATGCTGCTTATACTGTTGTATTCCCTTCATAAGCCTCTTGTTTAAAGCTTCATTGTTATTTGTATTATGATGTATTAATAAATTATGGAGTGTTATTATGTTGACAATTAGAAAAATTTACTATTTTTTCAATACCTTACTACTCACTTACTGTACCTAAATTAACGGAACTTAATTTTATACAGTAACTTATATTAAGTTAAAAGTAAATAAAATAGAACCTTTATCTATAAACACTGCTATTGAATTGAAAAGCTCCACTTCGAAATAACAAGATTGGAGAGCTAAAGTACAATGATTTCCCAGTGGTGTGAGTTTGTCATATTAAACCGAATGTTCTATGATCACGTTACGTTATATTTGATATTGGGCTTAAACTGGACAAAGTTTAATGGAGTATTGTCTGGAAACTTTATTCCAGTGAAGTATGTTATGTTATGTTTATGTTATGTTACTATCAGTCAGTATTCAGAATGTGATGTGATCGTTTGCATATTCTAAGCAAAGTAAATCTATTTTGATTAGTAAAAAACAATATCAAAATCAAAAAATCAAAAATATAAAAAAATCAAAATATAAAATCACCATCACCAACAATGAATTTCAAACAAAGAACAAAGTAAATCGAGACAAAAATTTACAGTCTTGTGGAGAACTACTTGAATTGCCGATTTAAAACAAGGCCTAGTTAAACGTATTAAAAAATATACAATTGTATTACAAGTTCAGTTGAATCAGACAGAGAAAAAAAATATTTTTGTGATATTTCCGATATGATTTTTCAATTGGAAAACGTGTAGAAGACCTATACGTGTTTTAATTTATGGGGACTTGTCAGGTCAAATCTTAAATATATATTCGTGTGTGTGTGTGTGTGTGTGTGTGTGTGTGTGTGTGTGTGTGTGTGTGTGTGTGTGCGCGCGCGTGTGTATAGTATAACTGTAATTACGTAATTGTATATATATTACGTTTGTTTAAGCAAAATCATTAAAAGTATCTTTAAATTAACCAGAAAACGATAAAAAGTTTAATTTATTTTATTTAATAAGTCTGCTTTGTTCACATGAAAACAAGGTGTCGTTTATTGATCTAAAGCCATTTGCTATACATTAACATATCGCGAATCGACAGCCAGTTCGCTATGAAGATATTTTGTCCAATAATAAAGAACGATTGTATTGATTTGAATTTTTCTTTTTATTATAAGGGACTTTTAGCTCCTTCAAGCCACTTGTTTCCAAAACATCATCATTTTATTTTGTCACCATAATCATAACATTAAAATAATACCATAATTCCTTTTTTTAACAAGAATATCTGAGATGGAAAACTGGCATGCTCGCGCGTTCCCTTCTTAAGTTCATCACATGGATCTAAAAGAAATCATTAACTATGCTTAAATGTTCACAATAAGTTTAAAGACTTTTAAAACGTTATGAAATGCCACTGATAAAATAAACTGAATCAACCATAATGTTCTCAGCAGTAACATAATTTAAATTAAACATTTCACCAGTCCCACCCGCCAGGACCTGTTGTGTCCGGTGCGAGCCGGTGAGAGGTGACCACGTGACCAGGTCACGCTCCTACGTCACGCCACGGGGCTGCGATCTTGAATATTTATTGGCTTCGAGGCGATAGCATCTGTTCCTTAACTCTAATACTATGTAAGGCTAATCCTGTAAAAGTTCGGGCAAATGTTGTTTATTCGATGAAAAATATTTAAATAGTTTTTATATCAAAATATATATTTTTTAAATATCATTTTAAGATATTTTGAAATAAAATAGAAATGAATATTTGTTATTTTCTTCTCTTTTTTAGAAAAACAATTTGGGTCAGAAATAATGATAGTGACAATATCAAACCTATATTGCGTACTTGATGGCTAAACTAAACAGTTACTCAGTGTGAATGTGACTGAAATTAAGTAAGTCTTCATGAATTTGAAGTCTTCTTTCTTTTACTGTCATTAATAGTTTCTTTTGTTTTTGAAATTATCCTAATTTGTTTCTCATAGTTAAATAAAAGAAAATTTTCTCCGAAGACTTAATTGACATTTTTCAAATTTGAAATCAGATAGCTAATTAATGAATGTAGGCATTTGCTTCACACTTAAAGGCTGTTTTCGTTGAGCTGATGAACGTGTGTGCGTGATTTGAAAGTGGCCAGTGCAATTGTTTATGAGTCATGGCACTCGCACTCATACCCACACAGGGACAACAAATGATTGACTTCGTTAATACATAGATACATTTCTCGCCGTTCTTTCATCAATTGAATACATGTAGAGTATTCTAAAACATCGCACAATTACTTTTACTACATATTTGTAAAACTAGTCCCGGTAGGTAACTTTTAAAACTAACAGTTTTTCGTGACATCAAATTGCTTTGATTTTACTGATATTCATGATTAACCCTTTGCCATCATAATTATTAAAGGCGCATACGACATTATTTAACAGTGAGGTTTAAATAACTTATTCGAGGAGCTCAACAGAGACGCAAATATGTAAAAACTATATTAAAACATGTTTTAATAAAACAAAAAATATTTTCAAATTTCAAAGACAATAAATGAGAAGAGAATTTCCTTGTGGTCTACTTCAAGGTTTGCTTGACAAGTTCTTTTCGTTCATGATAAAAATAAACACGTGACCAGTTTGGAGATGACTGAGCGCCCGCATCGCATGATAAGGGTTGCATGTCCCCCCCCCTGTTTTGTTCTCTATTTTCATAACTAGGACGACCAAGATATTTATTGCCCCTATCAATCGGTGATGTAGAAGTATTTTGAATGGTAGTTTTGGGATAACCAAATGTAGTAGCAATAGTTATTCTTCAAACTTTCAACAACTTAATGTGAAAAACACTTAAGGATTAATGCTCACATCAAGCCAACTGAAAAATAATTAATAATTCAATAGTATTAAGTAAAGTAATTTTCTCAATTTACGTAACATTTACATTGTATCAATGTACATATTAATTAAGGCAATATAAAACTTGGCAGGTTTTTAATGAATAGTTAAATACTGTGATAATGTTTATATACTCGGAATGAAATTTTCCAAGCTATTTTTCACTATATTTTTGCTAAAGTAGATAACTGGTCTAAATGTAGTCGTCAGGACGGCAGAAGAAGTATAAAATACCTATTGACTGTATACGAAATTACAAAATATTTTATAGTAGTGTTTTACGGTGGGGTGAGTTTAATGACGTACAGCAACTGGCTATCAAAAACACCTCAATCCCTAACGAGACAATATTGAAAGTCACAGCTGGAGCTGTTCTTAGACAACCAATAGCCGTAAAGTTAATCACTGTTACGGCCACCAAACTCGGGAGTGACTTAAGTTACAATTAGCTTTTTTATGAGGGTTGACTTTATTTTACTATGAATTATGCTAATTAAGTTTTATTAATACGAAAAACCTCATCACGTAGCATATTCTAATGGCACAAATCGGCTTTGTATTAGTGTTTACAAGCACGCAATGTTAACATAAAATTTGGCCTAGATTTTCTGCAATTATATTAACATATATGTTTAAACAAAACGTCATTATGTTTAATGAATTTGTAAAAGTTAATATCAATGTACCACTCTGAAATTTGTTTTTTTGAACTAAAAAGGAAAATTCAACCCAAAGCGAAAGAATTATATTCGGTTAAGTAATACTGACCGCATTAGGTGCTCTCACGTGCAAAACAACTTCTTGAAATCAACGATCTCGCGGAAGGTCAAGTATACAGCAGTTACAGCCAGAAACGTTATGGTAATATCTCGTGCGCTGGGACATGTCACCTGGGTGGATCGTGTATGTACCCCCCCCCCCCCCGTCACACCACCATGTTGTTAATTACCACCCCGTGTTACCCACCCCTTCACTCCTCAGCTGTTTTTGTCGGTCCGACCTTTAATTGTACCCTTGCTGACACTGCCTCCTCCCTTTTCTCTTTTATTGCGACTCGCTTTTATCTCAGTTTTACTTTTTTGTTAAAACGCCAAGGTGGATTACCAGTAAAAAATGCGACCTCAGTTATCTGCTATTACTCGCCCAAACAAAAGAAAGCTGGAAATTATTTTAAACTTCAACTCTGTAAAATAAAAACGTAATGAAATTATTTAAATACTTTCAAACTTTACATTTTTAGATCAACATTTTTATTTGTATCTTATTTTTATTTTATTGTTATAAAAATATTGCGTTACAAAATGAAATTTAGTGAGTGCCGAGTAACCAAGAACTGTACTGCCAACAACAAAAAATTACATTGTGTTTTATCCTCAATGTTAACATATGTCATTGTACTTGAGTGAAAGTGGCATTGAAGAAGCGGAAATTTCATGAGTTAATAGGTTGAACCGTAAGTTGAGAAGACGAGTCATTAATCATAAGAGCGTTGGGTCCGGTTACATGGCCTATGTCTATCTACAAGCAAGGGCGGAAGACTAAATACAGATAAGGGCGTAACTCACGCTAGGGCGGCAAATGTCAAGGGCGCATTTTCCGTGCTAAGCGATACTCCGAAACACCGCCTTTGCATGCGTTGGAACTCTGTTCGTAGATCGTTCGATTTTTGTTACTATTTTTAAACGAATTTGAATTGATATAGTTCCATTTCTCTTCTCTCATGACTTTCCTAAATAGAGATTGGCTTGTGATTTGTAATTTCATGACAGTTGTCCCAGTTTATTCGGTATTACTGTTGTTATACTCGTTCAGTATTTGAACGATCTTAGCTATTGATCACTCCACTCTTTGATTTGTGTATATCCTAACTTCGAATATCCAAAAATTGCTTAATCCCACTTAATATATAGTACTTATTTCGTCAAATTCAATATATTTCACGAAACGTGCATTGGTCTGAAGCACAAATTCAACTCATCCATTGTGAAAAAGCCTAAAAACTAGATCAACTAAATTCATTGGCAGCCGACATCCTGACAGAACTATGTTTGTTTCAGGTACGAGTTCGGCGATGTTCAGTGGTGAGTTGGAATTATTTGTGGCGCCGACCTGGGAACAAGTTCATGTTTAATGGTCCCCGATCTCACCGCACTGTTAGCCGTTCATGACCTTAACCATTTATATGCCGCATTTACCACCGACTGTCAACGAGGTGACCAAATGGTTTTTATTGCTTAAATTTATAATTTAATGGATTCCAGTAGTTGGGCGATGAAATTTCTACATAAAAACACTATGATTGAGTACGAAATCGTAATGTAGTAATTAAATCAATTTAATTAAATGCCTCCATTGTCACCATGCTTCCTTTTCAGGACAACGCCCTTTCGAAAGTATTTTGTCCTTTTTTGTTTTAATAACAATACTGCTTTAACCAAATCAACAGTGGAATTCCCCTGTGAAGCTTTGTGAAGTATGTCTCTTAAAACAATACCAGGAAACACTAAAAAATCTCTTCTGTTTGGGAGTGGAAGGGTATTAGGTTTCTTTAGAGATGTGATTTAATAGTTTAGCACATGATCCCATTTAATTTAATAGGATGAAAATCTTCAAAGCTGGGGATATTTTTGATGTATAAGTTTTTGTCCCTGAGTTAAATCAAATATTTACAAATTATAAAAAATGCGCTTAAATACATTCAGCTTATACTCATTGTTACAATATGTTAATGCAAGTGAGCTTAACATCGTTGGGAACTTAAGGACACGGAAAGTGAGTGACTCGGTTAGGCGGGTAGTTCGTCCCTTGGGTCCAAACTTTTTGTCCCTTAACAATCCCCAACTTGCCTCTCAGAGGTATAAACTTATTTACACCTGGCCTTTCCCTCATCTCGCTTAAAGAATATCTCGCTTAAGTATAATGTTTACAATGATTTGATTACGAGGAAGTAAAATATGTTTAGGATAATTTTTGGCGTTGGATTAAAATCATCCTTGAAAGAAAACCCTTATTTTCGTTACTGTACTTCTAACCTTAATCGGAATATGATTAATCATTTAAAGTTTATACCTATATAACAATTTTTTTTAATTTTTCAAAGCATAAAAGGTTTTCACTATACTGCTACGAAAACGGCAGATTTTTATCACATGTGTTAAAAGGGTAAAGAAACTCTTTTTCTCCCTACGGAGTAAAAAAATCAGCTGAAATCGAGGACGTCAGCTGTTTGTTTCTTACTGTTTTAAAAGCAAGGTCTCTATAGAAGAAGAGAACAATAAGGTTAGCGAACTTCCATAAGACCTGTAGAGCAAAAGCTTGTGACGTCAATGCCGGAAAACAATGGTTAACGAGTGAAAATATAGCCCCAAACGAGGTGTCAGTAATATGTTCGTCTGATTGATCGAGATAAAAAGCGATATTGTAAAACGCGCTCAATTCACTAGTTTATAGTTAAATGTGTTCGATATATCAAGTGTTATTTACTGCCAGTTTAACCTAAACACAACTGAAGCAGACATTCAGCTGATTGTTTTAAATATCAAGAACAAGATCAAGAAAGCCTCGTGGGGAGAAATATGTTAAAAACAAGCTATGAATTTGGTTTTTTAAGAAGTTAGCGGAATATATCGAGTGGTTTAACGAAACTATACCTCGGCTCAAGAGCCTCGGTCGAAAAACTTGACATCGAACGAAATGCGTCACTTTAGTCCCTAGTACTAAAATATACTTTTCATCACTCTGTATACGAAAATTGCCCGTTACCGTACAGCTGAGATCTACGAAAACTCTCGATTTCCTTACGTCAAAACAAGTAATGATCAGCTGCTTTTTCGGTACCCAAACATTTCATTCCCGTACCCAAACAAACCATTTCCGTACCAAAACAAACCATTTCCGTACCTAAACAAACGAATTCCTTAATTTGACAGTTCAACCAGCTGACTTTATAAACTAAAAAAGACAGTTCAGCCGTATTATGTTTACTTATAGAAAAATTACTAAATTATGAAATGTTGGATAATTTTTTATGAGTTTGGTCACTTATTTGCATCGTGATGAAAAGTACTGTTCACAACTCGTCACAAAAGTACCACCATTTCGGGGCTCGATAGTGTTTTACTTGCTCGGCTTACGCCTCGCAAGTAAAACACTATCTTGCCCCGAAATGGGCTACTTTCGTGACTAGTAGTGAAATATACTGTAGCATACAAAATATTTCCTTCAATACTCGTGTCACGGATAAGTCCATATGCTGAAGAGGTTATGAGCGAGTATCAGTGTGGATTTCGCCCAAGAAGGAGTACAGTGGACCAGATCTTTAATATGCGACAAACAATGGAAAAAGCCTACGAATATAAAGTGGATTTGCACATTTTATTCATAGATTTCAAGCAAGCTTTTGATACTCTTTGTTTGAAATTCATTGTTGGTGACGGTGATTTTGTATTTTTATTTGAATATTTGCGGACGTTTGCCATCACTGATTAGTAAAAAACAAGTTTCACGGTGTTTCAGGATCTGGAATCTGATCCCGTCTCAGGTGGATAAAAACCTAGAACATAACAAGATTAGGAACACTTGGCCAGGATAATCTGGACAAAAATACAGCTAAAACAGAGAGCTGTAAAAGCAGTCACAAAAATACTATGCTGAAAAGAAAAACAAGAACACAAAATAACACAGAAATCACAAATGTCAAGAATCACCAGTCAGGAGAGAGCACGTCCACACCTGTGGACGTGCTAAGCTGAGCTGAGCTAATCTAGGTTATGTTCTAGGTTTTTTCCACCTGAAGACGGGATCAGATTCCAGATTCCGAAATGTCGTGAAACTTGTTTTTTGCGGCAAATGTCCGGAAAAATCGAAATAAAAATGTAAGCTTTTGATAGCGTCAACAGAGCGAAATTGTTGGAGTTACTTGAAGTTTTTGGTTTGCCAGGAAAGCTTGTCAGAATAGTCAAAATGACTTTGGAAAACACTAGCAGTTTGGTTACAGTAGGAGGAAAGACAAGTCAGGCCTTTAAAGTAACAAGAGGTCTATGCTCTATCAGCCTTACTGTTCAATTTGGTTTTGCATAAAGCTATGAGTAGATTGGACCTAAGAGGAAATATAACCCATAGAATGTATAAGACCCTGTTTAAAACACCCCAAGCTAAAACTGTATAAGACCCTAATTAGACCGGTGATATCAAACGGGTCAGAAGCCTGGTCTCTCAATGTAACGTCAGCCAACTCTTTGAGAGTTTTTTAAATGAAAATTATAAGAAGTAAATATAGAGCATGCAACCGCAAATTTACCCATGCTAAAACTCAGATAGTGGGGTGGGTGTGATGACAGAGTACTGGTGATCCGTTGTCCTCGCAGGAAGGCGCCACCTTGTTGGCTGGTAGCACTCAAGAAGGTTAACAAGGAATGTCCTCTTGCAGCTAGTTGAAGTGTTTAATGTGTTTACCCTTGAGGACCCACGGTCGATCATTTAGGCCTTACCAAATTTTCTTAAGTCTAAAACCTGATTTGATTATCTACTAAGTAAGAAAATTTTTAATAGGAATTCAGAAGCAACCAAGTGACCAGGTTTAGGCTATTATTAGCCAGAAGGGCAAAACACGTGACCAAATTCCTTACACATCATAAAAAAATAACAGGTCATCAATTAAATACACAGCAGTTATGGTACCATTTAAATTTTTAATAAATCCAAAACAACACAATTAAATATTTGGTTAGTTCAGTCTAAAAATTACTATGCAATGAGATCATTTATAACATGGCGCTTAGGCCTAGCTAACATGGGCCAAATCGCCTGAAATCAGTGCAAATTTGGGTCCACTAGACCGTAAAACAGATTGAGAATAAGTACAAGAAAATATGGTGGCCACCCAAAATAGCACAAATTATTAGGCCTACATGAATAGACATTAACATTAATAAAAACATTTCATTGAGCACAGAATAACAATATCTTAAATTAATAGCCAAGAGTACTGCTGGGCGGTTAAGTTTATTATTGTGAAAAATCACTGAATTTAGAAAAGAAAATAAAAAGTATGAGGTTGGGTGACTTATCGGTACAGCACAGAGTCCCAGTGAAAGGTCCGAAGTCCAATGGGCTGGTCCATGACTCGAAGACTAGAAGTTCAGGAGATCCGGAAATCCAGGAGTCTCGAAGTTCGGAAGTACGACGGTCAGCCAGTCCAGGTCCAGAGGCCGAAGGTAGAATAGAAGCAGAGTAGAAGGTAGAGAGAGGATGCTGCGCTGATACCAGGTGGTGGGGGTAGGCCAGGCGGCGTGTCAGGACGGCAACGACAAGTTGGCAGGCATCTCCCTCAAGGGTTTAAATTACTGCCAAAACTGAAGCTGTAGCCGTCTTCGATCCTGAAGTCGCTGTTAACACAATCGCTGCTGGGATGAGAAGGAAAAGGCGTTGTCCAAGTACACGATTTTTGGTTTAAACTTTCAAAACTTTTCCTGTTAAAAATTTAAATCTTCATTTTCCACCAATCGAAAATTGACATACAGACACCGCAAACGCAGACATTAGGCAGTGTCAGTCCCATCGAAGGTTCTAGACTCGAGGCATAATTTCATCGACACAGGCAAAAATATGTACTATATAACATGATTATTTTTCATCAGTGAATTGAGGAGCAGTCTTGGGCGCGCACCAATACTGGTGTTGTAAAACAATTCGGGTGATCAGGCCGAATCTATCTCCAAATGGGCAACTGGTGAAAATATCACGTTACAAGCATTGAGGGAAGCAGGGGAATGGCGACCAATTAGAACTGCAGAAGTGGATGAAATTCTGCAAGGTGAAGGACATTGTGCGGTTTGTAAAGGCACGAAGGATAAGCTGGCTTGGACATGCGGAGAGGATGACTGAGGAAAGACAACCAAAGCAGATTCTGAGACAGAACATTGTGGGGGTCAGAAGGAGGGGCAGGCCTAGAAGAAGGTAGATCCAAGAGCTGGAGGAGGACCTAAGAACTCTGGATGCTCGAAACTGGAGGGAGTTGGCAACGGAAAGAGATGTCTGGAGGCAAATAGAGGCGGAAGCCTAAGGCTACCCCGGCCTGAAGAGCTTCATAAGTAAGCAAAAAATATACTATTTTTATTCAGGTTTACCATTTGTTTATAGTTATATTTTGTTGAAATTCAAGCATTAACGTTTTTATTTGTAAAATAATAACTTGTTTAACACTCATTTCCTTGTTTGTTTTCAAATTTGAGATCAATACGAACAGCGAAAGACTTAAAAGTTAAAGTTGTATTAAATCTGCTGATTTTCTTATACTTGATATTCAAACCAATATTTAAGCCAGTTATTTTTTAAGAGTCGTGTTTCTTTTTTAGAATCAAATAGTCAGACACTTTCTATGACTATGAGTATTACTTAAAACCCCTTAAAAATATATTGTGTTGTTAAAAAAACATGAAATGATTAGTTTGTTCCCAGAATAACTAATATAAACTAATAAACTAAACTAATATAATCTTATCTTACAAAACTGTGTTTTTCCTTGTCTTGGGGTTTCCAATCTGAAGAAGAATCAAAACACAGAAACAATGGTTGCTTAGCTATGAAAATTTAAAATTGTGTTACTTTGATGTACGCTGGTAGATTTTCTATCTATTTCTTACAATATAGTATTTTACATTTTAAATCTGAAATATTTTGCTTAAGCATAATAATTACAGTAAAACACATAATCATCCACAAAGTTTAATCCTCTTCAATTTATTCCAGAAAACATCGAGTTTTTCTAATATAAAGTTAAAACTCAATGAGGCATAAATCTTTAAAATTTCAATATTCCTACGGATTTATTAATGCATTGATCGCGTTAACAGCAATGAAAAAGTTGCATCGTCTAGAGGGGAAGAAAAGTTTTAATAAGCGAGCATGAAAGGGAGGCAGATGTTGAATTATAGCACAATGTAAAACCCGCATAAATGCTCAAAGAAAAGCAAAACTAATAAGGAAGTGGAGGAAACATGGAGATGGGGGTATGAGCAGGCATTCATGTTTTTATATTAAACATTGCGTTGGAGAGTGCAAGGCGCTTTTTATTTCGTCGGAGGATGTTTGTTTTAATGTCCCAAGAAGGCTGTATTGTTGGTAGTAAAATTATTCAGATTTAAAAGAACCAAAGTATGCACTTTTTCAGGTAGAAATTTGCATTTTCGTCTAAAAAAATTATAATCATGTTTTGATTGAAGCGGATCTTTATGTTGTCTTATTAAATAACATATCTAGAGTACCTTGAGTTATGTTGCAATGATATGAAAATTATTTCTGTATGAAGTAAATAGATTACCCAATTAACCAAATACCACTTTCCTATCATGATATAGAAATGTTAAATAAAGAATATTCTCTCACCATCTTTCAATTTATTCACCCCTAATAATTTTTTACGTATTAGATTATACAATTTCCATTAAAATTTTAACTTCAAGATCACTGTAAACGAGTCATTTAATGACACCTACCTCTCCCATATATTGACAGGACTTGCTCGGACCAAAATATAAATTCTTAAAAACTATAATACATATCATACAAGTAAACGGCCTGTCTTGTTTATCTTTAGGACACTCTTAACTTTAGCCTATACAAAACTTTATCCATTCAACTTGTAACCAACTTTCGGAATGTAACAAAACACTCTAAAATGTTGAAACTTTTTCTCTTGTGCGTTTACACAAGATCGAGTAATGAAATTTTCTCCTTGTTCCTTGCTTCGTTTTTCATCTTTCCTAAGAAACTGTGTTGGTTTTTTTTGTTACACAAAACGTTAATGTGATTGGTTATACGATTGTTTTTCAGTCCATGATTTCAAGACGCTACTCCACAGATAAATTTCAGTTTATAAACCGCAATATAAGAGGAACTCGGCACAAGGTATCAATAGTTAGTAACGAAGGGGAACTTTTAATAACCAGAAGATGTAACATTGAGTTATGTTTCGTGGAAAAGAATATTCCTCATTAAAACAACACAAATTGAATTAGGAAGCGGGAGCTTTTAAAACCGAACCCCATGGGGATGAAACCAGACTCAGAGGTTTTTGAAACTGAGTAAGCAATTGCATTAGGTAGTACAACCGCATTACTTTAGCTTTCGGTTACTACGGACATAACATTTCTATTCAAAACAGATTTTCTTTCTGTTTAGTTACGTTTGAATATTTGTTCATGAAATTTTGAATTTTATTATTATGAGGTATAACGTTTAATTTTAAGCCCCAATATAGATTATTACAATTTGATTTTTCGTTTGATTTTCTTGTTAAGTATTTGTAATTAATGCCTTTAGGCTTATCCAGTACATCTTACACTGTAAATTACAGTACTGGCGTACGAAAATCATGTTTCATATGTTTGCCACATACATTGCGCTATGAGTGTAAGGTTGCTTTTGTGAACTTCCACCTTTAAATTAGGGTTAAATTTTCTCAAGCCCATAAACTATCCAGTCCAGTTTTTCTTCCCTGTGTTTTCCTAAAAAAACATCTAGAAAATATCATACATGCTACTAAAAACCACAAACAATTATGGTTCTTTTCATAACGACTTATTATCATATATGGCGACAATATCATTATGGCATATTAAGCGAGCATGAAATGTTTAACTATGGCAGAGGCAAATGTTTAATTATGGCACAATTTAAAACCCGCATAAATTTTCAAAGAACTACAAAACTAATAAGGAAGAGTAGGAAACATGGAGGTGGGGGTATGAACAGGCGTTCATGTTTTTATATTCTACATTGCGTTGGAGAGCGCAAGGCACTTTTTATTTCGTCGGAGGATGTTTGCTTAGTGTCCCAACAGGCCTGGATTATCGGTAGTGTAAAACAGTTCAGCTTTAAAAGAACCAAAGTATCAGAGTGATCAAAGCAATAATAAACAAAACCTATCATCATTACATCCGTTAAATCAGAAAAGTATTTTACTGATGGTCTTTAGAGTTTACCTATCTGATTAGAGTCCTCCATGATTATTCAACATCTATGACAAAATATTTATTCATTTTCTAACCGTTTGTTTTTATGAATGCCTTAACTTCGATTCGGACTTTACCACCCACCTTCCCACTAAAAAATGCTACAGGTAGCTTTGAAACCGATTAATTGAACTACGATGTAAAGGGTATTTTAAATACCTATACGGATTTAAGGTTCAAGCCGCCATATTGCAGAGTACAGCATGTGTCACGGTGGCTCTCGAGGGGTCCGTCTGTTTTAGGGGAGTGAGAGGTTTCCACCCCAAAACGGTTTAGCCACCCTCGCGACTTCCTCCGTAGTCTTGAGTCATCGCGCCTTCCGTCATCGACCTGCTGATAAATAACCAACTAAGCCACCGTGTTATCTTTATTGTATGTTAAATTCAGACACGACTTATGTGAAAAAAGAAAAAATCTGTCCTCATGTATGTTTATTCATTGATTGATTCCGGAACATCCATTTACGATAATTTAAATCGTTACAGTATGATGAAATTGTAAGGTACTGAGTTTTATTTACTATGAGATATGCATTTCACAATTCAAGAGAATTTATTGCACTACCTCAGAGATTTGATCGCAAACTCCAACAAAAATGACAAATCGAGACAAACACCGTGACTAGGCCAGACAAACTTCAAATAATGGGAAAACTGATTATTTTTGAATCGTTAATGTAAATCGCCTCTCCTTGTTAACAACATTTTTTTCATAAATAAAACTATACAAAATTCTTTTTTTAATAAAGATAAAGAAACGTATTTAACTTCTTGACCATTATGTAAATATCCTCAAGAAGTAACTACTTTATATATATCCTTGCATTAAAGAGTTGTACTTCATGATGTAATGGCAGCAGAGTTTTAAAACCTCCCCGTTAAAAAGAAGATGAGCTAGTGGCAGCTGCAGCACGTACGTATTTCCTAACTTGCTTCTTACTTTTATCATGAAGGTGCAAGGATATATATATATATTTTTTATGTGTTTTTTAAAGGTGTATGAAGTTTATTGTTATTAGTATTGAGTTATTTAATTACAGTTTCTATCATTTCGTTATTGTTGGATCCTAAGTAAAGATTAAATCTATAAAAGGGTGTCTTTAAAGAAAATAGCACATACAACATATTCGATAGGCCTACAAGAAGAGTTTCAGCTTTGTCAGTCATTCAAGAAACTTAAGTTATTTCAATAAACTTAAGAATCATTGCAGATTTAGGTTGCAGAAATACGTCTCTCAAATGCAACTCTTTCATGCTTCAAACATTTCGATATAAGATTCTAAATTGAGTTCTTAGCGAGGACTAAGAGGAGGTTCTTTCCTGGAATATTTGTCCTGAAATATTTTCAACAAACAGAATTTTTGTTGTGACATAGTGAATCTAACGGTACATAATTTACATGGAATACTTAGGTATGTTTTACATTGATCTTCCAGGTATGTGTAGTATAAAATGTAAAGACGACATAATTTATTCTCACAATCAGGCAACTATTCAGAATCAAGCGAAGAGGGTCCTGCATATCAATCGACATCACTCTCAATCTGTAATGGGTTGTTTGTAAGACAATTTTGTTGGTTTCTTATTTAAGTGTATTAAAATAATTTATTCTAAGAAATCTTATGTCTTATTCTATGCATACTTTTTAAACTGTGCAGTGTAAATTAGTGGCAAACGTGACAAAACAACTTTTCAAGTGTTTACACTAACGATTAATTGTCCCTAAAAGAGGTAATATATCTTTCTTTGATAGCTCTCTACGATGCGTTGACATTATTTTACACTTCTAGATAGGTGTTAATAGGTGTAGACATTAATGCTATTGAACTAATCACTTTGTGAACGATTTGAGAATGACCATGCCATAAAGAACCAAACCATTGCTATGAAAAAAAAACATGATCCAAACTATTTATTACAGCAATAATTCAAACCAAATTCGACGAAAAAGTTATTGAGACACTAGTCCTTGCCACCCGTCCTTCGCACGTGTCGATTGCATTAGTTATCTTCTGCATTTCGATCTAATTTATGTGATAAGAGCAAGCAAATAAATATTTAGTAGAAAGTATTTTAGAATTGCAGTGTATAATTTATTTTGATGTAATCCGTTATCCAAATTTTAAAAATCAAAATGTTTGGAAAAAATATATTGTTAAAATGTTGTTCGGAGAAACGCTAAATGTTAAAATATTTCATTTGAAAAGTTGCAATTCTCGTGTTTTACATTACATTACATTACATTGCTTGAAATGGCGACCTACCCAGGTTAATAAATAAATGGGGATTTCATTAATAAAATAAATTAAACAAAATTGTTCGTGCCGTGACCAGGATTCGAACCTGGGTTATTGCGGCCACAACGCAATGTCCTAACCACTAGACGATCACGGCTGTGCGAACTTGTTCCAACAGTGGGTAAAACTTGTTTATAATGTGCCTATTGGCCAACTTGATAATTGGGTTAAATACGAGTATTAATATCGTTAATACGTACGAGTGAGATATCTGTGAGCGGGAGAGAAAGGGGGAGGGGCAAGGTCGATTCGCGTTGTCTGCAGTAGTTAACTTATCGTATCCATCGCCAGTTAATTATTATTTTTATGCAAATAATCTTCAGATTAATGAATAATTACATTTTTAAAGAAATCCCTTTTAGTAAACTAGGATAACGAGAGTGGATAGGTTCAACCTTTGATAGTTGTTATTGGAAAGGTCTTTGAATTCTTAACAATGTAATGAGTTAAAATATCATGTCCAATTTGAATAAATTCTTCTAGATACTGTTGTAGCCTGTCAGTGATATTTAGAACTGTCATTTTTGATCGAATTTTTCTCTGCATATTTTTGTGATATGGAGACTTTTTTGTATTATTAATTGATAGTTTAGTTTAAACACCTGTTTTTACATAGCCTAAGTATTAGGCTACAAATACCATTGCGTTACTTGGATTTGAAATATAATTTATCGGAAACAGTAGGAATAAAACGTCTGAACTTGCATCGTATAATACGCTGGAGTGGTTTTGAGAACCCGGCAAGGGTAAAAATTGCTCTTCGAAGAGGAAAACCTTTCAGCGGCTTAAATGGAACTTTGATTGGATTCAATATTTATTCCTTCAAGACTTTCAGAACTTCTGCAGTATTCTTGAACTGAAGTGATCTGGGTCTTTTCAACCACATTTGTATATGTCAATAATAACCTGTCTTTCAGGAATTTCAATAAAATTGCAAATGCTTCTGAAGAATAGTTGAATTTTACCTCTTTTATTTTTGAAGAATCGATATAAGGAATTTTGCAAATCGTTTAAAATGTTCATAAATAATCAAAAACAGAACAAAAGGACATAAAGCAATCAAGCATAGATTCTTACAGGTAAAATAATGGAAAATTTATTTTCTATTAATTGTAACGCTAATATTCTATTACGTGTTTTATTTATTCTTTCCCTATGTCATTGGGGTTTACCTATATTTCTTGAATAGACTACCATATTTTAGAATTATTATGAGGTTTAAACATAAACAATACCTCAGTATCTTGCGCCATGTCCATTTTTCTCCATGCATTACGAGTAACGTGGTGTAATTTGTAAAAATAAAATATCTATAGAATGTTCGCTGGCCTGCCGAATAAGGTTCAGTCGATCATGTACTTATATTTACTGCAAAAAGCCCGTTATGCGTGAGTTAGTTTGGGCATCAACAATAGTACTATCGAGAATTACCTATAGATTTGTCGAGGGTATGTTCTGTATCCAAACAAATTAGCTCTCTTTCAACTCCCTCATTTCTTCCCCTACCTTAGAGGGCTGCAACGTCCCAGTCAATAAAGAAGTTTGCATAATGAGTCATGCAGCCCTCGGGGAAATCTGCCCTCGTACCCAACCTGCCCCTTGCGGCGTTAAACATAGGGTTCAAATGAAATCATTTTTATTTATGCATAAGTATTTGATATTCTGTGTCTCGTCCGCCTGTCCCTGTCCCTGTAAGATGTGATGTGATTGGTTGGGGTTGGATCGTTGACGGGGGATGCGGGGTTGAACACCTTAAATATGATTGTAGCAAAAACTGTCATATGGAGCGCAATGTCATGCCTTGAACGAGATCGGTTGTATTGCTCCTGTAAATATATACGTCATTCACTGCCCTAGAGTGATTTCAAGAATACTTAGAAAATAACTGAAAAAATATGTATGACTCAAATATTTTTAGAAAAACTTTGTCATAACTCAATTTAGTAACTCAACTTCTTCTGTTTTTTTTTCATTTTATTCAGCCGAATAAAGTGCTCTAAAAATATTTTACTCATAACCATTTCATTGTTTCTCATCGACCTAATATTGGGAGATGGGACTTTTTACTAGACCTACTCACGTTAGCTGATGATGATAATATTCAGGCCTTGATAAATACTAATTGTAGCTAATTGTTAGATTTGGAGATATGTTTTTTGATATATTAATCGTTCATTATTTTTTCCATGCAACTTCTTATCAATCATACTATAGAGTTTCAGAAGTAATACTTATAAAATAGCACCATTAAAAGTTATTTAAATTGGTCATTTATTTATCATCAATAGTTTAGTAGAGTTATTAATTTCTCAAATGGTTCAAAAAGAAATGGTTAAGACCTCTTGACACCAAGACTAGTGAAGACCGATTACTACAAGGTATTGCACTTTGGTGGTGAATTCGGTGACTGTGTGTTGTCCTTTGGGGCATATAGAAACGTATATTTAAAAAACAAAAAAAATAAAATAAAACATAAATAAATAAAATTAAGAAAATATATTCAATTATGAATAATAAAGATCTATTAATTATGTAACTTGAGGGTTGTCGTGATTATTTTTCCACTTCCTATACTTAAACGTTTGTAGTGCTCTACTTCAAAAGCTAATCATATATGATGATGTACAAAACCACTAAACGTGTATTGGATTTGAAGATTTTGAAGGTTGTTTTGTATTTCTTTGTCAAATTGTGCTAAGAGAATTGACATTTAATTTATAAAGGCAAAATAATATTGTTCTTAATATCCTTGAATGCTAGTACGCCCTGTGGACTTATATTTAAGTTATTCTTATATCAAAATCGGAATGTAAATACAGTAGTTTCAGTTAAAATGTAAGGTAGGGTGAATACATTCTAAAAGGGATACTTTTATGAGTTGCCGTTACGGATATATTACATTTAGCCTTTTCCTGGAGATCAGTTCGATAAAAGTTCGATCAAGTTTTAAATAATCAACCAAATAAAATATTTATGTTCATCCCAGATTCCTCTTTGGAGAAACAAAGTTTGACTCTGGAGCCTTAAAATTGTTCATTTTCAATACTATTACCAAGTTTAATTTTTATTTGTAGAAACAATTTTTAACGTGTTGACAACTTGCTTAACATGCGTAGCAGTGAACAAGTAGACCCGCGCGCTCACTACCTCATCAGCAACACAAATTAGACTACATATAAATGCGCAACTCGTGCTGTGGGTAACACAGTGACTTTTATTGTTTGTTGAGCATATGCACATTTTTATATTGTTGTTTTTTATCCTCTTATACGTACAGATCGGTTGGTTATATTATATTTTACGCTGGTCAATAACAAATGAATTAATTAAGAGTGATGGTCAGAAATAAACACAACAAAGTATGCACACTAAATACGTAAATTAATCGAGAAAGTTTAAATTGGTCGATATAGAAATTTGTTGATAAAACAAATTCAAATGTTGCAAATATAACATGTTTTGTATAATGTAAATATATAAAATTTTGCATGGGATTAACTCTAAATTATGTTGTATGGTATTAGTTTATTACTTAATAATGTTATCACCATATTAAATCACATGCTTTTTTATTGGCAGCCACTTAAGCGCCATAAATCACCATGAATAAGTTTTAAAATAAATTAATGTATGTTTAAAGTGTTATTTTTACTGAAATATTTTAGCTTAACTTGTATTCCAAGAGTAAACGATGTCTCAGGCAGCAAATAGTATGTTGTACACATTCTTCCTCATTGCCAGGCGTATTTTTTAAATCTTTGTATTTCCTTGAGCTTATTTAAAGAATTTTCTGCAGTCTTTTCTGCAATATAACAATCTGTCA
Source organism: Flexamia atlantica (assembly GCA_035578135.1). NCBI lineage: Eukaryota > Metazoa > Arthropoda > Insecta > Hemiptera > Cicadellidae > Flexamia > Flexamia atlantica. Next base: position 61,405,864 of record JAQJVK010000005.1, read on the forward strand.
AGTATTTTCATCAGTTTCTCCCTTCCCTACCATAGCCAGAGGATATTTCGATATTCTATTGTAAAGGACTTACAATATGAAAACTCCCCCAATATTGATTACGTTCTTCTTGTACAATATATTCTTAACTATCGTATTTTTTAGCAAGAAAGTCACAATATACAGTGCTGCGTTAAGCTTATTTTAGTTATCAAAGCTGCAAGAAAAAGTGATAATTACAAGAATTTCACTGAAGAGGTCAGAACATTTTGATTTGTCAACTCAACATGCGTACTAATAAAATACAAAGACCAGTTTACTATCCGACTTTTTCTTAGATGTTCAAAACGTTTTAATTAATATTATTGCTTTAATTAAATCAAAACTAAACCGCAGTTAAACCTTTCCCCACTTGCCAAAACACGAGGCATAACAAGTACTTTACTTTGCAGTCAAATTCTACATTTGTTAGAGGCAAAGTAGTGTGGATTTGTTTGTACAAAAAATCTAAAACCTAACAGGTAATTGGAAAACAAGATTTGCTCTTAATCCCGTCCATTGTTAACGAGGGTTTCCACCGGATAATCCCAGTCTGCAGCTTCGTCCCACCAATGCAAGGGGTTTCCCGCCGACCGGAACAACTGTATCGCCCGCACACAGCCTCGCAGCTGATCGCGCGATACTGGCTCGCGTGGTGGCGCCGATAACATTAATCAACGGCGATGTGAAAACGAGTACGCACGCAGCACGCTGATGTGAAGGAGTAAATTCATATTTGGAAGGGCTAAAACTACCAATTAAATAAATCCCCAAATTTTGAGCTTTGTGCCGACCAAAAATGGGAATATGAGCATTCCGATTAATTTCCTCTGCTCACTTACCAATCACACCATGGGAAATAATATCTCTACCAAAGTTAAAAAAAATCCTAGACAATAATTGCAACCGCTAGATTGCAACAATTTTCTTAAGACAACGTACTTTGATTCAATTATTCAATAAATGCAGTCACAGTCACTATATTGAAAAGTTGTCAATCTGTTAAAATTTATAGAAGCTCAACCCTTTTTGCACCGGCGATGGGCTTTTGCCATTTGACTATATATATACAGTGTGTAAAAAAAGTCCGTCCCCCCTCTTTAATTTTTTTGTTTGTTAAGACAAACAATTAACCTTTGGGTAATGATACTAACTCAAGCCAAATTATTCTTTGATGTTAACAAAAATTTTGAGTGTCCCCCAAAAATGGGGGATTTTGGGGGCAACTCAACATTTTCAAATGCAAACCCCTATCGAGTGACCCTTCATTTTAAAGAGCTTTAAAAAAATAGGCGAGTGGTGGAGGTTGGGGGTCACTAACGTGTTTCTGTCAAAGTTGGTAGCTTGTCAACGTTTCAAGGAGTCATATTCAAAACTTTGAAAAGCTGCCAATTTTTATAGAAACCCGTTAGCGACCTCCAACCTCCACCATTCGCCTATTTTTTTTAAAGCTCTTTCAAATGAGGGGTGACTCGATATGGGTTTGCATTTGAAAATGTTGAGTTGCCCCCAAAATCTCCCATTTTTGGGAGACACTCAAATTTAAAATTTCACCAAAAGAGACCACTTTTTCATTTAATAACATTTTTTCCAGGGTCGTTTGATTTTTAAGTCACCAAAGGTGAATTAAAACTCCAAACGTCCTAGACGCCAGGACAAAAATATTAAAGAGGGGGGAACGGACTTTTTCTTACACACTGTGTATATATATATATATATATATATATATATATATATATATATATATATATATATATATATATTCAAACGAATAGTTTTTTTGCTTTTGGGTATCCCTAAACAAAAAGTCATCATGGTCTTGGGCTTAAGTCTTACCATGAGACCTACGGTAATAGCTTCTTTCCTATAGGGGAATTTCGCTAAAATAAAAATCATCATGAATACAAAGTCTTAATAGTTTCACATCCAAATCTCTTCTCTATATTCTCAAATTACAAAAATAATACTTTATGCAAAACATAAAATCCTACATAATATTTAGTACATATAAAACAAATTTCAGATATCACTTTTTCAACAACTCCAATAAATTATGCAGTAGACACCGCTTGTGGATTGCGATAAATTTAAAGATAGAATAGGAGGTACTTAAGCTGTTGTGGCGGAATATTAATGGCGTGAGTCTTTTGTGTTTTGGCGAGAGGGGGTCTCGGGGTGAAAGGGAGGGGGGCGAAAAACGACACGTCACCAACAGGACAAGGTGGAAATCCACCACCTGACCTGCGAGAACGGAGGGGGTGTGGGGAAATATGAACTTGCTATTCTTATAACCACTGTATCCCTTATATATACTATTTTTAAGTTTGAAAAGTTTTTTTTGTAATTTTAAATTGTTGATATCAGTTGAAAAATATGATCTAAATCAAATCAAATCACACATTGTTTTGGATTAAAATAAACATATATGCTTTTCGTTCCAGCTTATTGCGTACAAAAATAAAATCCAAATACGGGTTTTATGCTAGTACGTATAGTGTTAAAATAATTCCCATGTTCTAAGCTTTTATAATTAAAAATTATTTATGGTATGAAATTACGACATACATTTTCACATAGACGTCTAAGCACTTAGTACATTAGTAAGTAAATCTTTATTTTTGTATTGACATATTTCTTGGGCTTCCTTTTTCTTGTTTTAAATCGAATTGACAATGAACTAGTCACTTCTATATAAGGTATGAAAGAAATCTATGTTAATTGGTTCCTCATAACATTAAGATTAACGTTTATTTTCTTGTTTTATATTATTGTACTACATAACAATAATACCAATTCCCTTCAGGTCAAAACTAAATTTCACTCCTAGTGGACGCCAATATAAATATCAGTGAAAAGTAATCCGATTTTCCATAGCTACGCATTAACCCATTATTGGCTGATGGAAATGGTGTTCCATAAATCCGCAATATGACGTCACAGCCGCAAATCACCGGAGATAATGGAAGGTGTCCGGAGCTGCATCCGATCCCGCACACTGTCCGTCACAGCCGAATAGCGAAAAGAATACTCGTTTGTAATTATTTAGATTTTTCCACGAAATAAACATGATGTTTTCACAAAAAATTGTATCATGAAAATTTGAGGAAAGTATGATATTAATTTGTTAGTTTGAATGAATTTAGTAAGTGGGAATGTGAAAATGAAACAAATCTTGTAATTAGTCTATTCCCTTTAAAGATTAGTGAGTGACGCGTAGGAGGGTTAATCCACCCCAATCGTGGGTCGAGCTCGACAGTAGAAGCTCACCCCTTTTCGCGCCGGCGATGGGCTTTTGTCATTCGGCGCGGGAACAAAAGGTGTGGAAGACATTAGGCTAAGAGGCTCATTTGGTGGGAAGTCTTTTTGATAATTATATAAATAGCTGGAGAAGGATTCGAGTAAATACATATTTTGAGTATAGTCTAAGTACTTACAATTACTCTGCGAATATTACGCTTAAAACCAACTGCATAAAACAGACCAGATGCTAATTGAGAATTGTCGTGGTAAGAGGCCGGCACACTTTATTTAAATGTATTGACCCAAAACCTTACACTAGATTCAATATCCGTTGTTTTAATTACTTGCTGCAATTAAGGGGGAATGGTTTCCTAACTGAAAACACAGCGAAAGTTATGGAACTTATGTTCACATTGGCCAGTCTGTGTGGGATTTTTCTGCCTTGTTTTGGTCTCTTCTAATATGTGTGTTCAGCTGGGTGTCTGCAATGAATATATCAACATAATATTGTTAATAATAACGTAGTAAAAAAAAACTGATCAAATTTGTTTTAACTGAACCGCTAATTCATCCAAGAAAATTAACGAAAACATCTGCATTTTTAACTTGTGGTGTTAGATTTAAACAAATAATTATTGATTAACACTTTCTGAAACTAAAATAAAAATGAACACTGACTAGCGATGATGTGGTAATTATGAGTTACACAGTTCCAGTTCATTTACATAGGATTAGCGAATAATTTCGTTACAGGCTGTAACAGCGGGGAGCGTGGAAGAGGAGGATGTCAAAACTCTAATAACATTTCCTAAACATGCAATAACATTACGTTGTCCGCATGTCCACCGGCTTCACAATCGCGTTAACTTTTCACTTTGATAATCTCTATCCAGAACCAGACTTTAGTATCAAATGACGATTATTATTATAAAGTAATGTGGAAAGTAAAATTGTAGACCTTAAGTAAACGCTGGTGGTAAAACACAAAGTATATATTTGAACCAATAACTTGCAAACAAAATTTCGCAAAACGCCCGCATATTCATGGTTGATTAAAACAATTGAAATGTCATTGATTAGGGCCAGTGTTAACTTTTATTGTTAATATCGAAGATAAAAGTTCAAAGGGATACGTGGCTTCAGATTTATTACAAATTCAGTGTATTTTGAACCATTTAAAACCTAAATATTTTGTTAAATTCTTTAAAATAAGTAGGCCTATTTCATTTAGTTTGGGTTTTTTAAACTCCTCCTACAGTTCTGGGCTGATTTTATATGTCATTGAAAAGAACACGACATGATGTTTTGCAGTAAATAAAATTTGCGAATGTCAGGCTTTAAGGAAAGAAGGTAGCCACCCTAAAAGTCATTTTCGTATACATCCATAATATTTAATTTTGAGGAATTTGAATTGAAACAGCTGAATGGAGTAAATACAGTTTTAATAATATTTTTGAAATTTAAATCGTTGACTGGCCATAAGCATTTAAGATAACAAATTAAAAGTGAATATTCTATAAAAAGGAGTTTTTATCCTTATAATTATTGTTAAATAGTAAAGACATGGATTGAATTTGGTCCCAGGATGTGTAAAGCTGAAAATTTGTTGAGAAAGTTATTTAAAATATTTAATTTTTTAAGCTACCTTATATGCACAAAAAAATGTAATGTTTATTTAAGCTTTTAACATTTAAGAATACGGTAATTTATCTTAAAACTTTGTTTGGCTTTCATTTTAATCCCGGCTCAAAGGCCTTAACACATGCACTCGTTCATTTCAATCCTTGCCTTGTTTGGGACCCGGAGTTCCCTCCCACCCTTCTTTGCCAGGGTTTCCTTTGTCTCCTGCTGCAATGACTTAATGTGATCCGAAATCAATACTTAGGCGAGTTGCCAGAGTGATTTTGAATTAACTGCCTTCTGCCCCTTTTCAACTTCCCCCCTCTCCACAACAGAAGGATCACATCGCATCACGTGCCAACAGAGATTTGACTTAACGAAGGTTATCGTGTTACATTGTGTAGTGTTGAGATTAAGTAGCCTCTCGCTCGAAAGATAATCGTGTTTCTGTATGGTGACGAATCTGCGCCCCCTTTATGAAAATCTTGTATTGTTTATAGCTGGACTAGATTTTTACTCTCAACTCTTTATCTTAATTTCATAATTTGCAAGCAAAGAAGTTCACTAGCTTTTTCTGTCTGTTTAAAATTTGTTTAAATTACCATACAATAGCAGTTTCACCTTAATGTTGACTGGATCGTGTACATAAAATATAAAATCTATTTTGATTTCATATGAGTGATTTCCAAGTGAAGGAAGTGACTTAAATTCAAGTTACATGCTTCCATGGAGATTATTGTTCTTTTACCGAGTGAAGAGAAAAACTGAGAATGAATTTAGTTGAAAAAACTAACTTCTAGAACTCCATACTCTTTCCATTTTCCAGACGACACGAGTGTAAACTGAGTATCTTCGAATTAGTTGACATGCTTTCAGTGAAGTACATGTAAATGAAATTTTGTTGGAAAGTAATTTGACGTAACGTTTAAAGATCAACGAAACCTAAAATAAAATCCGTATAAATGTATATCTGGTGTTTTATTTACTATCTATCAATCCACTCTCTAAAGTACAGAACACATAGCTGTATTAAAAAAAATGGAAATGGAACAGAGGTTCAAAATACTTGATGATGGAATACCTCTAGCTTTGCATTTATCTTCGACCAAGATAATTATTTATCCAGGATAACTGCTCAGTTGTAATAAGGACTATACAATAAGTAGGTAAGAGAATGCTAATTAAAATATATTTCATGTCTTCAATTTAATTAATTTCTTTATTTGAATAACCGAAACCAGATAACCGTCAAGACATGTCCGTATTGTCTTACCGTAATAACCGTAGTTGGTCCTCAACAACCAATATTTTTTAAACTGGATTCATCTTACTCCTATAAGACAGTCAATAAGGATATGAATGATTAAGTACAGTTATAAATTATATAAAAAGTAGCAGATAAAACTTTTTGATACCTCCTGAATATATCCAATAATCAATTCCAGTTCGTCTATACAAGGTGCTTAAAAAGCCTAAAGTGACCTAAGGGCTGTCCATTACTCCTCCCCCAAACATCTTTTAGATATCAAAGGCCGGTTAATCTCTTCGGAAATCAATATAAGGTCTTGAAGGGGAAAGAACATTTTATCCCACTCGACTTCCCTTGTGACTTAAATTCTATTTCCTGGAGCCAAAATTACTTTGGTCTGGCTATGACGCTTTTAACCGGTCCATAACTTTTGTCTTGTTTTTATAAAAGTAATAAACTTTGTTAATGATTGAGACCAGAGTTTCCGTCAAGTCAGTTGCTAATTTCAATCTGTCACTTACAGATGTAATAGCTTTGAGAAAATAACAAAACTCTTTAGCTTTTATTCACTAAATTATTTTGATTTGTATGAAATTAGCTCGTTACATTTCCTTTAAATGTTGTGTTTATATAAGAACATATACATATTTTGCTCCGCATTTTCTATAATTTACTCTTTAGTAATATGTTACATAGGTTAACACTTCGGCACATTGTCGTTGGAAATATCGCGCCATTAACTGGTTGCACCTTACTTAATTAAGATACGAAGTTGTCGCTTTTTTTGTTTATGCCAACGGCATTTTTAATGCTTAACTCGTATTTTGCGTATTTACGTCAGTAGCTTTTACAAGAGTTATTTGTTGCCTTATTATTTTGCAATAGAAAGCGATCCAAACTCATATCATTTTTTTCTGGGAATTGAACCTTTGATCTCTTGAACCGAGTTCCATGACGCTAACCTTTATCCAACAACACAGCAACCCAATACTGTTGTTTTATTTAAATAAAATAAAGATGAAAGTTTCACCATCTGAAGTTAAAAGGTTCTAGACTCCCCCGTAAAAATGGAAGCCCATTTATTAGAGCATTCTTCCCACATTTAAGTTCAGAATAGTAGGCCTATGACCAACAAGCAAAAAAATATAATCTTATTTTTGGGTAAAGATAAAAACAAACAAAAGACTCATTATATTAAACAACTGAATTCATTTTATCACCTCTGCATTGCTTGCTCTCAGCTAAATAATACAGATCAGTACAAACACTGGAAGTGTACACATGTGAATATGCAAACGCACAGGCAGACATTTCACGCAGTTGGCCAAACCCAGAGTAATTTTATAATACCGTAGTATTTTATTTTGAACTCTCAGTGTGCAAATGTACCAACCATGAGTTGTAGCAGAAGCCGAGACAAACATGTTACATCAATGGTTCACAACCATACCCAACGAAATCTACAATTTTTGTCAATTTCATTTAATATTCCAAATTTTGTTAGTGCCTTGTACGACGACAGTGAATATTGGTTTGCACTATGGTTTCGAGCTCTTTTCCTCTCCGAGGATCACAGGGGGTCTATTGCACAATAAATTACAAGTTAGTGATATCTGTAAATCATCCAATCAGAGTTGGTATTTCACTGATATTGTTAGCTTGGGATTTCGGGCCCCAGATTGATCCAAGGTTCTAAACTATGTTGATATTTTTCTCTTGGTTATAAATGAGTTATAAATTATATCCAACAAGAAGTTTGCTATAAATACAAAAATTAAAATAAAATAAAAATTGTTCATGGCAACAAGATCTGAGTTTAGTTTAGTTACAATACTTTTCTCAACTTAAAAAAAGTATTGGCATTGATACACTAAAAAAGTATATACCCTCTTAAATAGTATTACAAGTTAGGATAACGTTCGCCATTAAAGCGTGGGCTATTTTAAGTTAAATAAAAATCAAAGATGATCTGATCAAAGATGGCGGATTTTTCTACTGGCTAAGGCCAAAAGATTAATTTGCCAAGATCATATTGGTTTTTGGAGTTGTTAACTTAAACACTAAACAATAATTGCATAGTTACTGAAGTTTACATATAAATTAGTTCGTACAAAGCTTCCTGTCAGATAAGACTAGTGCACGCCCTTTAAACGCCATTTTCGCGCTGTCGAACGCCTGAAGTCAGACAGCGCGCGACAATGGTCGTCCCCCTGCAGCCGTTCAAAAACCCATTTGAGGCGCGCAGGGAAATGGAGCACCTGCCGAAATGGATTTAAAGGGCTTTATGCGTGTTGTGAAGTGCCTTTTGTGGAGTGTGGGATAAACAGATTTCCCCGAAATAAAACGCGAATACACTCCCTAGCGCACAAGGGAGCATTGTCAACATTTTTCGTAAAGCGTTCTTGGTACTTATTATGGTTTTTTCTGTGTTAACGTAATTGTAATCGAAATTTCAATTCAATTAATGATTTTGATATTCGTGATAAAATGAAAGTTACAGTAATAAATACTGAATATCAAAGTAACAATTTAAATTATTTTCTATCAAATACTGGTTAAAATTATATGCATTGGTTGCATAGCTTGTTCAAACTGGTTTTTTTGGTGTAGGTAGTTTTTTTACAATAAAATTGTTATTTTATTAAGACCGGTATAATGTCATTAATCTTTCAAATGGATTTAATAAAATACCCTTACAGTTCAACGTGTTAATATATAAATATTTAATAAATAAAGGAGTTTTCTTGAAATAAATTCTTATTTTATCTAGCGATCTTTTACAATCCTTCAACACGCATTTTAATATTACTCCGGTGATTATTAAGGATGTTGCAATGTTTTTCTTGTGGAAATTGAAAGGTTTCAGCATAATCAACCAGTGGAGCAGGACGCACTGTTGTTTCCGTTCAACCAATCACGTCCCACCAGTCACGGATCACATAATCTGGTCACACAGCGAGATTGGGACATCGCCAGGGGTTGTTGATTCACACAAAAAATGCCTCTAAATTTTGATTTTTTTGAAAGAATTCTACTTATTTACTCTTTTTACTAAACAACATCTAACAAAACGATTATATGATAAAAGGTGAAATCAAAATATTTCAGATTCATGCTTGACATTATCTTCTTATAGGCACACTGGAAGTACTTGTAAGCACTTCTGTGTGACGCACAAGGCAACAAACGTTTTTTTTTAGGATTATGGTGTTGATATTTACTTAATGGAATTTACTTTTCTACCTTGATGTTCACAATATTAAAATACCTCAGTAAAATGAAGCTTTTGGATTAATAAGCCAATTATTGAAAACACAATTAATGATGTAGTTAAATTGGTCGGTATCGGTCAAGAAAAATAAACTGATTGAATGAACGAAGTATTCGTGAGCCACTTGATGATAACAGTTAATATTTTGAAAAAATCACTCAATTTTGATTTACCTTTCGTAATAAGCAAATTTTATTAAAATCAACAACCGCGGTTACTGACTGTTATGTCACACTTAACGACAATATTTTCAGTTCTTATACAACTGTCATTTTATTAAATTTCTTCTTAATTTTACTTTTACATACAGACACATGTACAGCACTCAGCTTCCCTGTAGCCGTGGGATCTGACACATGAGTTCTCAACTAGGAGCAACCTTTCTGTCGAACTTGAGCAAATTACTATTCACCCTCGTCGTGTACGAGGGGAGAAGTTTGTTGCAAACTTCAACTGTTGTCAAATAATTGGGCTCGTCCGGCGCCGCGTGCCGTCAGGAGGCGCGAACATGGCCGGGGTAATCTTTGGGCGAGCGGAAAAATTATTGGTTTGTTGTCTGTTCTGTGCTGTCTACTGTGAGTCAGGTTGCCTCAAGATACTTCAGATGTTTGTTATTTGTATAATTTCAATGAAAGGTAATGTTTCTGTGTATTAAAATCATTTTCATTTGTTATATTTTGAGATTATTTAAGCGTTTTAATTTAGTTCTAACAAAGAGAGAGAGGCTTTATTTTGTTATACATAGTCAAGTTTTTATTCAAAATGTGTATCCTCTCTTATGCGAATGTTATATTATTTAAAAACGTTACTTAAAGTGGTTCGAATATAGTAACTACATTCTGAATTAAAGTTAATATATTAACTTTGACTAAAGTTTCAAGTAAACTTTTTCAGCAGACAAAAGCTTGAACCTTTTTATATATTAATTATTACTCAAACTTCCTCAGTGGTCTGGACTTACTGCAAACTTGGCTTTCTTGTTCTCCCAGTTTAAACTTGTGCATTTTATATGAAAAAGCAAATAAAATATTTCTTGGAACAAAACCTTTCAATCAGATATCTTGAAAACGATAACTAAGATACAAAACAAACACGAGTAAAAAATAGTAGCTCGCCTGGTGTTTGTAAATACAATTTCTTCTCATTTTAAATTTTTAATATGTAAACATAATCATATTAAGAAATATATAAATCTCTTACAGTTTGTTATTTTTGAGTAAATTAATTTGGCTGTTTAGCTGAATAAGGGGTTAGCTGGGAATAGGTAGAATGATTTATTTGATGAGTATTTTTTTGTGTCATGATCCTGAGTGTGGTGAACTCGAGACGAAGAGATTCAAATGATTAGATAGATATAATGTTCTTAAATTATTGCACTCAAAGCATTTGAAGCTTGTGTCAGTTTTTAAAGTCAGTTTCCGTTGTTTTTCGTGAGTGTAATGTAATAATTGTTTATTGTCATTTATCTAGTAAAATTAAATACCAGCGTCGCAGTAAACCTGGATAAGCAACAAATTTTCAACCTTTTAACACCTTTTACCCTTATAAAAAACTTTCTTAAGCTTTGGTGTAATCTGTAAAGACAAAATTTTCTGGTGACAACTCGAGCTACATCTTTTGTAGTGCTCTTATTGTTAATTTCCATCAAGTTTCACTCAAAATGAACTATTTCACTTAAAATTGTTATACAGTTTTGGGATATTTTATATAATAATAGATTTCCCTCTCTGGGCATCGCGATGTAGTTGGAGATTAAACGAGTGACTACTGAATTTAAATCCAAGAATCGACAAACGTCTAGCGTCCAATTCAGCAAAGGAGCTTTACCCCACCCCCTACTTACCACACTGACCCAAGACGCTAGGCGACACCAAACGCAGCCAAATAGGCTCAGACAAAACTGTTTCTTAGATTCACTTTATATCAGTGCAAAGTAAAGGCATATGATACGTCTTACAGTTAGGAATCAAATTTGTTGGGCCGGGGCCGGAACAATAAACTTGGTAATACAAGTAAGAGTTACATCAGTTCTTAGTAGAAAGAGAAACGTCAATTAAAAAAAATTAACATTTTAGAATGATTAGATTTGTTATTTACTATTTTGTAGGTACAATGATATTTCTTTTAGAAAATTTTAACACATAAATATGTTACATAATTAATTATAGAATAAATGTCTTCGCAGGTTCCTAGGTTCCTAGCATTCACAACCCAATCCATGTCTTAAATAGATAACTTTGTTTAGTTAAACCTGCTCAGCATTTTAAATTAGTCTTTGGTTAAGTGCAGTTATGGAGGTTTTAATTTTTTTTCGATACTCAATTACTTTAGTACATTACTATTTCGGAATATATTTGCATCACAGACAGGACTTATATACTTACTTAAGAGAGTTAAGTCCTTTAAAGTAAGGTCTTATTAAATATTTATTTTTAGTTTTTAATTTGTTCACATACATTTGTTAAAAAAATCCGTTCAAATCTGAAATATTTAATTTTTGCGCATTTAAAATAAATTACAACAAATAAATTCACGTATATATTTTATAGCATGAGCATGAATTGATAAAAATAAGTAATCAAAAATATTTTTCTCTAAAGAATCTCAAGAATCCTCAGCCCTCCCGGTAAGTAGCACTCGGTTGTTATTTATAGCGAAACTTTTCTCTCAGCTTTAATTTTTTCTTCGCAAAATTAATGTTCCGTTGTGAACCTGTTTGTTGGGTCCCGCGAGCGCTGTTTGTGAATATTTTTCAGCTCGTTTGACGTCATTATCCCTTCTGCAGCGATGGTTTACGATGTTACGTCACTAAAACGTTAACTACTTATGATATACCCTCCTCTAACGGATATGTCTGTCAATTAAGTTCTTAAACAATGTTGTGGTGATTGTTAAGCTGAAAAAACTTCATTAAATATTTACTAACCTCTTTTTCAAGTAATCGAGGGCCTGTGGTGTTTGTAGTCATTTTAAAAAATTTTATTGAAATACAATGGAAGTATCAAGGAATCAGTGACTAACTCCTGTTAAAAATATTATTTTGTTTGGAAAATGATTTTTTGCAATAGGTTGAGAAGTCTTAACTATTTTGAACAATAAAATATATAATTTCTTGATTAGCATGATACGTGTTGTTGTATTCACTGGATGTAAATAAAAAACGCCTTACAACACTTAAATAGTAGTTTATGCAACGATTGTATTATGAATGTCTTTAAGCCACGAGTGAGATGTAAGTTAGAACACGAGCGAAGCAAGTGATCTAAATATCTCACGAGTGGCTTAAAGGCATAATACAATCGTTGCATACACTATTTTATCTACGACCAACAATATACGACAAAATTTCCCCCGAAGTTAAACAACACTCATAACTTTTACTAATGATGGAATAGGTGAACTCAAATTTGAGGTTAGGTAAATAAGCAGACTGAACCATGAAACGTTGTGGAACAATCAGCTGATGGGATAAGTAAACTCAAACATGAATCGTAATGCAACAATCAGCTGATGTGCGAATTGCGTAATTGTTATTATGACACTACTTCCGTCAAATGCCGAGCTCTCATTGGTCTAGAACCAGTGCTCTAAAGTGACTCCAGTACTCTAAAGTCGTCATTAGAGTACTGCTTGGTTTTTGGTGTTTTAATGTATATCATTATAATGTTTATTGTAATACCATAATTGGTGCTTATTGCAATGGTCGTAGATAAAAGACATTTTAAGTGTTGTAAGACGTTTTTTATTTACATCCAGTGAATAAAATATATATCTACTTAATGCTCATCCTATAACTCAATATTCTGTTGTTAACCTTTTTTAAGTATGTAGGTCTTGAAGTTTCGTCAAGTTTTTTATAGTTCCTAAACAATTTTAAATGTACACATCATTTAACCATATCAGTTATCTATATAAAAAGTAGCGGCGGTTAAAATATTTTTAAGTATAAATCAAAAACTTACTTTCAGTCAAAGTGAACCGTTTTCCTCATTAGTGTGCGTAAACTATCAAACATTAAAACTTAGTGGCTTATAAAGAAAACCAATCTCTAAAGACATTCAATTACCTTTTATACCAAAATATGAAATATATAAACTATAAACCGTTCAATTACAAGCCGTTTTATTCTCATGCAATATATAAATATTGTATTAAGATTTTTTCACATTTCAATTTTTGTGTTCGACTTAGCTGTTTTTACTGTGTTTTACTTTATTGGATCTCTTCGAATTGCCTTCAATGAAAAAAAACTTTTATTTTTGAGAGTAGAGGATCATAGTGAGAAGAGCGGAGAGCTGTGGTGGCTATATGGATGTTAATAACGTGATACAACGCCATCTGTCAGCCGCGACGGAACCGCCGTGTTTCCTCGCTCTGGTCTTCATTCCGAACGTCATATTGCATATTCAATCCTGATTCAGTCATATGCAGAATGTGACCTCTCTTTTTCCGTTTTAAGCTTAAAATCTATTTACATTTGAGATTGTTATATATTTCCAAAAGTGTAACCTGAGCCAAGTTAAAAAATTTAAATCGAATCTCATCTTTACGAACAGAGTTAATCAACACCAACAACTGAAAAAATTACACATTTGGATGTTAAAAATGATGTTGAAAAACACTGCAAAGGCAGGGCCGAAATGTTACCTTCTATGGAAATCATTAAAATGACCCGTCTGCAAATCTATGCCGTAGGGGCGTTTTAGGGGCATTTCCACTTTATTAACGGCTAATAAATGTGTTTTTTTGTCACTGCATTATACAAAATCATGACACTATGTATGCAAAGTAGCTCTCAGTACCTCAGCTAATTACGTAAACATATGAATAAAGCCAATTTATTTCGGACTGAAGCAGTTGGAGGACCTTTTACCTCAGTCCCGAATCCTTGGAAACTCCTTCATAAATCCGTCAAACCCAAGTTTACCGAAGGTGTTGAGATTTATGCAAAGAGCGCGCGGGTCTGTCGCATTAGGCCCCCAGATAACCGGATTATACCGCGTCAGTGGCCCGGATGCCCCGCGGCAAAGAGATCTCCAGTCACCGGGCAGACTTGACTGATTATTCCCTCCTCCAACGTTATCTGCTGTCCTTGTTGTAAGACGCGTGTTACACCTGATATATGACCAAAACTGTCATATATGACCTGATATATGAGGTCAAAACTGTTTAGGTAGTGTAGTTCAATTTGTGTGAGGTGGAGTAGGCCTAACAGTACAACTGTAAAAGTCGTGTAATCCGTTTATCTAGTCGACATTATTATATTCATTTTTATTCATTTCAGTAAAACTTGTGTAATTAGGGTTAATCATACAAACTCTTTTAAATCAGAGTATTAATGTTACCAAACTACTTGAATCTTTTGTAAAAGTTAATTTTAAAATAAATATAGAGTACTAACAAAAAGTAATCTACTCTGTACACCACTATAAGATTTGTTTAAACTCAATGAAAAAGTGTACTCTTAATTTAGGCAAAGCAATACTCAAAGAAAGAATTGGTGACATTGAGAGGAACTGTAATATGAGATGGTTCCTCCCATATACCATGTATCAGAACAATAAGACAAGTAAGCATCTCTATCAATAGTAGCTTAACATCCGAGGCTTTCGAGTGTATTAAGTTTATTATCTTAAGATAATTTGCACCAGTACTCTTATCCAGGCTATCTCGTTAATTTGCATTACCAGCCATGGTTGCCGGTCGTATTCAGCGTTCGACCCCGCCTGACCACAACTCACCAACACAAATGTTGCTCCTGCATTAACGTCCGCTGTGGTCGATGGGGGTGGGGTTTGGGTGGGGTATTAACAGTGCGGTCATAGTGCATTATTGAGCACAGCTTACACTGCGCTCGCTGCTTCCGAGGGCTGCGATTCCGGGATTGTATGGTCCATTTGGATTAATCTGGACCTATTCAACCCCTACACTCAATCAGTACGATTCGCATGATATAAATTCATCAAACCAAAAAAAATGTTAATCGCCTGCAAGTTTTTCAATATGGCAATCCAAATTTTGTATTTCCGCTACAGTTACCCTTTTATAGTTTAATATACTGTGTTTTAATCATCAGAACAATTATCTCTGAGACGGTTTACCGGATTATATAAAACAGGACGATAACCTGTATTAGGAAAATAACTAAGCAGGAAAATTAATACAAAGCGAAAAGGGATTTTTAGAGCTAAGCTCTCCCACTCACTTTTAACATCTTACAGGTTACTTATTGCTTTTCAACAGTCATAGAGAATCAACCTTTGTCCTAAACAATAGATTGCTTATGATATCCCAAACAATGTACATTGTAAAACACTTCTCCTTTTTAGTATAAAAATTGCTTCAAGCCTGTTTTTCTTCGTCTTTCAAGTAAGCCAAATTGCAAGTTTCAATCAAATTACCACATTCAAGTAACAACAATTACCACATTCACTTGGAGACAATCTGGGCTCTCTTGAAGCCACTGGCTTAGGTCCTTTTACACACAAGAACACAAATTAGGTTTTTTTTGAACAAAATAGAAACCAAGGATGTTAGTGAAAACAATTACTTATCTTATACAATTATATAGAAAATAAAACTACTTTAATATTTGACCCTCAGAATGCAACAGTGATACGTATATCCTTTTTTCTGTAAAGCTCAAACATACAGGTAAAACCTCGTCCTTAAATTATTAAAAACCATACCATAAAGTTTAACCGTCTATGAAAATCCTCAGTTTCAAACTTTGAGGGGGGCGAGTTAAATGGTAAGCTGTCAACTCCACACACGTCGAAAGTTTAGCTTAGGCTACAACATGTTGAAGTGCATTTTCCTTGCATAAATATTGTATTTTAGAACCTTAATTTGGATTATTAAAAAATAGTTTGCTTCATATGCTTCAAAATATATATGCTTTTAAATGCTGACATCATACCATAATAATAACGTCTTACGCAATTAATCTCTATACGTCTCACTAAAAAGTATTATGACCATTGGTATGTGTACATTTCGGTTTAAAAAGTTTAACTTTAGTTTTTGTCAGTTAACATTAACAACAAACGCTCCATTTTAATGTAGCTTTCAGATGTACCCCTCCAAAATAAACAAAAAATTCACTTTCTAAAAATGCCGATTAAAGAAATATGGAAAGTTATATGTCTATTATTTCAAGTTACTGACAAATGTTATGCTACGCCTGCTGACTCAAGGAAACGACCCAGTTTTTCTTTTGGTCGTAACTATATTATTACTATTAACAAACGCTGAAATAGCTTAATGTGTGTTAATACACTGAATTCGAAATTCATGATTGGTAAACATTTTGTAAAAGCATAAAAGCGTAAATTACCTTTACGGAATCAAAAATGTACACACATCACAAGTGCAAATCAATATTGGTTAAACAAAATTGAATTGATCCTGTTGACTAGAATCTTTAAAGCTAAGCAAACTTTAAAACAGTTTACCTCTATTCTGTCTATTTATTAAGTAAAAATCCTCTAAACTCTAGTCAGGAAGTAATGATTGCAATTTTACGCTATGAGAACAAACGAAAAATGGCAATTGTTTGATGGTGTAGAGGGAGATGTAAGGGCGTATCGCTGTCTGGAGTCTGTTGTCTACTAATGTGATTTACTGGCGGCGCGGCGGCGGCGGCGGCACGACGATTGTCTCCACTCTCCGGGGCTTTGCACTGCTGTCTGGAGTCTGTTGTCTACTAATGCGATTTACTGGCTGCGGCGGCGGCGGCACGACGATTGTCTCTACTCTCCGGGGCTTTACACTGCTGTCTGGAGTCTGTTGTCTACTAATGTGATTTAATGGCGGCGGCGGCACGACGATTGTCTCCAGTCTCCGGGCTTTGCACCGCTGTCTGGAGTCTGTTGTCTACTAATGTGATTTACTGGCTGCGGCGGCGGCACGACGATTGTCTCCACTCTCCGGGCTTTGCACCGCTGTCTGGAGTCTGTTGTCTACTAATGTGATTTACTGGCGGTGGCGGCACGACGATTGTCTCCACTCTCCGGGGCTTTGCACCGCTGTCTGGAGTCTGTTGTCTACTAATGTGATTTACTGGCGGTGGCGGCACGACGATTGTCTCCACTCTCCGGGCTTTGCACCGCTGTCTGGAGTCTGTTGTCTACTAATGCGATTTACTGGCTGCGGCGGCGGCACGACGATTGTCTCCACTCTCCGGGGCTTTGCACTGCTGTCTGGAGTCTGTTGTCTACTAATGTGATTTACTGGCTGCGGCGGCGGCACGACGATTGTCTCCACTCTCCGGGGCTTTGCACTGCTGTCTGGAGTCTGTTGTCTACTAATGCGATTTACTGGCTGCGGCGGCGGCGGCACGACGATTGTCTCTACTCTCCGGGGCTTTACACTGCTGTCTGGAGTCTGTTGTCTACTAATGTGATTTAATGGCGGCGGCGGCACGACGATTGTCTCCAGTCTCCGGGCTTTGCACCGCTGTCTGGAGTCTGTTGTCTACTAATGTGATTTACTGGCTGCGGCGGCGGCACGACGATTGTCTCCACTCTCCGGGCTTTGCACCGCTGTCTGGAGTCTGTTGTCTACTAATGTGATTTACTGGCGGTGGCGGCACGACGATTGTCTCCACTCTCCGGGGCTTTGCACCGCTGTCTGGAGTCTGTTGTCTACTAATGTGATTTACTGGCGGTGGCGGCACGACGATTGTCTCCACTCTTCGGGCTTTGCACCGCTGTCTGGAGTCTGTTGTCTACTAATGTGATTTACTGGCTGCGGCGGCGGCACGACGATTGTCTCCACTCTCCGGGCTTTGCACCGCTGTCTGGAGTCTGTTGTCTACTAATGTGATTTACTGGCTGCGGCGGCGGCACGACGATTGTCTCCACTCTCCGGGGCTTTGCACCGCTGTCTGGAGTCTGTTGTCTACTAATGTGATTTACTGGCTGCGGCGGCGGCACGACCGCGACGATTGTCTCCACTCTCCGGGGCTTTGCACCGCTGACTGGAGTCTGTTGTCTACTAATGTGATTTACTGGCTGCGGCGGCGGCACGACCGCGACGATTGTCTCCACTCTCCGGGGCTTTGCACCGCTGTCTGGAGTCTGTTGTCTACTAATGTGATTTACTGGCTGCGGCGGCGGCACGACCGCGACGATTGTCTCCACTCTCCGGGGCTTTGCACCGCTGTCTGGAGTCTGTTGTCTACTAATGTGATTTACTGGCTGCGGCGGCGGCACGACCGCGACGATTGTCTCCACTCTCCGGGGCTTTGCACCGCTGTCTGGAGTCTGTTGTCTACTAATGTGATTTACTGGCTGCGGCGGCGGCACGACCGCGACGATTGTCTCCACTCTCCGGGCTTTGCACCGCTGTCTGGAGTCTGTTGTCTACTAATGTGATTTACTGGCTGTGGCGGCGGCACGACCGCGACGATTGTCTCCACTCTCCGGGGCTTTGCACCGCTGACTGGAGTCTGTTGTCTACTAATGTGATTTACTGGCTGCGGCGGCGGCACGACGATTGTCTCCACTCTCCGGGGCTTTGCACCGCTGTCTGGAGTCTGTTGTCTACTAATGTGATTTACTGGCTGCGGCGGCGGCACGACGATTGTCTCCACTCTCCGGGCTTTGCACCGCTGTCTGGAGTCTGTTGTCTACTAATGTGATTTACTAGCTGCGGCGGCGGCACGACCGCGACGATTGTCTCCACTCTCCGGGGCTTTGCACCGCTGTCTGGAGTCTGTTGTCTACTAATGTGATTTACTAGCTGCGGCGGCGGCACGACCGCGACGATTGTCTCCACTCTCCGGGGCTTTGCACCGCTCGTCTGCCGGAGACGTTTGCCGCTAAATCAAATTAATAAGAAAAAGTGGCCTAATAGTTGTGACATTTTACGTTGATGCTCGTGAGATATCAAGGTATATGTTTTCAATACTTGTCTATTGAGTAATATGGCCCAATAGAATTATTGTATCCATAAAATTATTATTTTATATATTTGTGAAAATTGTTTTTGCTCTTTGTTGCAGTCGCCATTTTACCAATTGATTAACTGTCGTAAAAACATATTATACATGATGCTTTAAAAACTATTATATTTGAGTCCACCTCGTATATTTTTAACCCTCAATTTATTGCTTTCTAATTTGATCAGGTAGTGACTGATCGTGATTATTACCATCTCCTCTATAAGGATTTCCCAAGAGATTCCTATTGAAGAAAGGTTATATGAATATAACTATTTAACTCAAGACCGTAGTTCGAGATTCAAAATAAAAAAAATATCAAAGCAGTCGACAATGTTACAGTTACTGCTTCTCTGTATAATTAATTCGTAAACAACATGATGTAACTAACATTTGAGGTGGATGAGGTAACATTATCAATATGACTAGACAAGTGTATTGACACCGTACAAGGATCTGCTTCAACCGATGTGCATGTACTCTCAGTGAAACGAACCAATTCTGCTCCTATCGATACTGTAAGTTGGCTGCGGGTTGGTCATTCACTATTCACAGACAGCTTACAGTTTTATTGGAGAATGGTGGTAGATTTCCTCTGAGGAAATGTCTCGAATGCATTTATCGGGACAATCGTGTTAAGTGATTTAGATGCTATGTGTTACTATCATGGTAATTCTAGTTGTTAGCGAACCCCGTCCCTTCTCTTCCCTTTCTTGCAGGAGTAGCTAAGGTAGGAACGCTTATAATGTAGTCATTTATGTGCAAATTGACCTCTTAGCTACTCTGAGTCTCTTTATGCAGATAAGCTCATAACGGTTATAGCCTTTATAGAAATTTTAAATGAAACAATGCTTAACGCGTCCCATTTGTGTTTTACAAATGAGAGTTTGAAAACAATGTATTTCTTCCAAAATGTATGTAAAACATAATTGATATTACAACTTTGGGCGAATATTTCCTATGAGACTAAACATTCAAAATATAACTTGTACTATGCTGAAACTTCATAAATGTCCTTATACAGTGTTTAAATACTTGTTTCCACACTAGAAGGTACGGAAAAGGTTTTTGGGCGGGATGTGGTATATTATTTCCTGGAGTCAAATAAAAATATTGTAACATGATGTCAGTAGTTGTGCAGGTTATCGCAGTTGAAGTTCGGCAAACATGAATTTATTGAATTGTTTGTGTGCAATCTATTCGTTTTATATGTAAATATTTTGAATAGATAATTGGATAAAATTAAATAAACGAGTTATAACTCAGTCTATCCAGATAAGTCTATGCAGATTAGCTAGTATTTTTCCTTTAATATTAAGTTTTTAAAACATAACTTTCCCACTGTTTGTTTTGGTAAAATTATTCACATAAAAACTTTAAATATAGGATAGAACATTTAAGTAGACATATTTTCTTAGAGTTTTTATTGTACATATTGCTTAGAATTCCAATGGTTTATTATGCAGAACACGGTTGGTTTGAGAAATCGTCCTGCTGCTGCTGTGTTACTTTCTCAGTAATTAACATTCAGCAAAAAGGAGTGAAAAACTGAGTGTTAATTACCGTATTAGTACAGTATTGATTAATATTAGACTTTAATGGCCCAATGATCAACAACACTAAGCCCAAATTTGCAATATTTTCTCATGTATAAATAACATATTTCTATTAATTGTTAACTAAGAACACGGTATAGTTGAACTTTTTTCATACCACCCTCGGTCAACTCCAAAGTGACTACTAAGATCTATCGTGAAGTGCAGGTAGGCGATACAATCATTCTTAGCAATCAAAACAAATCTAATCCATCATGTTAAAGAGTTGATGAACAGTCAGAGACGTGGAGGGCGGGAGCAGCTCTCGAGCCGCGCTGCCAGACGCAGGCTACGGATGATGAATCGCTTCTGCATTATTGAAGCCGCTGTCTGGGCGTAACCTGGTTTATGGGTGGTTACTGGCACATATCTTGACGTACGCTGGTTCTTTAATAGTATTACAATATTAAGGTAAATCGTTACTTTAAAAAAATAAATGTGAGACAATAGCGAATTTCTTTAAAGGAATAAGCTATTACGGTAGTACTCATGGTAAGACTTAAGTCCAAGACCATGTTAACTTTTGATTTAGTGGTCCCCAGAAGCAAAAACCACCATTCGTTTGAATATATATATATATATATATATATATATATATATATATATATATATATATGTCTGTTAACACGATAGCGGCCGTAAATATGGTCCGATCTTAATGAAATTTGGTACAGACATGTAAAGTGATAAACGACATGGACGAGTTCGTGAACCAGCCCGATCGGACCACCGGAAGGGGGGGTAAAGGGGGATAAACCCCCCAAAAATGGGTTTTTTGAGTTTTTCACATAGAAAAATAAAATTTATCAAATTGTCGTTGGCACCATTGAATTAAGCTCAAAAAAACAAACAATTTAGTATCTTGAATCTCTGCTCTGTGTCCATTGGTTACCGAGATATTGAAAGTGGTAAACACAGTACGTTGTCTCAATGTTAACCTTATGGGAAATAAGTAAAATTCTATATCTCGCTTATTTTTCAACATATCTTGATAAAACTTGGTAAATGGCTTCCTCTAGTTCAGATCTACTAAATATTGAATTAAAACCAACCAGTTTAAACATACCAGTAGCAGCAAACCTGCATACTCATTCCCCATGTTATTCTTATGGAGCTTACAAAAACATGTCAAATCTTGCTATGTTGGATTGAAATATTTTGTTTTGCACTTGAAATTCGCTGAGTATGCAGGTCTGCTGCAACGGGGGTATTTTAATTTGAGTTTTGATGAATAGAGTAAATATTACCATCCTTTCTTTTAAGTTTTTAATTCTAGAGATCTCGAATTACATAATGAGATGTCTTGTTTGATCGGCCCACTAATGTTATTTGGAAACTTGTTGGGATTCTAGCCTGTAGCCTGGATGGGAGCGGTGAAGTTTTACTTTTTTTTACTTTATGTCAGTTTATTTAATATACATATATATATATATATATATTTATATATATAGAATTAACATTTTGAATTTTGACTCTACGTTGAATGGGTGTTAGTTTCGTTATTTGTTATTTCAAACGTACATGTTCACTATTATTGTTGCCAACATTTTTGCGGATTTTACTGGCTAATCATGTAATTTTATGGCGAAATGCTTTGTAATTTTCAAATCCGTTAAATTTTATCGTATTAGAAATATCCTTACAATAAAATGCATCACGAACTTCAAATACGGTTTTGCAGTATTATGTTAAGCATTCAATTTGGAACTATTATTCAGTAACCTTTGATTCTGAATCTTTAAGAAGTTTAACTTCATAAAATTACCAATCCAGTAGACTGATCTATGTTCTATTCAAAATCCTCTCCATATTTTATTCGTAATATTAAGAAGTCAAGAAAATCAACAGAAATGAATAATATAAGAATATAAATATGTAGACTGTTAAAGGCTACTTAAATTATTTAGATTTTTACAACTGATCAAATGACCATTACATTACAAAACTAGCAACATTTTTCAGCATTGTTAAAGCTAAATATTGCAAGATATATTAAAGTTCGTCATTTTCCTATTTTTATACACCTTATTGATAAATTGTATTAACGATGTATTCAATTCAGTGGGTGAGTTAACCAAGCCATAATCTTTAAAACGTAAATTAATTTTCCTGGGTACATTATTTTAACTGTGACTAAATTGACCTCTCATGCAGATCCCACAAAACTCCAACCTGTCAGTTAAAAATGCAACCCTGCAGGATGATATATAACTTCATTTAAGGCATCTGTCTACGTCTAACCTTGCTATAAAAATGATGTTGCTCTCCACTCTTATACCTTATCCTGTTAGCTAATACGATTATGAGAAAAAATAATTTCTGAACAAAAAAATACGAACTAATATTTTTAACACAAATTCTATTAACCATTTCAAATCTGTAAAAATAAATTTAATTTTCACTAGCTATCCTGTAACTTCTAGCATTGGTAATTTTTACAACTGTATTCAGAATTTAATCTCTTTAAAACAACTAAAAGCCAAGTCAACAAATCCGCTCAACAGAAGGTGGAAGATTTGCATACCAGCGAAAACGCAGCGGGGAAGTTGGTTATTCATTCGTAACTGAGAGAATCTGGTTGAATTCGGTGGAGAGGTCTCGCGATTACATTCACAGTGTCATTTTCATCTACTTCTGTCTAATGAATTCCTGACCACTGTTACAAGATACATTGCAGAGGGCGGATTCATTTCCTTTTAGTATGACTTATACGTGGTACACCTTTTATTTCGTTGCATCAAAATATAGTATTTTATTATACTTAAAAGGTTCTGTTAACTAGATTTGTTTACTTTGTATATTTTTTAAACATTTGGACATTTTTGGACATTTTGAGTCAAAACATGCACCATAGCTTTATATACGTCAAAGAACAATAGATGGTCCACTTTTTTTTAATCATTGCTGTTTAAAATTATGTTCTTGTAAAGTTATTTGCTCAGCTTATACAACGACGGGTGAATTAAAGTAGCATCTGTGTAGAAGCCTTCCAAGTTGGTTACGTGTCTTCGTCGGACGGTCGCTTGTTTATGTGGTACCTAGAGAAAATCGCAGTTACAAAATTATCTCAAATCATGGTTTCATAACAGTTTTAAAACTGTCATAAAAATGTTACTTGCACCTTAAGTAGATGTTGACCAAATTATTTCAGGGTACTACGTCATAAAGTGATTAAAACTGTATGCAATATAATGTAGCAAACTCAAGCCATAATTTTACGGCTCAATTTGTAACAATTGGATGTTTTAAAATTTGGAGAATCATAAATCATTCGTTGCTACATTTTGTTCGTAATAAAAAATTCACGTACTTTTTTCAAACCTTCAATGAGCAGGTTGAGAGGTCGTTGCCTGCCACGTGTCCTCAGCTGCTTCGCTCCATAAAAAGTCGCCTTTAATTGCCGCATCGTTGACCTTGTTTTAAACGGCTTTCAATATTTTCAGAATAGAATCAATTCTTTTAAGGTTTCACCTTAGGTAAAAACACACCTCGATGAAGTAGTTTTAAAAACTAAACTTAGGCTAATGATCACATTTATAGCTTTTCTTCCTTTTCCTCGTTAGCTAAGCTAACTATGCAGTTTTCGCTTAGTAAAAATTCTTAAGGATAAGATGTTGCTCTGAACCAGCAAATGTACAGCCAAATAACCAATATTTGGGATGAAGGCCAACATTATTAGAAGTGCAATATAAGGACCTTAGAATGTATATACGAAGTTTTTAACCCTGATTGCGTAAAGTGTCAAAGAAAGTAATACCAGTTATGACGCTGATTGCTAAACAATTATAAATAAACAGACGTCGCAATGAGTTAATGAGTTGCATAACAATTTATTTTGTTTCATTATCTAAATATACAACCAAATTTACTACCTTGAAGCAGAGTATAGTGGCACACTGGTCATCATCAGAGAGCATAAAAATTAGCTTTTAACGAAATTATGTTGTTATTCCATCCGTCAGTCTTAATTCGAGCTAGCAATAATACTGTTAATTATGAAATTCATTTAAAATTTGTATGGCGAACTATTGTTTGTTCGCCATAGAACTCATGCAGATCCCACAAATTTAATTGCGTGTATTGTTTTGTTTTTACGAGTATTTTTTTAATTAGCTAGTTATTAATTTAGTAGTTGTTTGTTTAGTGCTTCGTAGTTTACCCCTATAATTTAGTCATTGTTAAAGAGACATTGTCTGAAAATTTATTTAATCAGACTTTTTATCCGTATTTAGCAAACACTATCTCCACCTATTGTTTATAACTGTTCCAACATCTCTACCAGGCCACTGCTATTGTTGCTGAGTACAGAACGATTATGGATATGACGCCAAGTAAATTGATTTTTTACATTTTATTCCTGTTGACATGGTAATTTTTCCAACAGATGAACAACAAACAAACCGTTTTAGGGAGAATTTACATACGTTTCTGGATGTAAGAATGCATTTGCGAATATTTACAGACCTTTAACGCTTAGAGTTTTATATAAAAAAAAATAACGCAAACCAATCAGCACAAATCTGTAGCCCCTGACGTAGTCTCTGTTGCAGGTCGCGCTCTGCGATGACTACAGCCTCCCTGTAGACTTCGTCAACAAGCGACGTCCTCTCAGCTTCGGAGGCGTCCCCGACTGGCCCTCCCACAGCCCCTGACTTAGTCTCTGTTGTAGATCGCGCTCTGCGATGACTACAGCCTCCCTGTAGACTTCGTCAACAAGCGACGTCCTCTCAGCTTCGGAGGCGTCCCCGACTGGCCCTCCCACAGCCCCTGACTTAGTCTCTGTTGTAGATCGCGCTCTGCGATGACTACAGCCTCCCTGTAGACTTCGTCAACAAGCGACGTCCTCTCAGCTTCGGAGGCGTCCCCGACTGGCCCTCCCACAGCCCCTGACTTAGTCTCTGTTGTAGATCGCGCTCTGCGATGACTACAGCCTCCCTGTAGACTTCGTCAACAAGCGACGTCCTCTCAGCTTCGGAGGCGTCCCCGACTGGCCCTCCCACAGCCCCTGACTTAGTCTTTGTTGTAGATCGCGCTCTGCGATGACTACAGCCTCCCTGTAGACTTCGTCAACAAGCGACGTCCTCTCAGCTTCGGAGGCGTCCCCGACTGGTCCTTCCACAGCCCCCGACGTAGTCTCTGTTGCAGGTCGCGCTCTGCGATGACTACAGCCTCCCTGTAGACTTCGTCAACAAGCGACGTCCTCTCAGCTTCGGAGGCGTCCCCGACTGGTCCTTCCACAGCTTCCATGGCAACCCGGTCAGTACAAACCCCACTTCTGTGGCTTGTTTTCCCTCTGTTCAGTTAATCAGTCAGAGCTAGGAGTTCAGTTAGACTAACGAGAGAAGTTACAGTATCTATTTCCGATATTGACATTTATTCTCATAACTAGAAAGATATACTCGCAGCTTCGCCCGCTGGAAAGATGACTAATTTTAATTAACTCATATTATGTCTTGTGTATTTTTTGTGTATTTTGTGTATTTCAACGCCAGTGGCATTTTTTAATGTTTTGATTGGGAACGGTCCAAACCCGGGTATTGTTACTATCTAACGGCGACCTTATGTTACATAGCATCATTAATTCATAGCCCAATGACAAATGCTATGGCAACTGGACCCAGTTTCGATCCTGTCAGGAATCGAACCAGCGACCCTCAGGTTATGAGGTGAGCGCCTTATCCACTTGGATATCCGATTTTTTAAATAGTTTAAAAAAATATATACAATTTTTAGGAATAGTTGACAGTTGCAGTTCATAGTTTTGCTAAAGCACCTGCAGTTAATAGTTTCTATTTAAACTTTGTGGATGGATTTGGGTTATGGGCCTTTGGCGTGCAATTACACTCTTAAAGTGCAGCTGGTAATTCCACGCTAGATTGAAAAGAGAAGGTGTAATGTTTCCTCTAAATATGTTTCCTCATTATTAACAAATGGTATGAATTAGCTTTCTCCTATTTGCGGAAACAGAGAATGAGAGGTAACCCGGGATATAAAACAAAAAAGACGCTAAGGGCGGATTTTCGACTTAACATCAATCTGATCATAGTACGTTTGAAAATGACCGAAAACTGTAAGAAAAAGTAGACTGTAAATACCTTGGCAAAAATATATTTCCCAAACATTTCTCAATCAAAATATTTTACCTCGGGCGATTCGTACAACGCAAGCAGCTTAAGTAGCATTTGACAAAAATATAGTAGTTGGCTGAAATAAATTTGTACGTTTTATTCTGTTAGTAGATTGGATATCGTACCTTTCTATCCCCTGAAAATATTGCATAGACCTCCCATCCATAGTTTTAAAAACTAAAATAGCCTCCATTTTGAATTTTACAACATACTCTATTTTATTTATCTGAGAGATAATATTTTAAAATCCTTTCTTCATTCACATTTAGTGTCTATAAAGAACATTTGTGCCAAGTTTCATGGCTCAAAGTCTTGTAGTTTATGAGAAAGTAAGCTATGAAAGCTAAAACTGGCCGCCATTTTGAATTTCATAATATACCGTATTCAAACCTTTGGAGATAAAATATCGCAAAATCCTTTCTTAGTACGCATCTAGAGCCTGTAAAGAATATTTGAGCCAAGTTTTATTGCTATAAGCCTTATAGTTTTTGAGAAACTGTGATCAGTCAGTCAGTCAATGGTTTTTGGCTTTTATATACAGGGTGTTTGATAAATATATACACAATTTAAATTTTAAACTGCAGTCCAAGTTTTTTGAATTAAGCCGTAAACAGCGTTAAAAGAAGGAAAATTTCATGGGATTTTTAATGGAATAAGCGAAGATATCTTAGCATTTGGGACTGGAGCATGATATCGACCTCCGGTTTGCGGCATTGTGTTTCTTTTAACAAGCCCTTTAAAATAAGCAGTCGCACGATGGGGGTTTACATTTAAAATTTCGGGGCTCACCCCCAAAATCCAATTTTGGGGGCAGGGGCAGAAATGACACATACATCAAAAAGTAGTTTTTTTTTTAGTAATAAAAGGTATGCAAAACATTGTTTTGATATCTGGCTTACTTTAAAAGATATTGAACCGGTCCGGGACTTTTGGGACACACAGTATATATATATATGTTTATGATCATGCAGACGTACGATAGCTAATATCTTATATTTTTTAATACCCCACTCAAGAAAAGCTCGAAGCCGTGAGGATTTTTTCAATAATACTCCAAAAATCATTAGTTTCACATGCACACCCCTATTTATTTCATAATAACTAATCAAAACATGAACAATGTAAAAGTTCTTTTAGACAACCAGTGCTGACTGATTAGATCTCATTTATCCATATCTCTGAAATTTCATAAATTTCTAAATAACTTTTAAAAGTCTTTCATATTCTATATATTTTTTATAAAACTTTGTCAATTATTTATAAAATACCTTCTTCCTTTGATAAACTTTTAAAAATGTCGTTCAAAGTTTGTTCCACTCTCGACCGTTTTCCTCCACTTACCAGTACGTAATTAACGCGTAAACTTTCAAGGTGAATATTTGAAGGCAGAACTTTGTCACTTCCCTCGGACTTTTCCCCACCACTTGTTATTCCTAAAGTGTCTCTCCCCGTTCATTAAAACTTATCGAGGACGGTGTGATTTGGAATTTTAAAGAACCGTTGTTCTATTATTTCTCCGAAAACATTTTATTCGATTTTAATGGCGAGAAAGTCCAATTAGCATTGTTACTTTGCAAGTTTAGAATTTAATTCTTTAAGAACGCTAGGTTAAGTTATTCTATTAATGTTATTATTGTCAGCAGTAGTAAAATATGTCACAGTCATATAAAAATGTGTAGGATTGTATCATAAAAATGTTTTTGTTTATAATCCTCCAACATAAAGCACCACCTCAAAAAAGTATTGTTTCGTTCAGTATCCTGAATGACTTAATACATTTTACCATACCGTATATAAAATAAATAAATAAATTCTTTATTCACAAATATGTCATACATCATACAAGTTCACTTTAACATAAAAAATAACATTTCAAGAATTATAATATTGAATTTACAAACCATTTAGTTATAATAAAAACAATCACATAAACAATTCAAACTTAACATATTTGTGAATTGGGTTGCCCCAAGGCTAAGCCCGAAACGGGGTCCCTTTAAAACATACGCACGTTATAAAACAAAGGAAAGAAAATGTGCCAAGCACTATCTGTTAAAGGTAACTCAAAACAAATTGAATTTTTCTTAAAATCTGATAAATTGCTACATGAACCGATAACTATGAACTACAAATTTTAAACTTGAAAAACATATTACATCAAACAAACAAAATACAGGTAAGGTATATTCAAGATAAAAAGGTCATCTACAATGTTCAAAAGCAAACAAAGAACAATAACAAGTGACATTCAAAACTAAACCTGTGGTTTTAGCAACTCCTCAGCATTCTCAACGCTTTTTATCCAGTGCTTCAGTTTGGTTAGGTAGTTCGGGTTGTCGCTAATTTTTGTTATTGATTCAAAAGTGACATTGAACAGTCTTGGGGCACTGAATGAATAAAATTGTTGATAAAGAGTAAGATTAGGTTTCGTAAGTGCAATAGTGTGGTCAGAACGTAAATGGTACGGTTTCAAAATATTTGTGCGATTTGCAACACTTGTGGTAAAAAATATTCGTAAAACTTTATAAATGTATAAATTTCTAAATGGGAGAATGTTTAACTGTTTAAAAAGCGGAAATGAGTGTTCAAATCTTGAATTTTTCAAAATTATTCTAACAATACACTTTTGTAATGTAATAATAGGTTTAATGGTGGATAATATGTTCCTCCCCAACATGATAGTGCATAACCCAACCTAGATTCCGCTAAAGCATGATAAAGGGTGATTAGTAAATTCCTAGGACACAAATTTCGCAAAAAAATAAAATTTACGTATAATACTGTACATTTCTCTTTTTAATTTTTTAGCCTGATCTTTCCATGAAAGATTATGATCAATTACAATCCCCAGATATTTAATAAATTTAACATTTTCTATTTCAAAACACTCTGTACAATTGGTCCCTAAGCATTCAGAGTTGTGATAAACTAGTTTTTTATTACATACAATTTGCTTTTTAATATTGAAGATCATATGTTTTGTTTTATCACTTAAAGTTAGCAATTTTTGCTAAACCAAAACTCTAAACACTTTAAGTCTGCCTGAATGCAATCGTATAGGTTATTGATGTCTACGTTTTGATAACTCAGTGCCGTATCATCAGCAAAAGCTGTTATCCTACCATTGAATTTAGCTTCACAAAGATCATTTATATAAATAAGAAAGAGAACTGGACCTGACCCTTGTGGGACACCAAATTTTATTTCACCCTTCTCACTTTCTTGACCTGATACTTTTACTAGTTGTGTTCTATTGCTTAAATAAGTTTTGAACCAATTATAAGGCAGTCCCCTAATCCCAGCCAGCCACATTTTGTCTAAAAGTATATAATGGTCTACTGCGTCAAATGCCTTGGTGATATCAAGATACACTGCTGCACAAATAGAACCATTATTTACACCCTCATAAACATTTTCAAGAAAATTTAGGAGTGCAATCTCAGTTGATGAATTTTCCATGAATCCGTACTGATTTGAACTGAAAAAACTGTTTACTTTCAAAAAGCTTACTATCCTTTTTTTGGTGACTTTTTCAATTATTTTTGAAAAAATAGAAAGAAGGGATATAGGTCTATAGTTCGATAGACAATCAGGATCACCTTTTTTGAATAAAGGGATAACTACCGCTGTTGTAAGACAAGATGGGAATTCTCCTTTTTGTAGACTTAAGTTAACGAGGAAAGTTAAGACATCCAAAACATTATCTAAGATTGACTTAAGTAAAAAGGATGTAATGTTATCAAAACCTGGAGATTTATTGTTTTTGAGACTGTTAACTATGCATTTTATTTCGTCAGGTGTTGTAGGGGTAAAGAAAAAGGTCCTACCAATATATTTATTCCTAAACGTTGTACCATAATCTCTATATGTTAGGTTTGTTTTTTTAATTTTACTTTTCAGGTTTTCAGCAATGTTAAGAAAGACAGACGCAATTTCGATAGGATTGTTTAGTATAATCCCATTTTTATTTATTTGAGTGATTTTTGGGCTTTTGGTTGGTTCCTTGACTAAACCATTAATTAAATTCCATTGTGCTTTAACATTACCAGCTACTGATTCAAACTTAATTGCAAAGTAGTTTTCTTTTTGACGTCTAATATCACATTTTAATTTATTTCTATACCGATTGTAATAGCTCTTTAATCTATTATTATGTGGCTGTGACTTTAAAATTGTATATAATCTGTTTCTGAAGTTTATTTTAGAGCAAAGATGATCCGTCATCCATGGAGCAATTTTCTTGTATTTGGAATTGATTTTAACTTCGAATTTGGAGTATTCAATTGCGGACTTTAAGATATTTAAAAATGTTTCAAAAGCCCCTGATACAGTATTGTTATTATAAACATCAGACCAATCTTGGTTTCTTAATAAACTATTCAAGTTATTAATGTCAATTTTTACTTTTATTTCACTATTTTCAGAACATGATTCATGATACAGCTTAAAATTACATAGAACTAATGAATGATCAGTGATATTTAGATGCATAACTTTATGGTCACTATTAAAGAATGTATTTTTATTTAAAGAAGCACGAAAAAATATGTGATCCAAGCATGTTTGGCTGCCACTCACAATTCTCTTTGGTTCATTTATTAAGGATTTAAATCCAAAGCTTGTCAATAGAGTTAAGTACCTATGAGAATTCAAATTATCTGTTAAAATGTCACAGTTTATATCCCCTAGCAATATAAGGCCCCTGTTATTTAAATTAGGTAATAATTTTCCCAAATCATCAATAAAATCCAGGAAGGAAATATGGTGTAATCTGTAAATAGCAAGAATAGTTATTGACGGTTCAAAAATACCAAGCGTGATTACAAGACAATCAGCTGAGCGCACATCACTCACTGACACTGATGTGTTAATAGAGGATTGGTGACAACTTTTTACATACAAAACAACTCCACCCGCCCGGTAACTATCATTACAATTTGCGTACTGACTGTATCCGTCTATTTTGTAATGTTCTATTTCATCTGAATCTACCCAAATTTCTGTTAGTACTATGACATCTGGCTTTGTGATCATTGATTGTAGCTCGGCAATAAAATCATCAAAGTTACTTCTCAAACTTCTTATGTTCTGATTAATTACTGTAAAACTTGACAAATATATATTTTAATTGATAGGAACTTCAGACTAATACAACAGTGGATTACATTATGTACAAAAACATCATATAAAAATTTAGCAATAAACCAAACATGCGCATAACGCTCACAGCGAGAACAACATACAAAATTGTGTTACAAAAAACGAATTAAGACTGAATTGAATAGAGAAATAACTAGACACTGACTAAAGTTCAAAAAGGAATAACTTCATGCAATTCAACAACTGAAAGACACTTTAAACGCATAACATTAAAAGAAAACAATCAATTTCCCTAATTCTTAATATATAATTAGCAGTTAACAAGCAATATCCGAGCAAATAAGAAGAAAGTGTAGAACAGACATGAAACAAATTCAAACTTACAGTCTTCCCAAGTCCTCCGTCGAATTCACAATAATAACATCGTTACCATCATCTTTTCGGCAAAATATTTTACCACCACGCACCCAGATATATTTATAGCCCTTGTTAGGGCGGGCCTCTCTAGCAGCAGCAAACAGACGTCTCTTTGCCGGGGACAAGCTTTCGTTTATGTAGACTGGGGTGTCTGATGCCAGTCCAAGATGTCGGGTGGACAGATCCCGCTTTGCCCGCCTTTTCTGAAGGATTGCCTCAGTGTCGATTCGCCTCACCATCTTCACAATGATTCCTGGTGCCCTCTTAGAATCAGGTTTCGTCTTAAGGCGATGGCAAGCATCAATCATCGATTCTTCAATTTTTACACCGATTGCATCGCCAACAGACTTTACAATCGTCAGTACGTTCTCATTACTATTTTGAGGCACTCCATGAATCTCAAAAGTATTTTTGCGGGAATATTGTTCTAGATCGTCGATCCGTGTTTCGAGTTTGGTGATGGTACTTCTGAGGGAGAGATTTTCATTTATTGCAGTTTCCACTGACCCTTTGAGTGATGCAATTTCACTTGTTTGAGCTTTGAGTTTTTCTGTAGTCGCTCTTGCTATACTCGATAAATGCAGTTTTCGTCGACTTGTACTTGCAAAATCATGTACTTTATGAAAATATATCGAATGTTTTTCATGATTTTGAAATTATAAAACTATACATTATTGTGGTAGAGGAGGATTCAAATGTCGAGGTTTAAAACCTCCGTCTGAGTCCGCAACTTAAATCACGTACGTCAGGTGATTTCCGAGTTCCGTATTCCAATCTCACTCTCCCTTCAAAAACTTGGTAAATCTAAAATGACGGATGGTTTCTCTTATACAGTCAGAAAACCTGTTTTAAGTCATATGAAAAATAATATATCTGTGGATTCAGACATTTTAAATTTTTATTGTTACATCAGTAAATAAAATTGAAGTAACAATGATTAAGGCCATTAGGACAGCCATGGAGTCACAAAAATTAAAAGCTTTACAAAATCTACTAACTATTATCCTACTAACAATATTTCAAGTGTGAAAGTTTGTGCGATTGGTACTTTTTTTAAGCTCCTCCAAGCCTGAACTAATCAAGCAATTTACCTGATATTTCTTTGGAAGTTAACCACGTGGAGCAACCACAAATTAAGCGTAAGTCTTTTCCAAGGCGTGTGAAACTAACACTCATGAATGTGATCAAAGGTGCAACGGATTGTTCTCTGTGTATTCGAATACAGTGTAAAACTAACACTGTAACAGTGTAACACTAACACTAAACTTACCAACTTATTTTCAACAAATTTTTAAATTAAATTTTAATTTGTTACATGCATAGTTATAACTTATTTAGTCTACGATATGCTCTTGTAGTCGTTTTTCGGTCGAAAAGAAATAAATGTAGCCACTAGGCCAAAAGCTGTATTACTAATTCAAAGAGTGCTCAAAGGGAAGTAGATAGAGGTGAGGCCGGGAGCGGTCAGGGAAGTTTATGTGTCCACTCACCCTCGCCCCACGTTTACATTTGCCACTTTCAATTCTACAAAACAAAGGAAAAATAACAAACATATTTATTAATACCGGTGTTTCAAAAATGTATCTCAGTTTAAAATCCTTGTAATTAAAATCACGATTAACTTTCTGTTACATTTAAAACATCAAAAGAAATTGCAACTCAGTTATATTTGTTGTAAATTAAAACTGATTGTTGGACGGCACTTTGCACTTTTCTTAGAAGTTAATGAAATCTTCTAAACCTCGAACATTGCTTCTGGTGCAAGTGTTGCGATTAAAGAATCAATCATGTTAGTAATATTAAGTAGGCTTACGTAGGTTGCTGTTGGAGGCTCTTAGGTTTTTGTGACTCTTATCATGTATTCCTTAAATATTTTTCCTACGTGTGCCCAACAAACCTGTTGTTCTATTGTCCTCGATGTGCGCCGCATGGAGGTGATTTTTTGCTGATTTATATTAGAATTATATTTGGTGATAGAAGAAAATATATTTTTGTTGTTTTATGTTATCCTAAAAACAATGTATTTTAGTATATTAATATCAATATTACTATATTAAAATCGAGTTATAAGCAATAGTTTAAATGACTATAAAAAAGCACATACTGTGTTAATCAAAACATATTTTTTGCAAAAACCACTACTTGTCTCTACGATACAAGTACGATTCTTCAAAACAAACTGATTAAAATAAACATCAACTATTTCGTTATGTGCGGTTTAATGAGAGGAGAAATAATTTACAAATCAATTATCGCCAAAGAGAAAATTTGCTGCAAGCAATTAGCCACAGAAAACAGATGTAGGCCCAAAAATTTAATTGTTCTGAAATGTGAACAATTCACAATTGTTGTGAAATGTTCTAAAGAAGCTATCACTAAGGCATTTTTTTAGTTGAGTATTTCTTCAGGCATCTTGTAGGCTGTTCGTCGCAATGTATTCAAGCTGAAAGCTTAAACAAACGCAGTTTGTTGTTCTTGTTTGGCGCCTATAGAGTAAACTAGAAGCCCTGCATTAAGCAAATCCCAATGACGCATTACCCAGCGCCCTCGCCTCCCCCTCCATAAACCTGGTTTACCCTAAAGCTTTATAGCTCCATTACTGTTGCAATTAAAGCCTATATATAATGGGTAATTTCGCCTTCGCCATTCTGACTTTATCCGAAGGTAAAAGTCAATTAGGAAACTCAAGCAACAATTCGCCTTACTTATTAGTAATGAGTGTGAGGAGTAATAATTAAATTTATGTGTTTCACCGATGAGCGTATATTAGCATCGGTGTATTGTATATCAATTATAACTACAGCTCTGATAATATTTATCTGATTTTTTAAATAATTATTTATAGTCCAGGAATTTTAGGGAAAAAATTGAATCAACTTCCAAACCTGACCAAGTGTAAACTTCACACAAATGATAAATAAACCTCCCTTACTAAGTTGACACAAGTTCCCGGCAACCCCTGCTGTGCTTTAGGCACCACATTAAACATTACCGGTCCGTGTTTTTTAATACATGTTTTCAATTACAGTAACATGAAACCCTTAAGAGAATAGAAAATAGGTAAATGTGGATTTTGTTGATAACGAAATTTACAATAAATTAGTACAAATAAAAGCATTATGAATTTTAAAAATAACGGCTTTTTAATTTCTTAAATTGCGTGATTCTAATAATCCTGCCTGCCTTAAGGGATAATATCTCCCTAGAATCTTCACAAAAATTCCAGTAATCTAACACTTCAGTCATCAAGTCCTTATTCATGAAGGGATTTTTTGATTACTAAGCTCATCCACGCCTTTACTGTGGACCAATTTTTAAGATTGAAGTGACAGATTACTGAAAGTTTTTTCTCGATTCTATGAATGCCGTATTCTAAGAACAACAGGCTTCGCCCCATGGGATGTATATTGCTGTTTTTGTAGAGGACGAAAATAGCAATATATATCCAAGCAATATCTGATTCTTGCCTTAAAATAGAATCACACAATTTTAGAAAATGATTAATAATATGAGCATATAGTTTTAAAAATTCACAATACATGTTCAAGTTGATGTTATTGATGATCTTGTTCTTTTAAAAAATTCCGTTTACTTTTTTTTATAGCTCGTATAGTTTTCATGTAAATCGAAAAAATCAGGATTTAATTGTTAGATTTTCGGAAGATTACAGGACTAAATAAACACTTAAGGTATTATAAGGTATAAGGTACTTAAGGTACTTATAAGGTTTTATAATATGTTTATCTAAAAAATAATTGACCACCGTATATAATGATTACCAGTGTATTTAAAGCTTAATTATATAATTTGACCTGTTGTATATAACTTTAGTGTTTTAAATTTTTACAAAGTATTGTGAAAATTGTTTGAAACTAATTTATATATGAGACACAGTTCCTCATACCTGATTCATTTTGAGCTTCAAGGAGGCTGCGAGTTGGGTCGTCACGACCAAAGGGGGAGGGAGTGGATAAGGACGTGAACATTTTTCAGAATCCTCCCTGTCATATCATAGCTGCCTTAAACAGAAACTGTCAAGGAATAACGCAAAATCTTCTTTGAAAAAGTTTCACATAAATAGTAATGTGTTTATTTTGTATTAAGGGTACAAACTCCAAATTTGCCAGTATGAATGTTGGGCTAAAATTAATTATCCTTAACATTTGTAATTTTAATAAAGATGGTGGTTGTAATAATATGATTATAAATAAAACATTATAAATGAATCAGATAGAATTAATTTTGCTTGTCTAAATTTATTGTACATCTACCACATCAAATTCCTGTTATTTTCCCGAAACTCGCTAACAAACAGGCCGACGTTCCATTGCCAGCGATGTAATGTATTATGGTGAAGATGTCCGGCGGAGCGGGCCGAATGCCTCGGCTTGAGATATGGCGTAGTACAGCATTCCTTGGCCATTGTTGGGCCATAATATCGGCGGCATGAAATACGACAGGGCGCGAAGAGCCAGATCCTCCAGATCGCTCCCCAGGGCTGTGTTGATGGGATATTTTCATTGAAACCTTCTGGTTCGATACTCGATAACTATCATTGTATTGGAGTAATTTGTAAGGCTACATTATTTTATAAAACACTGTGAAAAGCAAGTTTTACACCCTAATTTGATTGATTTGTTTTTTTTCTATTGTATTTTCATAAATCATCTGGTGAGTAAAAAGGTAAATATTTTTTGGTAGACCTACAGTGCGGTATGGTGGGAGTATATAATGCAGATATATTTACGAGTTTTAAAAAAGCACAATTTAAATTAATCACTCACTAGCATTCCCCCGACCAACCATACTAAAAACTGATAACGAGACAAGTAGGAAGAGCTAGTACACGTGATTGTAGGATAAGACTGATGACTTACAATGTACACCTATTATCTGTTTATCACCTTTTTTTTAAAATAATTACACTAGTTTTCATACTCACATTTATAAAGTTAACTTGCGGGGAGAGTCTGTGCAGGTAGGCATGTTATTTCGGTTAACTACAAACCACACTAGTTTCAATTTAGTTGCAATTCAGCGACCATGTAATGACGTAACCACTCTATTCATAGAGAAATTTGAGACTTGTTTCCCCCTTTCACGGCATCCGGTAGATGTTTGATTGGGAATCACGATATCAGTTGCGGAGGAGAGGTTTTAAGGCTTCAATCGTATTGTTGATCGATGTTTGTTAATGAGATGAAATGTTCTAATAGGGTTCAGCTTCCTATTTTTTATTTTTAAGCTAAGAAATATTAATTTTATTTACTGTAAGTTTGGTTAATACTCATCAGCAAAGATGAATTAAAATTATCTTATCATGATGTGAACCTTCCACTGATGAGCTTCATGGAGCTTGATGAGCTTCCACTGTTGGTATATAGTATTGTGCCCTTCTATCAACGAATTTTAAAAGCCACTTTTGATTGAATTTTCTCGCTATCCATGGTTAGTTTTCCCTTAAGTAAATGTAATTCAAGTATTTTATTGATTATAATCTTGAACTTAGCTAACAATTCATTACCGCATGTAATTATAAAAGGTTTGAATTGTATTAATTTGATTTTTAAATAGGTCTTGTGCCTACCTATATTCACAGCTTCTCAAATATTCGTTAATTCTCAAATTAGTTTTAGAGGTTTCTGTTATGTTTGATTATATTTTGCTTCTTTGTTGAATTAGCCGTCATCGATGGTGGTTAATGAAAATGCCAAGGACTTCTTAATTTCTCTCTCCTTCTCTCTCTCTCTGTTACCCTCACAACATGAACCTCTGGTGTTGCAGGTAGAGATCCTCGACCAGTACAGCGACCCGCGGGACTCCAAGGCCTACCTAGAGCCGGGTGAGGAGGCCGGGGGCAAGGTCTACTGTTCTCTCTGTGTTATCCTCACAACATGAACCTCTGGTGTTGCAGGTAGAGATCCTCGACCAGTACAGTGACCCGCGGGACTCCAAGACCTACCTAGAGTCGGGCGAGGAGGCCGGGGGCAAGGTCTACTGCTCTCTCTCTGTGTTATCCTCGCAACATGTACCTCTGGTGTTGCTGGTAGAGATCCTCGACCAGTACAGCGACCCGCGGGACTCCAAGGCCTACCTAGAGCCGGGCGAGGAGGCCGGGGGCAAGGTCTACTGCTCTCTCTCTGTATTATCCTCGCAACATGAACCTCTGGTGTTGCAGGTAGAGATCCTGGACCAGTACAGCGACCCGCGGGACTCCAAGGCCTACCTAGAGCCGGGCGAGGAGGCTGGGGGCAAGGTCTACTGCTCTCTCTGTATTATCCTCGCAACATTTACCTCTGGTGTTGCAGGTAGAGATCCTCGACCAGTACAGCGACCCGCGGGACTCCAAGGCCTACCTAGAGCCGGGCGAGGAGGCCGGGGGCAAGGTCTACTGCTCTCTCTGTGTTATCCTCACAACATGAACCTCTGGTGTTGCAGGTAGAGATCCTCGACCAGTACAGCGACCCGCGGGACTCCAAGGCCTACCTAGAGCCGGGCGAGGAGGCCGGGGGCAAGGTCTACTGCTCTCTCTGTACCCTCTTAACATGTACCTCTGGTGTTGCAGGTAGAGATCCTCAACCAGTACAGCGACCAGCGGGACTCCAAGGCCTACCTAGAGCCGGGCGAGGAGGCCGGGGGCAAGGTCTTCTGCTCTCTCTGTGTTATCCTCACAACATGAACCTCTGGTGTTGCAGGTAGAGATCCTCGACCAGTACAGCGACCCGCGGGACTCCAAGGCCTACCTAGAGCCGGGCGAGGAGGCCGGGGGCAAGGTCTACTGCAGCCCCGACAAGGACTACAGCCAGCCGTACACTGGTAAGAAACCACCAGCTAATGCTTGTAATGCTTGTGCTAATGCGTTATGTGCGAGCTTTCACCCTCTTACTCATTACTTTGGGTAGCAGCTGAAAGTCTGTGGTTTGTGACCCAGGGAATCATGTCTACGGTGGGTAATTCCTTGCCAGGCAAACTCTGCACCTAACCTGACATGATTCATGCTATACATGAAACCTGTTGACTAATAAGCTAATTTCCGAACCAATAGTAATGATTAGTTTTTTATTCGTTTGTCGTTTAGTCATACGATTCAGGATTTTCACCTTTGACCTCCAAGTCTATGATAGCCATCGAATAAAAGGAGAAAAAGGTAAAAAAATTAAGCTAACGAACGTGAACGTCATCTGGGTTTAACGTATAATTTAAATCCATAAGTTTTTCAAATGACTCCGTAAAATTTAATTTTAACTAACAAATAAGATATACTTATTAAGATTTTGAAGGCAGGAAGAAGTCTATTAGGTGCAATAACAAAAAATAAATACGGTACAACAAACACACCAATGCAGTGACAAATAAATGCACATCACACACCGCTAGTTCTCCGGCACCGTCTGCCAGCACCTCCTGACACCCTCGGAGACGTCCAGGTGTCGCTCCTCGGCGCCACTGAGGGCGGCCACCAGACAGCGCCCCAGGCGTTCATGCGCCACCGCGCCCTCCGCCAGCGCCCTGTCCGCCACGCCGCGCGCCCTCTCCGGCAGCTTGGCCAGCACCTGGCGCCCCTCGCCGGCCAGCCGCGCCAGACACTCCGCGTCCACCTGCGGGCAGTGGTGCTCACTGATTACTCCACCAGACAGCGCCACCGCGCCCTCCGCCAGCGCCCTGTCCGCCACGCCGCGCGCCCTCTCCGGCAGCTTGGCCAGCACCTGGCGCCCCTCGCCGGCCAGCCGCGCCAGACACTCCGCGTCCACCTGCGGGCAGTGGTGCTCACTGAGTACTCCACCAGACAGCGCCACCGCGCCCTCCGCCAGCGCCCTGTCCGCCACGCCGCGCGCCCTCTCCGGCAGCTTGGCCAGCACCTGGCGCCCCTCGCCGGCCAGCCGCGCCAGACACTCCGCGTCCACCTGCGGGCAGTGGTGCTCACTGAGAACCATACTCCATCAGTAAACGTACCAGTGAACGATATATTGTGTTTTAAATTTGTTTTGCTTAATCGATAAGATAGTCGCCTCCGGTTTTTAAAGTCATGTGTTCAAAAAAAACCATGACCAATGACCAATTAACAATTACGATGACCAATTATCTCCACTTAGCGCCAATTTGTGTGGTCTACCCATAACCCTAATTGTATGTAATTTGGCTGTTATCGAATTTTTTTCAAATTTTAACTAATTTAGAAATATTTGCATTTGTCACAACTGCAATTAATCTTGAATAACTGTGTTTTAAAAGTAAAGAATGCCTTAACGTAATATTTTAAGTCCTATCTCTGTGTTTTGTAGGTAGTTGTTTATTTATTTTATTTTGGACAGCACGTCAATTTCTTGCTTTGACGACTCGGCATCGCGCACAAGCCTTCAGGCCCATGCGATGCCTAATTTCCTTCATTTTTCATTAATGTAATCTACTGTAATTTGTTGTGGAAATAAATAAATTCTGATTCTGATTCAGTTACCAATGAACCTGCATTGCATCTGTATGAGATCGGCTCATGACCCTCTTACTGTTAACATCTTTGGCATGAGAAGGAAGAAAAAGTGTGACATTCTTCGAAGTTCTGTATTTATTAGTTGTTTACCGCTTTCAAAGCAAAACGCCGTTTTAGTAGCCGTTGGTGATCTCCAAAACAAATAACTTTTTAGTTTTGTTTTTATTTATTGGTTTCCTTTTAAAGTCGAGAACCAATTGTCAAAGTTTACTAAGTTCAATTAAAAAATGCATGGTGTAACATCGTTGGAAAGGCAAAAGGACCGTGAAACTCCTCACATATACGAGTATCACTCAAATTCTTTAAAGCCAAAACATTAATATCTTAAAACTGAATATTTTACCTCGGGCTGGTACTTCTGGCACCACCACATGGCTTTCTTGATGTCCATGATCTGAGCTCGGGCAGCGACCATCTTCTCCGTCATCTCCACCTCGAAGGACGCCGCCACGTCGGCCAGCGAGTGGGCGCAGCGGTACACTTCCTCCGCCGCTGGAAATGCAACTGTTAGTTAAACTGTTAAGGATTATATGAATCAGGAAAATGTTCAAGTTATTCAGTTATTTAAAGTGCAGGACTAAATCAGTTATCAAGAATTCTGGGCATGACTGCAACTACGAGTGGAGTAGGAAAAGTACGTGAAGTCCATAATCCATTGCATTACATGCTACCTTAAGCATTTCGATAACATATTTTTTAGATTATCGTCACCCCCCACCATGAGGAATAAGACACCATAAGCCTGAGTATCTTTACGTATTGTTGCAGTTAAAATATCAATCGGACTTTACATTCTACCTTACTGAATAACCGACCTCGGTTGTGCAAGTTCTTGACTTTCTTAGTTTAGAATTTCTTGGTATGTTAGTGTACTATTCACTGCAACGCTCGCTAACTGATTAAAAAAACCCGATCTATGAGAGGAATGTACGCTGAAAAGGAGCTGCCTCTTTCATAAGAATAATTTTGCATTTAGTCTGTTCAATGGGTCGATATTGATGATTTATGTGTTGTTTGAAAGCCCAAATTTCAACATAAAAATATACTTTGAGGTCTCAATTGTCTCAAGTCAGTGCTTGCTTGGACCAAAAACCCTCTGGAAACTCTCTAAGGACGATGGAGACAACCATGTTTTGGCCCATTTAAATGTCACTGAACAACAGATCGAAAGAAAAGAACAGCTGTCGAAACAAGCAGACAACTGGCAAAACAATACTTAAAATAGTAGAAACATGTCGTTTGTTCGCTTTTAAAATATGAAATGACGGAACACTTACCCTTATCGAAGTAGTCGTGGGCGCTCCTGAGCCGCTTGTAGTCGACGCAGTGCGGCGCCACGGGCCTCACCCGCCTGGCCAGCGAGTCCAGGTCCGCCGCCAGGGCGCGCAGCGTGGCCGCCGCCTCGTCTGTCCGCTGGTACGTCAGCCGCGCCGTGCGCTGAGCCAGCCGCCCCACGCCCAGCGACTGGCGCAGCACCGCGGGCTCCAGCGTCAGCAGCCGCCGGTGCAGCGCCCACTGCTCGGCGTCCACCGCGGGGGCAGCCAGGGGCCGCGGCCGTCCCACCCACGGGCCGCCCTGCACAGCAACCACTGTAGCTGCTCGGTACCACGCCCAGCGACTGGCGCAGCACCGCGGGCTCCAGCGTCAGCAGCCGCCGGTGCAGCGCCCACTGCTCGGCGTCCACCGCGGGGGCAGCCAGCGGCCGCGGCCGCCCCACCCACGGGCCGCCCTGCACAGCAACCACTGTAGCTGCTCGGTACCACGCCCAGCGACTGGCGCAGCACCGCGGGCTCCAGCGTCAGCAGCCGCCGGTGCAGCGCCCACTGCTCGGCGTCCACCGCGGGGGCAGCCAGGGGCCGCGGCCGTCCCACCCACGGGCCCCCCTGCACAGCAACCACTGTAGCTGCTGAGAAAACTAGCAAGGGGTGTAAAGAGTTGGTTTTGGCATAATTTTTGTCATTTAAAGGGTATGTAAAAAAGTTAAAAGTTGACGATTTGAAGAATTATGTTATTTTACGGAAGGGAATTGTTTTTCAACTCGAAATAGCTCCCAATTAGAGAAGTACATTATTGTTATCAAGTTTAAGCCTTTCTGTACAAAGTATCGTGTGTATTAAACGAGGATGTATAATAAACCCCGTCGAATGCTTTATCCCGCTCCGGTATGAACCTGAGCGGACTTCAGGATGCAAGAAGACGACGAACTCAGTGGATAATTTAGCGGGGAGGTCAGGAATTTGGCAATCAAATCTGAGCATTCCAAGCATGTACTTTGGCCAATGAAACGAATCGCCCACTTTCCCATATCATCTTTTATGATTCTCTTTTGCAAAAATGTCGTGCTGGCGATAGACACAAGCGAAAAAGGTATGTAAGTTATAGATAATGTATATCAGTATTCAGAAACTTGGTGACACAATTTATACCATAGAGATTTATGATTTAATCTTGCAATGACGAAATATTGATCAATAGAATGTTACTTACATGCACCGTCGTCGACAGGAACATAAATAAAAGGAACACGATCATTTCTATTTGATAAAGTGTAACCCACATTAAACTGCCTTATCTACGTTGCTTATCTGTGGTCTTTCCCATATGTACTTGAATATCAATCACATCTCAACCTGTAAGTGTAGATAAAGCCCACTTCCTAATACACAGTAACATTTAGCTTTCTTAATAGTATAGAACACATAACTTTAAAATTATTTTGATTTTAGACAGAGGATACATTTTGAGGTACATGCTTATCAGGTAAACTTTAATTACTCATCTTTGAAAGTGTTGCAATATTTGATTGAGTATCAAAACCATGATCCTTAAATAGTAAAAACTTCAAATATAGGGACATGACGCGTGATGTTGAGGAGGCTGATTCATATTATGATTTTTCTAACCGTTTCTATGATTTACTTCTCACATACTTTAAGCTTATTTTCATCATTGACTAGTCCTAGTTTAAATACTGTATATGTACAGTTTAATTTTTGTACGAAGACATTAAGAAAATGCGTGAATCAATAAGACTTTTGGTTTCGATACATTGAAACAGGGCTTTTTATTTACACGATACACTTTTTCAGGAATCTTTCATTCTTGAAGCAAGACTGATTGTTAATATCTTTATATGATGTTATACACATTTTGCACCAAAGGAGGTAACATTTATCATGAAATAATGTTTTTTAAATCATCATCTCTCCTCGCCCTTCTCTCCTTGAGCCCCCGTCGGGTAATTAATTTGCCTGAAATGATAAATCTCTCTGCAAATTTTCTTGCCGCCGCTTTTTAATTCGCAGCGTGGCGCGGAATAGATAACTGAATCAAGAGGAATGGTAATACGGGCAGATGACGTCACAATAATGACGTTAATGGCAGAGTTGGGGGAAGTGGGAGAGGGGAGCTCAATTAAAAGGGGGCGTTTGAAGAACGGTGGGCGAATAATTGTTCGGAAAACTGGATTCGTTTTAGCTAAAGTTTACCCTTTTTGGGAATTAGGCTTCAATTGCAGCCGCTTT
Organism: Flexamia atlantica; assembly: GCA_035578135.1. Classification (NCBI taxonomy): domain Eukaryota; kingdom Metazoa; phylum Arthropoda; class Insecta; order Hemiptera; family Cicadellidae; genus Flexamia; species Flexamia atlantica. The sequence goes on from JAQJVK010000005.1 coordinate 61,450,457, forward strand.
GAGGGATCGTGGGATTTTAAATCGCTTCAAGGATTAAATTTTTTCTTTATAAACCATAAAGAAGTCCATCTGAAGTAGGGGTTTTTATTCGCCACGATAAGCATCAAGACAGATCTTGAAAAGTGTAATGTCAGAGGTTTTAACTTTTATCTTTTCTGTAATAGAATTCTTGTATCCATATGACTGTAAATTTTTCATACTGGGTGTTTTTTTTAACACAACCCATTTTTAAGATTAAATATTGCACATATGAGTATTGTTTTGTTAATCTTTACATTTTATACAACCTATTATTTGTTTGAACAGATTTAGTTTACATAATGTGTTCAAACGATCCGCATTTGGCTTTTGTAAAAAGTTGTGTTTTTTTTCATCAAATTCCTGAACACGTGTTACAAGATTGAACAAATTTAATTTCTTGCATTCAATTTGTTATGTTTGTTTTGAGGTGCTGAATATCCTGTGAATTGTTTTCGTATGCCTTACTTTGTATAGATCCCCAAAGAAAATCATAGAGTGGAGTCAAATCCGGGAATCTTGGGGGGTAATAGTACTTCACTGATAAAATAAGGTTTTGGGTTGCGTTATAAAAAAAGACACCCTGTATATATCAGAATAAACCATCCTATCATCAGAAGTAAAAAAAGTAGTGAAAACGAAACAACAACACAAACAAAAAAGGAATAAGATTAAACTAGACTAACCCCGTGCAGCGCAAAGCGCCGCAAAAAACTGATATCTGTAGGTACTATTATATTTCACTATAAATACGCTGACATAATGTAATGTAACATCTAAAAAATTAAACAAATTTTATGTTATTCGTTCTGTAATTAGAAACACAATTCTACATTTTTTTATCACCACTGAACTACTTAAATTAAATAAATTAAAACATAAACCAAGGAAGTTAGCAGCCGCGAACCCAGGGGGTGCTCAAGCTTCTCCCAAACATGGAAAAAAACAAAAAATGGGAAAACACAATTTTTTTAGTTGAGGCAGGAAAATCTCTCAATTGTGTAGTCTTTGGTAGGTCTCTTGATTATTTCTTAAAGATTTGGTGATTTCACGGCTATCAAAACTCTTTTATCACCGTCAGTCAATCTCGGCATATGACTATTCTTCTCTATACCGGTTTTCCAGCCTAAGTTTTCCAATAGATAACTTTTTATTTTATGTATGACATCAAACCTCTTATAGGGAAAGATATTATTTTTTTCTCCTTTTAGGTATATATTTCAATTTTTTAAATGTCCATTTCCAATATGGCGGAAAACATTACTTTTTCTTATAGAACACCCTGTATTTTATGGTGTTTCTGGATTCTGAACTCAAGAACTATTTACTCCATATTTTCATTCACCAAATTGTTGTGAAGAGTTATATGACCAGTTTACGTTTGATTTTTGAAATTTTGTCGTTGGTGGTCTGTATAACGAAAACAGTAAAGTTGGGTAAATAAGAAATACCAAAGGCAAAAGTGTCTTAAAATGTGATTGTTTTTGAGATTCAAACATATAAAACAATTTTTATTGATATATTTACTCACTCATGGCATTGTAATATTTAGAATATTCTTGTATTCCGTAAGGAATACACAGGATGGAACAGTTAAAGTGGATAAAATTTTATTTTACTAACACTTAAATTCTCAAGCTTCTGAACCTTAATGTTTGCATAGGTGCGGGTGGTGTAATTTTGTTTGCCATTTGAAGCACTAAAAACCATGAAAGTTTTATCAAAATCTTTAAAGCTGTTTTTGAACAATTTTGGTTTTTGTACTTTTCTAGCCTATGGGATTTATAATGCAACCCTCAAAAATCTAAAATTTAAAAAATTGAAAAACAACGCCTGGATATATTATAGATTCATACCTCATGAAAATCGAAGTATTGGAGTCATTTCTAGCTCTGTTTACATACAATCACATACACGTATGCACACACACACACACACACACACACAGATGACAGACACCACTCTGAAAACAATTTTTTTTGTTTCGGGGAGCACTAAAACAATTATATCCACTAAATACCCCCGTCGCAGCAGACCTGCGTACTCAGCGAATTTCCTTAGGATTTATTTTGTATATGTGAGCATTCAACTTGTTTTAAGGAAAGTATAATTTGAATACGTTAAGTAAATAATATACTAAAAACGCATATTTAATCATTCATGAGCTTTAAACATGAGGAAAATTAACAAAGAGACCATATTGGTTTTCATTAGTAATACATACACTTTTGTATTCTATATAATTCTTAGTCTTTTAATTTTTAATAACTGAAATCTTGCTATAGAATATAAATGTCAACAAACATATAACCAATGAACTCAAAACACTCAAAACAAACAAATAATTTAATCTCATGAAAAAATTCAATTCAATCATATGGTCAGTTTTATAGTAATTAAAACATCCCTGTTGCAGCAGACCTACAATTCCAGTCAATTTCAATAAAACATATTATCAATCCTCATAATTGTAAACATATCATATATTATGCTGCATTTTCAGGCAGTTTAGACCAAGACATCCCCCCTTCAAATGCTCTTACTTTCTTTATTAAATTTAAAAATAATTTGTATTTTTTGATACAGTATATATTTTCTGCAAAATCTTGATCAATGAACTCTAACTATTCAAAATAAACACAAATAAAATATTCAACATCTGCAAATTTAATCATATGTTCAGAATTGTATTTTTTTTAACATCTCAAATCAGGGTGACTATACTTTTTGGAGGGAAAAATTATTAAAAACAATATTGGACAACGTACTGTGTTTAGCACATCCAATATTATCCAATATCTAAGCAACGGATTGACGTAGAATAATAATTCAAAATGCAAAATTGTTTGTTTTTTTAAGCTGAATTCAATTTTGACAATTAAGTTTAAAAATAATTAGTAAAAAGGTGTTAAATCTTGAAAATAAATTTTATTTTGTGAAAAAAACCTTCTTAGAGTAAATCAATCTTGCTGGTTTTCGAACTCGAAGTCATGAATGACGCTTTACATGTTTGTTCCAAATTTCATCAAGATCGGACCTTTTTTACAAAAGTTATCGCGCTTACGGACAGGTATATATATATATGAAAATGAACGAACGGTGTTTTTGGGGTCTAGGGACCTCAAAATGAAAAAATAACATGGTCCCGGGCTTAAGTCTCACCGTGCCGCCTACGGTAATAGCTACTTCCCCATAGGGGAAATTCGCTAAAACTAAAATTAAAACATTTTTACAAAACAATACTTCTCCGGAAACCATATTTTTGGATTCGGGAAACACTCAAACAAATATTTCCACTAACAACTCAAATTCAAAAATTTTGACAGAAAATTCTTTCTCCATATATAGGGGTAAAGGGGGAGAAAGTAAAAATGATAGGAAAATTTAAAAAAATGAAATACATACAAAAATTCAGCATGAAAAATAAGGGTTTCCTCATAAAGAAGTTTACTGACAGACGTGCAATAAAAAGTTAGCTTAAAACACTTAAGGCTGGACATTCGGTACCTATAAACAATGTATAACATCTAGAAAGTAAAAATATTTTATTTGCCATGTTCTTTGAAACACAATTCTACAAATTCAATCACCACTAACCAACTTAAATAAAGTAAAAAATCACATTATAAACAAACCAAGTTATGACAGTAAAACATAGCTTTGAAACAAAGCTTTATAATCAGCTGATCTGTGCTGTTATACACAGTTGATCAGTAAAAGCAATGCTAATGAATAAAAAATTTGTATATTCTATTTCTAAAATATAAAATGAAGGAATATTTAACTTTTCAGGCAAATGGGCATATAGAGAGTTAAATATCTTTCATTCAACACAACCTGCATGTAAATCGGTCCGATAGAACTCCAGATCTCACTCAAAATAGGCCTAAATTTTCCCCCATGTTATTGTCTTAAGTGATTTTAATTTCCGTTCTTGGAAAATTTAGTGGAGTAACAGCTGAAATCGAAGCAAAATGGGCAAATTAGATAAAATTTCCTTTTAATTGGTACCAGTCATGAATAAATCGGTCCAATAAAATGGTCAGGCTCGCTGTCTTAAGTTTAATTTTTTCCCTATGTTAAATCTCCATAAGAAAAGTTTATTTTCCTTTGAACCCAATTAACATAAATGTTTTCAAATGTAGCATTCATCGTAGGTCTCAAAATGGCATTTAATATGAGTGTGAACCATGAAAACCGACCTTTTACAAGCCATTGTAATAAACATTTATACCATCAACGTTATTGAAATCAGCTGTTTCACATAATTAAGTAGTTATACAGTAGAACCTCGCTAGTCCGACCTCCGGTAGTCCGACTCCTCGGTTAATCCGACCATGCCGCCGGTGAAATAGGCCTCCGCTAGTTCGCCCTCAGCGGGGTTTTCTCATCGGTTAGTCCGACCACGCAATTGGAAATTGATGTTTGTTTACATTTCCGGTGCATTCCTCCGTTCAGGTTGGCTCCTGTCGATGACGTATTACTCATTGAAAGTGCGTATATCGTTCAGTAGAGCAATAACATTTGGTGCGGTTGTTTTTTTTGGCCTGATGTCGTTTTTTACAGAACAGTAGTATTTGTTAAACACTCTTAATGCAATTTTTTCTGATCGAAATACAGTTTTTGTACGTTTTCATGTTAATAAAATGAGTTCATCCGATAATCCGACCTTTTTGCTGTTCCGCATGCCCCCGGTCCCATAGGTGACGGATTAGCGAGGTTCTACTGTAGCAATAAAAATTTCTGTTTATTTACACCTATAAAACTCTATAATTTGAATAATATAAAGCTATTTTTTTTCTTTCCATTTAAAGGATAATACATGATAATGCATACATTTTCATGTACTGGCAATGATAAACCAAATACTTCTTGAGCGTTTGCTCTTATTCTGTCGTAAGACAACATAGGCCTACCTCGTGCTGTCGTCACAATCAGCTGAATGTATGACTGTAAAATTATATCATTGCAAAGGTTTGGAAAAGTAGATTTTTTAAATTTAAAAAAGTAAGATAACGTAAAACTAAATCAAACCTGCAAATGTAGAAAAGTTGAGCTTTTATTTGGTAGAAACTGCATGAAAATGGGTCCAGAGGAAGTCTCAGACGAACTGTCCAAAGGATTGGAAAAAGTTGATTATTTCCCTTTTTCCCCCATGTTAAATCTCCATAAGAAAAGTTTATTTTCCATTTTTGACCCAGTTAACATAAACATTTTCAAAATTCAAATAAAACCTGCACATATAGGGCCGATAACCTTCGTTTTGGTACTAACCGCATGTAAATCAGTCCAGTAGAACGGCCAGGGTCGCTGTCATTAGTTTTACAAAAGTTTTTAATATATAAGATATTTTAAATACAAATATTATATATTTTCAAGATAAAGAATCTATTTATCAAGCAGAACAATTTATATTCCGTATCCTCAAAAGAGTTTGAGTAAGGAAAATAAGCTAAATTCATAAATATTATTCTATAAATCTTACCAATACTATTGAATTTAGAAAGTTTGTCTTCATCTGATGTATTGACGCTTAGGCACCAAAATTTACCTCCGCTCCTGGATCCCCATAGATTTGAACAGAAAGTTTCACCTACTTGTAGTAAGTTAATAATTTAAAGCTCTGTCCTGAGTGTGATCAGTGCCGAAGGTGTTGTGTAAACATTATGTAGGTATCAGGGGCTAAGAAAGAATTAAATTGCAATTATATCTGCATTGATGAGCGGAAAGAGTTGCTATTGTGGCCTATTGTGTTACTATTGTACATTATATACACAAATTCACATTGTTTAGCCATTCTCTTAAGGGGAGGCTCTACTGAAAACAGGTCAAAAACTGCTAAAAAATCGAATTTTTTTGTCCCTAATTATTCTTTAGGTCTTCTTGAATCAGAAAAATATAATTTTTATGCAAAAATAGTTGTATTTACATATTATACAATTTTTTAAAATAATGCTTGCAAGCGAATTTTGATCAGCCGGTAATGTTTTATATACTTTTAATGATAAGTTTATGAGGCGGTAAAGTTATGTTTTATGTTTTGTAAACTACTAATAAATAATTATTTTAGACCATAACAGTTTTTATTTTATCGAAGAGATTATTCTAAAAAAACAAATCATATAAATCAGAAAAGTACATATATTTCGTTCAAAAATCCATAGAAATGCTTCTTTTTTTAGAAAACTTGCGATTCCCGAAAATTGAAATTTTCGTGTTTTTAAGGACAAAAAATGCTAAAACTAAAAAAGTATTGCAGATAAAACAATGAAATTTTGCACGATTGTTTGAAACATATCCAGCTACAAATTTATGTATGGAATTACAAATATCTTTAATAGATAATGAGAAAAAATTGTTAAATTTTAGTAAAAAATTTTTTTAATTTCTCGAAATTTAAACTTTTCTATAAAACTCCATAGAAGAGATATTTTCTTGAGAATACATAAAGTTGTGGCCCATATCATATACTTCAAAATGACATTTCATAATTGTGTCTACAAGCTATAGCTTAGGAGCCTTAGCGTTTACCATAAACCTTTACAAAATTTCATAAAATAGGGATGGTAGGGGGGAGGGACGAGTGAATCAGACTAAAAACCGGTTAAATCTTATTAAATAGGTTATATGTACATAATGAAAAGTAGAAAACAATATATAACTACATAATTAGGATTTTAGAAATTTCAGTAGAGCCTCCCCTTAAGGATGGAATTTTTGGCTATCTATAAATGCACGTTATTATCACTGAATATTACACTCGTATGCCCCACATGTAACCCTACTGCAGTGTTTATTCGACCATGCCGATAGCCACCGTGCTCTGTGAGGGTGGGCTGATTTGGCTGAGTTAATACTGGGGTATTTCAATGGGGAGGGAGGTCTAATAGTCTGTAAGTAATGCAAATTTCAGCCCATCGCGAATTTGCTGTTCACGCAAATGGAACAAAGGGAACTCTTACAGTCTAGCAATTACCGGTACGTTCTAGAATACTCTGTACTTACCGAGCCACTTAATAAAATACAATAGATTCAGTAGTCGTATCGGAGGTGATACCGTATTAAAGCAATGAAAAATACTTTTTCCTCTGACTTTTCTTAGTTTTTAAGGTCTTACTCGAAAAATGATTTGTATAGTAGTTTACATTTAAATTGCATGTTTGAATACTTTTCTTCATCACTTATTGACTTTTAATTTAAGAATTTATAATTTGACGATTTATTTAAAAGTTGAAATACAATAATCCAATAAATTGAGGTAACTTCTCAGCAAATTATTATAAAAATAATATATTTTATATTAATCTCTTCTTTCAAATATATCATGCTCTTTAAAAACTATTTTTTAGGTATACTTGTTGATAGAAATCAAAGTAAGGAAATCAATGGTTTCTAAGCCTATATTCAAAACATATATTTTAACGTGAATTTCTCTTTAAACTATTTACGGAATTTTGTTCATCACAGTTTATTATTTTCGTTATATCTGGCCACGTCACCTGCTCTTCCTTATAGAGAAAACCTATTATTTTGTGTTTCGTCCGTGCTTATACCGATAATTACATACACACATAGATTGTAATTGGTTTATTTTTGTTATAATTGTTAAGGTGTCAACCACTTGTTAAAATATAAGCAACTTAGCTCAGACGTTGAAGTACGCCTAGGTGTATCAATCGTCTCTTCGCTCTACAAGCAACCGACTCGTTTATTTTCTTACTTGATTGTTCATTTTCTTAACAACACTTGTAAACGACAGATATTCATAATTAGATTTAAGGGTGCAGATCTCTTTTCCGCTTTACAAAATAGAAGGCCATAGTTGATTCCTCCCCGAACGATATTGTTTGAAGCCCTCTCAGCATGAAAGGAAACGAGAGCCCCACTAAAGTATGGCTTGCTAATTAAAACATAATCCACAAAAGGCAGCTCGGCGGCGCGATTGTAAAGTGCTTCTAAAGTTAAAAGCAGTGCTGCACATTGCCGCCGTTTTAAGCTTGTTTTATTTAAATTCCTGTTGGCGTTAAAAAATTGTATACTTTTATTTTATTGACAAAAGGATAGGGAATTGCTTATAAGTAGCATAAAACTTCGCATTAAAAATGCTATTGAAAACCTGCTATTAAAATCTTGTTACTTAATTAAGCATTTTAGGCTTACTGTCAAACATCATTATTTTATTATTTAACTATTTGTCTATTACCAACGGCAATGCCGATGCACAAACAATAATACAATAGATGGTATGTCAGCTAAGCAACAGCATGCAGTATAACAATCATCACTAAATAAAAATAATGAGAAAGAGCATACAAAATCTATCTTTATATCAATAGTCATTTTTTCTAATAAGAATTTTTTCCAAATGATTTTTGTGATACCTTTTTCTCAGCCTCTGTGCGAAAACGTAGCGAAAATCTAGGCATATCGATAGAATTGTATTTTACACAATTCCCATCGAACACAATTCCCATTGCCCACAATTCCCATTTTTTTTGTAAATGTGCACAATCCCATTGAAATTTATGTTAGAATTTTAGACATGGAGAAAATTTAATTTAAAATTTAAACACAAATTAGTATTGGGCTTATGAGTTGCCATTTTGGTGATGAAATAACAACAAAATGTAAACAAATGTCATCATATGTAGCTAATATCACATGCTACTTTTTGGAGGGTAAAGATTAGATGTGGAAACACAAATGAGTGCAAAAAGTGGGTAAAAATATACGTTGTTTTTTGACAACTGATGAAATATAAAATCAAAACAAAAACAAACAAAAGGTTAGTTCTTACCTTATAAGTATGCATGCAATGGTCAACTAATTATTTTATAGATTTTATTTTTTAGTGTATTTAGTGTGTTTTTTAGTGGTGTGTTAGATTTTGTTTTATTTCATGGGTGTAAAATGTCTAACCTAATTGTTTTTACTACGTTTTTTTTTTTTGTAAACGTAGGAAGTGACATTCAGGTTAGCATTATAAATTTCAAATAATTTCAAGCCACTTTTTTATTGAAAATTGAGTGAAAAACATAGTATTTCATTGAAAGCAGGGCTATTTGGAGAAGATATCATATTCGAATGTGTCCCATTATACACATACTGTATAGAGAGAAAATAAAGTTTTTTGCTTGAATAAGTTGAGGAGATTAAAATTTGCTGATAAAAAGGAAAGAAAAAGTAACTTACACTGAGTCTCTACCAACCAATGTACTAACTGACGTGCAAATGGAGTACGACTGGACATTGTGCATTGAAATTGTGATTTTATTGGTGAAGGATGGGTAAAGTATCAAATTTTAGTGATGGTGATAGGAAGAGAGGGGAGGAGGGAAGATTAGAGTGAAGGAGATCTAGCAATGCCTAGCATGTGATCTCAATACTTGTAATAAAACAAGTGAAAGTGAAAATTGCACTCTAAAATCTTAACTACGTAAGACGATTAGTATACAAACTTAAAAGATTCGTCTTACTCAATACTTGAATAAGAAATCTTTAACATAGCTACTAGTTATAAATATATTCATCAATTGAAAAAAGACGTAATATATATATAGTACGATCTTAATTGATTAATAACAGTTTTAAATTGTGATTTTTTTGTAAATTTCCAGCAATCACTTCCATGACGGTTTTTTTAGCTATAGTTCACAATGATTTATCTTCTACAAGAATCAGTCAAAATATTTAACAAAAACCACTTAACATCTGTTTTAGCTCTCCTGTTGACTGAATTTGCTTCATAAAATCGTTTACAAATTTGCAAATCCTCATTTAATTAACAAAAGATCCTGTTCCTTTGTGTGTTAACTTACCTGTTCGGTCAGTATCCTTGCCTCGCGCGTTGAAGAGAGGGGGAAGTCCGGCTTTCCGGCTTGAGTCCAGCGAAAGGAACAGATTCCCCTGAATATGACGAGAGATACAACATTTGGGGGCAGGATAAACAGGGGAGGGGGAGACTCGTTAACGTTCAAATTGAGACATCTGTTGATGAAGGTCTGCATCTGAGCCCAAATTGAATTGTACGTTTTCCGTGAATAATTTTCAGCGGTCACCTCCCCCCTCAACCACCACCCCCTCCCACCACTCGTCCCGATCTTGATTGCTTTGTTTCAACTCTTTCCCCCAAATCAAACTGATTTCCTCGGCGAACGTGTGAGCTTTTCTTTACGAGCGGTTTATTGAGTGTTTTCTCTCATTTTACCCTTTTTTGTTTTCGGGCGTTAATCTTGATTGTACGTGTTGTATGTTTAGTGAGGGAATCAAATTTATTGCTATTAGACTTACGTGACTAAAACAAAATATTTTTTATCCATTGTATTGTAATTCCACTTTGTATTATCAAAAAAAAATTTAAAGAATATTACGTGAAATGTTAAAAAAAATCTCTGAAAGAATTTAAAATAGCTGTATACCTAATATCTAATCCTGTCCTAGTGCTGCACGTTTTGCCTTTATTACATGCACTTTCAATCTGCTTTATTAAAAACCCCTACTTTTTCCTCGAATATACCAAATACATCACATAAAACAGGGGATTTACAGTATCAGGTACATTTATGTACTGTAAGTCAAAATTTACAACAAAAACACCATCGGAGCTTTATTCTGTCGGCATCCATCTGATTCTTAATGTTTTTATATAACTCAGATATCCGACTTTTTATCTATTTCATTTTTTAATTAATGTTTTTTTAGAAATCCATGGCTGGCGAAATATTCAGTCTTATCTCATAAAATTACACAGTTTTCGGCTTTCATTATCTTTTATCATTTTCATACTATTAAAATTGAATCTTCCCCTATAAGAAGATTTCTCAGCGAATTATTCAAAACCACACAAATGAGTAGACAAGAAAGCGTTTGACAATTTACACAGCAAGTTTGAGTTGTATCTTGTTATAAATTTGCAACTGAGAAGAGTTAGATTGGCGAATCCTTGCTAGCAACTAGAATGATCAGCAGGGTAAACTCGGCCGCCATCTTGAAATTGCCGTCACAAATCAACCGAAGGGGTGGTTGACACGGTTGCACTTCCTTCTCCACCTCAAGCAGTTTGAGGATCATGTTTGATTCTTAATTCATCACCATATAATTTATCTCAAAACAGTGAACTGTGGGTAAAGCTTTCTTTGTTCATAAACGATTAAAAAATTCATGATCAATACATTTTTTATTTCCGAGTGCCCCGAGTGCGCACAATCCATGAATATACATAATCTGTAAAAAGTGGAGAACACATTTCAACTGATTTCGAACAAAGAGAGTTGGAAATTATATCTTTTGCAACTAGTAAGGTATTAATTAGAGCAATGAAATTTGAATCAATTTAATATTCTAAACGACCTATGGACTTCAAAACTGTTCACAGTAAAAAAACAACGAGTTTTTCCGTGGATAAAAAACAAAAGGCGTATTCCCATACGCCTCAAAAAGTGTTTGTTTAGTTCTTCATCATGAAATGTCTGTCCTTCTCCTTCTGTAGACAGACATAACATAAAATGAGAGCCTAGTAACGTTCTCAAATTAATAAGGTTTTTTATCCTTACTGACTTCCAAACCGTCATAAAAAGTAGCTACCAACTCGTTGGTAATCACTCGGACGAGTTCGTAAACGAGTTAATAAAAATTGGTTTGAGACTTCATCTAGATGAGATCTTATGTACATTACCCTAATATACGCGGTATTTACATTTTCGAGGTACCATACCTGCATACTCATACTCATTCCCCATGTTATCCTTAAGGGAAATTAAAAAATCCATATCCTCAATATATTTATAAAACTTGGTTTATGGCTTCTTCTAGCTCAAATGTAAAAAAGTATAGTAATTAAATCACCCAATTATTTCTTATATTCCTTTTCCAGCAAACCTAAAATTAATTATCCATGTTATTCTTATAGCGATTACAAAAACATATCTTGCTATATTGGATTGAACTATACGTTTCGCTACACAGCTGATGAAACAACAACAAATATTTGTTTGTCTATACTGGAAAAATCCAAAAAAGATATACAGTATAGTAAACATTAGTTTTTCATAGTAAACATTTTTATCGTAGTAACAATGAATTACCGCAGTGATGATCCTACTGGGAAAATACCCCCGTTGCAGCAGTCCTGCATACTCAGCGAATTTCAAGTGCATAAATAAATAATTTAAATGAAGTCTCGCATCAAGTAAAATCAATATACATTCAAAAGAAAGCGTGCAAAAATACTCTCCTAGTGGCTTTTAGGAGCAAAAGTCTATAAAAAAACAATAGCCTATACTTGGCACAAAAATGCAATGTTCAAAACTTCAAAGCAGCTGGCTTTTCCAATTTAATCATATGGAGAAATGACCAGCTGTTTAAGTCTGAGTAAAATATTTCATAAACATCATCAGTAAAAATATGTATGCGCTATAGTACATTTATTTGACATATTTAGTTATCTGGCCTTTAAATAAGCCATATGTCTGTATCCACCCCTTAACAAGTTAACATGTGGCTTTGAATCAAACATCAGCTCACATGTTTTAATGTAAACAAAGCAGACGTTTTAGATCCCAATGCTACTTAAATGGCAGTTATTTTATGTTATTTTTTTGTTTTCTAACAAACTTTAAGAAATTGCAGTACTTTTCCTGAGTCCCTGACATTAAAACATTTAATTTGAGCCCTTTTCCCTCATCCTGTGACTTGCCTAATGCCCAAAATTGCTATTCAAAGATAAATTTTTCTCCATAAGATTAGTATGGAAAAATGCAGGTTTGCTGCTACAGAAATTTCATAGGCTACAATCCAATATATCTAAACTATATAGAGCCACGTAACATGTTTTATCAAGATATGTTGAGGAATAATAAAGCTAGTGTATCTAATTTTATTTACCTCTCATAAGGTTAACATTGGGAAAGAGAGTACACAGGTTTGCTGCCTCAGGAATTTGATGATTTGGGTATTTTAAGCCATAATCAAGTAAATATTACCTGTATGAAGCCCCGTGCCAGTTCTTATCAGGATATTTTGAGAAATGAGCAAACTGCACAACTTTTTTTATTACCCATAAGGTTAACATGGAGAATGAGTATGCAGGTTTGCTGCCATGAAAATTTAAAAATTGGGTATTTTAGACCATAATCCAGTATATTTCAACTAGATGAAGCCACATATAAAGTTTTATCAAGATACGTTAAGAAATAAGGAAGATATATCGAATTTTTTATTTCCCATAAGGATAACATGGGGAATGAGTATGCAGGTTTGCTGCCACAAAAATGGAAACTTCGGGGATTTTAGACTATAGTACATTAAATCTCACCTAGATGAAGCACCAAACCAAGTTTTATTAAGATATGTTGAGAGATAAGCGAGATATAGAATTTTACTTTTTCCCATAAGGTTAACATCATAGGGACAACGTACTGTGTTTACTACTTTCAATATCTCGGTAACCAATGGAGAAATGATTCAAATTACTAAATTGTTTATTTTTTCGAGCTGAATTCAATGGTGCGAAACAAAATTGGATTATTTTTATTTTTCTATGTGAAAACCCCAAAAAACCCATTTTTGGGGGGGTTTACCCCCTTTACCCCTCCTTCCAGAGGTCCGATCGGGCTGATTTTCGAACTCATCCGAATAATTACTACTTTACACACCTATGCCAAATTTCATTCCAATCGGACCATTTTTGCGAGCGCTATCGTGCTTACAGACACATTGATATATATATATATATACTAGAGGCTTGAAGGGGCTAATAGCCCCTAAGCATAATTCTTCTTTACTATAGTACAAAATACCGTTTTAGAAAATAGGCTTTTGGATCCACAAAATTAAGATTATATCTAGCATTTGCTTTTAAGTAAACAAAGCAGACTTTTTACATCCGAATGATTTTAAAATGACAGCTATTTTACGTTATTTCTCATTTTATAGTAAGAATTTCATCGCAATTTCAGTATTTTCCCCGAGTCCCTGGGATGGAGACCTTCTTCAATTTCAGCCCCCTCCCATCATCCTGCGACCTTCCAAACGCCCACAATTTCGGCACAAAAATTTCCCTTACGTAATTATATATATATATATATATATATATATATATATATATATATATATCATTTTTGGTATTAAATCTGCATCATTATAACATAAAGTAAACAAACGTACTTAACTTTTTATAATTTTTAATTATGAAAAAACTCAAACCCTTAATTATTATAAAATCAGAAAATCTTAAAGTTAAATTATTTTTTTGTTATAGTACATTGAACGTGCATAGTTAGCTGTATTTTGAAAAAAATCCCACATGTCAACATCTACCGTATGGCTTTGAATCAAGCATTAGCACCACATGTTTAATGTAAACAAAGCAGACATTTTTCAATCCCAATGCATTTGAAATGGAAGATATTTTTTGTTATTTCTCATTTTCTGGTATATTTGGATATAATATGCTATTTTTCCCAACCCCCTGGGACCGAGACCTTTAATTTGAGCCCTCTCTCATCATCCTGCAACCTGTCAAACTCTCACAATTTTGATTGAAAAAAATCGCTTACAGAATTAATAATATAGAAGATAGATATATATATATAAATTAAAACGAATGGCGTTTTTTGCTTCTGGGGGCCCCAAAACGAAAAGTTATTATGGTGTCAGGCTTAGGTCTTACCATGAGACCTTCGGTAATAGCTTCTTCCCTATAGGGGAAATTCGCTAACAGGCGATTTCACATTAATATAGCGAAAATATGTTTTATGCATTTGTAATTTGTGAGTGTGAAGCCTATGTTTGAAAGTGGGTATTAATATTTTGTCCTATAATTGGGTTTTGATTTTTATTTGAGTATTTAATATATTATCTGGTTCCGTCAAGTGTTCATGCAACGAGGGTATTTTTGGCTTCTGGGGGCCTCAAAACAAAAAGTTAACATGGTCTCGGGCTTAGACCATGAGACCTATGCATGGTAACAGCTTCTTCCCTACTTAGGAAATTCGCTGAAAAATTAAACTTCTATAAATTAATACCAAATGCAGAAATTTGGAGGGTGGTGTTAACAATCGAACAACACCTTTAACTAGCCCACCAACACTAGATTCATCATCTATACAGACTTAACTCTGGACAGTGGTCGAGTTAGTCCTTGCAAGTTTAATCGCAGAAGTCATAATAAGTATTTATAACCCTGGGCTTCTGAGGGTCAATCCGTCTATCCTTTACCGTACGTTTATCTGACACCTTCATACCCAAAGCGATTTCAGTAATGTTCAGGCATATATTACAAATATGACATATCATTAACCGTCATTTATAGTCAAATTACTTTAAATAAAGTTGTAAATAGTCAAATTTTAAATACTTTAGTTTAAATATATCGATAGGACATACATATTCCCCTAATTACTCAATTGGTGAGAACAGTAATGTAAAAATTAATTGTTTGGATTTGAATCATACAATGTTTCTAAGTAATAGACGATTGACTTAAATATTTTAATATACTTTGTAGGTAAGGAATACCAGCAAAGTATTAAAATAAATACAAAACCAAGTTTGAACACGATTTAATATTTATGGTCTCCAGCGTTTACTCTTTCCTCATAAACAATTAAAACTCAGAACACGTTCTGTTTGATTCTGGCAATATTTTATTGTCATTAAATTTTTTGTTGTTCATCAGTTTGCTAAAAAAATAAAGAGTAAAATTCTGTAATGCTCAATTATGGGTTTATAAATTTGGTTACCGATTCCTCACAAAAGTGAAATAAAGACAGAGCTACGTAAAAAACTTCCAGTTCACTCTGTAAGAGTTTCAAGTGGTAATCAGTGCGGCTCACTGTCCGACGTCCGTTCGACTGCTTGTTCCAACACCGCCGATTAAAAAAGCTTTGTACTTTGTCAGACGTTAGATTGTGGAGAGTAAATTTTGGATTCACTCATGCGTAAAACCGCTTCAACGGAACATCGTACCGAGATAACTCGGGTCCACGCGCTCTTGCACACTAAATTGGGCTTGAAAATGCTACAAAAATTTCCCTCATATTTGTTCGAATGAAAGGATGAATATAAATCCTTTTGGTGATTTCGTAGCTTTATTCACGGAATGCTATTCTAAAGTAGGAACAGACACCCGTAAGTGGGAGTAGTAATCTCAATAATAGAGTATTTTTAAAAATAGGCCTACACAGTTTACTTTACGAAAAATCTTATTGTCACGTCAAATTTTATCTTATGTCAAAAGACTTACTTCAAATCTTATCTTACGTCAGTTTATTGACGTAAATCTTACTATCCAAACTAATCTACGAGTACTTATTATGTAGCATCAATAATTCAGTAATACAGTATAGACAAATAACTGAGTATAATTATATCCAGTGGTAGTCTAGTATAGCTGGGTGTAATTATGTGAGAGAGTGTAATATAATATGAGGATTGAGAATACGTGCAAACTGTAATACTCAAGTAACACTATTATATTCCACAATAATTCCTTATCATATTCCTTTAATCATAATTAACTTAGCTGTTACAGGAGTATTGCAATAGGCCTGCAATAGGTTTTTTTTACAGAAGGAGGATTTCCCAATAGGCTCAGTAGGCCAGGGCCTATGGGCGCAAGCTTCCAGGGGGCGCATGGCCGAGAGAAAAAAATATATAAAAAATCTATAAAAATAAATAGCCATAACTGAACATATTTTTTTAATAGATTTAAAAGCAAATCATCAGTATCAGTCTTGTCCGGAGTTCATGTTTGTGGGCCTGGAATTTAAAGGCGCTGCGGCAGCAGCAAAGGCCATGCTGTTGTTGCAGGAATGCTCAGCGGGTTGCATCGTTTCGTTTCAGCCCTACAAACGTGAGTTTACTGATAAATACATAATATTGCTAAAAGTGTTTTATTACGGCATTTTGTTAAGCCCAGGACCAAGTTAATTCAATGATAACCTTACATCGTGGAGTGGTGTTAATGCAACTAAGAAATAGGCCTGATATAACTTTATAATGAAGGTTTTTAGGAAAGTAACTTTAACCAGACTAAGGGGTGGAAAAAATGATTGGGCCTATGGGCGCCAAAATGGTAAATAAATCCGGCCCTGCCTGTAGACTAAGGACTGTTTTTCAAAAACAGCAGGTATTATTTTATTAGAAAGCTAACAGGCTAACTTGTAACTCGCTAACTAACTAACTTTCTATAACTGACTTACTAACTCACTGCATCATTTTTTTTTTAATTTATATAAACCATCACTGTAAACATGTGCCAGAAATTCGCAATGTATCAAATCATTCCGAAAAAATACGTTGTTTCCAAGCATCCTGGCGAAACGTGATCTTTTCTCGTGAAGAATTGATAAAAATTGACGTTCCCACTCCGTAAATTGGGAGCTAAGATCAATAATGTGATAAGGCGATAAGCCGCTGATTAATCGAGTGAGCGTGAGTCGCATCCGACCGCCGCCGCCGCCGACAGCACACCACTGTCGACATCACATGATCGCCAACAGCACACTACCACTGACAACACACCACCGTCGACATCACA
Source organism: Flexamia atlantica (assembly GCA_035578135.1). NCBI lineage: Eukaryota > Metazoa > Arthropoda > Insecta > Hemiptera > Cicadellidae > Flexamia > Flexamia atlantica. The sequence continues at coordinate 61,468,014 of JAQJVK010000005.1, forward strand.
CGACCGTCGACATCACACCACCGCCGCCGTCGACATCACACGACCGTCGACATCACACGACCGTCGACATCACACGACCGTCGACATCACACGACCGTCGACATCACACGACCGCCGCCGCCGACAGCACAACACCGTCGACATCACATAACCGCCGACAGCAGACCACTTTCGATATCACATGACCGCCGACAGCACACTACCGCTGACAGCACACCACCGTCGACATCACACGACCGTCGACATCACACGACCGTCGACAGCACACGACCGTCGACAGCACACGACCGTCGACATCACACCACCGCCGCCGTCGACATCACACGACCGTCGACATCACACGACCGTCGACATCACACGACCGTCGACAGCACACGACCGTCGACATCACACCACCGCCGCCGTCGACATCACACGACCGTCGACATCACACGACCGTCGACATCACACGACCGTCGACAGCACACGACCGTCGACATCACACCACCGCCGCCGTCGACATCAGACGACCGTGCAATGGGCTATTGTTTATTTCATTCAACGTAAATAATTTTATTTTTTGTGGGGTAGTACAGCTTCCTCAAATATATATCATGGTGTCTTCATAATTATAATATACATAATCACCAGTCTATGTGACTTTATTTTAAGTATATCATATCCATTTTGCATCCCCATTCATCCATAATATTTATTACACATAACAACACTGCACTGTCTGTAATATATTGCTAAACTACATAGAATTTTAAATTTTGCTTTCGTGTAATAAACATAGGTGATTAGAGAAGTATTTTTCTTTAATTAATTGTCCATACTTTTTCCGTTGTTTTGAATTTTTTATTTTTAAGGGTATTTTCCCCATAAAACCCCATAAAAACTACAACAATCCAAATCTCTCAAAAACGGCTCTAAATTTATAATAATTAATCAAAATATTCTTGCAGCCATTAAATTTTGCTTGCAAAAATAAATAATCCAGTCTTTTGGATTATTAGTGTACGTCAACTGGTTACAGAGATAACTGACATTTTCGTTTGGCGGTAAACGCAATACGTTGTCTAATGTTATTCTTAAGAGAAAAATTTAAAAATCGACATCTCCGTTAATTACTAACTGACGTTATAAAATTTGGTATATATTGGTCAAATAATTGTAAATTTGTTTTATTTATTTTTTTTAGATTACCTTGCTTCAAATGACTTTAAGGGAGAAAGTATGTGTCAGTTTGCTGATGCCTTTATTCCATTTGTACTCCACAATCTGTACAAACAAGTACATCGTATGAAATAGGCCTATTGTCAAATAAAATATATTGTATTTTGTAATTTATTTTTATTGTATAATATACCAACCACTCAGCTTGCTTTGTGCCTGTAAAATGTTTTACATAAAACCTCGACATTTCATAATATGCGGATATTACACTAAGATAAATAATGACCATCAACTTAACTCAATCAAAATATTTATCGTACTCAACAATTTTTGGCTGCAACAAACAATAAAAGGTGTATTTTATACAAATATTAAAAAAAAATATTGAATGATGTTTACATAATTACAACCAAAAAGGGAAGATAGAGGTGAAGTAAGAGAGAGGCGAGCGCCTGCTGGGAGCAATCTCCCTCCCGCTGACGTCCACTCCCGGGCTCTCACAGGCCCGACAGCGTCCAGCGAGTCTCAAACGGTCGACCACAGCTTGTTTCGTGTTCGTGATCCTTTGCAATCGGCAATGAGGATTTCTAAAATGACAATCTTTACTCGTGTAAACGTTTTATTTATGCACTTCGCAGATCTATTAATTGCGAACATTTCCTGCTAATGTCAAGAGATTAACAGGTTGTTTATTGGCGTTAGAATATGAAGTTTTTACTCCACTCTAAATATCGAGGCAATGGGAAAAACAACTGGAAAAAATAAATAAATCAATCATAACAGCCGTTAATTTTTTTTTCTTTAATACTTAGGGAAATTTTCCGCTCTGGGAAACTGTTTCTCATACGTCAACTCATCGTCAAGATTGATCAGCATACCCAAAAAAAACAGCAAACCATGCTAAAAACTTCAAAGAATTATTTTCCATCATTCAATTTATTTTGTCTCGTTTAATATGATCGTAATTGCATAAAAACTAAATATGATCGCATCTTTGAAAAACAAAATAAATAAATGATATAATGTTTTTAACTTATGTATATATAAATACAGTACTTGTTTCATTGTATTTTCAAAGTGTTATAACTTTGTACTATTTTATAAGGTTACCTTTCAATGAATATTGTATAAGTAAAGCAAATAAAATACTCATAAGCTAAGAAAGATAAATCAAATTTGAATAAGTTATCCCTCTTGAAATTTGTGTTTCCCAAGTTGCAAACACTTAATTACAACCGAATATTCATGGTTCTAGAATATTCATGTCGACTGAAAAAATAGTTTCAGTCTTTGTTTATTCTACAGTTTGCGTAACAAACAAGAAGTTTTATTCTTAATTCATTGAAAGTAATGACAGGAATCCTCCATTTCTTAATCTTGAATTAAATATGCGTGTTTTACAATCCAACAGACTCATTTAATGAGTAATACAAACAAATTTCTTCTCAATAACTACAACCATATTCCAACAACACCACCACGTTCAATGCCAACGCAACACGAAATTTAAATATGCCGACTAGTTTTCTGAAATTTCCTTTTCAAACGTGGATATAAAGATGTTAAAACATCAAACCACATAAACCTGTAATTTATTTTTTCACCCTGTACATAAAGTGTTTTACTCCGTCATTCCGCAGCCCCTGGTCTGCCTTTGTCTTGCACATTTATAAACGCATTCCACCCCCACCCCCACAACTCTGTCTTTGTCTGATGCATTGATGGGGTGTTGAGAGCGTTAGGGGAGCAAATATTGTCGATTTATGTGCAAACTATTCCCCACACATTTAGTAATGGCTGCTTGAGTCGAGGTTCTCTTTTATATAGTCCAATAAGACCGATTGACGGAACAGGTTGCGAGTAGAACTTGAGAAAATGTTCAACAATCATAAACATGTTATAAATGATATTCGTCTCGAACAAGGGGACAGAATAAAAACCACACTCTAATTACTTGTAAATAGTAAAAATAGACAAGCATTTACATGTGCAATTTAAAAACAATGTATAGTCGAGGAAAGATATGAAAAAAACACCTAACCCTGAAGAAATTCCTATAAGGGAGATTTTTGCATTTTCTGTCATATTTTATGTGCTGATTAACATACTAAATGTTTACCAAAGTTTGACCACCGGAAGTGCCTCATTTTCAAATTTTCGAGATGGCGTCCAAGAAGGTGACAATAGCATTAAAGATATAGGAAACAAATGCCTTAGGTGATGTATAAATGAATCTGGTGTCATAATACCACTGCCGATAATTGAAGGGAGGTGAACTTCAGTTTTCGTAAGTAAAAAAAATCGGCCGCCATCTTAGATCCGCCATATTGGATGAAGTAATTATTTTCAAATGTAAACATAGTGTTGTGACACATCATTTTGAACTATATTTTCACGCTGTTTACAATGCCGAAATCCGTTTTTGAAAATCTTGACTCGTTTTCAAGATATACCCAAACAAAGATTATTCCCTATATAATCCTTATGGAAGTATCGAGCTTGGAATATTTTTTGGGATTTTTTTGGACTATTTTCCTTATAGCTCCGGATGTAATCAAAGTACGTTGTTCGTTGCAGTCTTAAAATATTCGGTAGTATTTTGGCTTCCACACAAGCAACTTATCAATTGATTCACATTCATTAGGGATGAGCTATGATACCTTTATTAACCATTAGATGAGATTTTTCTAAAATGATACTGTCAATAAAGGATTATAACTCAGGTTAGACCTGTCCGATTTTCATGATCAATAGTTCAAATGGAAGCCAATCAATCACCAATTCATTTAAGACCTTAAAAAGGATGGTATCTCCTTATGAACTTGAGATATGAGTCTTTATTTAAGGACCAAACTCTAAAATAATTACATTTTAATTTGAATAAAGGATTATTACTCTTCTTAGAATTGACTGATTTTCAAGATCAATAACTCAAAAGAAAGCCCATAGTTTACCATTTAATTTAAGACTTTAATGAGGATTATGTCTCACTTAGAGCATGAGATGTATGTCCTCAACTGAAGATTGGATGCTAAAAATGTTAAATTTTATGTTAAATAAAATAACATATCTCGGCTTACAATTGTCCTATTTTCATGATCAATAGCTCAAATAAAAGCTAATATTTTACTGATCATTTTAAGACCAGAAAGAGGCTTATATCTTATTTAGAATCTGAGATATACAATTTTTACTGAATATTGAATTTAGAAAAATCACATTTTATGGTTAATAAAGGTATCATAACTCATCTCTAATGAATCTGAATCAATTGACAAGTTGCTTATATTGAAGCCAAAATCCTACCGAACATTTTAAGACTAGAACGAACAACGTACTTTGATTACATCCGGAGCTATAAGGTAAATAGTCCAAAAAAATCCCAAAAAAATATTCCAACCTCGATACTTCCATAAGGATTATACAGGGAATAATCTTTGTTTGGATATATCTTGAAAACGAGTCAAGATTTTCTAAAACGGATTTCGGCAATGAAAATAGCGTGAAAATCTAGTTTGAAATGATGTGTCACAATACTATGTTTTCATTGAAAATAATTACTTCATCCAATACGGCGGATCCAAGATGGCGGCCGATTTTTTTTAACCTACGAAAACTGAAGTTCATACCTACCTTCAATTACCGGCAGTTGTATTATGACACCAGATTCATTTATACATCACCTAACGCATTTATTTCCTATATCTTTAATGCTATTGTCACCTTCTTGGACGCCATCTTGAAAATGAGGCACTTCTGGTGGTCAAACTTTGGTAAACTTTTAGTATGTTAATCAGCACATAAAATATGACAGAAAACGCAGAAATCTCCCTTATAGCAATTTTTTCAGGGTAAAACTCTATTTTTCCTCGACTAGTAATCTTCTAAGCCTTTTTGATGCCAGGTTATTATGGAACGATTATGTAAATAGCAGCCAGCTGGCTTATTCGATACACATTATTCATTTTTCTTTCCAGCTTAGTTATGGAGATGAAAAGGATATTGGAAGGGTGATCTGCATAGCAATTCGTTGCATCATATTGATATTTCGTTGACTTCGAGTTAACGTACAGTACCTTATAACCCAGTCGTTTAAGTACTGTAATGCCAAATTTGTCGATTGACTGTTAACGAGTGTAGCACAGAAAAACTTGTGTTATTGTTTATATATACTAGATGATGGTGTCCGTCTCCACTGGGAAAAAGTAAACGAATATTTGTAAATAAACAAATGTATCAGCTGTTCAGCCCTTTAACCCTATTAAAAAACTAATATCATTTATCCTATGCTAATATGTTTACTGGGATTTTTTTACCTAGACCTTTCATTCAAGCATAGGGTTGATTGTTGTCAGACTTATGGTTTTACGGTTAAGTTGGACTTTATATATATAGTTTTGTTTGTTTAATATATGCGTTTTTCTTAAATACCGTCGGCAAGTATTGTCCTTTTAACCATACATTAGTAATTTACGCACGAGAGCTATTCTCAGTAATGTTTAGTTTGACAAATAATATATTTCTTTTAATAACTATTCTTAAATGTAACAGTAGTTCATGTTTTTAAATATTAAAATTCATGTTATGTATTTAAATTTAATTCAAGAACAGTTTACCTCGACAGCTTTTTGCATTTACACGGATTATTGAAGGAATGTGGCTAGCGCTATGCCGCTATGTAACAACACCTAATGTCGCACTTCCCCCAACACCTCACGAACTGTCGCTACTCGGATTACAGCGGCTCAACAGACCTTCCTGTTTTGACAATGTCGGATAAATCTTGGAGGTATTCAGGCCCCGAGCCCCTCCGAGGATCCATCACTCCCCCACACGGCCCGCAGCCGCCCCGGGCGACACGACGACGCCGACGGACGCGGACGGTCTCTGAGAATTATTATCAGTAAAGTGTAGTTTACTGTGTAGGCCCACTTGTATGTTTTCATTGATTTTATAATGTCATTATTGTAAATAGATTAATTGAAAATTAAATTTAATAAAGGTAATAAGTAAATCTGCTGATCATGCATAGATGTAAAATTTAGGAATCATCTGAATAGTTCAGTGCAAAAACCCGTTAAAAGCAAAATATGTAGGTTTGAGAAACTAGTAAAAAACATTGAAGTTTTTATGTTTTTTTTATGTAAAAAAAGGACGCGTTTTTTCACTAAAGACAGATTTCAACCAGTAGTATGAAACAGACAAGAATTTACTGATGAGCATTGTGAGAGTGGACCATGACAGGTTTATGCACTAAACGATTCGTATCCCTATTCATAACAATAAAATTAATTGTCTTAACTAATTTTCGCCTTGACATTAACGGGTTTACCCTTTTTTGAATTGGTTATCTCGTTGTATCGCAGAATCAAATCGCAATCCTTTTGATTTATCCGATCAAAGGCTTGTAACCACGTGCCCAAGCTATAAAATAGTCTGCATTACTGAAGATCATCTACTGCGGTTCAGGTTTACCCTCTGCCTCAAGACCTTGAGCAGTAGTGAGGTTTTACCATAGTTTTCCTTGAAATAGGCGAAAGAGAAGTTGTACGATACTAACTTTAGTTACGAACTGTTATGAAGTACGTTGTACGGAAATAACGTCCAGCAAAGCCGCTTCAAGATTCTCGCAATGTACGTGTAAAGAGTGTGTATAATAGTTGAAAATTAAATGAAAATACTGAAGAGCTTGGATTATACTATTGCCTAAAATCTTATTCCCAAATAGTAGTTTATGCAACGATTGTATAATGAATGTCTTTAAGCCACGAGTGAGATGTAAGTTAGAACACGAGCGAAGCGAGTGTTCTAAATATCTCACGAGTGGCTTAAAGGCATAATACAATCGTGACTCTAAAGTGACTCCAGTACTCTAAAGTCGTCATTAGAGTACTGCCTGGTTTTTGGTGTTTTAATGTATATCATTATAATGTTTATTGTAATACCATAATTGGTGCTTATTGCAATGGTCGTAAATAAAAACATTTTCCGTGTGTTCTGTTTGTTTCGCTTCTGATTTCACTTTTTGTTCCAGATTTCTCTTCGGCATCGTCGGAGGGCTCGGGCGCGGGCTCGGGTGCGGGCGACGATGTGTACGAGCACGTGGGGGTAGCAGCGCCGCCGCCGCCGCGTCGCAGCCCCTACTACTACGGCGACCTGCTGCAGGGCGAGGGGGATGGCCCCATGCCGCCCGACATGAGTCGCCGCAGTCTGTACGAGACGGCCTTCGACTCGCGCATCAGCAAGTCAGACGATGACCTGGACGTGGACATCGTGATAAACAAGTCGATCCTGCCGGGGGGCGAGCTGCCGCCGGCCGCGGGGCCGTCCTCGGCGACCCCGGAGCGGCGCCGGGTGGTGCTGGCCCGCCAGGAGCTGGTGCGGAGGAAGCCGCGTAGCGTGCTGCTGCGGCGCGACACGTCGGTGGACAGCCTGCGGTCCCGGGACGTGTCCGTGGACAGCCTGACACGCGACCTGGAGCGGGTGGAGCTGCACGAGCCGCCGCTGCCGCTGCGAGGGTTCACCCCCACCCCGCCCTCCAGCGCGCCCCTGCCGACCAAGTTCCCGTCCTCCCACTCCATGGCGAGTGTCCACAGCGCACCCAACCTGCCGGGGGCGCGCCACAAGGACGCCAGACTCCCCATCAAGTCGGTGCGGTGCCGGATAGAAGACGCGCGGGTTCTGGAGGGCCGGCCGAGAAGTTTCATCGCCGACTCGAGCGAGAAGGTGGACGAAGTCTATTCTAGACCGAAAAGCCTGTTTTGTCCGGAACAGAAAATAGCCGAGATAAAAAGCAGGCCGGACTCGAGGACGGAGGGCTCCACGGCGTTCCTGACGACCGCACAGGTGCTGGAGATCAAGGGGAGGCCGCGGCGGGTGCGGGTGAAGTACTCGAGCACGGAGAGCATGGCCACCAGCAGCAGCGGCGGCAGCCTGGAGTCGATCCGCAGCAGCACGAGCGAGGGCAACAGGAGCACTTCGAGCTCCGAGAGCCACCGGAGCAGCTCGCTCAGCTCCCACAGCAGCGACTCGGCCGGCAGCACGGGCTACCACGTCCCCGTGTCCACCGCGCCCGCCGGCTCGCGCTTCTTCCACCAGACCAAGCTACATATCCTCTCGCCCATATCGGACAAGTCCTCGCAGGAGCCGGGCTCCGAGACGTCGGAGAACAACAAGAACAACAACTCGCAGAAAGCGTCGCCCGAGGAGAACACGCTGACCTCCACGACGCCCGTGACGGAGCAGGCGGACAACCCCGTGCAGCTGCAGAAGCCCAAGCGGAGGACGCCGCAGAACAAGAACCTCATCAACCTGGGGCTGGGGCAGTGCTCCGGTGACTCGGAGACGCACCAGGGCTCCGACAGCGGCATCTCCATCGAGTCGCGGTGTGGCGGGGGCGGCGCCCTCAACCAGAACGTGGCCGTCGACCTCAACGAGCTGCCGTTCGACATGCCCAAGCTGCGGAGACGGAGGCTGCAGCAGCCCGTGCAGGACACGTCGGGGTCGGCGACGTCCGTGGACCTGCGGGAACTGCCCTTCGACATGCCCAAGCTGCGGCGGCGCCTGCGGGTCCCCGCCAGCACCGAGTCCAGCGGCCTCTCGCAGGCCTCCTCCAGCAGGAGCGTGCAGGAGGCCGAGCCCAGCAAACCCCCTGGTGAGTGGATTAATGTTAGAAAAAACCAGAATTGGACTAAATACGGTATAAATTACACTATTTCATCTAATTTCCTCCACAGGGAAATAGTATATTTCGCATCAAGGGCCGAAAAAATGATGCTTTACGGGCTGCACAATGCAGCTGCAAAACCCTTTCGGCAGAGGAGAGAACACTATTTTCACCACAATAATAGTCCAGTAAAAATGTAGTTTTCGCGGGAAAGTTTTGGGTTAAGTTTCCCAAATATTATTACCTAAATCCGCCCATGGCAAAAACTGAGGTTTGCTGTAGTTTTGTTGAGGCTTATACTTGTATTTCAAAAACCGTCAAACAAAACATTTCCCTTACTCTTGAATCTAATTTCAGTCGAAAAGTTTAATTTTCTAAGATTAAATTTATACGAAAAGCTTATTATATACCTAAATGCACACCTTGCATATATTAAAATTTAGATGCGACAAGCTTTGATTAATTTATTAAAAGCTGAAGTAAACTTTAATAAATCGTAAGTTATTGGGATACTCATGCCCTTGGTGCTAACCAATTCAAACCACATACTCACAGAATCAAATTTTCATTTAAATCGCAAATTGTTTAGTCCCCTAACCAAACGGCTGGGGGTCAGAAAGGATGGGTCTACCACCGCTTGAGGTATTATCAAAGGCGGCTCCAGCTCGACCGATGGTTGTCGACATTCGACAGTGTTCGCCAGACGACGGTCCCACCATTCCCATCCGCATCTCAAATCCACCAATCAAATGCTGGATCTCTGGTGGGATTTGGGAATAGGCTTTTGGGGGGACATTTCCTTTGGGGGTTTTGCGTGTCAAGTTTTTTAATAATAATTTACATGAAAACTTTTTCGAATTAGTCAAAGAATCTATCTATAGCAACTATCTTAAAATCTCTAATTAAAAAATCATCTTGAATAAATAATTATATTAGCGAATTTCCCCTATAGGGAAGAAGCTGTTACCGTAGGTCTCATGGTAAGACCTAAGCCTAAAACCATCATAACTTTTCTTTTTGAGGTCCTCAGATGCCAAAAACACCATTCGTTCACTTTCATAAATATATATATATATATATATATATATATATATATATATATATGTGTGTGTGTGTGTGTCTTTAAGCACGATAACTTGCGCAAAAATGGTCCAATCGGAATGAAATTTGGCATAGACGTGTAAAGTAGTAATTATTCGGACGAGTTCGTAAACCAGCCCGATCGGACCACCGGAAGGGGGGGTAAAGGGGGGTAAACCCCCCCCAAAAATGGGTTTTTTGAGTTTTTTACATAGAAAAATAAAATTTTTCAAATTTTTATTGGCACCATTGAATTCAGCCCAAAAAAACAAACAATTTAGTATTTTGAATCATGGCTCTATGTCCATTGGTTGCCGAGATATTGAAAGTGGTAAACGCAGTACATTGTCCCAATGTTAACCTTATGGGAAATAAGTAAAATTCTATATCTCGCTTATTTCTAAACATATCTTGATAAAACTTGGTAAATGGCTTCTTCTAGTTCAGATCTACTAAATATTGAATTAAAACCACCCAGTTTTAGTATACCTGTAGCAGCAAACCTGCATACTCATTCCCCATGTTATTCTTATGGAGCTTACAAAAACATGTCAAATCTCGCTATGTTGGATCGAAATATGTTGTTTTGCACTTGAAATTCGCTGAGTATGCAGGTATGCTGCAACGGGGGTATTTTTGATATTTGTTGGATGATTATTAATTCTGTTAACTAAACAGCATGTAGTAAACGTTTTTTGGATTGGAAAATATAGGTATTTCTCATATAATTAATCCGTGGTTTATTTTGTATTTGAAATAATCTTTATTTGTATTCCATGATTTAATGAAAGTAATTTGAAGTCAATTTCATGGCAGTGGAATCGGCTCGTTATTGTTTTGTGAGTTCGTCCAAATACGCGATAAAAGAGCGTATATCTAGTTTTATTATAGCCTAAAAATTTAAGGAAATAAAAAACCACAAAAAAAGAGACAACACAAAAAGAAAAATAATTAATTAACAGATCAGAGAACAGCAAACCGTTAACGAGGAATGTTTCATTCGACTGGCTGTCGGCCACGCGACACTGTCGAGTCACACTAGCGCTGCTCAGTAGCGACCGGCGGAACTACTACTTGTACACAACAGCGCAACACATTTACCATCATACGGCTGGGAGTCGTGGCGTACTCCTGTAATCCAGCTTCTTGGAGGCCGGGTGTTGGGATCTCCCTCAGCTCGGGTGTAAACCTCCGGTCGACGGCGACCGACGGTGACGTCCGCCAGCTGCCGTGGTCTTGGGTATCCAGCTTCTCTCCTCCAGTCGCAGTTCGGCTGGATTCCAAGGTGGTACTGGAAGTGTACACTGCCCATGATCCACGGCCGCTGCGGCGAGCACAGACCTGGGTGGAGAGACTCTCATCCATTTTACTACTCATTATTCATTTTTTACTTAATCCTTTTTACAATTTTTAGAAGATCCTATTTCAGTTTTTAGTAATCCTTTTTACACTTTTACAAGATCCTTTTAATTACTACTCATTATATTTAATTTTTTATACAATTCTTTAATTTATTATATGTCAATGCCTTTTTATTATATTTCAGTTGTTTTTAGGAATTTTAATTAAGGTTCACCACCCCATATTTTATTTCGCTGACAAACGTTTTAACTATTAGGTCCACCATATTTAACAACCAGTATATCAGACTTAACTACAACTCCTAATAATATTTCAACCTCAAGAACTGTAAACCGGTGTAAGACCATCACTGATTGATTGTATCGTATGATATAATTTTCCTCCTTGAATTTCCTCGGCCTCAGTTCAATGATCTGCTGCATTAATTTAGACTTGAAGCTGACAGTCCCTCAATTGTGTTGTGGTTTTAGTAAAGAACTAAGCCCCAGACCATGATAACTTTTTGTTTTGCGACCCCCAGAAGTGAAAAATACTATTTGTTAGAATTTTTATATATACTAAAAAATATATTATATATTTACTGAAAACCCTTCAGGACTTCGGGTTATGGCTACTTACATGAAAACTAAGAAAAAGGTTCCCATAAACATGAGTCCGAAAATGCTCGGTTATCCGTTTGTCGGTTTGTATATGTTTTTGCTTAACTTTGGAACCACTAGAGATATCGACTTCAAACTTGGTGTGTTGACTAATAGGACCTATTTTGGTGTGGAAGTAGTGCAATAGTGGGGCTTCTGGGCCAAAACGCATTAATCAAAAGTGACAGCTACATCCGGTCTGGTGACGTCAGAGGCTGTGACGTAGCTGTGACGTGTATGGTGGGCATTTAAAGTTTAAATGCCCGGCTGTGCTGGGTATTTAAACTTTAAATGTCCGGAAATGGGTCAAGGTCAGGTGAGGATGTTTTTAAAAAGATCTTGCATTTTCGGAAGATCCGAAAATGCAAGATATTTTTTTTATTTTACATTAAGGTTGAAAAGTTTGCTCCCAAATTTGAAAAGTAAGTTGTTGTCGGTGGTGAAATTTCTTGCTTATTTTCATTCTTTTTGTTGTTGTTGTAAGTTGGCAAAAATACATTCTTTTCGTTTTGATTGTTTGTTGCATAAAGTTCCAAAGATAAACCGAACCCAGTGGTTATAAGTTGTTTTAGTTCTTCACTAAAAATTTCCAAATCCTTGTAGGTTGTAAGATTGATAGTGTTGTAGTGAATCCCGCGAATGTTGAGAGACATGACTAGAGTTGTTTACTCGACGAGAGGTGTAGCAGGAATGACTATTGCAAAGCCGGTGCTGCGGGTACCTCCGATAGTAGTGGGGCTAGTGGTGGGGGTAGTGGTGGGGATAAAAATTGTAGACGCTTGTTTAATCACTTTGCATTTAATCGTTGCCACAATAGACCGAGTCGATGTTGCAATTCTTCTAGTTTATCCAACCGGTTCTTTTGATATGTTTTGCAACCACATTTACAGTAGCAGAAAGAATTACATTTTGTACAAGCTTTTCCGTCAACTTGATCTTCAGGTATTTTAAAACATTTCTCTTTGCAACAATAAGATAAAAGTGGTACATTATTTCTTTTGGATGACATGTTGGTTGTAGCTTGTCTTAAACAGAACTGAGCCTCTCAACGTTAAGGTTTCGTATTTATATAAAGTATTCGAATAAAACTATCGAATAAAACTATCGATCAAAATAATCGAATAATACCATCGATTAAAAGTTCAAGGTCATCCGTTTGAGTTTTAAAAAAAAATACAACATATCAGTATATAAAAACATATACTGATATGTTGTTTTTTATCTTTTTATTTAAAACATTTTTTTTTACAATATTTACAATGTTATTTTTGTGCGATGTGCAGAGTAAGTTCCGTAGAGTTGTTTCCGCTCATTCCGTGTGACACCAAATATAATGATCCTGGCTGAATTTCCCGCAGATCTTCATTTTGCAGCAACTGGACGAATCGTTTTGGAAGATATACTTGAAACTTTGGTTCATCACCTGGTGTATATGGTGCATCGGATAAAGATGCGACGACTGCGTCTCCATGCGTTGTATCAACTTTTTTCATTTCATGAACAATATAATGTTTCTGTTCTTTTAATTCTGAACATTTCTTGATAATTAGAGTATTTGATTTTGAATGTAAGTTGAATTGTTCAACTAAACATTGGAGAAACTGTTGTGATGCCATGTTCTTCACTGGAGATGTTGTCTGTTCGGAGTATGGAGTTGGAGTGATACTCGGGGTGTGTTGCTTCCTCGTATTTATAACCTTCGTAACCCCCACCACATTCTTCTTTTTCTTGTAAGTAAGCAGCCAAGTGATATGCGTTTTGTAATGCGCATTGAGATTGGTTGTGTTTCGGATCTATTGTAGAAACACAAATATTTCTAACATCACAATGAAAGGTTTTGTCCATTTTTATGCTTAAAACTTCTTTGTTTGTGTACTGTTGTATCCAACTTCTTTTTTCCAATCCTCTGGTGTATATGTGCGTAAATTGTTTACAGAAATGAAACATAATTTTGTGTACATTGTTGTACGGTAGAAAACCTTCAAACCAATGTATATGATGAAAATTGTTTGTTAACCATCTGTTTGTTATTTTAGCTTTTGACTTTAGTGCATGGATAGAACACGGTGCTTCAAATAAAAACGGGTATGCTACTTGTGTGAGCAAATCTAAAATCACCAATTCTTTTATAATAAATCTATCATCGTTTCCGCGAAATGCTTGAAATTCAATTACACAAGGTTTTGCTGCCATTTCTTCATCCAGTCCGCTCATCACGATGTCTGGTGATTAACTGTTTTCCACACCACGGTAGGTTAGATATATAAACCAGGCCGTACAGTTGTAGGCGCGTTGGTGTATGTTTAACGTGGGCACCGTCCCCAGTAGGCCTACCCCACGGTTTATTCTTTTGTTAAACTACATTGTAGTTTTTTTTTAAACTACCAAAGTTTCTTCTTCTGTATTGTTGTTGTTGGTTTCTTCTTCTGTATTGTTGTTGTTGGTTTCTTCTTCTGTAGCTTCCGTTGCGATTTCAGTAAAAGGTTCAAAGTTTCTCAACTGCCTCCACATTTCCACTTCGTGAGGTATTCTATTAAAAATGGATGTATCTATTGGTCCGTATTGTAAAGTGCTGTCAGGTTGTTTTTCGCATGCATCTACCAGATATTCCTTAATAACAGAGCTTGAAAATACCAATTGTTTCATATACCTAGTGATAGGTGATGTTGCATAGTTTAAAATGTAGAATTCTTCACGTGTTAGTAGAATTTTATTTTCAAATTGTGTCGAGTCTCTAATTCTTACTTGTTGTTGGCCACGATGTTTAATAATGTCAATTTCATTGTCACAATCCAAAAGTCGAATGTTAGTTTTTCTTCCAAAGAAACTGTTGGCTAAATAACATTCAATAAGATGTAGATGTTTTAAAAAGGAATCCCAAGCATTTTCTGAAAATAAAACCATCTTTGTACCATGGCTTAGTATTACTGCGGGAGAGTAGTCTAATGATTTTACCAATCCTATCGACACACTTTTACTCATGCAAGATGAAATAGGATAAAAGATGCGAAGGAAAACTTCAGTTAAAATGTTCGGTGGAATATTTTCTTCAAGTTTTCTTTTCTTTCTTACGTTTGTTTTATTATTTTCCAACTTTTTATTTTGTTTTCCAAACTTTAAAAACTCATCAATTTCTTTTACAACATTTTCTTCAAAATGTTTATCATCATCATTTTCCAATAAAGGTGTTGTTTCGGAAACGCCTTGTACAACTGATAAAGAACTCATTTTGTTTATAATGCTGTAGACGATGTTACCCATACAACTGTAGACAGTCAACTAAACAATTTGCGTTCCCGCTCCTGCTTTTATAGCCGAGTGGTGGGGGGTATTTTTTTTCTTTTCATTTTACAACACTGCTTTTACAATACCGGTTAAAGGTGTATATGTAACAATTTTATCATGTAAAATTAAACAATAAGCAGATGTATCTTTGGGTACATTTTGTTCAAATTCCATTTCTATTTTTATATCTACACTGGAAGATTTTACAGATTCATTTTGTTTGGAACAATCAACTACAACAATCGGATAGTTAGATTTAAATTGGTTTGGCGTTAATAAAGGTGTGTTTGTTTTTCCATAATATGAATTTTGGAATCTTGCATACATATCGTACAAAACACTAAACCTGTCTTTTGTAAAGTTTATGTTGAAGTTGTCGTATGGAAAGAATTGCGAGTTTAGAAACACCTTAAAATTTGTAAGTTTGCAATGATCAAATTCACCAGCATGTTTAGTTATTTCATTTCTTCTTTTTGTTTGTAATCCAAATATTACATATCTTGCCTTTTCCAAATGAGTAGAAGTTTTTACAGTCCATGTATGACGTTGTGTTTCCGGTAAAACCGGATATTCATGAAACTCCCAACTTCTAAATGGTATTACGATATCACGATCTGATTTTAAAGTTCTCAATAATGAAATTCTATTCTGATCGTTTAACCGTACATGCGGTACTCTCCAAACAATCTTGTCTAATTGCATTTTCCATTCTAAAGTAGCTTCCGTTGTTCCATCAGTTGCTTGAATAATATCTTTGTCGTTTGATGATCTTAACAAAACTAATTCTTGTTTTACGTTTATTATTATTTTTCGGTAATCTTCGGCAAAGCCTAAAAGTAATCTTAAAGGAATGTAAAAGTCAAAATTGCCTGAAGTGTTTGGAGTGATTGTACTGGAATCGGGTGCTACCCATCCTGCGGCGGCCAGCATATTTTTTTCACTCGGTGTTAAAGATGCTAATCCTTTTAATGTACTTGTAATTCCCACCTTTTTTGTTGAATCTACTGTAACTCCGGAAATTTCATATCTTATTTCATCAAACAAATATGCCATGGGGTTATTTATGAACGGAACAGTACTTGCAGTGGTTCCATCCCTTTTTGTTACTCTTCCTTCGATATATAAATAACTTTCACATGGAAGTGTATAAATATCTTGTTGTTGTATGGGAATTCTAATTTCATCATTATTGTTTAATTTTGACGAAGCGTAAGGGTTGTGCGTATGATATTCCTTTTCCCATAAGGTTTCGTCGAATGTCGGACCCTGCGCTATATCCAATATTTCCATTATTAATAAGTTTTAATCCAATTTCTTCTAGAAAACGAATGTTATCACTTGTTAATCCTTCTATAGCTGACGTGCTACTGACTTGTTTACCAGTCAGCTCTTTCTTTTTAAATGATAACCCCATTGTTATACGGTTGATTTTATATGTATTCGTATAGTTATAGGTTCGTCTCTAAAATCAATATGATTTCCGTCTTGATCTAGTATGTTCACCACAATGTCTGAAATAAAACTGGTGTTTAATGGTAGGTACACCAAGTTTTGTGGCTTTTCCACAATTTTAAAACCCGGAGCGACTGTTGGATAGAATGTGTGCAATATATGAGTATTTTCACCATCTCTATAAGAACCATGTATAATATTACATGTAACATCTATACTGTTAACTTTCATTATTGTCACAGTTCTAGTACCTGAATGGTTAATATTAGGTTCTAAAATTTTTGTTGTTTTAGGAAATCCTAATAAACTACCAATTGAATGTTCTTTGCTAATATCTATATAATATTTAGATTTAATTTCAGCTTTCATAGTATTGTTATTTCCTTTTATTGTTATATTATCTTTTCCCATATGATTTTGTATCGCTTCATTTATATCATCAATTTCATATGCTCCAGTGGGTAAACTAAATACTTGTATATCTGAATATTTGTTTGTATTTTTATCTTTTGTTTTGTAATAATGTATTTTGTCATTAACATTTTCAGTAACGTTGGGAATAGAATTATAAGTTGTTATATCTAATAATGCGGCTTCCCATAATTTATCTTTTTCCAAACGTAACGCAGGGAAAAGAACACTTCGCAAAGTAGATGAAGTTCCAGTTAATGATACTGTATAGGAAGACATCTTAAAGTTGACTAACGCTTTTTTTTAAAAAATCTAAACATAAATGTCCACAGATTACCGTATCATCAAGTTGCTCTCTTTTATAATTGTATAGTACATTTTTAGCTGTTTTAAAGTAATATTGTAGTTCTTTTGGTGGTGGGAGATTACCAAAACTATCAAAGTAGTAAATAGTTGATCCTAGTTTCTTATAACATACCCAATGAGTGCCTGATCCTTTACTATTATCTAAATTTACTATTCCGGTTTCATTTTTCCAAATTTTAACAGGTAATGCATCTTTCATAAATACTCCTCTAAAAAATGGAATTTTTAAACAAGAAACATAAGTAATTAATTCTTTATCTGTTAATTCTTTATTTGGAATTAATAATTGTTTTTTTCTGTTTAATACACACGATACGGTCTTAGGTATAATCCTCCTCCTTTTTTTATCATTGACCATATTGTTTGTTTCTTTTTATTTTTACCTGCGGTGGATCGTCGTTTTCTTCTTATATTTCCTCCACGTTTCTTTGCAGGTTTTCTCCTCCTTTTTCCACCTCCTTTCTTCTTTCCACCTCCAAACATCGTTTTACCCTTCATTGCTGCTGATACCGCTAAAGCTGCTGCTTTTTCACCGATACTAGCGTCACTGGATGTTACTCTTTGCCAAGCTTTTTCAGCAAGTGCTCTATCCGCTATTGATCTATTTTTAGTATCTGCAAACTTTGAATATGCTATATCGTGTTGTTTGCAGGCTTGATCAAGTTTATTTATTCCAAGATCTCCTCTAGCAAGTCTTTTTTTCAATTTTGTTCCTGGACCACAATATTGATAACCTCCTGGTAAATGTAGTTCTACAGGTAATAAATCGATAGCTTTGTTAACTATAGCTCCAACCGGCTTAGTAATAAGAGAAAGTGCTGTTGATGCTATTCCTCTTCCTCTCTTTATAACGTGTCGATTATGACTGATGCGTTGAACTTTCAACATGGTTTTTTATAGTGAAAGGAAATGCCAATACTTGTTTATTTTATAAATTCTTTATAATGAATGATGCACTTATCCTTTGACATTGTTTATTTATAATAAACATGTATTTTGTTTATGGGTAATAAACTTTTACCCAGTCTTTTGGTAGGATTGTATCCTTTTTATCAACATCAACTTGAGCAAATCTTAAATTTCCAGTTTTCATATTTAAAAAATATTTTTCTATAACATTTTTCTTAACCCAATGTAGTTTTTGATCAGCTTTTATGGGCTTTATCGTATTATAAACATCATATAACACTACACTTAAGAGTCTTATAATGTAATTTACATTAACAGCATCAACAATATCAATAGGGTCATCTAAGCTAGTCAATCGCAAGTTTTGACAATGAAAAAACTTTTTGTGTTTTTCTGTTCTTAAGCATCTTTCACGCCATTCTTTTACTCTAACTGCATCACTGTCATTTACTCCCATTCCAACATTAAATAGTGGTCTTTCTTTACAATCAAAGCCTTGTTGACCAAGTCTTGATGAAATTTCTTTTAATGCAGGAACTTGTCCAATTGTTGCTACATCAACATCATTCAACCCTTCTTTAACATTAGTAATTATTTTTGCATCCGCATCCCATTTGTTATTGTTTAATTTCATTATTTGACTTATTGTAGCTGCATCTGATTTTGCAGTTCCCTCCTTAACGTTAGTTAACACTTTATTTTTGCAATCAATTGACTTAATATCATGTGTAATACAATGATCTGTAACATATTGAAGGTTTACCGCATCTTTCATATCTTTAGGGTCTCCAATATCGTGTATTACAAAGTTGTAAAAGGAAAATTTATCTGTTTTTTCAGGTATGACTGAATGTAAATACTTTTTGGTAACTGAATCTTGATCATTAACAGGATCTGCTATATTGGCTATTCTAAGATCTTTTGCACCATATGCTTTATTATTACTTTTAGGATCATATCTTAAGGTTTGGTTTATGTACCACATTAAATATTCTTTATTTACCGAATCATTCTTATCTATTGGTTTTGGAAGATTTGCAATTCTATAAAAATTAGCGTTATACACTTCATTTTGAAGCTTTAAGCTAGGTAATGTTTCACTTTTTAAAGTTTTGAAATTTACTGCATCATTATCATCTTTTGGATCATTTACAAACTTTAAACGTTTGTTACTTATATCATAATCTCCATCGGATGTTAGTGGTAAACCACCTCTTTTTCCATAAGATCCTGATTTGCTTCCAGTTTCGGAATACCGTCCAAACTTATCCACACTCATGGTTATACTGAATGTTTAATCGGTTATGCTTGTATTCTATATACTCATATTTTTATGCAATTACTCCTCGATTTTGCAATTCGCCGACCAAAGCTACCCATTCGTTTTCTAAACCGCTATGTCCGGCTTGTTTTGCTTCATATATCAACTTCATTCTATCAACCAATTTGTTTATATCGTTGTAGTATATTATATTAGTATCATACAAGTTTTTCAATAATCCTTTTCCTGATAAACTTGATTGATTTGTTTTTCTCCTTTTATGTAAAATATTTATTTCAGCAGAAGATAATAATTTTCTTTTTATGGGTGCCCTTCTTTTTGGTGGGAAAAGTTTAGCAATAATAGTTTTATATTTTTCTGATTTATTTCTATAAACATTGAAATTTTTAGAATAATTTTTCTTATGCGCATTTGTATCCTCCAATATTTGTTTAAAAATGTTTAAATCCTTTTTAGTATATTTATTAGGTTTCGGTTTAAAAATAAGTTCAAACAATCCTTTTGTACCTTTGTATTGTTTATTATTTATAATAATATTGTCATGTTCGTCTACATCAAGCTTGCTATCTCCAATCATTAGGCCATTTTCTTCTATTCTAGCACCAAAAGTATGATACTTTCGAGTTGGTTGTGCAGAATGTAACATTTTTAATACAAATTGTCTTGCAAGCGGCCCTTTATACGCAATATCCGAGCCCAATTTGCTCAAGTTGGATGGATTAATAGGCTCTTCTTCTTCTTGTTGTTCTTCGCTTGTAGAAAGACCTTCTTTTTCTGTTAAAACATCCGTTTCTTCACCTAGTTCGCTTTCTTCTTCAGTTGTTTCTCCTTGTTGCGTAAAACTTGTATCACCTTCATATTCTTCTTTTTGTTCAAATTTTGAAATGGGTAAAATAGCATCTCCGGAAAAATTAAATGTTGAAGGTGTAACATTTTGCCCCAATTGTTTTAATGGCTCAGTAATAGGTTTAAATGTTGATTCCAGAAATTTCTCTCTTTCACTTATTCCTAATCTTAACGCTCTGTTTTTATGTCTAATAGAATCACTAAGTGATTTTATTTCTTTTAATAGCTTTTCCTGATTAACCATGTTTACACCATGGAGACTTGGACGATAATGTTGTTAATTAATGTATTAAAACAAATTTATCAAAACCTATGCGGTAACGACCATCTGTTATAGCTTTATCTTTCATAATTACCAAAAATCCATATTTTTCCGCCCAAGCTTTTCCACAAAGCTCTTTGAATTTATCAAATGACATATCAGCATTTACATGATCGTTGTATATATGTTTTAGGTTTGTATCGTCTTGTTTGAATAAAACTAAAATATTTGCATTGTCTCTAATTAGTTGTTTTGGAATTTTGCTATATGTTTGTCCGATATATATGCTATCAATATTATTATGTCTTCCCATGGCAAAATAGTTTCTAATAGTATCATGATTTTCACTAGATACATCATCAAATACAAATACAGAATACGGCTTAGCCTGGTCTGGTTGCATAACACTGTCACTAGCATTAAATTTGTAATAGTTAACATCAGGCACATCAGTCAGGATCTTTTCCAACAATTGATACTTTGGTTGATGTAAGGACTTTGAAAAAATATATAGGTTATTAAATCGCAATCCTTTTGTGTTTGTAATTAAGTTAAACACAACGTTAGTTTTGCCACAGTTTGAAGGACCGCTTACTATACATCGTACAGTGTTTGGAAATAAACTGCCGTGTTTACCATTGTTGATTTTAACGTTATCTACAGTTAAATCATCAATGTTATTAATATTAAATTTATCTTTATGGTGAACAATCTCCATCTTATTCAAAGGCTGAAGAATAAATAAGTTGATTTATAACTAAATCAAATCTTTTATAGGTATCCACGAATCTTCAGTTTTGTCAAACCCCAACCAACGTACTTTAACTTGGTCTTTTTTCCTTTGCAACACCTTTTCAACAAGATAGACATCACCTACTGTTGACTTTAACAATTCATGTCCGTAAAAACCGCCTTGTAACAAATTTCCTTTGTTATCTTTTAAAATATAAGTTTCCGGTACAGTAGGTTGTACTTTATACACTGTAAAAACTTCGTTTGTCCAATTGGGCAGGTATTTCTTAGTAAACACTCCTTTGTATTTACTAATTCGAACTTTATCATTTACATTAAATTTTCTTGGTTTTTTTTGTTCCGCTTTTGGCTGTGTATTCTTTTTAATTCGTTGTAAAACTAGTTTAGCGTTTTTCTTATTCACTTTGTTAGGTGCCATACCGATAGTTCTATGAAACTTGTTGTTGTAATCGCTTATTAATTTTGGTAAGATATCAACCCATACGTAAGAACCTCTTTTCGAAAACATTTTATACATTGCACCTTTTAAGGTTCTATTAAATCTTTCAATTATAGCTGCCTTTTTCTCAGAATTTGTAGAATAATGATTTATCTTATATTTTTTCATTAACAATGCAAAAGGTTTATTAAAAAATTCTTTCCCATCATCAGTTTGTAAATGTTTAATTTTATTTTTATCTCTTTTTATAGCTACTTCCATAGCTTTTGTTATGCTGTTACCGGTTTTGTCTTTTAATGGCAAAGCATCTGCAACTTTAGTAAAACAATTAATAATCGTAAGTATGTATCTAAATCCTTTATTTATTTTACTATGCGGTTGCATTTCAATTAAATCTGCTTGATATAAATCATTTATTCCTTTTACAACAGTATTTCTTCGTGGAAACTTTATTCTTGCAGGTTTATGAAGTTCATTAACAATCTTTTCCTTTAACTCTGTCATGATGTTTTTACTAACAAAGTCAAGTTAGTATTGAGTGTTTCTTTTTCTGCATCCGCTTTTATAGGTCAAGGTCATTTCAACATATTTTTAAAAAAAGGAAAATCACAGCGAGCATGCTGTGATTTCCCCTTTTTTTTCTTTTTTCTTTTTTTCTTTTTTTTCTTTTTTTTCTTTTTACTCATTGATAGGATTGAGAGAATAGTGGCCGAATGGTAGAGTGTGAATTTTGTCTGGAAGAATGTGTCGTTTGTCATCATTGGAGCAGAGTGCTTTTTTTACTTCTGTTACGCTGTACAGGTGATGGTTGAAACTTCTGATGGTGTTGAATTTTGCAGTTATAGTCGTTTCTTCAAATAAGCATTGCTTGTAGTGTTCGAAATTTACATTCTTCTTAAGATACAAACTTTTTACACCCTTAGCTTTTTTAATTACATTGTTTTCTTCTTTATGCAATTGTAGTGAATACAATTTTGACATTAGTGCAATAAGTTCTTTTAGTAAAATTCCATTTGCTTCGTCTTTAAATTTTCCAAGTTTCTTTTTGTTCCGATCATTGTCATAATTTAAATGATCTTTTGGATAGTCACTAAAATCAAATTCATTTTTGTGAACAAATGTTCGAAGATCCAAATACATATCTTCAGTAAGAATCCAGTAGATGAAAGCGTCCGTGTCCATGTAGGCGATTCCGATGTTATCTCTACCGTAGAAGGCAACCATTTTGTTGTAGTGGAAATCATACATATGGGTTTTGGAAATATCCAAGATTGACATTCCAACGTACAACGGACGATCCATTTTCACGCTTGTCTTCTTCATAGATACTGCCACAAGGTTTTCATTGATGATAACGGATGTTCCAAAGTTTGGTTTTTGTACAAGTTTTTCTAGTTTTATAGGATCTGTAATTAATTTAACATTTTTGTGTTTTCTTTTGTTTTCCAATGTTTTTCCAAATATCGCATTATTCATTAATTTAAAAAAATCCTTTTGAAATGTTGATGTTGCAGCTGCTCTTCTTCTGGTGTTTGAATCAATGTACGGTTTTAACCAGCATGATTGGGAAAATTTTAAAACTCTATGAATTTTGGTTATACGTAAACCCAATTGGAGTGCTTGTTGAACAACCCAAAAGTGAGCTACGTATCTTTGTTTATTTTCAAGAGTCATCATTAATTTTGGATGTTTGCCAATTGGTGAAACTTGTGTTTTTGCAAGGAGCGGAAGATCGTAATGAAGATCGTGCAAGTGTTCTGGATATTCAAAGTCACAGTCCAATATGTATCCGGTGTCTCCGTCTTTTGAAATTTGTGTAATATCACCAATAGAGTCTGGATTAACCCATTCAAAGTTTCCAAAAGGAAGTGGATTAGACATGGCCCATCCGTATAAATTGTTGGCATCGAAATATCCTAAGAACACTGATGGTTTTTCTTTATCGTAGTTTGGAAGATATTTGTTGTTAGCTTTAACATGTCTAGTAACACTTTGGGTCAATCCACCTCTAACGCCCGATTCGATCATCAACACCATGTCAATATCGGTTAATAATTGAAGGTTGCACTTTGTTTCTTTTAGCATAGCTTGCCAAGCTAGTCCTGGAGAAGTATAAGAATGAAGAGGGTCTAATCCGTAGGCTTCAAAGCAAGTGTTTCTAAATTCTTCCATCACATCGCAGAGAAGGGTCACATCAAGTTTAACATAAAAGTCAGAATAATCTCCCAGAGTGTTCATTTCCAATTCGTCCCAAACTCTGCATGCGTGTTGATAGTCTTCAGGTGAAATGTCCGAATCGGTAAGTTTACTTTTAAATGCTTCTGGTGGAGGAAGTGATGTTTCTTGAAATTTATGTAGTCCATCGATGTAATCATACGGGAAAACTCCTTTCCGAAGAACCAAATCCATTTTTTCTGCAGGTACAATTTTGCTTGTTTCTATTAAATTTTCTCTTCTTAAATTTTCAGAAAGTTTCATTAGACTGGAAGGCATAAATCTAAATGAATCAACAAATCTAAGTTTAATTTTGCCCACCTTTTTTGAAAAGCTTATAAAGTTTTCCATAGTTTGTGCCAAAACATCTATTTCACCGTTGTCTCTTGCTAATTCGGGAATGATAAAATGTCCATCGTATCCACTAAGATTGTGAAAAACCACAGGAATAAAAGATGGTAGTTTGTAGTTGATGTTACATCCGTTGCAAGCTGCACCTCTGTAGGCTCCTGTCAGATGGTCATGGTCGCGAACTTTAACTTTAGTTTCTGTAAATTGATTGTTACACAAATAGCATGTTGTTGCTGAATCATAAAGATGAAGTTCTTCCGGCGTCATAGGTGACATAGGAACCACATTGCTATACATTGCTTCCACTTTCCCGGCGATGTTGTATAAATCATCAACAAAGTATCGAGCTGCTTCTTCTCCACGATAGATCTTCGGTGTAGATGTCAAACCATATTCTTGAAGATGTTCTTCAGACAGAGTGGATTTTACTATTAAACAGTAGCTGTTTGGTTTGTGAAGTTGATACTTTGTTCTGCTGGTATTTTCCTCTCCTTCTTCTTGTTCAAGTGGAAGCAATGAAGATTCAAAATCTGCATACACTACAACGGGAATTCTGTATTGTTGGATAACTTTGTCAAATTTTACTTGAGATCTTCTAGGGTGTGGTAATTTAATTCTTACTTCATAGTTTCCACTGCATAGTCTTTGATGTTCCGTCAGCCATTCTGAACCTCCTCTTCTCAAAGGTTTGTTTACAAAACAGAAACATCTTTTACAAGTGGTTTTTCCTTCTTTACGTTTTGATAACTGTTTGCAAACTAGAGCTTCAAAATCTTTAATATATACATAATGTGAAATATCACCTTTTGTTATTAATAATAAATCAGTATGATCTCTGCGTTCGGTAGGTGTTATACGTAAGGGGTAAACATTGTTGGATGAATCCAAGCCAAAGATGTTTACAGATGCAAAAGGATTTTTCTTTTCAAATTTTGATATGTCTTGAATTGAAACAGGGTAACTCATGCCTTGAAAATTATAGTATGGTAAACCTCATTGTATGCTCTACTCGGTCGTTCCGCATGATTTCTTATATATTTTGCAAGCATTGCATACTTGAAACATTCAGCATCTTTATTTTGAACATTAATACAGGAATTGGTGTCTTGAATTTTCTTTGGCAATTCAATATGACTACTACCTCTCATTCCATATCCATGTTTATGAACTCTTACATCTAAGCTTGTTATACTTAACAAACTCCATCCAGAACCTCTTCCTTCATGTTCTTGTAATTTTGTTAAAAGTTCTTCAAAACAATCATCCACAATTGAGCTTATATCTGATGCAAACATGATGGTTTTGTTTTTAGTTAAAAATCCTCTTGGTGATGTTTCATTCTGAACATTTGTAAATACTGTATCTAATAATATTCCAAACTTTATAAAATTTAATCTTCTTAGTTCATTGTTTAATGTTTCTGTTACTAATGTTTTTGCTTTTGAAATAAACTGTGCAAGTTGCAATTGAGCATTGTCAATCTTAAAATGAGTTACTACACTACCTGGTAAGGCTCGGGCGTATAATTCCACATCCAAAGATGGTCCGGGTGCGTATTGAATAACACTTGATCTTGAATTTAGTTGTTGTTGTACGGTAGCCAGTATTTGATCTAAATCTTCCAAATATTCTTCTTCTGCATTGTTATTTGTTTCTTGGTTTGTTTCTTGGTTTGTTTCTTGGTTTCTTTCTTGGTTTGTTTCATTGTTATGGTAAACTTCTTTGTGTATTTGTAGTAAAATTTCATCTTCAAAAGATTCTTCGCAACTAATGCAGTAATACATGACGTAGGTGTGCTCTCCACAAAAGTTGCCGTAGTAATGAAAACCACTCTAAAACTCCCCCTATTTATAGCATTACCCCCACCACTTTTTTCTGTATTAAACATAAAAAGTGTAAATAACAGTTAAATTTCTTATATTTCAAAACCCCAAAGTATTAAGATTATCCGATGTAAGTTTAAAAAGAAATCCAAGTGTCAAGGTCAAATTATACAAGTTTAAAAGAATCTTTTTTTCTGTATTAAACACAAAAAGTGTAAATAACTGTTGAACGTTTTATATTTCAAAACCCCTAAGTATTAAGATCATCCAATGTAAATTTGAAAAGAAATCTAAGTGTCAAGGTCAAATAATGCAAGTTTAAAAAAAAAATCTTTTTTTCTGTATTAAACACGAAAAGTGTAAAAAGCTGCTAAATTTTTTATATTTCAAAACCCCTAAGTATTAAGATCATCCAATGTAAGTTTGAAAAGAAATCTAAGTGTCAAGGTCAAATAATGCAAGTTTAAAAAATCTTGTTTAAAGTAAATTTGAAGCAAATGTTTGAAAAACGTTCTAAGTCCTAAAATATTAATTAAGGGGAAGTTTTAACACTTAAAATTTTTACAAGTCCAATGTAAAGTAAAATAAAGAAATGTTGTTGCTTGTTGGAACAGTAACAAAAGAATGATGGGTTTGAAAAATTTTCTAAGTCCTGAAATATTAATTATTGGGAAGTTTTAAGACTTAAAATTTTTACAAGTCCAATGTAAGATAAAATAAAGAAAGAAGGGTTGTTGTCTGTTGGAACAGTGGCGAAAGAATAATGGAATTCAAACTCGCAGCAAAAAAGAAACTTGATATTGTAAAATTAATGTTGAAGCAAATGTTTGAAAAATTTTCTAAGTCCTAAAGTATTAATTATTGGGAGGTTTTAACTCTTAAAACTTTTACAAGTCCAATGTAAAGTAAAATAAAAAGAAGTGTTGTTGCCTGTTGGAACAGTAACAAAAGAATGATGAATTTAAACAATTTTCTAAGTCCTAAAAAAATGGATTATAGAGAAGTTTTAACACTTAAAATTTTTACAAGTCAAATGTAAAGTAAAATAAAGAAAGAAGTATTGTTGCCTGTTGGAACAGTGGTGAATGAATGATGGAAAGTAAACTCGCAGCAAAAAGAAACTTGATATTGTAAAATAAATGTTAAAGCAAATGTTTCAAAAATTTGCTAAGTCCTAAAGTATTAATTATTGTAAAGTTTTAACACTTGAAATTTTTACAAGTCCAACGTTAAGTAAAATAAAGAAAGAAATGTTGTTGCCTGTTGGAACAGTGGCGAAAGAATGATAGAAACCAAACCCGCAGCAAGGGTCCTGTGGTTTAGGAGGGGGTAAGCGGGGGGGGGTGATGACCTCGAGCCGAGTTGGGGTCTGGGATCTGCGCGTGTGGTTCTGCATCAGTTGCTCGCTAGACAGTGAGGTGGTAACATGTTCAGAAGGCGCCCTGAACATTTTATCATTTTTGCTGTTTGGTGAAAATATCTTGGTGTTATTTGTACAATAACATCTTGATGTAGAACTGATTAATTTTAAGGCATGGTAGTTGTTTGTGCTTGTAGATACCCTAGGGTTTGTAGTTTGTTTTTAGTTTGCTGGTTTGGTACTTAGTATTAATTTAAAATCTTTCTTTTACTTACAATATATTTTGCCTGGAGTGTTTAAGTTTAAAGTAATATTTTGTTTTTAAGAATGTTATATGATATGTTTTTAATACCTTTCTATTCCAACTTCCTTTTTCCAACAAGCTTGTTGAGGGCATTCCCTCTCTTGTCTTGTATTCCTTTTTAGTTAGGGACACCTTTCAATTCCAATTTCCTTTCCTTTTTTCCCTTCCATCTTTTGCACGGTAAAACCAATTAATTTATGGTAAAACCGGCTACCGCTTTTGTAGTGATTACGCACACCAAAGCGGGTCACTTACAACCTCTATACGTGCTGGATGGGTAGTTCGCCTACCTCCGGAGTTTCGCTAGACCTCAGCTGTACTGCGTCGCTAATGGCGAGTCACTGGCTCCCTTAGTGTTAGGAAATAAAAACATATTTGTATAACATTTTTCCAAAATTTAATTAAGCAACGTGCTATTTCAGAATAACATTTTTTGTTTTAGCTTAGCGTTGTGCGCTTATGATGAGGTGTGTGAGTTCGCTTACGTGATGATTACACCGTAATCATGATGTGCAGCGCTGGGCTGTTTAGCTTTTTTACTTATCTTTTACTTTTTATTTATTATTTCTTTTAACTTAATTTTTTTTATTAATTGATCAACTCTAGGCAGGTTGTATTGTAAATTAGCTTTTCTTCTTTTAGGTTTCCGGGGGTGTACGGTTCTGTAAAACCATACACCCCCATTTTCTTTTTAATTAATGAATGACCTTGACCTACTTATTTTCAAGGTCAACCAAAAGAGTTAGCGAAAATTTCTAAGTCCCAAGGTTATTTTTATGTAAATTGTTCCGAACCCTATCATGTGGGTATTCAAATTATTTTAAAAATATCTAGTTGAATAAATGCAAAATAAACTACACTTGTTTTAAATATAAACATTTTATTAAATGATGTTACCAAACCTTTTTGTTTGTCTTTTCATTCTGCGTATTTTAAATACCTACATGATAGGATTGGGAAACATATAAAGAAAAATATGATTTAAAAGATTTTTTTTCAGTTTTTGAGCTATAACTTTTATACCTTTGGTTTTATCGAAAAATGTTACTGGACCTTTTTTGTTTGCCTTTTTATTCTGCGTAATTTGAGTACCCGCACGATAGATTTAGAGCATTTTTGTTATATCCACTGCCACCGTGTACGGCGACGTAGCTCAAAAGTTGAACGGCGACGAAATCAAGTGGGGGCCCCCCATTTCGCAAACTTACTCTAAACCTATTGTGCGGGTACTCAAATTACGCGAAATGAAAAGACAAACACAAAAGGTCCAGTAACATTTTTCGATAAATCCAACGGTATAAAAGTTATAACGAAAAAACTAAAGTTTCAAGGTCATTTAAAACTTTTACAAAACCTATCATGTGGTTACTCAAGTTACGTGGAATAAAAAAACAAACAAAAATGTTCAGTAACATTTTTCTATAAAACCAACGGTGTAGAAGTTATTACGCGAAAACTTAAGATTTAAAACCGTCCAGGTTACAAAACGTCCAGGTAACCTGGACGTTTTAGTAAAAACGTCCAGGCTACAAAATATTGTTAATTTCTTACAAAATAATGTTGATTTTATAACAAATGTTACCGAAGCTTGTTGTTGGTCTCATAATTTAAGTACTCACAAAATAAGGGTTGGAAACTTATAAAGTAAAATATAAAATGTTGGAAAATACTTTTTTTTTAGTTTTTGCGTTATAACTTGTATACCGTTGGTTTTATCAAAAAATGTTACTGGACATGTTTTGTTCGTCTTTTTATTCCGAATAATTTGAGTATATGCATGATAGGTTTGGAGCAATTTTGTAAAAGGGGGGGGGGAAATTGCAAAATTACTCTAAACCTATTGTGCGGGTACTCAAATTGCGGGGAGTGAAAAGACAAACACAAAAGGTCCAGTAACATTTTTCGATAAATCCAACGGTATAAAAGTTATAACGAAAAAACTAAAGTTTCAAGGTCATTTAAAACTTTTACAAAACCTATCATGTGGTTACTCAAGTTATGTGGAATAAAAAAAACAAACAAAAATGTTCAGTAACATTTTTCTATAAAACCAACGGTGTAGAAGTTATAACGCGAAAACTTAAGATTTAAAACCGTCCAGGTTACAAAACGTCCAGGCTACAAAATATTGTTAATTTCTTACAAAATAATGTTGATTTTATAACAAATGTTACCGAAGCTTGTTGTTGGTCTCATAATTTAAGTACTCACAAAATAAGGGTTGGAAACTTATTAAGTAAAATATAAAATGTTGGAAAATACTTTTTTTAGTTTTTGCGTTATAACTTGTATACCGTTGGTTTTATCAAAAAATGTTACTGGACATGTTTTGTTCGTCTTTTTATTCCGAATAATTTGAGTATATGCATGATAGGTTTGGAGCAATTTTGTAAAAGGGGGGGGGGTGTTGCAAAATGACTCAAAACCTATTGTGCAGGTACTCAAATTACAAGGAATGAAAAGACAAACACAAAAGGTCCAGTAACATTTTTCGATAAATCCAACGGTATAAAAGTTATAACGAAAAAACTAAAGTTTCAAGGTCATTTAAAACTTTTACAAAACCTATCATGTGGTTACTCAAGTTACGTGGAATAAAAAAACAAACAAAAATGTTCAGTAACATTTTTCTATAAAACCAACGGTGTAGAAGTTATAACGCGAAAACTTAAGATTTAAAACCGCCCAGGTTACAAAACGTCCAGGTAACCTGGACGTTTTAGTAAAAACGTCCAGGCTACAAAATATTGTTAATTTCTTACAAAATAATGTTGATTTTATAACAAATGTTACCGAAGCTTGTTGTTGGTCTCATAATTTAAGTACTCACAAAATAAGGGTTGGAAACTTATAAAGTAAAATATAAAATGTTGGAAAATACTTTTTTTTAGTTTTTGCGTTATAACTTGTATACCGTTGGTTTTATCAAAAAATGTTACTGGACATGTTTTGTTCGTCTTTTTATTCCGAATAATTTGAGTATATGCATGATAGGTTTGGAGCAATTTTGTAAAAGGGGGGGGGATGGGGGGGGAGAAGAGGGGGGGGAGGGGGGGAGGGGGGGAGGGGGGTGGGAGGGGGGGAGGGGGGAGGGAGGGGGGAGGGGGGGGAAGGGGGGGAGGGGGGGAAGGGGGGGGGGGAGGGGGGAGGGATGGGGGGAGGGGGGGGGGCAAAATTGCAAAATTACTCTAAACCTATTGTGCGGGTACTCAAATTACGCGGAATGAAAAGACAAACACAAAAGGTCCAGTAACATTTTTCGATAAATCCAACGGTATAAAAGTTATAACGAAAAAACTAAAGTTTCAAGGTCATTTAAAACTTTTACATTACCTATCATGTGGTTACTCAAGTTACGTGGAATAAAAAAAACAAACAAAAATGTTCAGTAACATTTTTCTATAAAACCAACGGTGTAGAAGTTATAACGCGAAAACTTAAGATTTAAAACCGTCCAGGTTACAAAACGTCCAGGTAACCTGGACGTTTTAGTAAAAACGTCCAGGCTACAAAATATTGTTAATTTCTTACAAAATAATGTTGATTTTATAACAAATGTTACCGAAGCTTGTTGTTGGTCTCATAATTTAAGTACTCACAAAATAAGGGTTGGAAACTTATAAAGTAAAATATAAAATGTTGGAAAATACTTTTTTTTAGTTTTTGCGATATAACTTGTATACAGTTGGTTTTATCAAAACATGTTACTGGACATGTTTTGTTCGTCTTTTTATTCCGAATAATTTGAGTATATGCATGATAGGTTTGGAGCAATTTTGTAAAAGGGGGGGGGGGGGGTTGCAAAATGACTCAAAACCTATTGTGCAGG
Organism: Flexamia atlantica; assembly: GCA_035578135.1. Classification (NCBI taxonomy): domain Eukaryota; kingdom Metazoa; phylum Arthropoda; class Insecta; order Hemiptera; family Cicadellidae; genus Flexamia; species Flexamia atlantica. The sequence goes on from JAQJVK010000005.1 coordinate 61,499,804, forward strand.
TACTCAAATTACAAGGAATGAAAAGACAAACAAAAAAGATCCAGTAACATTTTTCGATAAATATAATGGCATAAAAGTTATAACGCAAAAACTAAAGTTTCAAAGTAATTTAAACTTTTACAAAAATGACCTTGAGACTTAGAAATTTTCGCTAAGTCTTTTGTTGACCTTGAAAATAACTAGGTCAAGGTCATTCGATAATTAAAAAGAAAATGGGGGTGTACGGTTTGACAGAACCGTACACCCCCGGAAACCTAAAAGAAGAAAAGCTAATTTACGATACAACCTGCCTAGAGTTGATAAATTAATAAAAAAAATTAAGTTAAAAGAAAAATAATAAATAAAAAGTAAAAGATAAGTTAAAAAAAAGCTAAACAGCCCAGCGCTGCACATCATGATTACAGTGTGATCATCACGTAAGCGAACTCACACACCTCACCATAAGCGCACAACGCTAAGCTAAAACAACTAGACAGCCCAGCGCTGCACATCATGATTACAGTGTGATCATCACGTAAGCGAACTCACACACCTCATCATAAGCGCACAACGCTAAGCTAAAACAAAAAATGTTATTCTGAAATAGCACGTTGCTTAATTAAATTTTGGAAAAATGTTATACAAATATGTTTTTATTTCCTAACACTAAAGGAGCTAGTGACTCGCCATTAGCGACGCAGTACAGCTGAGGTCTAGCGAAACTCCGGAGGTAGGCGAACTACCCATCCAGCACGTATAGAGGTTGTAAGTGACCCGCTTTGGTAAGCGTAATCACTACAAAAGCGGTAGCTGGTTTTACCATTATTGGTTTTACCGTGCAAAAGATGGAAGGAAAAAAGGAAAGGAAATTGGAATTGAAAGGTGTCCCTAACTAAAAAGGAGTACAAGACAAGAGAGGGAATGCCCTCAACAAGCTTGTTGGAAAAAGGAAATTGGAATAGAAAGGTATAAAAAACATATCATATAACATTCTTAAAAACAAAATATTACTTTAAATTTAAACATTCCAGGCAGAAATATATTGTAAGTAAAAGAAAGATTTTAAATTAATACTAACTACCAAACCAGCAAATTAAAAACAAACTACAAACCCTAGGGTATCTACAAGCACAAACAACTACCATGCTTAAACTACCATGCCTTAAAATTAATCAGTCCTACATCAAGATGTTACTGTACAAATAACACCAAGATATTTTCACCAAACAGCAAAAAATGATAAAATGTTCAGGGCGCCTTCTGAACATGTCACCACCTCACTGTCTAGCGAGCAACTGATGCCGAACCACACGCGCAGATCCCGGACCCCAACTCGGCTCGAGGTCACGGCAGCTGGCAGCCGGGCCGGGCAGGTGTGGCAGGCAGCTGGTTGACCACCTGGCCTCAAGCGCAGACTCTGGACCCCAATTCGGCTCGAGGTCACCACAGGAGCCTTGCTGCGGGTTTGGTTTCCATCATTCTATCGCCACTGTTCCAACAAACAACAACACTTCTTTTTTTTATTTTACTTTACATTGAACTTGTAAAGATTTTAAGTGTTAAAAACTTCCTAATAATTAATATTTTAGGACTTAGAAAATCTTTCAAACCCATCATTCTTTTCCCACTGTTCCAACAGGCAACATTTCTTTCTTTATTTTACTTTACGTTGGACTTGTAAAAATTTTAAGTGTTAAAACTTCACAATAATTAATGCTTTAGGACTTAGAAAATTTTTCAAACATTTGCTTTAACATTTATTTTACAATATCAAGTTTTTTTGCTGCGAGTTTAATTTCCATCATTCCTTCACCACTGTTCCAACAGGCAACAATACGTCTTTCTTTATTTTACTTTACATTTGACTTGTAAAAATTTTAAGTGTTAAAACTTCCCAATAATTCATTTTTTAGGACTTAGAAAATTTTTTCAAACTCATAATTTTTTTGTTACTGTTCCAACAGACAACAACACTTCTTTTTATTTTATTTTTCAGTATTAATGTAGGTTGAAACTTGTTTTAAAACAATTTTAATATTAGTTTGAAACTAAATTCATATATTATTAATGAGTAACCATGTTTTACTTAAGGAATATTATGTTTTAAGTCAATTGTAATACATAATAAAATAAACATTATACATATTTTCATTGGGGGGGAGGGGGGGAGGGGGGGAGGGGGGGGGGAGGGGGGAGGTTTCGTCCCGGCAACATTGGCGGGGGGGGGGTTGGAAAATTGCTTAAAACCCTATCGTGTGGGTACTCAAATTACGCGGAATCAGAAGACAAACAAAAAAGGTCCAGTAACTTTTTTTGATAAAACCAACGGTATAGAAGTTATAACGCAAAAACTAAAAATTATCTTTCTTTACATCATATTTCATTTTATATGTTTCCAAACCCTATCATGTAGGTACTCAAAATACGCAGAATTAAAAGACGATCAAAAAAGGTCCAGTAACATTTATTTATTAAACCAACGGTATAGAAGTTATAACGCAAAAACCCAAAATTATCTTTCTTTACATTATATTTTACTTTATATCCTTTCAAACCCTATCATGTAGGTACTCAAAATACGCAGAATTAAAAGACGAACAAAAAAGGTCCAGTAACATTTTTTTATTAAACCAACGGTATAGAAGTTATAACGCAAAAACTAAAAATTATCTTTCTTTACATTATATTTTACTTTATATCTTTTCAAACCCTATCATGTAGGTACTCAAAATACGTAGAATTAAAAAGACAAACAAAAAGGTTCAGTAAACTTTTTTTATAAAACAAACGGTATAAAGGTTATAACGCAAAAACATAAAAAAAAAAAATTTCTACATTTTATATTTTACTTTATATGTTTCCAAACCCTATCATGTGGTACTTCAATAACGCAAAATAATGAGACAAACAAAAAACTTCGGTAACATTTGTTATTTAACCAACAATGTAAAAGTTATAACAAAGAAACAAAATTTAGATCTTTAACCAAGTTTATATTTAATCGAAACTGTAGTTTATTTTGCATTTCTGCGACTAAATTTTTTAGAAGTATCAAGGTGATATAATAAAGTGGCATCTTTAAAATATTGTAACTTGTACAAAGTTAAATAAGTGTTAAAACGATATTTTATTGCAAATATTTTAAAACCACAAGTTCAGAACGATTGTTTAATACTGACATGTTCACTCAACAAGAGCAACAGTACGACTAACACTACATATCCAAATATTGCGAGGAGTCTCTCATGGTGGTGGGGGAAGGCAGGTGCGCGGCAGATGTTCCGTCCTGCACATGTCTTTCGAGGGAGGTAACAGCGCTACCACTATCACATCAGTTTGCTGGTAGGACTCGCAGAGTAAACATCTAAATAAACATGAGTTCTGTTTTATATGTTTCTTTTATCAAAGATGGACTTTGTATTGAAACGCAAAGTTTCACTATTGATGCAGATCCTGTACAACAAATTTTAGTACATCCTCCAGAAAATTATGATTCTATCTACATTTCGGTGCATGAACCAAACGACCCCCCACCACCAACTGCCGACACGGAGTAGGACAGCGGCTACCACACGTCATTAACGCTCCAGCTCTTCACCCGAGCACACATGGACTCTGAGCTTCAAGATAATACTGTTTCTTCTTCTACATCTACACAAACTTCCGAACAATTACCTACTGAAAATAAAACTACAACAAGTGTACAAGTAAACGAAATTTCATCAACTGTTAGTTCTGATGCGCAAGCAATAATGCTATCATTAATTGGTTTCGACTAAAAATTCAACAATGGAAGAAGAAAGAAATTCGCTACTTTGCAACTTGGTTTTTGTGAACCCGTCGAAATTTGTTATTTTCCTACTTTCATTTTTATGTGGTTACAATTTTGGTTACCTTGTTCAGGAAATACTAACAGATAAAAAGAAAGAACATTCACTATTTTTTAAAGTTTATATTTATGTAATTGCATCTTTATTTGGATACTTTGTAGCAGGATATTTTCTTGTTAACTTGTCAATTCCATTTTTAATATAATATTTTAATAGAAACAAAAATCAACAAAACAACAATTAAAAAACAGTTTGTAAAAAGAAACAAAACTTATCTTGCATTTTCGGATTTTCCGAAAATGCAAGATATTTTTTAAAAACATCCCCGGCCGACCTTGACCCTTTTCCGGACATTTAAAATTTAAATACCAGCACAGCTGGACATTTAAACTTTAAATACCATCCCCAACACGTCACAGCTACGTCACAGCCTGTGACGTCACTTCCGGTCACGTGACCGGATGTAGCTGTCACTTTTGATTAATGCGTTTTGGCCCAGAAGCCCCACTATTGCACTACTTGTGGAGTATCAAGTTTCTACTTTGTGCCATTTAAAAATGGCAGCCATTTTTATATTTTACAACTTAATATTTTAAAAACTGTAAATTTTACAAAAATTGTACAAAAGATTAAAAGGTTACGCAATTTCATTTCCTAAAAAACCATACAAAGGTTATTAAGATCAAACTACAATTATATAAGGAATTTCAGTGGGCCATAGATCAATAATACCGATACCTAATTGGACAAATTATACCATTGTTCAAAACGTTTTAAAGAGCTCTTTCCATTTTTCATGGCAAAACTTTTGTACGATTATCAATGTCCAGGATAAACCAAATTACAATTATTCACTTATTCTTTTATGGCGTTTTATATGTTAGTCCGTGGAATTAGCTCCCAGAATCAGCAAAATATTTCACTTTTTGATACCACTTTGAAATTTTTTTTGGTGATTATACATGTAAGAAGAATCAAGAAATCACCGGGAGACACTCGATCACAGGTCAGGAACTCCCTGTAATGACGTCATCAAAATGGCCGCCATAAAAAATGATATGGATCTGTTTAATCGCATATATCTCCATGATCATGTAAATAAACCCCATAAATGTTTATATTTTCAGAAAGATAATTAAATTTTGAACAAAAAGTGTCATTTCGTTAAATTACATCAGACTAGCCGTTTACGAGATAAAGCGGCTCAAACTTCATTTTCATCAATTTTCACCGCTTGATATGTCAAAGAAACGCTTAATTCTCCTTAAATACCCAAAAAACCCCATTAATGTATATATTTTCTGAAAGGCAATATAAATCTTAACAAATGACGCCATGACATTAGTTTATGTCAGGCTAGCCGTTTCCAAGATATTTCGACTCGAATTCTTGTTGTAATTTTCACTACCCCATAACAAATTTCAAAGAATCACATATTTCTCCGTTATTACCCATAAAATCCCCATAAATATTGATATTTTTGGAAAGGTAATTAAATTTTAAACAGAATAAGTCGTTTCATTAGTTTACCCTGAACTAGCCGTTTCAGAGGTATTTCGGCTTGTTTTATTTTATGTCTAATTTTAAAAGTATTTAAAATTGAAGGTTAATGTCCACACGGTGTTCCTTAAGTGCATCACTTAACTTCATAATTTGGTTCTTTGGGTCAAAATAAAGAAAAAGTTTCATGTTTACATAGGTCCTATCTCGCTTCGTTTTCCGTCTGTCGGTCTGTACGTTTTATTTACATAAAACAACGTAGCTTTGAAACGGCTTGAGATACTGGCTTGAATTTTTGTGTGGGTACTGAGACTATTACCATCTATTTAAGTACAAGGAATCAAATTTCTTCTTTGTACCGATTCAAAATGGCGGTCGATTATATTTTTCAAAGCCTAATATCTCAGAAACCTTACATTTCATTAACAATTGTTAAGTAAAAAAAGGTACAAAATTTAATTTTCTTTACGAAAATATATAATTTTATATGGTTTATTTTATGAATAACGGAAACAAATTAATAATTTATTTTTTTAGTACACGAAAATATGGCAAAACACGTTAATTCTTCTGTATTAATTTTTGAAAATGAAAATTCAACCGTTATTCATCATAGAAACCCTGTAAATATGTATATTTCCAAAAAGAGAAATACATTTCAAACAAAATATACCATAACATTGGTATATCTGAGGCTCGGCGTTAAGGAGATATTTCAAATAAAAACTTTATTTTATTTCCACTACATAATATTTAACTCGATATTAAAGAAACACTTTTATCTCTGTAATAACGCACAAAAATATATAATGCTTTTTGTGTAAGATTGAGTTGAACCATAAAACAAGAAGAGTTTTGCATATTTTTCTTGGTTATCATTATGTAAAATGTGTAATACTCTGTCAAGTGGTTAAAATAAAATATAGTGTCCTGCATCATCAATTCGTCCCGGGAACTTGAGGGAAACACCAGTGATCAACCTAACGTTTCGTCCCTTATTGTGCTGCATTGGTGCATATGTTAATACCAAAATCAGTTTTAACGTTCCAGCAATACTTCGAAAATGTTTTTCAAGCGCAAATATCAATGAGACTGAAATTAGTTAATAGAGTTGATTTGGTATTTGACCAGTACATCGAGGTAAGTTTGAAAAGTGAAGCAAGAGAGTTGAGAGGCAGTGGTCCAAGAATAAATGCAAAGGCAATTGTAATAGTTCCCAAGTCCTTTAGAAGTTTTTTAGCCAACGACAGAAATATAGAAGACCTATTTTGTTTTTTGGCAGATAACATTACGAAAATTAGATTACCTGCAGGAAAACAGATATTCACAACATTGAAAGATAATGTAATTAGCTCAGATGGAAGTAATGTCGAACATATCTCTACCGTGTCACATGAAGAAGCAGACGGCCGTCTCTTCCTGCACGCTTGGCATGCTTCCGGGCTTTCAACATACTCAAACGTCTCAATAAAAACTGTTGGTAGCGATGTTGTGGTGATTGCTATTTATTCATTCTCTAGATTAACAAAGTTAGAGGAATTATGGATTGAGTACGGGACTGGAAAAAGTCTTCAATTCATTCCTATCCATGAGCTTCAGAAGAAGATTCCAGAGAATGTATGTGATTTGCTGCCGATTTTTCTTGTCTTCACAGGTGCTGACACTGTGTCTAGTTTTGCCGGAATAGGCAAATCCAAATCATAGAAAGCATGGATGACATTTAGAGATGTAGATGAGGCATTTTCACACTATACCAATGCACCAACCATCATTTCAGAAGAAGACACTCTGCAAGAATTTCTACTCATACAAAGATTTGTCAACATAAAGTATCAGCCGTCAAGTTTGTCAGAGACGGTGAATGAAGCCAGGAGAAATATTGATTACGAAACACAACAGATCGATTGAGAATATTCCTCTAACAAGTAACGCTCTACTTCAGCACACTAAAAGAGCTTCTTTGCAGTCTTTTGTCTGGACGAACTGCCACAAGAGAAACTTCCAGCCTCTGGATCCTTGTAAATGGGGTTGGGAAAAAGTTGGAGATGGCTACAAACCTCTTTGGTCCTCTAACAGTGAAATCACGATGGCCTGATTACAAGAACTAATTGCATGCAAGTACAGGAAATGTGCACTCGCCGTCGATGTACCAAATCGGAACTAAAATACACTCTGCTGTGTGGATGTGAGGGCCAGAGTACCGATTAAAATGACTTGTTTTCAAAGTTTTAAATAGAGTTTTATTGATGTAGTAATTGAGTTGATCAAGTGAAATTGTAAATCTAGTTTTTTATGCGTTATAACAGAGAAAAAGTGTTTCTTTGATATCAAGGTTAATATTGTGTAATGGAAATAAAAATTAAGTACTTATATGAAATATCTCCTTAACGCCGAGCCTGATATATACTAATGTAAGTATATTTTGCTTGAAATTTAATTGTCTTTTTGGAATATACATATTTACAGGGTTTCTATGATGAATAACGGTTGAATTTTCATTTTCACAAATTAATACAGTAAAATTAACGTGTTTTGCCATATTTTCGTGTACTAACTACAGGGTTTCTATGATGAATAAAGGTTGAATTTTCATTTTCAAAAATTAATACAGTAAAATTAACGTGTTTTTGCCTTATTTTTGTGTACTAACAAAATAAAATATTAAATTTTTTCCGTCGTTCATAAAATAAACCATATAAAATTATATATTTTCGTAAAGAAAATTAAATTTTGTACCTTTTTTTACTTAACAATTGTTGATGAAATGTAAGGTTTCTGAGATATTAGGCTTTGAAAAATATAATCGACCGCCATTTTGAATCGGTACAAAGAAGAAATTTGATTCCTTGTACTTAAATAGATGGTAATAGTCTCAGTACCCACACAAAAATTCAAGCCAGTATCTCAAGCCGTTTCAAAGCTACGTTGTTTTATGTAAATAAAACGTACAGACCGACAGACGGAAAACGAAGCGAGATAGGACCTATGTAAACATGAAACTTTTTCTTTATTTTGACCCAAAGAACCAAATTATGAAGTTAAGTGATGCACTTAAGGAACACCGTGTGGACATTAACCTTCAATTTTAAATACTTTTAAAATTAGACATAAAATAAAACAAGCCGAAATACCTCTGAAACGGCTAGTTCAGGGTAAACTAATGAAACGACTTATTCTGTTTAAAATTTAATTACCTTTCCAAAAATATCAATATTTATGGGGATTTTATGGGTAATAACGGAGAAATATGTGATTCTTTGAAATTTGTTATGGGGTAGTGAAAATTACAACAAGATTTCGAGTCGAAATATCTTGGAAACGGCTAGCCTGACATAAACTAATGTCATGGCGTCATTTGTTAAGATTTATATTGCCTTTCAGAAAATATATACATTAATGGGGTTTTTTGGGTATTTAAGGAGAATTAAGCGTTTCTTTGACATATCAAGCGGTGAAAATTGATGAAAATGAAGTTTGAGCCGCTTTATCTCGTAAACGGCTAGTCTGATGTAATTTAACGAAATGACACTTTTTGTTCAAAATTTAATTATCTTTCTGAAAATATAAACATTTATGGGGTTTATTTACATGATCATGGAGATATATGCGATTAAACAGATCCATATCATTTTTATGGCGGTCATTTTGATGACGTCATTACAGGGAGTTCCTGACCTGTGATCGAGTGTCTCCCGGTGATTTCTTGATTCTTCTTACATGTATAATCACCAAAAAAAATTTCAAAGTGGTATCTTAAAGTGAAATATTTTTGAGCTAATTCTACGGACTATGTTCAAATTCAAGGTCATTGCACAATCGGAAGACCATTTGTTTTTCTAAAGTTATTTTTTCAGTATTCTACATGCTATTTCGCAACTTTTTAAGACCTATCACAGTACAAAATTCCAAAATTTCGTTTTTCGAACCCCCCTAATATGTATAGGTAGATAATACAGAGGCTTCAAGAGTTTAGCATTAGCAGATGTAGATATTTTAAGTGTATCCATAAATTCTTTCTGTTCGTCAGTTCAGTTGCAACAAATTCAATAAATATCCGAGTGATTTTTTTTTAATTTTAATTTTGATGTCCCTGGTGTTTTTTCAATAGATAGACTCTTCTAGTACCATTCATGAGTATTTTATTCAAAGATATATATCTGGGGCAATCTAGTTACAATATAATATTGCGTATTTCAATTGAGATTATATTTTTATTTAAATTTAAGAATTAAAAAAGTCACGCCCGTCCTTTGTTCCTACACCTAAAACTTCAACTTTAAAGCTGCACCAAATCTTATTAGATTTTTATTTTTAACCAAATGTACTTGTTTAAAAACAATCAAATATTTAAGTTCATAATAACCTCAAATATAATGTTATACAGTCTTTAATTTTACGTTCTCTTGGCAAAGTAACCCTGTCCCTGGGAAGTTTTGTCACTACCGTCCATGCAAATTAAGGCGTTTCGGCTTGCGATATTCGCAACTCTGAGGCCATAATTTCAGTTTTTTGAGTTGCACTTGTTGGAGCAGCAGGACAGTGTTTCTGCTCATGTTTCTGCACTTTATTTTGATGAAAAATAATCTATTTACTAAGATAAGTGTGGAATTTGCAATTCATAGGTGTCACATAACGTCCACAAGTTTTAGCTCATTCAGACCAGTTGAAAATATTATGTTTGATTGATTTTTGTTTGCTTGTATAATGGACAGGTTAGAAATATACTTTCAACTGACAAAGCCAGTTCTACCACACATGGGGAGCAAAATTTCTCAAAATGTCACGCCCGTCCATGATTCTGTCCCGCCCGTCCAGAATCTTAACTAAAACCTCTGGACGGTAGTGACTGAAACTACTTAAAGTTAACATATTTATAATCCCTTGTGTCTTTAATGAAAAATATGTTTCTTACTGGCTATTAGTTCTTGTGGTATATGATTTGAAAAGGAGTTTTGTGTTAAAAAAGTAAGAACTATGTAAGTCGATGTTAGCCTTAATTGAATTTAATAAAAAATATATATTTAATTTAAATTTTTCACTGTAATATGTATTATTTGTATTAAATTACACTTATCAGTAGTTAAACCTCACTCCCATTCGCATAAGTCACATACCCGTCCAGTTTGCCTTATATTTGTGTCACGCCTGTTCATACTTGTCACTCCCGTCCAGTATACATGAACATTCATAAAATATTAAAATAAAAATATAATTAGATTTTTAATACTTCAAAATGAAGATATTAAACAGCAGAATGTCATAAAAAATGTTTTTTTATCACATAGGGTCCCTTGAGGTTCCACCACCAAAAAAAAGTTGTTTTTTCTCCCCAAAATTACTAATTTTGAGCAATTTGTACCCAAAAAGTATTTTTTATGCTGTCAAAACCTTATGTGATATATTTTTTTAATTAAGTACCATCACTGAAACAAGTTGTATTCGTTACAACAACATTAAAACAACAGTTGATCTATTTTTTTTGCACCAAAAGTCATGGACGGGCGTGACAACATTTTGTGTCTTTTAACAAAAAAGTGCCAAACCAAAATGAAACATTCGAAATTAAGCTTTTCAATGGTTTAGCAATGAAAGTAGATACTACAAGGTAATTAGTGAAATATAATACAATAAGAAATTCAAACTTTTATTTCTGCAGAATAAAAAAACCGAAAATTAAAATTTAAAAAAATCACTCATCCAGTAATTAATTAGTTCATGTTATAATTCCAGTGTTATGCTAAACTATCATTGATAAAACTATTTTTTTTTATCGTCTATGTTAAATTATTTAAGTATTTACAGTATTAGTATTTTAGATTGCAATGTTTTGCATTCAGTGGAGTAATTAGAAAGTGTTTCTCATTATGTTTGGGCATGTGAAAAACTGTTAAGGCTGAAATAAAGCAATGTATATTTATTCTGCAAATGAAAAAGATTGTTGGACATTTGAATCTCCACCACACATATATTTATATTTATAATGCTTGTCAAAATATTAATGTTGCATTGTAATTGGGCTTGGCCTGTTTTGTAACATTTTAAAATAAATAAATAAATAACATATGTACTGCCCTGGTACTACTCCATACTGAGTAATCCCTGAAATTAATAATTCCTGGGTTCAACCCTGAACTTAAAACACTACCTCAATCATTTTCAGTCGTATTTAGGAATTAATTATGCTATTGTGACCAAATTTATGGACAAACTTATCATTTTTCTTTTTACGCCATCAGCTAATTATAAACAAACTGTTATGATCAAAAGTGAACGTGGAATGGAAATAGTCAGTTAGTCTACCTAGCCTTATCAGACTACCAAAACCAAAGGGTTTAATATTTTTTACATGGTCATCATGACATGACATGTTTTCATTTTGTATCACATCAACAACTACTCCATATAATTAATTTTGGTGGATGGATGACTTTTAATAATTTTGATATGTTAAGTAAAAATTTAAAAACAAAGTAAAATACTCTAAAGTTGAAAAGAAGCTATCATAGATTCGGACTAAAAGACGTCAATATTTACAGAAGTGCAATATGAACGTGTTCCAGGACTCGGGCGGCCGTCGCTGACCCTCGACCTGGCCCCGTGCCCTCGGCAGCCTCGGTCGCTGGGCCTCAACCTCGACCTCGGAGCCGCCCCAGCGCCCTGCGACATCCAGGTCGACCTCCCCTTGGAGCGGCAAGGGTCAGTCACCACTCTACTGTTTCATCTTTCTGTGCAGGGTTAAACAAAAATGTGTTTAAACATTTTAAGGTATTCTGACTGTTATAAAATGTTTTGATTTGTTTATGGCTGGAATTTAACATGACCAAAAGACAGTTTAAACTCATGCTGTGTCATCTTGTTCAAATCCATCAGGTCAGCGTTTTTTTTTTTTTTTTTAGCGAATTTCCCCTATAGGGAAGAAGCTGTTACCGTAGTACTCATGGCAAGACATAAGTCTGAGATCATGATAACTTTTTGTTTTGGGGCCCCCAAAAGTATAAAACACTATTCGTTCATTTTCATAAATATATATGTGACTTTAAGCACGATAACTCGCGTAAAAATGGTCCGATCTCAGTGAAATTTGGCATGGATGTGTAAAGTAGTAATTATTCAGACGAGTTTGTAAACCAGCCCAATCGGCCTACCGGAAGGGGGGGTAAAGGGGGTAGACCCCCAAAAATGGGGTTTTTGAGGTTTTTTACATAGAAGAATAAATAATCAAATTTTTGTTGGCACCATTAAATTCAGCTAAAAAAAACAAACAATTTAGTATTTTGAATCACTGCTCTATGTCCATTAGTTACCGAGATATTGAAAGTGGTAAACATAGTACGTTGTCCCAATGTTAACCTTATGGGAAAGAAGTAAAATTCTATATCTCGCTTATTTCTCAACATATCTTGATAAAACTTGGTATATGGCTTCTTCTAGTTCAGATCTACTAAATATTGAGTTAAAACCACCCAGTTTAATTCCCGTTGCATACTCATTACCCATGTTATTCTTATGGAGCTTACAAAAACATGTCATATCTCGCTATGTTGGATGAAATATGTTGTTTTGCCCTTGACATTCGCTGAGTATGCAGGTCTGCTGCAACGGGGGTATTTTTTTTACACGCAACTCATAAATAGATCAGTGGCCTGAGATAGGGAGGTGTGTAGTCCAGGGTGTGACCTAAAGGAAATGGTGGACACTTCTGGTTCAAGGTAATAAGGATGGATAAATTCTTTTCGAGCTACAAAATATCATTTGACAAACCGAAACAACAATTACGAGACCAATTTATATTTTGATTAGGATTTTTGCGGACATTTGCCATCACTGATTAGTAAAAAACAAGTTTCACGACGTTTCGGGATCTGGAATCTGATCCCGTCTTCAGGTGGAAGAAAACCTAGAACATAACAAGATTAGTAACACATAGCCAGGAAAACCTGGAGAAAAACACAGCTAAAACAGAGAACTGTAAAAGCAGTCACGAAAACAATAAGCTGAAAAGAAAAACAATACACAAAATAACACAGGCTCAGCTCAGCTCTGATTGGGTGTGGACGTGCTCTCTCCTGCCTGGTGATTCTTGATACTTGTGATTCCTGTGTTATTTTGTGTATTGTTTTTCTTTTCAGCTTATTGTTTTCGTACGTTAATTGCCTAATATTAATATATTACATCTTCATAACACAATCAATAAAAAAAAAACAGAGCAGACTAACCCACCTTCCTCAAACAGCACCCAAAAGCTTATTAGTCCAGGCAACGAAAGGTTATAGAGGGAATTGTATGGATCACAATTTTTGACTTTTTACCTTTGTTTGGTCTAGTTAGGAGTAAAACATATCAAAAGTCCCTGCCCTTAGCCCTTGAGCCGGCAGGGCTGGAAGGGCCTAAAGGTACTATTTTTTCGTTTTTCCTAAATATCTTGAAAACTAACAACTTTTAGTATCCCCTATTAAATTTGAAAATTAAAGAAAATTAAATTTCCTGTAAGAAAAATATATAATATGTCTACTTTGGTCCAACCATTTACAAGGTAAGCACTAATTTTGTTAATATTTTAAAAAATATCCCTTCCATAAGAAATACATGTAAATTTGTGGATAACATAGATGGCCAATTGGGCAACGTTTTTTTCACCTAAAGGAAAATGAACAGCATTCAGGAAATATTGACAAAATTTCCAGTAATTTGACACCTTAACCATAAAAATTGGTCTAAAATTAAGGTGTTGGCGAGCTCACAAAAAACGTTATTTTTCAAGGAATTATTACAATTTGTTATAATTCCTTGAAAAATAACATATTTTGTGAGCTCGCCAACGCCTTAATTTTAGACCAATTTTTATGATTGAGGTGTCAAATTACTGGAAATTTCGTCAATATTTCCTGAATGCTTTTCATTGAAAAAAACGTTGCCCAATTGGGCATCTATGTTACCCACAAATTTACATGTATTTCTTATGGAAGGGATATTTTTTTAAATATCAACAAAATTAGTGCTTACCTTGTAAACGGTTGGACCAAAGTAGACATATTTTATATTTTTCTTACAGGAAATTTAATTTTCTTTAATTTTCAAATTTAATAGGGAATACTAAAAGTTGTTAGTTTTCAAGATATTTAGGAAAAACGAAAAAATAGTACCTTTAGGCCCTTCCAGCCCTGCCGGCTCAAAGGCTAAGGGCAGGGACTTTTGATATGTTTTACTCCTAACTAGACCAAACAAAGGTAAAAAGTAAAAAATTGTGATCCATACAATTCCCTCTATAACCTTTCGTTGCCTGGACTAATAAGCTTTTGGGTGCTGTTTGAGGAAGGTGGGTTAGTCTGCTCTGTTTTTTTTTTATTGATTGTGTTATGAAGATGTAATATATTAATAGACATATTTTATATTTTTCTTACAGGAAATTTAATTTTCTTTAATTTTCAAATTTAATAGGGAATACTAAAAGTTGTTAGTTTTCAAGATATTTAGGAAAAACGAAAAAATTGTACCTTTAGGCCCTTCAGCCCAGCCGGCTCAAGGGCTAAGGGCGGGGACTTTTGATATGTTTCACTCCTAACTAGTCCAAACAAAGTTACAAAGTCAAAAATTGTGATCCATGCAATTCCCTCTATACCTCCTTTTGAGCATTCATTGCCTGGACTATATGTGCAAAAAACTTAGGTCGAAAACTGGGTCAAACCAAGGTACATACTCTGACTGCTCCAAACATGAGAACTTTAAAGACCCCCATTGAGACATGGGACCTTACAAAGAGCAAGTGGAGCAAATATCACTCCGGGCATTTCCTTGATCAAGAAAAACCTCATATAGGACAAGTTTCATATCAAACACCAAGGGAGTTTATTCAGAGAGAGAACGTGTATAGGAAAGTAATCATCAGGCAATTTTGTAGCAGATCAACCTTTTGAAGTATGGTTTCCAGCATTACACTCCTCTTGTTTAGTCGTTTAAAGAGATTTTAATACCAACCAATGCTTTCATTTAAAAATATGAACTTACTCCTCAAGGGCCGTTCTCTAATGAGATTAAAAATCGGAAATCCTATCAAAAAATAGTTTTTATACACCAAACTTTAAGTTCAAGGTTAAATCTTTCAAGGTTCAAGGTTTAAGGAGGTAATATCTTCTAATTTAGTTAAAAAATATTAGGATGTCTCAAGACTTTTTTCCACTTACTACATAGACAGACATTTTTATGACTATCAGTGTGAAAACATAATTATGTTATTGATACTTAGTGCATCTTTTAATTAGCTTTCTTATATTAATCATACTGTATATTGAAGATTTTGAAGGAATGCTTATACAGTTTTATTAATATAGCTATAGGCTATTTTAATTACATTATTAAATGGATCGAACCTGTACATTAAACGTTCAACCTTCACCCAACTAATCCCTAAATTGCATTGCATAACAACCACATCATTAACATAAATCTTTTGAACTAATTACTCTTGGGACGGTGTTTGAGGTAGCTCTTTGGGTAAATATACCCAAAAAAACTACATCTCAAATCCCACAAACCACTTTACAGATCTTACCTGTGATATCTAAAAAAATGCCTTCAGAACGATCACTCCAATGCATCATATGATTTGTGAAGAGCTGATACATTATCTGACTTGCTCCCTTTGCCTTATTCATTGTTTTCTTCGAGGAAAAGTCTAATAGTTTTCAGTCAACACCTTACTTTGTTCCAGGTGGTACCACGGAGCTATAACGCGCCTGGAGGCGGAGAATGTTCTGCGTAACCATGACGAGGGCAGCTACCTCGTCCGCAACAGCGAGAGCTGCCGACAGGACTACTCACTCTCTCTCAAGTGAGTGGAAGATTAAAGACTTGACAAATTAACTAAGGCAAACAGAGATGGTTCAAAGTGATTTTCTGAATCATGTGAGATTTGATTTTGGTACCCTAGTATGCCTAAAATCTCAAAATATATGTAATAAAATGGAATATAATAGTCTGGTTGCCAAGCCATTTGACCTTGAAAGTAGAGTCCGACTCAAATTTTATGATTGATTCTAGTACTATTTGATGTACTGAACATATGGCGAATGTCAGAGTGGCATCCTTGGGTAACTTTGAATATCAAAGGTCAAAGTTCACAGGGCCGAAATAACAGAAAAAATTTATTGAAAAATATATATTGATATATTGGCCGATATTGAAAAATAAAAATTGCATTTACAGTATCCAAACCAATATTTATATTGATAGAACACACACGCTCAAGATATTAATCGGAACCACCGCCACGCCGATAATTGCTGGATGGTAATACTTCATTTTGATCAGATATTAATCTTCAGGCCGTGACTTCGGCATTTGGCATGTGAACAATAAAAACAAAAGCAATTGGTAATGAAATGCCGCGTCAGGTCACCTTGTGAAAAAGTCTTCATGGAGTTGTAGACTTTGCGCTCCGCAAACTGTCATGGCATTACTGAATTGCAAATAACAAGGTACCATGGGAGAGATGGGGGTATAGATTTACGGGATTCCTGGAATGAGGCGCAAGAGATACAGAGCTGTTGGACACGACTGACAACACCCACAATGCTTGCTTATTTTAATAAAAAAAAAAGAAATAAACAAGTGCGGAGGAAAACTCCGCATGCACCCGCTCAAGGGTTAAGAATCCAATTTTGGAATTGAAATCAATCTAAAAGCTTATTCCATTTGTGCTTTCACCTTGTCATAGGAGCGCCCGAGGCTTTATGCACATGAGAATTCAGCAGTGTCGAGAGACAGGAAAGTTCATTCTGGGTCAGTTCAGCAGTCCATTCCCCTCCGTACCCGAGATGATACGGCACTACACGGTCAACAGGCTGCCAATCCGAGGGGCTGAACACATGTGCTTGCGGCTACCAGTCATCGAACAGCTGCTCTGAGCTTTAGCCATTCAGGTGAGTCCTTCTTAACAAGAGTCATGAACCACTGCATTTAATACAATATGGTCAAAAACTATTTAAAAAAATTACTCTTAATTTACTGCTACAGCAGTATTAAACTAATAAGGAACAAGAATGTTACACCACCCCTCTTCCGACGTGTAGACTGAATGAAATGTGGTTAATTATGAGCAGGTCTACCAAAGTACTTTAATGAATTCCAGGACGAGGGTGTAAAAACCCCGGAACAACGGGCTTAGGCACTCGGATGTCTTTCAATAATTCATGAAAAACTACAAAACTTAGTTTTTATAAACCTAAGCTAAACCAATAAAATGACTGCCCAGTTTTAACTGATTCAAAATTTGTTTTATATACAACAGCTTGTAAGTTACGTACTCATTGATTGTGATTGTGTGGCAGTAAAGAAAAGAGAGTAATTCCCTGAATATAGGGAAAAGAGAGTAAATCCCTGAACATAAGGAATTTGAAATTTGCCTTTTAACCGTTCATTGTTATCATCAAATGGTCTATTTCAGCATAGCCATCTCTAGTAACAAAGCCGCGGCGCTAGTAAATGGCAACAGCACGCCTAAGGGTTCTGCTGAATTGCTTATCCATAATCTCTTATAGCACTATCTTTTGTTTACATGAAATCAGCTGGCACTGTAAGGTTTTTTACCATGCAAAAAACCCTTGACGAGCGGTGTTGCCAGGTCGAAGGCCGCGGCCTTATTACTAGAGATGGCCATGATATCAGTCCTTGTTTTTCCAAAATCCAAATTTTTATAAAAACCAAAACGCCAGTAAGAAAACAAAAAAGGCATAGAATAATGAATTAAATGTCAAACTAACTGTTCACCATTCTAAAACTGAATTGCAAAATGCTAAAACTTAAAACAGCGAAATTTCCGACAAGAGGTCCCTTTCCATTTTTCATATCACATGTTAAACCAACCTTTTAGTTATTGGACCATGGATCCAGTCGTAAAGATGGTGGTAAAGAAGGCTTTTCTTTACCTAAAGGTCGAAATTTGTTGACATACCCCTAGAATACAACAATATCATGACAGCATTGTAAGTGACATCTCCCAACAAAATTTTATCTTATGATTAAAGTAATAACCTCAAATTAATTTTTATTGTAATCTTTAATGAAATAGAATTTCTACCTTTCAAGAAATTAAAACGTTACTTGTTATTTGTTTTGGTTTCAAAATTGTAATGCCTTTTATCATTTTTTTGTAATTTAACTAACTTTAGCCACTTACACTGATTTTAACTGTGTTAAAATATGTGATAATCAGCCGCCTGCTTGGTCCCTTATATGTCAGCTCATCAAAAGTCTAATGTAAAGTAATGTTAAGTGTTCAATTTGGTAGAAGTTAGGAACTAACCTTTTAGTGTTTAATTATTTATCCTCTTATTTCTTTTCATGGCTAGTAAAAATCTGCAAACTGTGCCTTAAATAAGGAAAAATCCACTCACATATCTTTTCTGAATATTTTTATATTATCCTTAAAAATGCTGCAATATTTTGGATAAATCAGCAGTAAAGTAACCAAAAACACTCCTTTTAAATATTTTCAACCAAAGTTACGCTTTAGAAAAACATAAATGTTACAGGTCACAACTATTCCATCCACAATGTCGCTGTCCACACCGGAGGGATCTCACCAGCCAAGAAACCAAGCCAAAGAACTTTGACGTTTGCATTGTTACTATTAAGTTTTTTTTGTTTGTCTCTTTATGTTGTTTGTTACTGAAAAAAGGAAATTAGGCCAATAAAAGGCACAATACTATGTTAATCATGATTCATTATATAGGTATTTGTTATTTGCTACTTGTTTAATTGAGACAGTTTTGTCCTTATGATTAACAAATCTACTCTCAGTGGTTCATTGTAAAATTAGGATTTTATTTAAATAGAACTTGCTTCAATTTATGTAATTCAACAACAGTTAAATGTACATTGATTGAAAGAAAATTTTGAAAAATTTACATTTCAGTGTCAAGGATATGAGTATTATTATTATTATAAGTAATAAAATAAAAATTACCACTTCCACAGTCTCTACATAGAGTAGCTCAATCGATCTTCCAATTTGATTTGTTATCGTTAATGTGGCTAGTCCACCGATTGTTATGTGATTTTCACTTTAAATATTTTTTGTGTCTCAATTGTTGATTGTTATTTACTGATAAGCATGATTTTTTACAATGCAAACTCATCAAGTGACTGATACTGAACTACTGATCACTTTTTAAAGGTAGAATAGCAGTCAAAAAACATTATATTATCTATAACTTCCTGTTCATATCAAACTAAGTTGTTCAAAGGGTATTATTAGTTTAAATTTTGTTGAAACCTGCAATTCTTCTTCATAATTAACATCCAAATTAAAATCTTGATATTTAAAAAACCAAGATCATTAACATTAGATTATTATTAAGAACATTATGGATTACTTCAAAAAAATTTCCTGTTTATTAAAACTTTTTTGTAACTTTATCCACTCAGTTGAAAAAATATTTTACTTTTAACCTTATGCTTTGGTTAGGGTATGAGAATATTCAATGATAGTAATATTTACACTGCTCATTTAGTCTTTTGAATGATTGATTTTGATATGAGGCAAGAGGAGAGGAATCAACAGTAGATTGCCCAATATAATACTCTCTGTATAGACAATACTACGTAGCTTGGGTGCCGTGTACATGACATTGTGTGTCATTAAGTGTTGTATCATGTAGTCATAAGTAATTTTAACGTTTGTACCAAATTATTAGTTACCATTATGTTAACATTATTTGTGTTTGACTCCAAGTTACGTTTCACTTGTTGAACAAGCATCAGTTATTTTTAGAACTCTGTCCCCTTATCCTAGTATAAATTTTGTAATTTTATTTTAGTTTTCAGTAGTGTTATTTGGAAAACTAAACTTAATAAATACTATGTTTTTACAGTGGTATTTCTTATTTAAAAATTTAAGTGGTTGAACCTTCTTCCTAATAAGTTAATTTGTAGTAAACTTGGAAGTTTTTATTGCTCAAGTACTGTCTGTTATGGCAATTAAATAATGATTTTTGTTTTCAGGTAATGACCCATCATGGCAAATGGCTGAATTTAAGTTGCATTATCTTTTCTGTTTTTACTTTTAAACAAAAGACATTTATGTTTTGGCGTTCAGACCAATCATAGCAACTGGCTGAATTTTAGATGCTCTATTTTTAATAGACAACATTTTTTAAATACATCTGACAACACCCATAATTTTTAGGGGAGTGGCACTCATTTGAAATACCACTAATGCTGCTTACACTGTCATCATAAAAGTAACAATGCAATCTGGTGGCTCTGTAAAAGTAAATATTCAATACAAAATTGAGCAAACTCAAGTTATTTCCAAGGGGTTCACAATTTTCCTGGTTATGAGATTTCTTCCTTGATTTAAGTGAAATGGAATTTTATTTTGACTCAGAAACAGCAACAGTAACTCAGTTGTGCTGATGGTCAATCAATGTAGCCTTAATAAGTAATTTCCTTTTCTTCACTAAAGAATCTCGGTACCTGAACATTGAGATTTACGTCAAACATTCAAAATAATGGAGGACTAAAAATTTTATTAATCTTAATATTTGGAGAGATGCTGATTAATTTGGAGAAGAATTTTATACTAAGTTTAGAGCTATTCCATTTTATTCTGAATAAATGTGGTCCTACCCCAAAGGATCACCAAGGCTACTTTTAACTTTAGGGAAATAAGAGTACTGTTTAGTTAAAAGATAAAGAAATTTCACATGTGAAAGTTAAGTTTAAGTAAGTTTAACTTAATTCCCACAGACTTCTGCATATACAGCTGGCATGGCAATGTCTACCAACTCCAGCACGTGATATATCAAAATAAGAAAAGATTATAAAACGGTGAGGCTGCTGATGAAAGACAAGGATTCAATAAAACATCAATGTTCTGCTGCATGCATAAGTATAGGTTTTATTTTTTATGTTTTTTTCAATATTTTATTTAGTTTGGTCGCAACTCACTGGACCCATTAGCATAAGTACACCAGCTGTGATATGGTCTAATTGACAACTTACGCTCACTGCACCTCAAAATCAATCAAACGGTATGTGATATGTTTCAAAGTAAAACAGATTTTAACGTTTCATTTAAAACCATTAACATATTTTCTTAAAATCAAACTCTAAAAGCAAGCCCCGAAATTCTTGATCAAATTCTTGTCAACCCTGACTAGGAAGAGTGCGTTTTGCAGCTCGAGTCACCGACAACATTTATTTTAAAAAGCACAATATAAACAATTTCACTTATAATAAAAAAACATACTGTTAAAATTAATCACCATTATATAAAAGTAATATTTTATCATTATAGATTTCCATTATATTGTTAATATTCTTTCACATACAAATTTCATTACAAAATTTTTCTTGTAAAACCTATAAATACATTTAAAATGTTACAAAACCGTGGACTAAATCAATAACAAATAAACTATCTGTTGAGGCACACAACACATAATACCCGGTCGTCAACCGGCCTGGAACTAGCTTGGTGTACAACCATTCGAGGCGTATCATACTGTAGCCGTGTTCAACAATTCCTTCAGTATCAAATAAATATGTCAACGACAACGTTCGTCAGCCTACCCGGCAGCTGCTATGTACACTGTGCTTATCTTTTATTGAGCTTTCTTATATACAATACTACTAAAATGGAATTATGTTAATAAGTATACAGTCAAAATACAATATACAATACATAACTTATGATACAACCTTCCGAATAAAGAGGAGCGAACAGAATAGAACAGAAAAGTACAACCGATGATTTACAATCAACGCTTTCAACAACTAATGACAACCGTATAAGTACATAACATAAACGAGAAACAATAACATTTTTTAGGTTACAGTTGTCACATAGATCTGACTTCAGAGTTTGACTCAATCGATAAAGGCAACAATGAAATAAATTAGTAAAGGTCAAGCTTGATCGCAAACCCAATCGTGATTCAACAGAAAACAATATACAAGATATAAGCGGTTCGGTAATAGTTGTTTTATACAATACAAATATACAATAGAACGAGACAAACTTACAGTAAATATATTTTTGAAAAGTAAAGGAAGAAAGTAAGAAGTAACAACAAGAGAATATCACAACAAAATATACATTAACTACCACAACCGCATTTTCTAATTATATGTTTCCTTTTTTTTTTGAGCTGGGAAAAACTGTTACCACTACTTAATTACTACCTACCGACTAGCTTAGCTCTCGAGTGTCGATGTAAAAGTAGAGCGGTGAACCGTCATAAGGTAAACAAAATGGAATGGATCAGATAACGGCAAGAAAATACACCAAATAGTGGCACACTAAATCCCACGTTTAATTTCACAAAGCACAGTGTACAATCCGAAACCCTCACTCGGAACCTCGAGCCGAGATCTACCGAACCTCCGGAGGAAGAAGAAGACGCAGAAACATCGAAAATAGGCAAAATGGTAATATATATCGATCTAACCTCTTAAATATATTATTACTTCGCTTAAATCATAACAGGGGTCCTAGTCGAATACCGTTAAGTCCAGTCCTCTTTTTACAACGTATATTACAATACTCATTCGGACGTGTGCAGTCCGAGGAGTCAGTGACTCGCGATATCACTCGCATGGCAGTTCAGTCTCCAGACACGGAGATTTGTCATTTTCCCCATCACAGACGACGGTCGTGGCCACCCATTGCCCTCCCGCGCCCGCCCTCCTCCCTGTCCTCGCGCTCTTGTTGCCACAAATCGAGTGAAAGCCGAGCCTGGTATTAGAGTTGTACGCAATTTTGCAGACAAGACTTCTGGTTAGTTTTGCCAATTTTCAGATCTAAAGTTTGAGTACTTAACTGTCACTACATCCCATCTTGTCGGGAGTAGAGCATTTTATCGTTTTGAAAGAGTTAACAGGACAATTACTTACACTTGAAAATCAACAAGAGAAAAAGGACAGGAAGAGCGGGCAAGTATAAAATAGTATAGTTTTACAGGAATTTATTTCTCAACGGAATTAACTAGTTTTAATGTTTAGAGCTAATGCGTAAAAAAGAATGCACTACTTTAATTGTAAAAATATGAGCATTCGATACACACAACCTCTCAAAACCTCAGTTTATATCCAGACTGTTCTAATCTATAAACATTTTCTAACAACAGTAAAATTTTTACATTACTTTATAAAATTTTTACATAGAGCACTAAAATTCTCTTTAGTATAAAGATGTCAGTAATTTTTTGTTTTCTAGTAATTATTTGTTTAGCACTTTACTTTGATTAGACTCGAGAAAATTGATTTTTTTAACTCAGCTAACCAAACACAATTCACTGGATTAAGAGTCCATGAAGAAGTAATGTTTGCTTACAGTCAAACTGTTTTTTTCAAACTTTTTAAAGTATAAATCTGATCAGTGAATCATTTTTATATGGACAATATAAAACTTACACGAGAATATAATATATAATATAATCTTACAAAATTCCTGACATCTTAGTTTAACACAGAATATATACATATGTATGTTTATTATCTGATTATAAAATACCCATTTACAAAAAAGATGTAACATTTATATGAAAAAGGAAAACTCTGTACAAAGTCTCTCGCAGAAGATGTGTCTCGCTACACTATACACATGTAGGAAAATTATGTTGAAAGTGGTGCTTTGCACCAGAAATCTGGAGATTTGTAAAAAAATATTCTTCAATGCTTCCCACATAAACTTGCTGCAGTTTATCATCAGTGTTTTGAATAGTTTTAGCACACTTTTACTTTTGCATATTTTGTATATGCTTGGAAACAACCCAGAAAGCTTACCTTGACTAGAGATTTACATGATTCTGAAAGCTGTAAAGCTTAAGAAAATTAAATTTAGAACTTATGATAGTTTTGAAGTCATAATGGAAATAATCACAGACATATGTCTGTTACTGTAATATACGAAGTGTATATTACCCATTTGGTATATCCAAATTCAAATTACATTTTTCACCTTTTATGGTCTGATACAAAGTACATATCACAATAATTTATGAAAGAAACATTCATGGTAGGAACATTACGTATATTTCTTTACCAATTGCAATATGCATTTGGGAAAATTCAATAATAATAAGGCAAAAAATAAATCAGCCAATCAAATTAGTATCTGCAACCATATTACAGACAGCAAAACTACTGGAAAAAAATAATAAATGTGACTATTTTTTGTAGAACTTTTGTAGAAGTTTTTTTGTAGACTACTAGAGACTGAAGAGCAAATAAGTGCTAAGACTATTCAAAATCTAAGAACATACTCGTATTAAAAACGACGTTCAATTAAGTACTAAGTACCTTAAAACCACCTGAGCAGTGGAATGTCTTTTGTCCAGTGTGATTTGACAACTTCTTAACTCTCAAGTGATCAATTACAAATATAATTTAACTGTATATTTTTTGTAAAAATCTCACCGAAATTAATTTTAAATGACAACAAAAAGGCACATTTTTATGGCACATGTCATTTATAAGATATTTCAGATAAAAGCGATATGGACAATCGACATTCACACGTTCCTTGTGGAATCTACGGAAAAAACTTCTTATTTGGACTTTAGATCGGCTGGATGTTCAAAGGACGGTGGAAGAATGATGGAGTAGGTTACTTTTATAATCTATGTCAAAACAGCAAAGAATGTCCCCGAAACACACTTAACACTGATGATTATTGCTTAACACAAAATACCGTTAGTAAAGGCATAGCGAAATATCACCGTGTAAAAAATTCTCGTTGTTTCTAAAAATTAACAATGAAATTTGCTAATTTTGCACCGACACGCATTATTGCGAGAGGCTCTAATGTTGTCAGTCATAGATGCGTTTGTATCGCAACCAAACATATCCAAAACTAACAAATCGACCTCATATTGGCTGCGGCTCTGGTGGAAGACGAGACTGAGTTATTAATTGGACATAAAACATTTCTGTACACAACAGCAATGCCCAGGACATTAAAGTTCAACAATTCAAACTAAAGCATGGGAGTTGGTGATTTTTCTTTAACTATTCACTTAAAGACTTTTAACTGTATGGCCTTTAAGCAAATATAGAATTTCTTTAAAAAATCTTGTTGCTCTTGTTGGATTATTTTTAAGGAATCTGGGCCAGTTAACAAATTACTGATTATAAGCTTAACGTGGCAAAATATCCTTGACAAACCGTTAAGTTACCGATGGGTCAATTTTTTTATAAAAGATTAATTTCAGTTGTTTTTTAAGGAGCTAGATATATGTTTTGACCAAACTATGAATTGTGTACTTAGCAAACTTAAGGAACGACCGATTGCACTTTCAATAGGGTTTCCCCTAACTCTAATGAGTTTATCAATATGGCGGAAGAAAAACCAAAACGAAATTGTTAATCCTCCTAGGATTGAATTTTCCAGTTACAAGGATAAACCCGTAAGTATATTTTAAGAACTCAATTAAGTTTGAATTTATTCGTTTCTTTTATAAAACATAAGTTTCATAAATCACTTGGCCCTGCTTTGAAAAAGACTAATTATTTGTTCATATTTTTGATAAAATCTTTGATAAAAAAAATCATTTTGCTCCCACTACTTGTCAAGTGCTTTAAATATTTTAAATACTAACTGTTGTACTCTTGTTGCTCTTCAATAAAATTTTCCAATTAACAAACACCAAAACCTTTATAGCAATAAACTTATTACATTTACTAATTATTGACAGGAAATAAAAAACACACAACGAACCGAGCCAACTACATCAATGGCACGAGAGCCCTGCGCTAAAGTATCACTTGAAAGGCAACTGGTCTTCTACATTTGAAAACCCAGGAAAAACCATGAGTATGCACAACCGTAACTGAATTGTTAATTTATCTACTGAAACGAATGGGCAAGTACCAGTTTGTAAGAGTTTTTTAAATTTTATTTTTGTAAATGCACAAAATATACAAAGACATTAAAAACATATAAGCAGATTATGTTATACGCCTCTTGCCAAAATAAGATTTAGGTAACATGCTAGGGCAGGATAAAACACAGTTTCCAGGACTAGCATGTTAATAAATAATGATATCATTTTTATACTCTTAGTTCCTATAACACTGACACAATGTATGTGGTTCAGATTGTACCTTATCAAGGATAATTTTCAATTAAATTCATGGGTTTGTTATACAAAGAAAAATAAATAAAAATGAACAGGGAAACAGTAATAATATAACCAGAGCTTAAGCGGTCGTCTTACTGTTAGTGGAAAAGATCAAATTAAAAATATATTATGCAACATAAAAGTCTTATTTACAAAGTGGTTAAAATAAAGTGAAAAGACATTGAAGATCTCACGATATTATACGGAAGATGAAATTAAAGCTGGACTAGAACGTCGGACAACACAAGTAAGGCAGCTGTTGGACACGTGTAGGGCACTTGAATGTGATGCTCCGTCCCGAACGCCCGTTGGTAACTGTTCAAAGTAGCGGGAGAACGGCGAAAGACGATACCGCCGACAACTTATCACTAACAATAAAATTAACTGAGCTAACAGAGTTTACAAAACTACCGTACAATTTTCTGAATCCGTTAATTCCGAGTAAAATATAAAAATATCTGTGGTGGTGGTACGGGAGGAATGGGTGGTGCTGCGGCTACGTCGAATGTGCCGTGTCGTAGTCCAAGACCAGTCGCTTGATGTGGGAAAGCTTCTCGTGCAAGTACTGAAACCTCTTTCTCGCCTCATGGTGCTGTTTGTCTTTTTTGCTTTCTTGGTATTCTTGTAGGATCTGATTTTTTATTTTCTGGAATTAAAAAAAAATTTCTTTAAATTGGAATGAATTTGGTTAGAGGAAATTACAACATAAAAAAATTAGAATCAGTCAACTTTAGGTTCCTGCTATATTTGATACTATAAATATCAGCTGTTGGTCCAGGATAACCCGGAAAATAATATGTTATACAATCTGAGGTTAACCTTTGGAATTATCAAACTAGTGATGGTCAACAGGGGCGTACCCAGGGGGGGGATATCGGGATATATCCCCCCCCGAAATTTTTGGGGATGTTGGGCAATTTTTGGGAAGATTAATATCTCGTTCATAATGAAAGTGGTGGTATCACTTAACCTGTCGTAAAACACTACACATTAATTACTAAACTTTTATAAGGGTTTTAAATAGTTGCATTCTATTATTTTAAAGATAATCGATTCGGGGATTATATATTGGATTATGGTATATTTATCTATTGCGGTTATCTTGAGTAAATTTGGCGGGAGTAGGCCTATAAGAACATAAGGCAAGCAAAAACTCCTGATGACAACAGTGGCCATTAATGGAGTCCGCGATCTTGCCGTCATCGCCATTGTCGTGTGGCAAAAGACTCATCATATTACGTGAAATATTCATGGTAAAAAAATCACGATGTTAAAATGCGGCAGACGAATACTGTCGTCTTTTCACGGCCGTGTACTTTATAACGCTATTCGTCTGTCGGGCGATCTCGTAGCAGCGTCGCGGCAGACGAAAATCTGCCTACGTTGCGTGAAAACCAAGACTCGCCGTCAAATCTAAGCAGATTTGTGATAAGTCTGTCAAATTTTGAAGATCAAACTTTTTCCGGTGGTCTCCACTATTCGACGTACCACTAATATGTCATAAATTATTATTGGCATTCAATGCTTGCGTGTACATCATAACTTTGCGGTTGCGTTCTGGGACTTTACAGAAACTCTACAGAGGTGAGACAACCTGCATTTTCTAATTATATTGATCAACCTCGCTCGGATAATCTAGGATCCGGATATTTCAGGTCCAGAAGGTCCGAAGCGTGCAATAAATGAGAATGCGAGAGATTGTTTTTACTTTGAGATTAAATATAGAACAAAACCTTTTTTTCCAAGGTTAAGAACGTATAATTCTTGAATTACTTTCTCATCTGTCTTTTAATGTTAGGCCTATTATATAAATATGCTATTTCTTTGATAATGTAAAAACATTTTGCTAAAATTACTTATGATCTAAAATTTTCAGAATTTAATCTGTGAGCAGCCTCAAATCAGTTCAAATTTCGGGAGTTATTCTGTTTGATGTTATGCCTCTAGATTGCCTAAAAACGCGAATTTACAGTTGTAATTTACGCAAATTTTCCGGGGGAGGGCCCCCCCCGGGCCCCCCCTCTCCTTGGGGGGTATTCCATACCCCCCCGGCCCCCCGGTATATCCCTCCCCGAAAATAAATCCTGCGTACGCCACTGATGGTCAAATCCAGGAATTTTGATTCTCGAATCCGAATCCGAATCTTAAAAAATCAAATCTCCAATCTCAAATTGTGAAACTCTAAGTTGCCTGGGAATACCCAGGCAATAGATCACAATCATCAATAGATGATCAATAATAAATAATCAATAGATTACAATCATCAATGTGAAATTATTTACCATCGATGGTTGCAATTATTCAAATATAACTAAGCCACTCCAAATAAACGAGTTATAATTATTTTCAAAGAAGCAAAGAAATATTAAGTTTCAGATCATCAGTGAATTAATTGTATATAATCCAATTATTAATTTTTATTAGATTTGTTTCAGAAATAGCTAATCAATGATCTATAAGTAGAGGTGTGCGGATATCCGAAAATTCAGATCGGATTCGGATCGGATCGGATAACCGAATCCGATTCGAGGGTTTTATAACTATCCGGTAAGACTGACTAGATATCCGACTCTATCAGATAGACTGCATATTTTGGGGTAAATTTTTAAGAAGGATCAAATTTTAAAGTTTGGAAAGTCTTCCAAACAAAACTAGTCACTGCCAACGAGAGTACAGTGGTGAGAGAAAACATCGCAGAGCAAAAATGACACTTTGAAATGCGACGATTCGCGATTGCGGCTTGAACAACGCCTCAACACGATGCGATTATGTATTGGTATGCATCAAGCGATGTATTTCGGTTGCTGATATTGCGACTCGTGATAAGATCGAGATCATTGTATACGGTCAGAGTATTGCGCAATACCCGACGCGATAACGAACATCCTAAGATAAATTCTTGTATCGTAGCATTAAATCAGTTAACAAATAATGGTACATCCTTTATTAGTTCTATCACTGTCCTGATCTCGATCAGTATCCGTTACCGACAAAACATCGATTGGTACGAGAGAGAATCGCAATCAAGACAAAAAATCAGAGTTCGTCAATGACCGACAGTGTCCCCACAGTCGTCTTCAATTGCCAAAACGAAATATCCCGTAAATACCCCATAAATAAATAGTCGTGTTGATGTTTCATATGACTATTTCAGGCCGTAAATATCTTAAGTGGCCTGTTGATACGATAAAATAAAAAGCCTACAATAATTTTGGGCTGCCGAAGATTTGGCGAAACTGTTCACTTCATTGTTTGTCTTTCCATCTCACATCGAGTTTGAATGTCGTCGTCTGCTTAAAAGCTGAATTAATTCAAGAATGTCTTTCTTTCAATTGTATTAATTTATTTATCAACTAAGCAATTACCTACCTAGAAATACAAAGTTGAATGATTAAAATTAAGTTTTTATTTTGTTGAAATATTAATCTTTGACGAATTAAGCCGAGCCGTATTTCCAATACGTGATTAATATGGACATGCTGAATTGACAACCTACGCCTGTGATAATAATTAGTGAGTTTGTTTGTTGTTTATTTTCTAAAACAAATAGACTTTGTTCTAATTAAATGACCAAGCTTTAATACTGAAACCTACAACATTTGAAACCCATCTTGAAATTTAGGTTAAGTTTACTGCTCAACTTATTATTTTATAGTATTATTTTGTAGTGAATCAAAATCTTGGTTGTCAGGCATTAATGCATGAATAAAAATGTAGAGCTTTCTTCAAATGTGAAGAGATTGGTAAATCAAGTTTTATATTTAATTATTTTGTCTTATCACTTAGGCCTAGTCACTGATCAAATAATTTATTGATTTATGAAAAGGAAAAGAACAAAAATACAGAGGCATAAAAATGAACAAATTTAGATTGCATTGAAAAATGAATTTTTAACCTAATTCTGAAATTTATTTAGGCCTAATAACCTTGTTGAATTAAATACCAACTATGCTTAAGGGGAATCAATAAATTTCCAAATTATTACAGATAATTACTTGTACCTTTGCATACTTAATTGACATTTGGCCTGCATTGAAAACTATATATCTGAACAATCAACAACTCAGGGCTATCAAGGCAAACCTTACCTTACACATTAGGATAATATGGTAGTTCCTTGCAATTACCTTAGGCTTATGAGAAAACTTAAATCTGCTCATTACGCCGGGCCGTAAATATCCGAATCTGGTACTATCCGATCCGAACCTGTTGTTATCTGATCCGAAACTGATCCGAACATAAGCTATCCGATCCAATCCAAAAACTCACTATCCGCACACCTCTATCTATAAACCAATAACTTCATTTACATTCAGTAATTTTCTTAACTTTACACATAGCCAAGATTATTATTAGTTAACAAAAAGTTAGGTTTTTTTTTATCAAATTTAATTGCCATGTCTAAAAAATAAACAATGTGTTTTAAGGCTTTTGATGTCTTAAAAATATGTTTTGTTACAGTTCTCTGTTTTTAGCACTATCACTTTTTGTTCATTTCCACTCAGTCAAATTAAGATTATTCTTAAGTGATAACAAACTTAAGTTGTGTAAATTTTGCAACATTTAAACAACTGTAAGATTGAATCATGTTTTACTTTCTTCCTAACATAAATTGTTATTGAAACCTTAGCCAAGGAAATGTTGACAAAAGAAATAAAAGCAAGATGTGAAAGAGCAATTAGATTGTTTACTTTTCAAGGTCATCCCAATCCCCTGCCCGTCCCTGTTCGATGCCGAGCAATGGCCAGCCATGATTAGATAAGAGGGAGATAATATCCGCCCAATACAAAAATATCAAAACCTAAACTACCGGGTCACCAATGACGTCTCATATTTTTCTTCTAATTTTTACAAATTAAATGAGAGAGAAATGAAAGCTGTGTGATATTCCATTCAATAGATACTATCATGAATAAAAATAAGATGTTTAAGTGCGTGTTGAGTCAGAGCTAAATATAGCCATATTTTCTGTTTCTCAATCCCAAAAAATAGTTTTTGATTGAAACGTGTCAATATCCTTTCCCTTATCAGTTTCAATATTGCTGTTATCCCCGATGTTTATTTTTATCACCCGTAAAGCACTGATGGTAATGGGCTTGTGACCTTCACATTATTGATTGACATGTGATTTCTGTTAGAACAATAATCACACAAAAACTTTCACCAGTTTCAAAGGATTCGATTCTCGAATCTCGTTGATCGAATCTCGAATCCAAATCTTTTCTAAAGATTCGATGGGTTCGAGAATTGAGATTCGGATTCGACAAATCCCTGTATCAAATTAATGTTTATTTGTAAAATAAGTGAATTGAGTTTAATCTAGTGTCGACAGATAGCGCCACTATTTCAAAACTTCAGTCCTTTACTGTACTTAGGTGATGCCCTTTCTTAGTATTTTGAGACATATTGACGAATTTATATAAATATACCTTTAATATGACACATCGAAAATTAAAATTTCTCCAGCCGTAATCGATTATGACTCCAAAAGGAAAACCCCTCGAAAAGAAAACCCCTCACCCCTCAAATATTAATATATAGATAGCATTGAAGGTCTGAAAGCTTGTGGATTTTTTATCTTCACCAAGCCATAACTACTGAACCGAATGACCTGAATCAAGAATCAAGATTTTATTAGCCAAAATCAAATATATTGCATGGGCATCGTCAACATTTATAACATACATAAATACATAATATTCTAAAATTAAAACTATACATCCTTAACATAAAAAATAATAATAAAAACTGCACAAAAATCAGAAAATTAAATTGATATCTGCTATCAAGGAAGTCTTGGATATACTGTAGTATGCCTTGTCAATTAACAGCTTTTTTTAATGATTCTGGAATTTTTACAAAGACATTTCTATCTTAAGGTCCTGAGGCAATGAGTTGAAAAACCTTAAACAATTATAAGAGATGTTATGCTGGAAGAAAGTAGTGTTGTGTTTAGGGGCGGGAATGTTTGATCGTGGAAATTTGATACCTTATATTTGATAGGTCGGTAAATAATATCCTTGAACAAATAGAAACAATAAACGATAAGTAAGATATACTATGTATACTTGCATACATGCTTTCAATGCTTTCATTGAATGAAGCGTATCTCTAGAACTCGTTTTTCATGACAAATATCGTCAGTAGTGCAAAACAAACACTTATCAGAGTTGAGTATAATACCATTGGCAGCAGATCATCTAGAAATGTTCTGCAGATCAGCTTTGATTTGACTGAAGGCCTCCCTCACTAGCTCATGCTCTTAAGATAATAGTATGTTTCGTTACTAGGCCGAAATAGTAGTTTTCATTACTAGTCTCAAAAGTGACCTATTGCCGGGAGAGATTGCATTTACGCGTGAGGCGAAGCCGAGCATGCACATGAGACGAGTATTGAACATAATTTTTTATTACGATATCGAAAAACTTGTAAACAACATGAATATTGTTGTTTATTCAATTTAGTATCAAAAAATAAAACTGAACTCATAACGCTGAGTTTCCGTGCTTATGTCGAGGTACATACGCTCGGAAATGCAAAAGCTGATCAGTCTGCACCGCAAAATCCCATAACGGTTACTTTCTGTGCACCACATATGCACAGAAAGTTAACGTTATGTAATTTTGCCGTGCAGTAGCGGGAATAACCTACATTCTTAGCTCATATTACGTTTAGAAAGTACAGAAAGCAATACTAAAAAAAGTAAAGAAACTAGGGGTGTGCGAATATTCGAACTTCGAACTTTTTCGAATCGAATATCATGATATTCGATTCGATTCGAGATTGCAAAGAAGTTCGATATGACCGAATCGAATATTTAAAGGACTGGCATAAAATCAAAAGTAGGTGAAAACGTTCCCATTTTCAAAATAAAAGTACGTTTTTTTAGTTGCAAACAACTACAAATCCATTTTTTACATCAGAAACAGTTGCGTCCTCACGTGGACAGACGACAGATGAATAGCTGTTGTAAAATAATACTGACATCGCAGTTTTGCCACCAAATTCCCTCTGCCGTGTTGATCAGTCGTGCAGTAATTAGGTTAATATACTGCACAATACTCGACGCGACAACGAATTTTTTCGTAAGATAAATTCTAGTATCACAGCATTAAATCATATAACAAATAATAGGCCATCCTTCATCAGTTCTGTCTCGACCAGTATCCGATACCGACGAAACATCAGTTGAGTTGTTGAGTTGGTAAAAAAAGAGAGAATTGCAATCAAGACCAATCAGAGTTCACCGATGACCGACAGTGTCCTGAGTCATCTTCAGTTGCCAACACGAAATATACCGTAAATACCCCATAAATAAGTAGTCGTGTTGGTGTTTCGTACGACTTTTCCAGGCCGTAAATATCTTAAACGGAATCCGGGATCACCATCGCTTCAAACTTTGATACGATGAAATACAATAATTTTGGGCTGGCAAAGAGTTCAGCGGACCTGTTCATTATTTGTCTTTTCGTTTTCGAATTTCGTCGTCGTTCTAAACTTCGTCTGCTTTTGCCGTTGAAGTTTAGTTGTTGTTAATAACTCGAGAACGTTTATCGCGTGTTTGTTTCAATCGCTCAGATTTCTTTATTTTCCAAATAAGCAATTACGTAGAAATAGAAACGTTGAATGATCAAAAATTGGTTTTATTTTGTTGAAATCTGACGAATCAGGCGGAGCGTGTTTATTTTGATACGTGATTAAAATGGTTATTTTTAGATAACGGTACAATGTTGGTTTGACAACTTAAGCCTATGATAATAATTAATGAGTTTACTTGCTGTTTACAATGTAAAACAAATAAAGCTTGTTGTAAGTAAATGGCAATTATAAATTAATTATCTTAACATTTAGGTTAAGTTTACTGGTCTGACTTATTATTATATAGCATTACTTTAGGAGAATCAAAATCTTTGTTCTCAGGCATTAATGCACAAATAAAATTGTAAGGCTTTCTTCAAATATGAAGTAGTTGGTGAACCAAGTTTTACATGTAAATCTTTGGTCTAATCCATTAAGCCTAGTCCCTGATCAAATAATTTATTGGTTCATTAAAAGGAAAAGGAACAAAGGGATGCAGAGGCCTAAAAGTGAACAAATTTAGGTTGCAGTAGAAAAGGAATTGTTAGGAAGCCAAATCCTGAAATTGCTACTATAGGCCTAATTATGCTTATTCAAATGAATATTACCTATGCTCAAGGGGAATCAATACATTTCTAAATTCTTAACAATTGATTAGTTGTACCTTTGTGTACCTTAGTAATTGATATTTGACCTATTTTATTTTGACTTGTTATAATGCTATTAATAATTAAATAAGATAAATACAGGGAGGGGAGGGAGAAAGTAAAGACAAGAGTAAAGAAAACACAATGAAATAACACTTTTGTTTTGATAACATTATATTAATTATTAAATAGTTGCTAAAAAATGCTTGGTAATTTGCTGAGTATACAGGTTTGCTGAGAAAGGGTATTTATACTTACATGCTGCGATTTAAAATTTGGTCTCATTTGAACGAATAACCATTAACATAAATATTCGTTTTGAAAATATTCGATATTCGGAATAGTTATAAACTATTCGATTCGAATCGATTTGAACCAAAAAATCACTATTCGCACACCCCTAAAAGAAACTGTACTTTCCGGCCTAATAACGTAATATACTATTTTCAGACTGGTACAGCAATGGGTAACTTTCGAACCAACAAAAAGGAACAGAAAACAGATGTTTCCAAGTCAGTATGATGAAGTAATTTTGCCGTGCAGTAGCGGGAATAACCTATTTTCTTAGCTCATTTTACGTTTAGAAAGTACAGAAAGCAGTACTAAAAAAGTAAAGAAACTGTACTTTCCGGCCTAGTAACGTAATATACTATTTCCAGACTGGTACAGCAATGGTTAACTTTCGAGCCAACAAAAAGGAACAGAAAACAGATGTTTCCAAGTCAGTATGATGAAAAGGTAGTTAGGAGTATTAAGCATACAAGTGAGTCGTGCAGTGTTTTACACAATTAGGAAAGTCAGCTGTATATAGCGTGTTCAGGATAGGCCCCAGACGACTGCCCTGAGGAACAACTTTCTGTTTGGCAAGGGTTTCCGATGTTTCTCTCTCCAGACTGGTAACCTGAAGTCTGTGTTTGAGGTACAATAGAACCCATTTAGTGATATCTTCACTAAATCCAAAATAATGCATTTTTTGAAACCAACATAAAGTAGTCCATTGAGTTAAATGCCTTTGCGTAGTCTAGCATTGCAAGGATAGTGTGTCTGCCCTTGCCCTTGTTGTTGATAATGATACATGTGTGATGGTTTTACCTGCTTGACTGAAAGTTTTCTCAGCAATTCGTGGACATAAACAAAATTGTTTTATCTGCTTGATAACCACTTTTTTTAGGATCTTGAATATTGCTGGTAATATTAAAATGTCAATATTAACAACACACAGTGCTCTGCAACCCATCTAAGGTCTTATGTTATTAAATCTACAAAAAAAAACAAGTTGGCAGACAGGCGCAGTAGATGGTACAACAGAGAAAGATAAACTCATGTCAGGCAGGATGCTTGAAGAGAGAGAGAGAGAGAGAGAGAGAGAGAGAGAGAGAGAGAGAGAGAGAGAGAGAGAGAGAGAGAGAGAGACTCATGTCAGGCAGGATGCTTGAGAGAGAGAAATTCTGTGCCTCTCTTTTTAGCTGACGCTCTCTTGCAGCAGCCACGCTAAGCTCATTTTGATGTGAATAAAATAGGCTGAACAAAGTAGAACCCCTCACAACTGGCCACCATGGGACCGAAGCCTAGCTTGGATAACGAATTGGCCAGATAATCTATCCAATCATAAAAATGATTAATTAATACCTAATTAATAATACGTAGCAAATGAATTGTGTCCTATTATGTGCATTTTTGGGTTTCAGTACTTAAATATACCCATTTTTTTGTGAGGTGAGTAAAACCAACACTTGAACCAGGACTCTCGATACTTGGATCTGATTGATCTAGTTTTACCCAGGGTATCGATTTCATTTTAAACTAAATCATTTCCCTATTCAGTTTTATTCACTAGCCTACGGCCACAGCTTTCATCGGTGATTGTCTGACTACCATCCAAAGGAACTTGAAGGAAAAAACAATTGAAAACCTTTAGGGGTGTGCGAATAGTGATTTTTGAACTCGAGCAGAGCCAAGCCGAGCTTTTTCAAAAGTTTTCAAGCTTGAGCTTTTTCGAGCCGAGCTTTTTTACAATCATCAAATTATTAAAAGGAATTATGAAGCTTGATTTTAATTTTAAAAGATACAATAGACTAATGTTTGCATACCTTAAGAGAACGCCAGCTCAAAACTACAGTAGAGCGCCGATTATCCGAACTAATTGGGGACAAGGGGTGTTCGGATAGCTGAATATTCGGATAATCGAACATGAAAAGACCAAATTAAAAAAATATATATGTAATGTAATTCTTGCTAGTAAGAAGGCTGAAAAATTATCAAACAAAAATTATTCATGTAATTTTATTATGAAATCGATCAGAATACATGGGTTGTAACTACGTGACGAAAACTTAATAATTTTCCAAACTCAAAACTTAATAAATCATAGACTCAATAGTTCGCCTCATGAAACTATAACTTGTCTGTCTGTCTGTCTGACCGATCGTCTTTCATTCGTCCTTTCCCAGCTGACGCGAGCAAGATGTTCCCGGTAGGGAATTCTTCTAAGAACTGTATCAACAACCTTTAAGACACTCCCTATCGGGGATGACAGCCAATGAGGAGGCAATTATCTGCTCGGCGGGAGGAAGAAAGAAGAGGAGTGGGAGAAGAAGGCCTCAGGACGAGGGGGAGACGCGGAGGTGTGATGTGTGAGTGAGCTAGGAGTGTGTGCTGTGGGTGATTTGGATTCCTTTGTTATTTATAAGAAGGTACTGTAAATATTTTAATATCATGTAAACATATTTTATAAGAAAGTATTATCTCATTTTTCAATTTGAAGTTATCAAGTCATTCATTTAATATGTAATCAATGTAATAATAACTTACAAGTTAATGATTAATGTAAATTATAACCATTGATATTTTAAGCTCAAGTTTGTCAGGGCAAACACTGTAAATTCAATTTTATTTTAATTTTGTTCTCATTTGATTTTCCTGTTTCATTTGAATTTTGGTTACCTTGATATTTTTTGCTTTGTTTATTAAACCTTTTGTTTGAGCAGTCTTGTGACCTACTCTTTTCAGTTACCTCTCGCCAATGCTTAGTTCATTATTTAGCTTATGCAGGCCCAGGACTGGCAGGGTATAAATTTTTAAAGAACATTTTATCATACATAGATACAGTACACTGTATACTTTTTAATTAGAGAAAAAGTCCAAAATTTGTTTTTGCTTTAGACTTGACACTTTTTTTGCGCACAAATTTGAATTGCTTGAAAATCATGTTCAAAATATGAATTATTACAGCGTTCGGTTAACCGACAGTTCGGATGACCGACGTTAGGACAATCGGCGCTCTACTGTAGAAAGCTTATCTTCAAAACAAGTTAATGATCTGATAGGTTCATCAATGTTTTGTATTATGTCACATAAAATTAATAAAACTGTTTCAAAAATTATTCAAGAAGAAAAATACCAAATTTAAAATCTACATTTATCTACATTATATTTAAGTAATAACCAATCCCACAATACTTTACTTTAAAATAAATAGTTAAAATTACATAATTAGTCTAGTTATATATAGTACTACAACATTAATTTCAAGAGTTGAAAGAAGTAGTTGGAAAGGTTTTAAAATAGTTATACCTAGTAAAGAAATTACATATTTACACTTATTCAAACACAAGATTGATTTTTTTATGTTCACAAAGTAAAGATGATTTAAAATTAAATTGCAGTCCCAATTGTGGCATAATATTCATGGCTAAACTTATTATTTCAGAGTATAATATACAAATGAAATAACAACAATACCCCCGTTGCAGCTGACCTGCATACTCAGCGAATTTCAAGTGCAAAACAACATATTTCGATCCAACATAGCGAGATTTGACATGTTTTTGTAAGCTCCGTAAGAATAACATGGGGAATGAGTATGCAGGTTTGCTGCTACAGGTATATTAAAACTGGGTGGTTTTAATTCGATATTTAATAGATCTGAACTAGAAGAAGCCATTTACCAAGTTTTATCAAGATATATTGAGAAATAAGCGAGATATAGAATTTTACCTCTGTGATTTTACTTATTTCCCATAAGGTTAACATTGGGACAACGTACTGTGTTTACCACTTTCAATATCTCGGCAACTAATGGACGTAGAGCCATGATTCAAAATACTTAATTTTTTTTTGGGCTGAATTCAATGGTGCCAATAAAAATTTGAAACATTTTATTTTTCTATGTAAAAATCTCAAAAAACCCATTTTTGGGGGGGTTTAGTCCCCTTTACCGCCCCTTCCGGTGGTCCGATCGGGCTGGTTTACGAACTCGTCCGAATAATTACTACTTTACACGTCTATGCCAAATTTCATTGCGATTGGACCATTTTTGCGCAAGTTATCGTGCTTAAACACACACATATATATATAGATATATATATATAGATATATGTATATATTTATGAAAGTGAACGAATGGTGTTTTTGGCATCTGAGGACCTCAAAAAGAAAAGTTATGATGGTTTTAGGCTTAGGTCTTACCATGAGACCTACGGTAACAGCTTCTTCCCTATAGGGGAAATTCGCTAATAATTTATTGTAATCCAAAAATTAGTTGCATTTCAAAACTTTTGTGAAGAGAATAATGCTCAGTTTAATAAAATTAGGAAGAAGAAAGATCATAAATAAGGACGGAATAGAGAGAAAGAAAGAAACCTCTCTCACTCTCCTTATAAGTGGCCAGGAGGGGGGGAGGGGGGGGAGGTTGTTTACTCCAAGCCCCTGTCCCTGTTTTTTGTCATTGGACTCAGTGCCTGCGCGTATGCCAGAGAGCGTGAGTTTATTATTAGATAAGGAATCCTAATTACAATATGCAAAAATACAAACTACTTGTCATACAACTATAAATGAAGGCTCATATTTTTTGTCTTATTTCTATAAATGAAATGAGACTAAAATGAAACTTGAACGATATACCATTTAAAAGATAAGCCTTGGTAAAACAATAGACTTAAATGCCGTGTTTCGTGTTCTTCAAGGTCAACTAAATATAGCTCCGATTTCCGTCTAAATGGAGATTATATTTCTTGTTACCTGTCAATGTCCTTTCCTTATCACTAAGGAATATTTGTTGTTTGTTTTTCGTGGGAGGGAAACGCTCTTCCAGCTTAACGTGTCCAAAAATAGATCGCAATAATTATCTTTCTGATAAGAACTCCCTTATCAAAAGCTCGGCTCGAGTGTTGAGCTTTTTCGAAAAAATTCGAGCCGAGCCGAATACTGAAAAGCTTGACCGGTCGAATACTCGCACACCCCTAAAAACCTTAATGGATATATATATAAAACAACAGTTTAGAGGTTACTAGCTCATCCGAGTAAAAAAAACGACTTATTAGCTCAAGTCCACTATTGCCGAATCAAAGCGAATCCGACTGGCCCAAACGTTCGGCAATCAATTTCCGCATGAAGCTTTATGAGAGTGATGCAGTACAAGTCACATCGAACGCACCAGTGCTCACTCGCATCTACATGAAATCGTCCTGTTTCTTGAAAGTAAACTGGAGCAAAAACAAGAAGTCAGATAATACAACTTAAACAACAAAGATATATGCAAGAGAGTATTTAAGAGATTAAACGTCTGTAAACTGTGGGAAATACATTTTGAAATTGGCTTCTGAGAAGCGGCCGGAAAACCCGAGGATCGGTAAAACTGAGGCAGGATATGAGGGGCTCTACTGTATTCTACATAAGAATTACGCTTCATAGCAATTATTTTCATTGATGAAATTTTTAACAAAGTAGCAGGATGATGCATTTACTCTCAGTTACAACTGTACGAGGAATGAAGAAACAGGTAACCCTATCAGATCATTCCGTTGCCGCCCTACAGGATCAAAACCGAGAGCAAACTATTACTCATCATCACTCCCAAATTTAAAGTAGGAACCAGCGTACCAGGAACAATTTCATTCCTGCTACGCTTTGAGAGAAGTTCTTTGATATTCTGCGTATGAGACTATGTAATTTACTTCCTGAGGATGTCTCACCTTGTAGCCTTCGCTATCCTTCTCCTCCTGAAGTAATCTTTGCTCGAGCTGAGCAAACTTACTAGACACCTTGGCGACGATGGCGTGGAGCCGTCGATACTCGTTGTAATTGTTGTTAAAGTCCTCCTTGTACCTGCGGCGCTGCTCTAGTGACGTGATGGGTGTGTACTCACTGCAACACGCACACAGCCGTATTAAGAAATTGTTCAAGAAATAGATATATTTAAGAACTAAATAAATGTTAATAGGAAGTAATCTTACTCATTTACAAATTACTTCAATTCAGTGACTTGTAGGCAAGTCTGATGAGTTGAAATGGAAAAGTTAACACTCATATAGAAACATCGGTCTCACAGGCCCCAAGGGAAATTTGTTTTTGCTGTAGTAGTTTAGGTCGGCAGACCTGCGAGCGTGGCACACCTGTCCGGCCTAATAGCTTCCTCCCTACTCCCCCCCTCCACGGTGCCACCCTTGTCTGTCAGTTGTATGCGTCCACTCTTGGTGTATAAGTCGTAGTTGAAAAGTTAGTCGGTATCTCAGACCAGGTGTTTCTCTTAATGTAAGTTGACTGGCGGTGTGTGTGACCAGTGTTTCCCTCAGTGACTCTAGTGTTTTTATTTTAATATCATGCCCCGGCCAGTAAGGGCAAACGATCCTGACTATAGCGATTGCATTTGCAAACTGTTACAAGACGATGATGACAGGGTAGAATCTTCAAGCGAAGATTTTGATGACTCTGATGCGGATCCTGACTTTGTTTTACCAAACAACGTGTGACGGCTCAAGTGCCACCATCCCTCACTTTGGCCACTGGCATTAACTTCATTCTTGTAAACTTAATTTTAATCATAAAATATATTTATAATTCGTTATTTGCTATTGGAACAGGATTGTGAGGAATTGATAAAATATTAAAT
The DNA here is from genome assembly GCA_035578135.1 of Flexamia atlantica. Taxonomy (NCBI): domain Eukaryota; kingdom Metazoa; phylum Arthropoda; class Insecta; order Hemiptera; family Cicadellidae; genus Flexamia; species Flexamia atlantica. The sequence continues at coordinate 61,541,349 of JAQJVK010000005.1, forward strand.
AACAATATAAAACGGTATTGGGAAATACAGGATTCCTGCAGGGCAGTTTCAGGACACCCTCTGTCAAAGTTTTTAAGTTGGATTCAGAAGTTCAACCGGAAGGTGGAATTGCGAGTCGGGGCCTCGGCCAGACGGCACGTGCAAGGAATTTGCAGCGCTGTGCAATATTGCGTAGCAGAACCGACGGGTACGACACAATAGCAAGATCCAATAATCATTGTAATATAACAACTGTAACGCCCTATGTAATCCATAGGGCGCAGCACCAAGCAGGGGCATGTGCCCTCCCCACCTCTCACCTCAGCCTGCGGCAACGTAAAATCGGTCTCAGTCTTCCCGTGATGTCCCGTGAATAAATTATTAATCCGCGAACCGCACGATCTCTCTCTCTCTCTCTTTCGGGATGGCCTCATGCCATATAATTTCAACTTCTAAATTCTGAAAGTGCCGTTTTCTCTAATTTTAATTAATTAACCGTAATATCTGAATTTGGATTGATTGTATTAACTAGATGTAAATTCTGAATTGAATAAATCATCGTTTTTTTTTAATTAGCTGACTTCGTTTTCGTTTTAATTAAACGCTCCCACTGGCGCCTTGACGACAACGACGACGACGGAACGACAGCGGCCGAGTTCTACAAACGGAAGAAATTATAGAGATTCTTCAGAAAGTGATGATTATGAACTTCTACAACATGAAGTTCGTGATGAAGTGGTTGCTGACCAGCCAGACGAACTACTACAACATGAAATTGCTGAGGAATTCATAGACGATGAAGTTGTTCTACCAGAATTCTTTGTTGAAAGAGTTACAAAGACAAAAAAGGGCTGTCCAAATCGATGGAAAAGTGCAGAACCGGCGCCCCAGGTAAGAACCCCTGCTAGAAACATAATTAGGACAGGTTTACCAGGAATTAGAGGCTGTGCACGAGCCTTAGGAATAACCCGTCAAAGTCTGAGGTTTGGAATCTATTTTTTGACGAAGAGATAATTGATGTGATAGTAGAAAATACAAATAAAAAGCTGGAAAAAGTGTGATCAAATTTGGGAGCTGGGACAGGTAAGAGTAACTATAGGAACATAAGCACTGTGGAAATAAATGCCCTATTAGGGCTATTAATATTGAAATCGATCCTCAAATCGAATGACGAGAAAATTCTTTCATTATTTTCTAAAGATGGGTTTAGCCGCCCAATCTTTTCTGCCACAATGTCTGAGAAAAGATTTGTTGTCCTCCTGTCTTGTTTAAGATTCAATGATTCAGATACAAGAATTCAGCAAAAAGAAAACGACAAAGCTGCACCTATCTCTGAGATTTTTCAAAAACTCATAGATAATTCTAAGAGTGTATATTGCGTGTCTTCCGAGATGACCGTAGACGAGATGCTTGTGCCGTTTAGAGGCAGATGTAGCTTTAGAGTGTCTATGCCGAACAAGCCAAGAAAGTATGGTATCAAAGTTGTATGTTTAGCAGATGGCCAAAACATCCTATTTGTTAAATGCATATATCTACACCGGAAAGGAAAGTGACGGTAAATCTCTCTCTGAATATGAGAAAACACTAAGTGTTCCAACTCAAGCTGTACTGCAAGTATGTAAACCGATCCTAGGAACAAATAGAAACGTTACAGCAGACAACTGGTTTACATCAAAAGAAGTCGCTGATGAGCTTCTCAAAAGACAAACAACATTTGTTGGGACAGTGAAAAAGGATAAGAAAATGATCCCTCAAGAATTCATGCCAACAACGAAAGAGAAGTTTACTCAACACTCTATGGATTTAGAGGTCCGTTCACACTTGTGAGTTTTGTCCAAAAGAAAAATCTGTCAGTGGTTTTGATTTCAACAATGCATCACAGTATTCAGCACAACCAAGAAAAAAAGAAGCCAGAAGTAATTTGCTACTACAATTTGATGAAATGTGGCGTCGATATTTTCAACATGAAATGTGCAGTGTTTTCGTCTAATCGAAAAACCAGGCGGTGGCCACTTGCTTTGTTTTACCGCATGGTCAACATTGGAAGTGTTAACTCCTTTATAGTTTACATGAGTTATAGGGGTGGGCGAGTACTCGACAGTCGAGTAATTACTCGAGTAGTTGCTACTACTTGAGGTCGAGTCGAGTAGTTCCAACTACTCAATTCAAACGAGTCGAGTAGTCAGTTACTCCCGCCGTTTACGCGGCGGCCGAAATTAAGTGCGATTTACGTTTGTGCGATCAAATTTTAAAGCCGATCGCGAGTTTCGCAAAGCTACATCTGTCGTTTATCCGCAATCGGCAGATTGTTTATCGCGGCCCCTCGTTAGTTTCACAATAAGCAGCATTTTCTGTTCACTTGTGGCCGGCAAATACGCGCAACTGTATTTTTGCCGATCGCTAGTTACAAAAAAGGGCTGTCCAAATCGATGGAAAAGTGCAGAACCGGCGCCCCAGGTAAGAACCCCTGCTAGAAACATAATTAGGACAGGTTTACCAGGAATTAGAGGCTGTGCACGAGCCTTAGGAATAACCCGTCAAAGTCTGAGGTTTGGAATCTATTTTTTGACGAAGAGATAATTGATGTGATAGTAGAAAATACAAATAAAAAGCTGGAAAAAGTGTGATCAAATTTGGGAGCTGGGACAGGTAAGAGTAACTATAGGAACATAAGCACTGTGGAAATAAATTGATTCGCAAAGTTGCATTTCGTTTATTTTTTCGTTGCATTTCGGCAAATACACGCGATCGTTTTTCGCGGCTGACCGCGACTTTTGCAATGCTACTAGAGGTGTGCGGATAGTGAATTTTTGGATCGGATTGGATTCGGATCGGATAGCTTATGTTCGGATCGGTTTCGGATCGGATAGCAACAGGTTCGGATCGGATAATACCGGATTCGGATATTTACGGTGCGGCGTAATGAGGAGATTTAAGTTTTCTCAGAAGCCTAAAGTGATTGCAAGGAACTAGCATATTATCCTAATATGTAAGGTAAGGTTTGCCTTGATAGGCTTGAGTTGTTGATTGTTGTGATATATTATTTACAACATAGGCCAAGAGTCAATTATTAAAGTATCAAAAGGTGCAACTAATTATCTGTTAAGAATTTAGAAATGTATTGATTCCCATTAAGCATAGGTAGTATTTAATTGGATAAGTTTATTAGGCCAAAATCAATTTCAGGATTAGGCTAAATTCCCTTTTCATGGCAACCTAAATTGGTTCACTTTTAGGCCTCTGTATTTTTTGTTCTTTTCCTTTTCATAAATCAATAAATTATTTGATCAGTGACTAGGCCTAAGTGATTAGACAAACAAATTAAATATAAACCAATCACTTCATATTTGAAGAAAGCTTTACATTTTTATTTATGTATTAATGCCTAACAACCAAAATTTTGATTCACTACAAAATAATACTATAAAATAATAAGTCTGAGCAGTAAACTTAACCTAAATTTCATGACAAGTTCAAATGTTGTAGGTTGCAGGATTAAAGCTTAGTCATTTAATAATTAGAACAAAGGTCTAATTGTTTTAGATAATAAACAACAAGCAAACTCACTAAATTATTATCATAGGCGTAGGTTGTCAATTCAGCATTGAACTGTTGTCTGAGAATGTCCATTTTAATCACGTATTGAAAATACGGCCGGCAGGCTTTGAGTTGTCTTAATTCGTCAAAGATTAATATTCCAACAAAATAAAACTTATTTTTGATCGTTCACCTTTCTTTTTCTAGGTAGGTAAAAGCTTAGTTGAAAAATAAAGTAATATTGCAATTGAAAGAAATACGTTCTTGAGTTAATTCAGTTTTCAAGCAGACGATGGCATTTTAAAACGAACTGAGATAAAGACAAACAATAAACAGGTTCGCCAACTCTTTGGCAGCCCAAAATTATTGTAGTCTTTTTATTCCATCGTAACAACGGCCTTAAATGAAGCGGCCTGCTTCAGATATATTTACGGCCTGAAATAGTCGTACGAAACATCAACACGACTATTTATTTATGGGGTATTTACGGGATATTTCGTTTTGGCAATAATTGAAGACGACTGTGTGCACTGTCGGTCATTGGCGAATTCTGATTTGTCTTGACTGCAATTCTCTCTCTTCTCATACCAGTTGACAATCGATGTTTCGTCGATAACGGATTCCGATCGGGACAAAACTAATAAAGGATGTACTATTATTTGTTTACTGATTTAATGCTGCGATACAAGAATTGATCTTAAGAAAATTATCTTTATCGCGTCGGTATTGCGCAGTAGTCTGATCGTATACAACGATCTCGATCTAATCACGAGTCGCAATATCAGCAACCGAAATACATCGCATGATGCATACCACTACATAATCGCATCGTTTTGAGTCGTTGTTCTGTTGTTCTTGCCGCAATCGCAAACGTCGCATTTCAAAGCGTCATTTTTGCTCCGCGATGTTTTCAGTGACTACTGTATTTTCGTCGGCAGTGACTTGTTCTGTTTGGAAGACCTTCCAAACTTTAAAATTTTACCCTTTTTATTAATTTATCCCAAAATATACAGTCTATCCGATAGAGTCGGATATGTAGTCAGTCTTACCGGATAGTTATAAAAGCCTCGGATCGGATTCGGATATCCGATCCGATCCGAATTTTCGGATATCCGCACACCTCTAAATGCTACATTTGCCGATTTTCGGCGATCGGCAAATACGCGCGCTTGTATTTCTCGGCCGACCGCGACTTAAGCAGCGCTACACTTGCCGATTTTCGGCGATCGGCAAATATGCGCGATCGCATTTCTCGGCAGACCGCGACTTTAACAATGCTACATTTGCCGATTTTCGGCGATCGGCAAATACGTGCGATCATATTTTGCGGCAGATCGCGAGTTTTGAAAAGCTACATCTGCTGTTTATCCGCGACCGAAAGGTATGCGCTATTGTTTTTCGCAGCCGTCCACGAGTTTGTCATAACATTAACCTCGAAAATATTTCATTAACTCATAGAAGACTGGATTTTGAGTTATCTAGAAATACCAGATTCTGAGATGTCTCAGAATTCGGAAATCAAAAACTTACAGCTATATATTCAGCTCTGACCTACACTTAAAAACTTCAAATTTTTAATTCATTTTATCTTTTGAATGATACTCAGCTCTCCACCCTGATGTTTTTAATTCTTTCTTCCACAATTTCTTGGCTAAGGTTTTAATTAGCCAATAACTATTTTTAGGGAAAATATAAACCTGTTTTTGTTTGTTAAAATAATAGGCTAATAATTAAATCTTATTATCGCTTAGATTTTATAACTATGTATATCCTACATAAATTTATTTTGTGATCTTGTTACATTAAGTTAATTGTTATTTTGATTGATTTAGCATAGTCAACTTATTTAAAAGTAGGGTTTATGCAATATTCATTTAAAAGTAGGAGTATTAGAATATCAGAGTTTAATTTTTCGAAGAAAAATATAAAAACATAAGCTTAAATCAAGTAGATCAATTTCATAAGGAAAACTGAAGAAAGATTTTAGTTGAAAAAATGAAAATTTCATTACTTTTCACAAACAACTACTCGACTCGACTCGACTCAATACTCGAGTTTTTGGCTAAATATTCGACTCGACTCGACTCGACTTAAAAATCCACTACTCGCCCACCCCTAATGAGTTACAAGAACGTGCCAATCATGACAAGGTTTGAATATCTCAAACAGCTAGCTTATGAGTTGATTGCGCCTCATTTGCGTCAGCGACTGACAGACACAGTGAACCTTCCCCGAGAGTTAAAACAAATTATCCAGAAGATTTTGGGAGATGATGACGCACAGCCAGAAGCCAGCCCATCAAATGAACGTCGAGAAGTTCCTACGGATCGCTTAGAGTAAAGGAGAACCTTTGCAACGTGCCCGTATGAACTGAAGAGGAAAACTTTCTTCATGTGCATCAAATGCAAAAAAGCTATTTGCTTGGAATGCGGCAGGAAAGTCTGTCTAGAGTGTTCAAAGGCAGTGTAAAAGGAACTAGGATACCAATGACCACTTTATCATATGCATTTATGTGTAAAATATAATTTTTTCAACCTTTATACATAATATTTTTCTTTGTTATATGATACGTTTCATTATACAATCAAGTATTTGTGTTTCATGATATTTCAAAGTACTTCAATGTGTAATTATAATTCAAGTACATATATTTCAATGTAATATGATAGTTTCATTACATTTATTTCATTTTATTTCAAATATATTTCAGTATTCATAAAAATAATTCATAATATGAAAAGTAATGTTTTTCATTTTTGTAATACTATTATTTATTATTTATACTGGTAATATTCACTGAAAATGGCTCAATTTATTTACTAAAAAATAAAATTTGTAATAATAACGTTGATTTTTATTATTGTTCACCTTCTATTCCCTCATTTCTGCATAAATTGCATATGGCGGTCTCTTAGACCGGGTGCTTCTCTTTATGTTATAAAAATCATGTTTCCATATAAGTGTTAAGTTTTGTGTAGGATAGCTTATTCAGGCATTCATTTCCCAATGTAACACTTAGAGTCATTTTTAAGAACAAGCTAGTTACAAAGACTAAGTTTAGTTAAATGCACAAGATACTGATTGTTACAAAAGATTTATTCAGAATGTTGAATGTCATATAAATTGTCATTCTTTCAATTATTAGTATTCCATTTCTAAATTTTTAACTATCACAAAAAATGTCATTAAGTGAAACATAAGAGTCATGTCTTTTATCACCCCAACATAATGTTTTCAGCAAATTCTATGTTTCTCGGGTTTTGCCTCAGGGTTTTAGTCTAGTGAATAAAAGTTCCTTTAGGCAGAGAAGAATAAACACTCAAAATTCTGTGCTTTGAGAACACCAAAACATACAATATCATTTTATGTTGATGTTTTGGTTACTTTTCTTAGCTTTCTCAACTTTAAATTAAGGTAGTTTCTTATTGACTCAGCTGAAATAAAAGATCGGTAACAGTGCTGAAAAGTTTTCTTTTGGCGGTTACTTAAAATGTCATGATTAAGTGACGAATTCTTTAAAGGGAGGCAAAAAAATAATACAATGAGTAAGACCTCTCTCTTTTAATGTGACAGTCAGAATTTAGGATTTCAAAAATCAAAAGCTGCATGAAGTGTGGAGACAATACAGTTTGGTGCAATAACTCACATTTGAAACTTGTAGAGAGGGGTGGCAGGGGGGTGAGGGTGAGATGGGGGCGTGACCTTCTCGGGACTGGTGGTGGAGTCGGGCAGCTGAGGGGTGGAGGCGGGCGAGGGCCGTGGTAACGAGTAGCGGCTCACGCCCGACGACTTCAGCACCGGACTCTCACTCCGCAGAAACACCTGCAACACGACACCACGGCTGACTGGTTAGTAATTGTAGGGCTAAATTGTATAAGTATTATAGGTCACAGAGTATTAGATTTACTTCAAAATAAAAACTGGTCATTAGCTGGGCTAATATAAATAGAAATGGATCATGAACATGGTTTTGTCAACATGTAGCTAGGACAGCATCTATCTTCTTTCACTTGGCCTTGCCCTTGGCCCCCACATGAATATAAGACTTCTTGAATGAATCCAACTTTTATACTAATTACAATATGATTAAATATCACCGTTGTAGCAAACCTGCATACTCAGCGAATTTCAAATGCAAAAGAACATATTTCAATCCAACATAGTGAGATTTGACATGTTTTTGTAAGCTCCATAAGAATAACATGGAGAATGAGTATGCAGGTTTGCTGCAACAGGTCCATTAAAAATGGGTGGTTTTAATTCAATATTTAGTAGATCTAAACTAGAAGAAGCCATATACCAAGTCTTACCACGATATGTCAAAAAGTAAGGAAGATATAGCCTTTATTTTATTTCCCATAAGGATAACATGGGGAATGCGTATGCAGGTTTGCTGCCACAAAAATGGAAACTTCGGGGATTTTAGACTATAGTACATTAAATCTCACCTAGATGAAGCACCAAACCAAGTTTTATTACGATATGTTGAGAGATAAGCGAGATATAGAATTTTACTTATTCCCATAAGGTTAACATTGGGACAACGTACTGTGTTTACCACTTCCAATATCTCGGTAACCAATGAACATAGAGCAATGATTCAACATAACAAATGGTTTGTTTTTTCGAGATGAATTCAATGGTGCTCGCCAAAATTAGATTATTTTTATTTTTCCATGTGAAAACTCAAAAAACCCTATTTTTGAGGGGGTTTATCCCACTTTACCCCCCTTCACGGTGGTCCGATCGGACTGGTTTACAAACTCGTCCAATTGATTATCACTTTATTTCACTAGTGGGTTAGGGAAACAAGCAGGATGTACACACACACTCTTATAAAAATTTCAACGAATGGTGTTTTTTGCTTCTGGTGGCCCCAAAACGAAAAGTTATCATGGCTTATGTCTTACCATGAGACCTACGGTAATAGCTTCTTCCCTATAGGAGAAATTCGCTAAAACTAATAGAATGTAACATTTTCCTCTTTGTGTGGATCAAATATAAACATAAACCAAAAGTGTATAAACATTCTCACAATTTGTAACATTAAACAAAGCAAAAAACAATGAAATAATGACCAGTCTCCCATAAATTTCCTTTTGATTCTGTTTTGAGTATTTCAGTGGAGCCTTCATTTCAAATTAGCATCTATTTCGGATCAGCAAATATTTCACATTAAGCAGAATTACCTGAGATCAGCAAATACGCACAATAAAATGTTACGACCATTTGTTTATTTGCAGAGATATTCACAGAGTTATCTCGTTGTTACTTTCGGGATTGATAAAGACACGTGATCGTCTTTAACGAATCTATTACCGCCACTGCCACGACAAAAGTTTGAAAATAGCAAATACGCATGATCAAATTTGACAGCCCTTTGCTAATTTCATAAAGTTGTCCCAGCATTTGAAAAATATATGTGAATAAATTTTACGATCATAAACATTTTTTGCAAAGTTATTCCTACCGTTACCTGCAATTGATACATTTCATCCAATCATCTGCGGTCAGTTAACACTTAAGTCGTCTTTTGCAAATTGCTCCTGCTGCTTATGTCTTTTGAAAAGTTTCAACTGCTTTTTACCCACGATAGAGAAAAATTTCCTGTACCAATAGTGTTTCAGGCTGATTAGGATTTTTTATTTCCGAAGTTCAGATTATTGAGACTCCATTGAAATATCGTGTTTCAGCTATGTTTAGAAGGCGCTCAAAGATCCGACACTTCTAAAGTCCTGAACTTGCCAGATTAACAACTGTCTACTATTGCAAACTATCAAAGGGTGCAACAGCCAGGAGAGTAGGAAAGCTCCCCTTCTTGAGCCAGCACAAAATGAATGAAACCAGAATTAAGAGTCGCAACATAATTTTTGGTTGGTTGGGTTGGTCAGGGTTTCCAATCAGTGGGAAAAAAAACAACCACACAATACACTAATTTCAAATTATCTGGATCAGAAAGTGTGTGTGAAAGCTGACCTCGTCGGGTTTGCGAGTGTTGTGAGCGATTCGCTGGCGTTTGGTCGGCAGGCCGTCAGCGCCGCTGTAGTAGCCAGGCCGCTTGAGGGAAGGGGGGGCCTCGATGGTGGAGGGGGGACTGCCAGGATGGACGCTGGAGGGGGACTGTCCGCTGCCCACCGAGCTGCCCCCGTCACTGCTGCCTGGCGGCGTCAGGTTCTGCGGCTTCCGTCTGCAAACACAGACATGGTCAAACAACCTCACAGACTCACCAATAACAATTGAAGCTGTTATTTAATGTACCCTTGTTGAATTTTCATTCTAGAATACACCCGGGGTTTCTACAAAACTTCACAAATGAAATTCCCGACTTTTCCTCGCCCAGTGAAAACGTGCCTCCTACAACACGTATTTGAGCACATTCTTTGTGAAGTAGGATATTAGATAAATCCACAAGATTGGCATGCCACACCTGACATTTTATAACCAAAATATTTTTCTAAATTTTTGTACAAACTGTGAAATTTATTTCCAAAAATATGACTGCCTGCCAAATATATTCTATTCAATTCATAATTTTACTAACATTTGCGTACCACAATATTTGTCTAATTTTTTTTACAAATTGTGAAATTTATTTGCAAAAATACGAAAGCCTGCCTAATGTATTCTATTCTATTTATAATATTATCAACCTTTGCTTGATGCCGTAAGGCCAGATTATTTTTTGTGAGCCGCAACAGATTTTTCAGCCTCAATATGACCAAAAAGTCTGCTTAATGAAATTAGATCAATATATACACCAGCTATATAAACGACCTTGAGAACTAAAAGCAACCACAATTGAGAAATTTTCTCAGTTTAAATGACAAAAAAATGGCTATTTTGTTAATTGTTATCATTGATATTGAGTTTCCTGGCCAAATGATGATTTCACAACTTTTCCCTGAATTTCCAGCCAGTAGATACACTGAGACTAGTCTGAAAGCCATCTAAGGTCACCTCTACAGTTAAGAGTTGTCTCTGTAGAGGATATGTATAAGAGGAATTACCAAAATAAATTCTTAAAGGGGACAGTAACCCTTGACCCACCTTTTGAGCATCTGTCGGTCTTGTTCCGTGAAGAACGGCCAGTCTTCCTGCACGTCGTTCCAGACATGCCGCATCAGGTGGTACGTGTTGTCCCGCACGGTCGCTATACTGGACAGCGTGCTCATCAGGTGAGCCTTGTCTTTCTCTCTCACTCCCTCTGCAACACGAAACAACAATCTCAATTAGAAACATAGGAAACTAATTCTTTGAAGAAAGGGGCGTCAGTCTTATGCCTTGAAACTTAGATTTCAAGATTCAAAAAGAAAAAAATCCTATGAACAACCAAGAGAGAGAATTTGAGTAAAAGGATTGAATTACTCACGTACTAAAATAAAATTGATAAGATTACGCTTTTAATGTATTGACAAAATCAATGTCTAAATTGAAGGTCTTAACATACAAACACTCCCTTTTAAATATTAAATATTAAGGAAATATTGCATTTTTGATATAAGTAAGGGAAAAAAACATAAAAACATCACATTAGATTAGGTTTCAAAACTTGAAGTGCCATATCGTTATTTGTGACAAAACGACTATGTGACTTGAAAGAACTTGTATATCAAATGAAAAGAAGTACCTTTTTGTACTTTTTTTGACACCAATATCAAACAAATAAAAAAATGCATTGCTTGGAGAAAAACTCATTTTGTTTATCTTGCAAATGCTAATTAATTATCTTGTTTACACCCAAAGAATAGATCAATTAAAATGTGCAACTCTACTTGAACAAACATGCTACTATCAACTACTGATAAAACTTACCTCTATTGATAACAGCATACAGCTCTGGTTTTTTGTAAGGCCTTACTGCTAACATATGTATAAGTCGATCTCTGAAAAAAAGAGAATCACTCGTGAAAACTTACTTGAACTCTGTGTTTCTGTTAGAGAATTTTTAGTCTGAATAAATTTAGTGATAATGAATTAATGCTATCTATCATCAACAAAACATATTTACTTTAAATTTTCTAAAAAAAATCCTCAAGAAAATTTTTTGACCTAACAAATTTGAGCTACTTCAACGGAACCCCTATCAACCATTCTTTTGTAATCCACAAGTCCAAAAAGCTTTCAACAAAGAAATTTTTATTAATCTAGTAAAGATGTGTGCAAATATGCAGAAGACGTCTGAAATTCATAGAGTGGGTGCCGAGTGCTTTATTTTTTATTATCTTACGAGAATTTTCCAATACTCAACGGACGAGTGAGTAGTTCTTAATCCTCAAAAGTTTAAGTCGAGTACTTCTTGTCTAACTTCCATCATTTATTGCAATCAGTAAATATGCACAAACTAAATAAACAGCTGATCGCATGATTAGCAAAGTTACTATCAGCATTTAACCCAGTTGGAAGTTACATGCAACTGAATCAAATGGGCGTTGTTCGCGAGATTCAAAAATTATTACTTCTTGTTTATTGCACTCAAGAAATACAGTTGATCCTTGATAATCCAACTTATCAGCAGTCCGACACACTCTGTAATGCATTACTGCGCTAAATGCTCTATCGGCCAACTTCTATATAGTACTGAATTTTAATTTGTGTTCTGGCAGGAGTTTTTCGTCTTTCACAGTCCATATTTCATTCAGTTTAGTAGTGAGGATACTCTGTGCAAGTAACTATAACTGAGTTTGGGCTAGTGCAATGTGCTGTCAGTGGCTTGCCGATATCACCATCCGCACCGCACACTCTTGCTCTTGCCAGGTCTCGCCCTGACTCGGTAGGATTTTGCAGGGCCGTTTTTACGATGCTAGCTGAAGAGCCAATCAACAAAAGACAGACCAATGCCAAAAACGTATTGGCAGCATGTGTAAACTTATTGCCAATTTATGAAAAACTATAAATTAATACCCCCGTTGCAGCAGTCCTGCATACTCAGCGAATTTCAAGTGCATAAATAAATAATTTAAATGAAGTCTCGCATCAAGTAAAATCAATATACATTCAAAAGAAAGCGTGCAAAAATACTCTCCTAGTGGCTTTTAGAAGCAAAAGGCTATACAAAAATAATAGCCTATACTTGGCACGAAAATGCAATGTTCAAAACTTCAAAACAGCTGGCTTTTCCAATTTAATCATATAGAGAAATGACCAGCTGTTTAAGTTTGAGTAAAAAATTTCATAAACATCATCAGTAAAAATCTGTATTCGATATAGTACATTTATTTGACATATTTAGTTATCTGGCCTTTAAATAAGCCATATGTCTGTATCCACCATATGGCTTTGAATGAAACATCAGCTCACATGTTTTAATGTAAACAAAGCAGACGTTTTAGATCCCAATGCTACTTAAATAATGGCAGTTATTTTACGTTATTTTTTGTTTTCTAGCAAACTTTAAGAAATTACAGTACTTTTCCTGAGTCCCTGATATTAAAACATTTAATTTGAGCCCTTTTCCCTCATCCTGTGACTTGCCTAATGCCCACAATTGCTATTCAAAAATAAATTATTCTCCATAAGATTAGTATGGAAAAATGCAGGTTTGCTGCCACAGAAATTTGAAAATGAGTTATCATAGTCTACAATCCAATATATCTAAACTATATCAAGCCACATAACATGTTTTATCAAGATATGTTGAGGAATAATAAAGCTATCCAATTTTATTTACCTCTCATAAGGTTAACATTGGGAAAGAGAGTACACAGGTTTGCTGCCTCAGGAATTTGATGATTTGGGTATTTTAAACCATAATCAAGTAGATATTAATTGTATGAAGCCCCATGCCAGTTCTTATCAGGATATTTTGAGAAATGAGCAAACTACATAACTTTTTTTATTGCCCATAAGGTTAACATGGAGAATGAGTATGCAGGTTTGCTGCCATGAAAATGTAAAATAGGGGTATTTTCGGCCATAATCCAGTATATTTCAACTAGATGAAGCCACATATAAAGTTTTATCAAGATACGTTAAGAAATAAGGAAGTTATAGAATTTTTTATTTCCCATAAGGATAACATGGGAAATGAGTATGCAGGTTTGCTGCCATAAAAATTGAAATATCGGGGATTTTAGACTAAAATGCATTAGATCTCATCTAAATGAGGCCACAAACCAAGTTTTATTAAGATATGTTGTGAAATAAGCGAGATATAGAATTTTACTTATTTCCCATAAGGTTAACATAGGGACAACGTACTGTGTTTACCACTTTCAATAACTCGGTAACCAATGGACATAGAGCAATGATTCAAAATACTAAATTGTTTGTTTTTTCGAGCTGAATTCAATGGTGCCAAACAAAATTGGATTATTTTTATTTTTCTTTTTCTATGTGAAAAACCCAAAAAACCCATTTTTGGGGGGTCTACCCCCCTTTACCCCCCCTTCCAGTGGTCCGATCGGGCTGGTTTTCGAACTCATCCGAATAATTACTACTTTACACACCTGTGCCAAATTTCATTCGAATCGGACCATTTTTGCGAGCGCTATCGTGCTTACAGACACACACACATATATATATATATATATATATATATATATATATATATATATATATATATATATATAGAAATTTGAACGAATGGTGTTTTTTGCTTCTTGGGGCCCCAAAACGAAAAGTTATCATGGTCTCAGGCTTAGGTCTTACCATGAGACCTACGGTAATAGCTTCTTCCCTATAGGGGAAATTCGCTAAAAAGACTATAAATTGGTCTAATAATAGTGTATAAGCCTAGTCATTTTTGGCACTGAGTAACAGGGCTTGAAGTGTTCATATGCTCAAAATATATTTTTCCTATTGGACTGTCTTCTGTTGGTTGGCTTTTCAGCTGGCAAGGTGAAAACAGGCCTTAAGACCCATTTTCACAATGCCAGCCGAAGAGCAATCGGCATAAGACACAATCCAATAAAACCTATTTTTAGCATGTGTAAAATTCTTCTCTAATATTTATATATAAATACTAAAAAATTTTGTAGTAATTTTTGTCTTTATGTAAATATGACCGCAGTGTTCATAATCTGTAAATAGATTTTTGCTGTTGGACTGTCTTTGCTGGTTCGCTCTCTTCTTCGTTATCGTGAAAACCGGTCTTTACTTGTGCTTTGTCATGTTGACTGATAATACACTGATTTATTGATTTGACTGCTTAAGCTAGCATTAGTATATTAAATACTATTGAAGCAAAGGCACGATAAGCTGGTGTAGACAGAAAAAGGAAAGTTATTAAAGACTTTTAACATTTAAAATTTTGTATGAAGTTCTGATTGAATTTGGAGTAGGCCTTAAGATTTTAACTTATATTATTCAAGCATTCAATGTGAGGACATGTTACTCAAGGGTTACTGAACTAGGCTAATCTACAGAGGAGAATCAAACAGAGGTATCTTCTAATGTTGCACTCAGCTGGTGTCGAGGACTTATAAAAAAATAGTTCACCATTAATGCCGCAAGAGAGCAGCACCGTCGCTGTTCTCTACTAATTTAATTTAACTGTAGATAGTAACTGGATGTAACCAGTAACTAGTAACTTAACTGTAGCTGGATTCAACTGTAACTAGCAAGCACTTGTTTTCAACAGAAGACCCATCTAAAAGTGACCTCTGTTAGATTCTTATCTGTGGCTAATCATATTGTTTTCAGTGTTGGGGAAGCTACTTTTAAAATGTAGCTAGCTACAGCTACTAGCTACAGGTTGTAAAAATTAGCTTTGCTACAGCTACAGCTACAGGTTTTGAAAAATAGTACAGCTACCTTCTACAGCTACAAAAATTTTTCTAGAGCTACAGCTACCTTTTTAGCTACTTTCATGAAATAATTCCTACTTTCCTTGTCTTTCGCAGTAATCGCAGTGGTGTATTGACTGAACTAAACACCCATCTGGCTTTTAGACGTGATTCACCAAGTGTAGTTCAAGTAGATAAATAAATAAAAATCAACGAACTTACAAGTTTTCAAAACTATTTGCCATTATAGGCTTGTTTAAAATATATTGTCTAAGTTTTAAATTAAATGTCAGGCATCAAAGTAATAAACACTAGAGGTGTGCGGATATCCGAAAACTCGGATCGGATTCGGATCGGATCGGATAACCGAATCCGATCCGAGGGTTTTATAAATATCCAGTAAGACTGTCTAGATATCCGACTCTATCGGATAGACTGCACATTTAGGGGGAAATTTTAAAGAAGGATCAGATTTTCAAGTTTGGAAAGTCTTCCAAACAGAAGAAGTCACTGCTGACGAAAGTATATATATTGACAGAAAACATTGCGGAGCATAAACGACGCTTTAATATGACGGTTGCGACAGCGGCTAGAACAACGCCTCAACACGATCCGATTATATAGTGGTATGCATTGTAACGGGTCAAATTTGTAGGGGGGTATAAATTTACTGATTAATAGCTAGAGGAGGTGATTTGCTATGGCTAGTTGCTTAGGCCTAGCTATAAAAAGGGTAAAGTTACCTGGTGTAAGTTTAACTAGGTTGAACCCTAGCCTAGGCCTTTGTTTGTCATAAGCCTAGCCCATCCTTTGGTTGGTTGACGTAGTTGGGCAGCTCATGAATAATGGTTATTGCAGTGAAATATAACCTAAATCACACTAGGTGCACTGCTAACCTTTGCTGAAAGCCCATAAACCAAACACAGGGCTAACCTCTCTCGCCGGTGTCACAGCCCATAGTGTTGACATGAAGTTGATTTCATAAAACTTCATAGTTAAAACACTTGTGACACTTGTTGTTGTGAATAATTGCCCCCACACTTGTATGATTAAATATTAAAACCCCTTGACGGCCATAATAAACATCGTTGGTGTTGAGCAACATAACCTCAATTGGCTTTGTTGAGGTGACAGACGACAGACGATGTCAGATGGATTGACAGCTGACGATCAGCCAGTGGCAGTGGTCCTACGTCACACAATCACAGCCACTGGTGATCAGCTGTTTATCCCCTCCCTGCCCCTTCCTTGGAGGGGAAGTTTTGGAGGGATGAACCCGGAGGATTAGCGGGTGGTTTATTCGGTTCCTAGTTCTTGAACTGTACGGTCGTTTCTACTAGACCTCGTCCGGTGCGAATCCATCGCGACGAACCTAGTCAGTGTTAGCCGGCAGCTCAGAACTCTGTGATCGGCGTTTTACTCGTTTGAGTTTTATTTCGATTCGTAGCGTTTCCTACGAATCATCGGTGCCGTTTCGCACGTCGAATTTAATTAACCCCGTCGCGTTTGTCACGGGGTGATTCGACTCCTTTTGCCACTTAGACGCGGGTGGGGAACCTGCGTGTCAGAACAGGACCTATGTGTGCAGGTGACCTGTGGCGTTGGTTCCCGAGTAACCGTGGTTGGTAAAACTGTGGTGTAGGGGAGATCCGTGGTGTCCAGTAACGTGAGTACGTTGTTTGGTATAGATACCTAAGTTGTTTGCTAAACCATTTTGTGCAAATTAAACTTGTCAGTTTCCAATTGGCTTTACCATCAGGTGTGAACGATGATGATGGTACAGTAGCGTTGCGTTTGCGGGCTCTGAGTTCACACCTGAATAATTTAAGTGATTTCTTGTTGGGTAGAAATCTGTACCTTTTCAAAATTCATTCAAAGAACCCTGGAATAGACCCAGCTGCCAGACTTGAGCGATTCCGCTGGCATAGGTCTGAGGCGACTTCTCGTGTTGTTAGGAAAATTAATTTTATTCCTTTTATGAGAAATACGTCACAGTAACATGGCGCCCGAACGAAGTGACTAAGTTTTTGTATTGTTTTAATTGGCATTAAACGATTGAATTTTTAAAACTCAGTTGTGACTTATCGCAATCCCGACTAACTAACCGTAAAGCGCCGTTTAGCGTAGGTGAGTTGGGAGTGTCGATAGGGTTAATTATTGGCTGTACAAAAATTATTGCAATAAACGACTGATTTAAAAAAAATTCAGTTGTGTCAAATCGCAATCCTGACTGTTTAACCGTAAAGCGCCGTTTAGCGTAGGTGAGTTGGGAGTGCCGATTGTTTTTAAAATTTATTTTCAAAATTTAATTAAAATGTTTTAAACCTGCTCTTTAACAAGAGGGGTGATTGGTTAAAAATGTTATTTTTATATTGTTATAGATTTTAACCGACCCTTGTGATAGGGTGGTGAATTAGACATTAGTTACCGTGTTTTGGATTGATTTTTTGTAAACCGACCTTTACTTAAAGGTGGTGACTGTAATCCAGGGTGAAATATTTTGCACAGTGATTACTGTAATTTGATTTAAACCGACCTTTGGGTGTAGGCGGTGACTTTGAAATTCCAGGGTGGATTTATTCTAACTTATTGGTGTCTTGGGATTATTTATTTTTATTTTGGTAAATAATCATGCCTAAGACCACTGAAGATTCAGTGACAGGTGCTCAGACCTTTGTCACTGGTCCTATAGTTGTGACCACGAGTGCAGCTGTGTTTACAGTTTCGACTCGTCAGACTAACCTCTCCCAGAGTCAGGCCTATACAACAACTGCGGATACAGTTGCGTTGTCAAGGGTCTTGACTGAAGGTGAGGTGACGGATACTTTGTCTCAAGGCGCGTCCCATGGTGGTAACCTCACTGATTTGATGCAACCCAGTAACATGGGTGGTCAAAAGGTGATGCAACCGGACTTAGATGATGAGTTACTGGTTTTGCGGGAAATGCGCCAGATCTTAGGCCTATCACCCGATGCTGACATTCAGCTGGTTGAGCAGGCAATAGTCGAGATGGTGGAAACCTCTAGGCAGCAAAGAGAATCTGTGATGTACAGCGAGAGATGTCCGAAATCTTCGATTGGTGGATATTCTGAACCCCCGCCACCACTTCCCTGTGCGAACCCTACTACTGCAGGGTGGGGACTACGGGGTAGCAGTGGTGGTCTACCAACATCAGTGACCCTGCCTCTCGCTGAGTCTCACTCCTTGGGCCTTTGTAACCCACAACATGATGTGCGGGTGAGCCTGGGTAACAACCCGGTTTTGGGGAGTGATGCTGGATGTAGGCAACCCTCAGCCATGGTGACTTCACACGCGGCTAACGATCCTAGCTGGCAACTGGGTGGGATGTCTCTCAACCCAGGTTGTTCAACCGAAGCTAGTGAGCCCAGTCGTGTGAGGCCAAACCTAAACCCACTGGGGGAACGGGTGCCTAGCTCACGCTACCAAACGGCTGAAGGGTGGTACCCAGGGACTGCAAGGTCTGTTTGGGACCAAACGCAGGATCCTAGTCGGGTGATGACTAGAGTTCCAGGCCGCGACTTTGCATCGGTCTGCAATGCGGTGCGAAAGTGGAACCTGAGATTCGATGGGAGGAAGGATCCTGTCTCCTTCCTTGAGAGATTCTCGGAACTCATCGAGACATATTCTTTGTCTGATGAGGACGTATTGAAGGCCCTGCCCGAACTCCTTCAAGGTGAGGCCATTTCATGGTACAGAAACCTGAAAGGTTCGTGGCGGAACTTTGCGGACTTCTGGGTGGATTTCAAAACCCAGTTCTTTCCGGGTGGTTACAAGCGGAACCTGGACGAGGAAATAAGGAAGCGGACGCAAGGTGAACATGAACCTTTCCGCAGCTATTTAACCGCTGTCTCCACGCTCATAAGGAGAAGCGGTGAATTTTCCCCGCAAAAGACATTGGACCTCGTATATAAAAATATGAGGCCTGAATATAAACTTATGGTGCATCGTAGCAAGTTTACTACGATCCCTGAGTTGATAAGGCTGGCCGAAGAGTATGAGGTCTACCTGCAGGACCGCCAAAGCTTTCGGCCCCCGCCTCCTCCTGCTCAGGCACTAGTCCCTGAGACGGCTTACAATTGTAAGCAAAGGCAGGACCGAGGCTTTGACCTTGCGGCTGTTGAACCGTTCACTGGTAACGGTGATGTCGCAGCCGGTGTGGAACCGGCCACCTTGAGCTTGCCCATGCAGTCCCGTTTAGGACCAGGCATGGAAGAGCAGTCATCGAGGTGTGATAATACGCCTCCACAGCAGCCAAACAACCCTAGTTGGGGTGACTTGATTTGCTGGAACTGCGATGAGTGTGGCCACCGTTATCGTCGTTGCCCTCAGCCCAAAAGGTTGCGGTGCTTCAACTGCAAGAGAGGGGGTGTGGCTACATCTCATTGTGAATGTCGTGCAGCGAGAAGTCGCGTTGGGACTCAGCATTCAGGAGACCGGCTGAGTATAGTGCCGCAGCACGACAAGAGACCTCTGGCTAATGGCTCTGATAGCTTGACCGGGTATTTTACCGGAGCTATATCAGGAACCCCAGGGGGTGATGTGAGACCCTTCATTGAGGTGAACCTGGGTGGCAAAACCTTCATGGCTCTTGCTGATTCTGGAGCTAGTGTGAACTTGTTGGGCTCCAAAGTTCAGAAACTCCTGACTGAGCAAGGTGTGGAACCCGAGCCAGTCAGGGTGGCAATGAGGATGGCAGATGGAACTAATAGCGAGTCTGGGTCCTTGTATCGACTTTCGGGTGACGTGGGTGGCACAACTCACTCCTGGGAAGCTTATTACATACCAAATCTGTCTTATGACATGATTCTGGGTATGCATTGCTTGGAGGGGATGAACCTGGTCCGATTCGACCGTAGGGTGATTTTACCTCCTGATTCCACCAGCAGACCTGAACCCGAAGTGAATGCGATGGAGACCCTAACATTGGAGAAAAGGCCCCAGTTGCCCAAACTCTTGGGCGGAGGTCTTCTGTTGTTCCATGACCCGTGTTTTGTTACTGAGACAGACTCCAGAATCTAGGTGTGAACCGTCTGGCTCTCGAGGTGCGAACCTCAATGAGGTTAAAGAGGTGAGGCATGCAAGCTGTGATTACAGCTTACGTCAGCAACCTCAAGCCTCATTGATGAAGACTTGTCGTTTGTGAAGATTGACCGAGAGTGCCTGAAACCCCCTAAGGTGACTGAAACCTAGGATTAAGGTGCACAGGCGATTGGGGATTGATACGTTTGTTCGGGGTGTGTTGTGAGTGGCGATTACCACTTGGTTTCACTTTGTTTGAACCCCGAAGCGTTCACTCTTTTTTATTTGTTTTTTTTTGTTGGCCGAAGTAAGAAGGGGGTGTAACGGGTCAAATTTGTAGGGGGGTATAAATTTACTGATTAATAGCTAGAGGAGGTGATTTGCTATGGCTAGTTGCTTAGGCCTAGCTATAAAAAGGGTAAAGTTACCTGGTGTAAGTTTAACTAGGTTGAACCCTAGCCTAGGCCTTTGTTTGTCATAAGCCTAGCCCATCCTTTGGTTGGTTGACGTAGTTGGGCAGCTCATGAATAATGGTTATTGCAGTGAAATATAACCTAAATCACACTAGGTGCACTGCTAACCTTTGCTGAAAGCCCATAAACCAAACACAGGGCTAACCTCTCTCGCCGGTGTCACAGCCCATAGTGTTGACATGAAGTTGATTTCATAAAACTTCATAGTTAAAACACTTGTGACACTTGTTGTTGTGAATAATTGCCCCCACACTTGTATGATTAAATATTAAAACCCCTTGACGGCCATAATAAACATCGTTGGTGTTGAGCAACATAACCTCAATTGGCTTTGTTGAGGTGACAGACGACAGACGATGTCAGATGGATTGACAGCTGACGATCAGCCAGTGGCAGTGGTCCTACGTCACACAATCACAGCCACTGGTGATCAGCTGTTTATCCCCTCCCTGCCCCTTCCTTGGAGGGGAAGTTTTGGAGGGATGAACCCGGAGGATTAGCGGGTGGTTTATTCGGTTCCTAGTTCTTGAACTGTACGGTCGTTTCTACTAGACCTCGTCCGGTGCGAATCCATCGCGACGAACCTAGTCAGTGTTAGCCGGCAGCTCAGAACTCTGTGATCGGCGTTTTACTCGTTTGAGTTTTATTTCGATTCGTAGCGTTTCCTACGAATCATCGGTGCCGTTTCGCACGTCGAATTTAATTAACCCCGTTGCGTTTGTCACGGGGTGATTCGACTCCTTTTGCCACTTAGACGCGGGTGGGGAACCTGCGTGTCAGAACAGGACCTATGTGTGCAGGTGACCTGTGGCGTTGGTTCCCGAGTAACCGTGGTTGGTAAAACTGTGGTGTAGGGGAGATCCGTGGTGTCCAGTAACGTGAGTACGTTGTTTGGTATAGATACCTAAGTTGTTTGCTAAACCATTTTGTGCAAATTAAACTTGTCAGTTTCCAATTGGCTTTACCATCAGGTGTGAACGATGATGATGGTACAGTAGCGTTGCGTTTGCGGGCTCTGAGTTCACACCTGAATAATTTAAGTGATTTCTTGTTGGGTAGAAATCTGTACCTTTTCAAAATTCATTCAAAGAACCCTGGAATAGACCCAGCTGCCAGACTTGAGCGATTCCGCTGGCATAGGTCTGAGGCGACTTCTCTTATCATTAGGAACATTAATTTTATTCCTTTTGCGAGAAAGTCGTCACAGCATCAATCGATGTATTTCGGTTGCTGATATTGCGACTTGCGACTCGTGATTAGATCGAGATCGTTGTATACGATCAGGGTATTGCGCAATACAAGACACGATAAAAATTCTTAGATAAATTCTTGTATCGTAGCATTAAATCAGTTAACAAATAATAATACATCTTTTATTAGTTCTGTCTCGATCAGTATACGTTACCGACGAAACATCATCGATTGGTATGAGAGAGAATCGCAACCAATCCAAATCGGAGTTCGCCAATGTCCGACATCCGACAGTGTCCTTGGAACAGTCGTCTTCAATTGACAAAACGAAATATCCCTTAAATACCCCATAAATAAATAGTCGTGTTGATGTTTCGCACGACTATTTCAGGCCGTAAATATCTTAAGCGGCCTGTTGATACGATAAAATAAAAAGCCTACAATAATTTTGGGCTGCCAAAGAGTTGGCTAACCTGTTCATTGTCTTTTCATCTCAGTTCGTTTTTGATTTTGTATGTCGTCGTCTGCCTTCTGCTTAAAAACTGAGTTAACTCAAGAACGTCTTTCTTTCAATTGACAGATTACTTTATTTTTCAATTAAGCAATTACCCACCTAGAAATTGAAATTTGAATGATCAAAAATAAGTTTTTATTTTGCAGGAATATTAATCTTTGTCGAATTAAGCCGAGTCAAAAGCCGGCCGGCCGTATTTTCTCTACGTGATTAAAATGGACAATTGTAAGATAACAGTACAATGCTGAGTTGACAACCTACGCCTATAAAAATAATTAGTGAGTTTGCTTGTTGTTTGTTATCTAAAACATATAGACCTTTGTTCTAATTAAATGCCCAAGCTTTAATTCTGAAACCTACAACATTTGAAACTTATCTTGAAATTTAGGTTAAGTTTTATTGCTCAGACTTATTATTTTGTTTTTATAGTATTATTGTAGTGAATCAAAATCTTGGTTGTCAGGCATTAATGCATAAATAAAAATGTAAAGCTATCTTAATATATTAAGTGATTGGTGAATCAAGTTTTATATTCAATTCTTTTGTCTAATCATTAAGTTGCAAATCCTGAAATTGATTTAGGCCTAATAAGCTTATTCAATTAAATACTACCTATGCTTAAGGGGAATCAATAAATTTCTAAATTCTTAACAGATAATTAATTAGTTGTACCTTTGCATACTTTAATAATTGACATTTGGCCTTATTGGAAACAATATATCACAACAATCAACAACTCAAGCATATCAAGGCAAACCTTACCTTACACATTAGGATAATATGGTAGTTCCTTGTAATTACCTTAGGCTTATGAGAAAACTTAAATCTGCTCACTACGCCGTGCCGTGAATATCCAAATCCGGTATTATCTGATCCGAACCTGTTGTTATCCGATCCGAAACCGATCCGAACATAAGCTATCCGATCCGAATCCGATCCGATCAAAAAATTCACTATCCACACACCTCTAATAAACACTAACATTAATTTTGTGTTACATCATATTTGTACTACCTTAAACATTTAAAATTATACATAAATCTGTTAGATATTCAAACAAAATGTATACGGTAGCTATAATAATATTAGAAGGTCTATTATAGATTACGCCCGTGTATCGAGACTTTTAGGCTGAATCCCTTTTCCCATTTTAATATATAGGCTAGAGCTATTTGAGGCTAAACATAGCTAAAGACCTAGACCTACAGTTCGCGCATTAAGGCATTATGTCTCCAGCTGTGGCACATTCAGCTGGTTGCAAGGCGCGGGGGGAGGGGATACTTTTCTTAAAACATTGTTCTACTGTACCGCTGTTTGTCAACGGCTGTGTTTACCAAATTCATATGTTTAAAATATCATATGATACGGTTATTAGCTTTTTAGCTACAGCCGGAGATATTATGCGCAACCTGCACTAGGCCCTACTTCTTTTGTTATTTAAATACCTTCTTATAGTGTTATAAGTCGGTTTGACTAATCCTAACACTTTAAATGAGCAATTCTTGTATATAAATCCTATCTCGAAAACGGCTCTAACGATTTTAATAAAATTTTGCACATAGGTGTACTTTTTATTTTTAAGTTTACCTTCGTGGTTGAATTTGCTGTAGAAATGCAAATTATTTAGAAAAATGAAATTTAACCCTTTGCAATCGGGAGGCCAGCAGCACTGGCCATAACGCAGTCAGCAGCCATTCGGAATTGTTTTCCGTATGACGTGGTTCCAGCGGTCGGACGGCCAGCAGTACTGGCCACGCCCCACTCCGCGTCAGCTCGGAATTTATAATGGTGGCTCACCCCCGCCAGGTCGGAATTGTTTTCATTGACAACCTGCATTGTTGGCATAGGGGATTTAAATTGTAATAAAACAATTGTTATTTTGTTTTGACAGTTGTTTTATTACATCTAAAAAAGAAATAAGATATTGAATTATGAGATACAACTGTTTGGAAATCGAAAGTTAATTAAATTACGTAATTAATAAACCTGTAAAACGTAGATATATTTGTCACTTACTGAAACACCAAGTTCAAAGTTCTGTTTTAACCTTCTTTAACTTTCTTCACCGAGTGGTATTTTTCAAAACATGCACCCATATGAAGTCCGGGATTGTCTGAACAAGTTTTGCAAAAAAACTTAGATCTTTTTCTTTCTTTTCCTGGTCTTCTATCGCTACACACCGCACAGTCCTTTGTTTTACCTCCCTCAAGCGGATAGGGCAGATGCAGCTTACCATTTAGTCGCTCTTCCTCAACTAAATTGGATAGTCTTCCTCGTTTTCTCTCATTTCTTACATCTCCAACCAGTTCTTGTACATTTTCCTGAAACGTCTCTGTCGAACTTTATTTTTTCCTTCTTGAGTGGCATTGTAGAGAATGAATGAATTTACAATTGCTGTTACCAGCATCCAAAAGAACATCTTTCTCCACCATTTCAAAGATTTTCGGGTAGATGAATAAGATGATATGTACTGATCCGCAATGTCGACTCCGCCCATATGCTTGTTGTACACACAAACTGCAGTAGGCTTTTTCACCAACTCCCCTGCTCCCCCTTTCGTGTGGCGCCTAACCGTTTCGGTAGTGTTATCACTGTACAGTGTACCTAGGATAGACACTAAGTTTTTGTCTTTCCACAATAGAAGAGAAACTTCGTCATTTTTCCTGTAGATTTTAATATCCCCAGTTTTTAGATTCACCTTCTTCTTTGTTGGTTTTTTCTTTTTTTTTCTTTTGTTTGGTTGCTTTCTTCCCCTTTGTTTCTTTTTCCTTTTTGGGCCTTACCGGTCTTACTTCTTCTGGTAGTCCTCTTCTGTTCAGCAAGATAGTCCCGGTTGTATGGGCTTTCCATTCTAAGAGTGCTTCTGCCAAATCGAGATTGGAATAGAATCTGTCGGTGAAGACATGAAGCCCTTCGACATCTCCCAGCGTTTGCCTTAGTTTGTCTACTAGGTGTAGAACAACACGACTTGTTACGCCTAAATCAGGCCTGATCAAGCGGTCTGTGGTTGTTTTACCAAAATATGGCTCAATCGCGCATACATAACCCGTAGTTGAGTCGGACAGTACGAAAACCTTGATTCCCCATTTAATGGGTTTGTCTTTGTTGTACGATTTAAATAGGATCCTCCCCTTGAATCCTATCATGTTTTCATCTACACTTACTGTGTTTTGTGGGATAAAAAACTCTCTAAACTTTTTGTCGAGGTATGCAGCGATATTTCTCACTTTCCCTGATCGAGTTCATGCCCCATGTACGGGACCAGATGGGGGTGGGGACACGTGTAGGTTCCAAAAGATTTGTAAAAATCTCTCTTTACTGAATACGTCCTTAAAGAATGGTTGGTAGTCAACCCAATTATTTGAAAAGTAGTCACTAATCTCTGGTTTCTCATTCATCCCCATATTAATGATGACTCCAAAAAAAGCTTTCATCTCTTGGAGTGTAACATCTTTCCACGAATTCCCGATCGACTTCCTCTGAAGTGGGGTATTCTTCTTTACTTTTTCCTCAGCATACCGGTTTGTTTCTTTCATTATCTGCGTCATCAATTCGTCTGTGAAAAAGAGCTGAAAAAACTCTGAAGGTGTTCTTGGTGGCTGGTTATTTGGTGGCTTATAACCACTGTCATGTTTCCACAAAAAAGTATTAAAATTTGCGTCGCCTTCAGACCATTCCTTCCACTGTTCCAACACATCCATACCTTCTTCATTTCCTGGCCCTTCATTATCTCCGACTGCCGTGTCATGATTACTTTCACTTTCGTTTCCCAACTCCGTTCCTACATGTCCATTATATTCCACATATGTTTCTTGAACTTAACCGCTTCCATTTTCCTCTTCCAGGTTTCCAACAATATCATTTTGCTCGCCTAATTCAAATTGAAGTGCATCAATTCCTTCCTCTTCTTCCAAATCTCCATCAGGCTCGTACACCTCACTTACTTCGTTTTCAATTATGTCTTCAAACTCTACAGATAAATCAGTTGAATTAACATCACTGTCGTGGTCAGATTCATCAAAATAATCAGGATCGTCAATGTCTTCTTCAGCAAGTAATAAGTCTCTCAATTCGTCTGATTTTAATAAACGATCGCCCATTATAACTTATTTAAATGTACAGAAATAAAAACAAACATAACCAAATTATTGCTACTAAATGTTTATACTGGATGAATACAGTTTCACTGTAGGCCTAACTGTAATGAAAGTGTAGGCCTATATTTTATAAAACGTACACACTTTTTCTTCTAATTGATTGAAACATACATTAAAACTTAATTAAAATAACAAATTACCATAAGTCTCTCGAGAAAATTGTCAAAAAACAATTATAATCACGATAAACTGAACCAAAACAACTCTGACTATGACAGCTACACGTGCCAAAACAACAGATGATTACTGCAAGTATTACCGCCACAATTTTTACGATACAATGTTGCAAGCCTGCTGGTCATTTAGTTAAATAGCTCCTCACTAGATTGCAGCACTCTACAGGCATCCTGCAAAATTTAGAAAAAAACAATCTAAACATATGTTATTGGCCAGTCCTGCTGGACTGCCGAGCGTTCGTTGGATTTTATGTTGGCCAGTACTGCTGGCCTGCCGACCGCAAAGGACAAGTGCTATGGAAAAAAATCCGACCTCTGCACGATAATGGCGGCGGCCAGTACAGCTGGCCTGGCGATCGCTGAGGAATTACGGTGCATTTTCAATCCGATCGCAAAGGGTTAAAGTCTTTTTTTTAACATGGGGGTCATATGAGTTACCAATAACAACGAAAAAGTAAACAAAAGAATCATCCACCTGTTCATGACCAAGCCACTTAAAACTTTTATAGCACGTTAGGTACCTAGAGTGGAATAGAACAGAGATAATACAATTGAGTACAGATTGCTCATGGATTATTACTGTATTATCCCCATCTAAAAATCCCAAACAGGCAAACAGCTGTGTTTTAGGTTAATTAGAAATAAGTAATATTATAAAGACATCATTGAGATATACAGCAAAGTGCGTCACAGCGCTTGGCCACTGATACGAGCATTGAGAGCATCGATTAGAAAACAAAGACCGAATAAATTAAATTATTGAACAAAACTTAAACCTCAGTAAATCAAATTACAAAGCTATTTGCCATTGTGGGGAGCAATATGAACATGTTTATTTGAATCTGTTACAGGTTTCCCCCGAGCGAAGCTCGGTCCCAAGATATTAATTGTTTATTATTGAATGTTCATTAAACAAGTAAACATACACTGTTGCTACATGCTCCAATTTACGAATAATGTTCGAATTGCGATTGCACTTCGTTGTTTGTTTTTTCAGACGACGCAGCATCAGTGGTTTTGGCCGCATTGATGGTTAGCGCTGTGTTGATTATTTTGATGTATCACAGTGTAAGTTCACTATCGTCGAACAAAGGCGGGGTGGATCCATCAGCGAATCCAGGCTAATGCGAAATTGTACTGATGCATTCGCATGACTTTTTTTGTTCTATGTCGTTCTCACAAGGCCTCATGTTGTAAATAGTTGGCCGAACGTTTAGGCAAGTCAGTTTCGCGCTTGGACGACGATAGTGAACTCCCACAATCAGAACATCACGATTTACTCAGAATCTTTGTATGGTTTGAAATGTTAAAATAACGGTTAGTGAAAAACATAAATGTTTGTACAGTATTACGAAAGTAGCGGAAAAGTAGCGTCAAATTCCGCTACTCGCTACTCAATATAGTAGCTCGCTACAGCTACAAGCTACGCATTTTAAAAAGTAGCGGCGCTACGGCTTTCGCTACTAATAAAGTAGCTCGCTACTGTAGTGCCGCTACTTGTAGCGCGCTACTCCCCAACACTGTGTGTTTTTCATTCAATAAACATTTCTTCATTAGAATAATTTCTTACCTGATCGGCCTCCTCATGATATCGGGATTGCCCGGCTTCTGGGCGTGATTGTTACCCTGAGGCTTGGTGTGCGCGGGGCCCGTGGAGTGCGCGTTGCTGTATAGTCCGTTGCGCGGCGGCACAGAAGCTGACGGCTTGCTTCCGCTCCGCCTGTACTTGCGGGCGATCGTCTTGTCTAATTCTATTTCTCTCGTGCTGTCGACACAATAGTAGTGGATCAGAATAATAAAATGTTTTCCCCCGCCTGCTGTTTAGACACTTTTATGAGTGAGTAAAATAATATTTTGTCTTCACTCCAGGAGACAAAGTAAACCCATAAGAATAACATTGATATTGAACATTGAAAATCTAGCCCCTTCTAAATTTCTGTGCAGACGTGCAAATATTTGAGGTTCAACAGATTGCAGGCGCTAACAGCTGATTTAGTGGCAGGAATATATAAGAATAACATTGACAACAATCGGCTTTAAGTACATCAACGAATAAAGTGTGTGAGAATCTTATAACAATCAGCTAATCGTTGGTACATAAATGTTCCCAACTACTAATATATGCAGGCACTAAATGCAGATTGAAACAAAATGGACATTGTTTGTTAATTACTAGGTTATTGGGTACATATTATTGCTGGTGGGGGAAGAAAAATGTTGTGTGTATTTTCAAAGTAAAGCACATTGTCTCCCTCGTGAAAATCGTCGCCCTCGCAAGCTCGGACGCCAAACTTTTACTCGTGAGATAATATTTTACTTTACTCACTCAACACACAAATAACTATTAAGTAAGTTTCACTAAAAACTTCTTAACTTAATTAATTTTGGTGCCAATGATTAAGATTAACTTAATTCTTAAGAAGTTGAAACGGCTGCATTTGGTTTAGTGATTTTTGGTAAACATTAAGTTATAAGATGTGTCAGAGCTGGCTGGATTTCTGTGAAGAGGGACTTTATAAAACTTAATGGCATTGTATGTAAAATACTTAGTCAAGTATCTTGATGAAGAGAAAAAATAGAGCAAAAAGTGTACAATCCATGTAAAAATAAGAGTTTTTTATTTCATAAAAAATGGCCATTAATTAAAAAAACTGTATTTGAATGAGCCTCTTCAAATTGTAAAAGATTTAAACTAATTATAGAATAATGCTGTTAACTCTATTCAATGAAAGAATAGTTCTGTAAAAACAATTGCAGGGCAACTACGTTGGTCTTGCAAGAAATTAAAAAGGAATTCGGATTTTGAGCTTCACAGGAAAGATGAAGAGACTTTTTTATCTTGTACAGATTATCTTGAGTTCTTTTTTTCCTCAAAATTCAATAAGGATGCACCATTACAAGTTTTGAAGGTACCTTTTGGATTTCTTAGATCCTGTTGAACTAATACTTGGAATGACTGAAATGTTTTACAATTTAATGCAGTTAAATTTTTTAGATAGGAAGTGGTGTCCTCACCAGTTTTGCTTGTGCTGCTGCTCGGCAGCTGCCATCCTGTGCCTGGTGGCCTCATACACATCGTCCTTAGCCATGATCCTCATCTTGCAGTGAACCGCCCCCAAACTCTCCAGACACCTGCAACACACCATCACAACCTGACAATCAACACATTTTTAGAAATGCAGAGATCAATGCACTCATTTAAATGCAAAATTCCACCAAAGCCAACTACGTTAGAGTGACTTTCTCCATTTAAAATCAAAAGAGAATGATTTTTTTCATAAAATTCTATTGCATAACAAAATGTTACATAAGTTGATGCTTTTGTGCTAGCGCATTACTGAAGTGTGATGGTACACTGCTCTTTCCAGAGTTGGCTTTCCCAAAATAAAAGGTCCCCTACAGCTGTAAAAAAACACAACATTTACATTTTACCAGACTTTTGAGCCATGGAAATCAATTACCAGTTTGATTGATTCAAAATAACTGACTGATGAGAAATGCACCAATTAATTATCAAATGTGTAGTAGGCAACAGGGTTTACATCAATTACGTTCTACAGCTAGTGATCGTAAGATTGAGTCATGCAAAATGAAGTAAAAACTGATGGTGTAGTATTTGTGCATATCATCAAATCCTTTTTTTGTGTCTAGGACAAAAAAGTCATTGGACTTTTTTAATCATGCAAGTAAGAAAGGTTCTAAATCTGAAATCTGTTCCCATTTTAAGGTTTAAAAAACAACAAGTTTACAAAACCCAAACCTATTGCAAATATAAATTATGTAAGCCACCCACAAAAACCTCTTCGATAAACTTTACAATCAACAGTAAATTTTGACCATAAACAGCTTGTTTGTATAAACACCAGCTATAAATAAGGGTCAGAAAAAATAAAAACTTGGAATTAAAGATTCCGTTGCCATAAGCAGGAAGAGCCAGCCCCAAAGCAGGTACGGCAATTGCACCTCTGTAAATCAAACCACTGGCGAGTCACGGCAGGTAACATGCCTTTCACTCCACACCGCGGCATATCAGCAATCACTTTCCATTTTACACAAACAACCCCATAACTCCAATTCGAGTGATTACATTTTCATACATTAGGAAAGTCTTTTTGACAACATTTCATATTATATATGGAAACTGCCTTATTTGATCACAACACAACTTTCAGGTTGAAAATAAATGGCGGATCCAAGAGGACAGCCATTTGTTGATCACTACCTGTGTCTCTACTGTGACAAGATAAAAAGTTAATACACTTTTTACTACGGTGATGAACTTCTGTTAACTATTGTCAATGTCTAAACTTATGTTGTGAAATAAAAAATTTACAAAACGATTTTGCTCAAGAGGTTATAATTAATTTACCAAAATTATTTACTGAATCAAAATAAAAAAAGTAACTAATTTCAGATTGCATGAAAAAAACTAATAATAAAATAAATCTAATAAATTTTAATGTGTCTTCATGAAAAACCTTAATCAATATCCTCTCTGAAACTGTGGAACAAGCAACCAGTTCCAACAGCAACTCACAATGACTCCTGAATTGTTCATAAAGAAGTCTAACATGCGGGAGGCTAATTGTCATGTTTACACACCTGGAACCTGTTTGCTGAATGCATTCGAAGCTCCCCTGAGGTCCTTCGATGTCTTGGTTGGAAGATAAACTGAAATTGAACCTAGCCGCATCTCCCCGACACGTTGGGAATGACAAGTGCTGAAACAGAGCAAAAATTCATCATTAGATATCGGAGTCTAGAGAGTTTTTAATAAAAAAAAAAATACAAGATCAAACTTACTAACAAAAAGGCTGATTGATGTTCAAATTTTGTTTTGCAATAAAACTGAATTTACTACGAAACTGTTCTTAAAATACATTGCACTCATGAGGAATCAAAATTTCAAGCTGTTGTAAAAAAATCACAAACATAAAACATTATGGTAATTAGGTATTCAATCAATATATAAATCAATATGTGTATATATAATTATATAAAATCTTCGTAATGGTAACAAAATACAGCTAACTAGTAAAAATCTGAACTAAATACCAGAATACAATGACATATTTTTATTTAAATTCATGTGATATTGTATCAAACACCAGAAACTAAATAGAAAAAATCCAGGGGAAAAAGGATACGAAAAAGAATTTATTTTAGAGCTTCTAAATTGAATGAATTTGTTTGAAATGGATGTTGAAGAGGTTGATTCATGGCACCAAGATAATCTTGCTTTAATTTCAGTCTACTCTATTTTTGTGATGATAGACTACATTTAGTTTTTCTATTCTAGTCAACCAACGAATATGCTGCTGATTTTATTATAAATACCCATCACACATAAAAGGAAGTTCTAATTTTTGTTCTTTACACTATGTAAAATTTAGTTTCACAAAGCTATATAAAATGTCCACAATGATTCCAAATAACTACTGTAATTATAGAAAACAAGTACTATATAAATATTAATAAGTATATGTATTAAATAACTATTTTCCTGACTTGATATGATTCTATTTCGTTGTTTTCCTGTAACCAATATGGTAACCAAAAAGGCCCATGTTAAACTTTTTTTATTTCAAATTCTTTAAGTAAATTATGATGGGGTTGCACATCTATAGGAAAAGGATTTCTAATGGTGTGATTAGACTTTCCCAATGGTGCCTGCACGAGCTGAGAAGAAATCATGCAATTAATTTACAGATAACATGATTATAACATTTTTTCCAATATACGAAAGAGTAACCAACTATAGATGGATTACCTTGCACGAGCTGAGAGGAGATCATATGTTAATCATTAGATAACGTGATTATAACATTTTTTCCCGGTATAAGAAAGAGTGGTAACCAACTATAGATGGATTACCTTGCACGAGTTGAGAGATCATGCTATTAATTAATAGTTAACACGATTAACTTTTTTTCTCAACCTTTCCGGTTTATGAAACAGCTGTAAACAACTGGAGCTGGATTTAAAAAATGAGCACATACGCATCTTCTGGCACGCAGTGTTCGCTGGCGACAATGAGGCCACGGCGCGGCGGCCTTGCGGCGACCCCGCGGTGACTCACGGGGGATTCCCGCACACCGCACACTACACGCGTCACTGTCGGGGCAGCACAGAACCCAACTGTTGTATCGGCTGTTTAAAGTAACAAGATTCCAGTTTATGACTG
This sequence comes from Flexamia atlantica, assembly GCA_035578135.1. Lineage (NCBI taxonomy): Eukaryota > Metazoa > Arthropoda > Insecta > Hemiptera > Cicadellidae > Flexamia > Flexamia atlantica. The sequence goes on from JAQJVK010000005.1 coordinate 61,574,323, forward strand.
CATGAACCTCAACGAATTAAATAAACCCTCTACAGTAAAAAAAACTTAATTCAACTAACGCAACTTGAAATTGTACACAAAATATTTTTAGAAATCCACGAACACTACAACGATCCTAAGTACTTACTTTTTAAACTGGAATTACTTGTTATCACAGATCTAATGGCATGTTAAGACATTTATCATCGTTTCTTACAGTTTTTTAAATAAATGTGAAGATTTAATTTCGCTGTATTTTCTTAAAAACAATACTGTTAAATCGAACAGTTATGATGAGCGCTGTCGCATATTATGTGGCTTTGAAAAGTATGTGTTACATAGGAAGAAGAATATCATTATCGTGTTGTTTATAAGATACGGATATAGACTGGAGGTTGGCTTTTATGGAATAGGCGTCGCGACGCAGCACGTCCACGTCGTCGTCCACTTATCGATTCCATCACGACGACGCCGTTAGAGGCGACCTCTACTGATTGACGCCGTACCATATTGGATCCTTAAGCTTCGACAGGCGATGTACCAGTTGAGTGAACGCGAGCAGTGCGGGGTGAGGAGTGCGGCGGACCGCCTGCCAGCAGCCGACGGCCCAGCCCGTTAGTCCAAGGAAAACCAGTCAACAAGGCGAGCAGCCCGCCCCGCCGCAACCTTCCTGCCCGAAAAATAACTCTTTTCAAAACCTAAATGAGTTAACCTATCATTCAGTAATATTTGTGCGTGCGGTGTGGTCACTTGCTCGAATTAAAACCGACAATTAATTAAATTTGGGTCATCATCATATTTCTATGTTGATACTATCCTTAGTACGATTGCATGTGTGGTGTGATTTATTTTTTGCATCAAAACTGCAGTTAAAATTGGGTTTATCAACATCTATACTTTGTTGAGACTAATCTGGAAAACGAAAATTGTATTTTTACTGAATCCGATGGAAAGCCAGCTTTACGAAGCAACGTTCACAACCATCAAAAGAACCAGGCGCAAGAACAAATAAATTTTCTACGCTTCTCGAATCAGTGAATAAAAAATTGAATCTAAATGACATAGAAAAGTGAGCTCGTCAAAAAGACAGACCCAATTTCAATGGACATATGTATAAAAAAACATTATTTAATATTATATGGCAGTACAATCTGGAAACAACTTTTAGAATAAGCACAAAAAAGAGAGAAATGTGCGATTTTATTCTATCTGAAGTTGAAAATATGAGATTTTGGTCTTTGAACGGCAGATTGGTTTTAGGTCGTCAGCCCCAAACAGTAGCATATTTTATATTAGGCCTACTACTGTACATTATCACCATCAAGCATAGTTGAATGGTTAGAGGAAAGATGCTTATTAGTTTCAACGAAATCGGTCACACTCAGAGCCATGAAATCAGCAGATCCGCTTCAAGAACAAACCGTTTTCGAGGCTACTTCCATTGTCAGACTACATTATCAGTTCCGAGTAATAAATTGCTAGCATTAATAACACGGTTATCAGCATGCAAATCATAAGTACAACGGTAGCCTTCGTAATAATAACGAGAATGGGTAGTGATTGACCTCTAAAGTCGCACGAAGGGCCTTGACCGGGTCTGAGGTATGCGCCGCAGTTAGAACGAGAAAATATTTAACACTTTGCCGTGAAAACGTGCATAATCGTGATATCTGAAAAGACTATTGCCAAAACACATAACCGATAGAGAAACTGGTTGCAAAACACAATGTGACAAACCACTTAAATGGCGCATCAAGTGTGATACAGTAGATCGGAGAAGAATTTCACATTTCCGAGTCGGAGTCGATTGATGAAATAAGTGAGGAGAATGAAATGTTCGTTAATTAACTATCTGAGGCGGTCGTAAGCATGATCCGTCGCTAGAGCGATCAGTACACGTAACGGTGATCGGTCCTTGCCCCACGCTCTCAAGTTTTGCATACATGTCGAAAGCAAAACTCGCTAAACTTGCTGGGTATTGCGTACTCCACATATCTACAGAAATCTTTAAATTCATAAGCAGTAGTATGAAAGAGGTTGATTACTAACATTACAATTGGTTTGTTTCCAACTTCAATTCCACAACAGAAACGCAAATCTACTGTAGATAATTTGTCAGGGAGCACCAGGGTTTCAGCATCGACATGGGCTTCAGCCAACTCATCTGTTTATAACATAATCTTTGGTCGCTGGTTTCGGCAGCCGGAGCGAGGCTCCCAAAACGGAACCTACTGCCGCGTCCAGTGCCGGAAATGCATCTCGGTATGTAATTACACAGCCGACTTTCTACTCCACAGCGGCCGTTTCTTATCAGTCGTGGACTTTCTCCGTGCGACCTTGGGCGCGACCTCCCAGCCGCGTTACGATTAGTCGCAGCCGCGGTCGCATTGTCGGCCGACGTTCGCCCTTTGCGCTGAATTAGGCGGGGTGCGATGATTGTCGCTGCCGTCGTCGGTTGCGACAGTGACACGGTGAGCGCCGGGGCCTCGCGAGCGCTGCGCTGTGGAGCCGAGGGAGTTCATCACCGAGAAGCTTAAATGGAGACAGAAATTTGGAAGTAACGTCAAATTGGCGCGGCCGAGAAGTCCGAGGAGCTTATATGGAGACAGAAATTTGGAAGTATCACCAGATTGAGTGCTGTAATCTTAGCGAGCAAATATCAAAATGATGCAGATGAAAAATGTAAGATCGTTGGAGGACGATGAATAATCAAAGCAATTTTTACAATCGCCATTGTAGAGGTCGAATGTAATTCGGCATCAGCACAAGGAAAATCATAATTATTGCATGGTTAAGTTATCCTTGTTTCGAGGGCCACGATGGTAGATCGAAGAAAAATATGGCAAACGTTATAGAACATGAACCTTGATCTACCCTTTCAGTTGCACAAGCACTTTTAAGCATTAAAATTATTTTAGTTTTTTTGTTTCTGATACACTTGCATTACTTGCCATTATCTGGTGAACTGTGATCAACTGTTTGAAAGCAAATTTCGACAAGACTGTTCTCATTGGCTAAGGCCTATCACTCAAGGCCGTTGATTACAGATTACCATCGTCGACGATGCACTGGCGACGTATTGGCGCAGATAACAGCTGCGCACGGGAGAAACACCACAGCGATTCATTCCGTTATGAGGCAAAGTACACTTTCAAGCAGCAAGAAATTGTTTTTTTTTTATTATCATTTAATGTTTTTTGTTCCTCAAAAACGCATTCAATGACAGTAAAATTGTGCTAAGTGCAAAAATATTTCTGAATAAGCATGAGTTGAACTAATATTGCGCTATCTTTCCGTAATCTGCAAAATAAGTTGAAATTCGCACTTAACAACACCAACATTAAAATGAATAGGCGTAAAGCTGTAAATTGCTGCGAGAAAAATAATTTGAATTGAAGCGATAAGATGAAACCATCCTAATTACGGAACAAAGATAAAAGTCATTACTTATTCAGCAGTCTTTATAACAAGTATTTAAACCATTTCAATTATTGCTTTATTTGAAGCTCAATCTTAATGCATAACCTTAAATGCCCAGATACACTGCCTTTTAAGATTTTCAAAAGTCCAAACCAATTGCTTAAGACCTATGAGATTGCAAATTATATTAGAAAATCAGACTCTGTAAATCTGAATGTATTACAGTACAAGAACGGCAATGTTCTTATATAACGAATGGTTCAATGGTCAAATTAGCAAAGCCGGTGAACCAGCATTGATTGATACAGTAAATTAAGAATAATAGATTCAACCTTGGAGTCGGCAAAAAGATCAACATTGTCCGCTTATTAGATCGGCTTCAAGCCTGTAATCTGTTTCAGTCGTAGCGAGCGCCACCGCCAGGGAACTGCGAATTGAAATCATCTATCAAGCTACCACAATATAATGTTCTGAATTTACTGGTAACTCCCTACACTTTTTATAAAAATAAAACTTGCGTCCGTAGTACCAAACACTAGTCTCCAACGCAACTGTTTTTACTCTTCTTTAGCTCTTCCTCCTGTACATTTCCGAACACACAATGGTTTTTGAGGTCTGCTGCAACGGGGGTATTTTTTAAACTAAAAGACAATCAAGCAATTAAAAAATACACATAAAATGTAAATTACTACTTAATACAGTACCACCATGAAAAAATAACTATTTAACATATCAGTCTTCGCGGCTGAATGTTCACTTCAACCATTACACATTATCAACATCCTCCCAATATCCTTAAGGACTAAACCAAACCCAAGGTTTTCATGGTTCGTCTCAAAAAGTGTTTGACGGAGATAGCCTTTTACAGAGTCGAAGGGTTTCTAAATTGTTGTAGAACACTGGATAACATTGTACTGGGACTGGGGGCATGGATAATCAGCAATGAATGAGAAGCGGGTGCATGAAGAAACTGTTCTGAATATAGCATAAATAATATAATTTTTAGCATTAGTTCAATTTTAATTAGGTATGCCATACAATTGTGAAAAATTGTCAAATGCAAATGAAGATTATTATTATTATTACTATTATTATTATTGCTTTAAATATTATCTGACATACCAACGCGTTTAAGAGACATATGCGTAAAATGGGCGGCACCCGCTAAGTATGTTCCTGTTCGATGTTGAGAAGCCTCTCGGTGTTTATAGACCTGTTACTTTGGGTTACACAACTAGACGCATGCCTCCAGTCACGTAGGGCGGTCACCTACGTCTCTCCACTCTCCCAGGGACTGACTTGACACTACAGTCAATTCATCTACGAAAAAGGCTTGCTTTTAGATATCGGCACGCTTTATTTAACTGAACTATCATTTACATTTAAACTGTAATCTTAAACACTTTCGATAAGTAATTATAAAACGATCGTGTCGATCGAAGATGTGATGCGTTTGTAATTTCATTTTGCGTTCAGTCACCGTTTAGAAGTGATTTAAAAATATAAAGCTACTTTAAATGATAAGCCAGCAATTATTCCACTTGACTATTCACACACTCCCTCCCCTCTTAACTGATCTCTTATAGTGCAATGGTTTCCAATCCAGAAGGGCGATTCGAGAACACGATAGTCGCGGTGATAACGGAAGTGATAAGCCCGGCTCGCACCTGTTGTTGGCCGGAAGTACCTGTTGCGCTTGCGTGCCGCCGCCGCGCCGCACGCTCTTGCCGCCTGCTATTTTCGGCCGGTCCGCTCATTTAATCGTCGCGTCGAACCGCTCTCTTTACCCTCGCACCCGTTCGCCGAACGCGGCCCAATTTTGGCGAATGTCACGACGTCGTGAGCGTGTACAACATAGAAAAGAAATTAATCTCAGCAATGACAAAATCATCGATCATTAGGGTATAGAGCGAAAAGAAAATTTGTAAAATAGAGAAAATTATAATCATGCAAGACTTAATATATTGATTAAAATACTTAATCAATATTTAAGAAAATATTAGAATACGCATAGTGCATCGATTTAGTTTCGATTTCAAACTGTGAATAATAAATGGAAAGAATTCAGTTATAGCGTCAACGATTACTCACTACAAGAATATGAAGACTTCCAGAGCAATCGTGAAGCAAGTATTGATAAGCTTCTACAAGTCCTGGGTTCAGTTACAATTTATCATTGTACAATACAATGCCAATAATAAATTAAGAAAGTCAGACTTTTAAATAATTACAATATTGACGCCTGGACGTTTCGGATTTTCTAAAAATCAAATGTTATTCAAAAAATGTTAACCTTTTGTTTTTGGAAACAAAACAATCTTTATTTCAATGGTCTTCAAAATAACTTCCACACAGAAAAATTGAGGCGATAGTTGGTGGGAGCTCGGCTCGGCGACGTCACAGCGGCCGGCGCGGCGCGGCGGTCGGTGCCAACCGCCAGCTGACGGGCTGGCCCGCCGCCCCACGCCTTTATATAGCGCCTCGCCCGATACTGATACACTGCAACTGCTCTGACGTTGGCTAAGTGACATAGCTACATAACACGTATGAAACTCCTGTTTTAAGCCTTGTAGGAAGAGGCTTCTTTCTGCCATTCCAAGAAAAATGTGAATTGTCAAATACCTTTTTTGTATTTCCGTCCCACTTCCACCGATTTACTCAGACGGTTATCTTAGAATACCGTTTACTTACTGTCTTTGCCAAATTACAAGGAATTGTGCAGTAGAATAGCATACATTACTGAGATTGCATTGATGTGAGAACATGTTTCGTTACTCTAAATACAAAAATATGTTCACTACATAGAACACATAACCACGAATTAAAATTTAAAGAGTGAACATCTTGATGCGTCTTGATGCATCTTGATGCGTGTTCCGTTGAACACGCATCAAGATGCATAAAATTAAAATGCCGCATGAAAATTCAAGCGACAGTTTTAGCTGATTTGGACCCGCCATTGACAATTACAAGCTGAATAAATTCAATACAAAACTTTTGATGGTTTATCTTCAATAATCTGCACCTCCAACGAGCTAATGTGTCACACGGTTATACTGCGGCGCTGTTTGATCGTATAACGCGGTTACAGAACGTGACTAATTTTGTACACTTATCAGTCAACTATAAATAGAAAAACTCGTCGTTTTAATTTAGCGAAATGACTCAGAGACGCCTTGTTTGAGGCGAATGAATCACGAGATCACCAGCCGCCCAATTGTGCACACGCTTGAGCTGTAGGCGTATACTTGGATTAAACCCAGGTACCGAAAACATAATTCAATCCCACGCACTCGGATCCATTCACGTAACACTTTATGTTCAAGCTTTTGTTTACTACGGTATACTTAAGATTTTTTAAATTTCTTTTTGGACTGAATGTAGATTTAATTTATCAAAAAACGCTGTTGAAGAACCAAACAATCTCAACATGAGGGGAAAAATCTCAATCTTCACGAAACAATGTTAATTATTTATCTGGATATAAAACTTTTAAAAAACCTATCAGCCGACAATAGGGATTATACACGGAAAATACGCATATCTAAATGTAACTGCAAGTGGTTATATCGGAGTAAATTTTACAAAAGGGGAGGGAATGTTTGTTAAATAATTTGAATCAAAGGGTCAAACATTAAATCGGAAGATGTAAAAAAGGCTACTAGCATTTATTACTCGTTTTTTGGTTACACTAACCTACTTATCTACACGATCGCGACTCATTCTGCATCATTTTCCGCGATTGTATGGGGACATTTTTTGCAAAGCAGTGAGTCACAAGGCAATATTTGGCGGAGGGAGCGCCAGAATAGCTCGCCGCTAGACACCCGCATTCCAGCCTCGGAGAAACGGTCCCGTCACAAAACCAACCTCCTCGCGCTGCCCTTACAAGATCACAAAACCCGCCTTCGACAGGCACAGGAACATGCCTCCAAACATTTCCTTTTTATAATTAGACCTGCACATTTGTTTAAGGTTTGCTAGTTTAATTTATGCGCGTAAAGTAGATGACTTATAAACATAACGAAGCGGGTTAAATCAAACTCCAATCAAAAACGTTCACAAACACTGAATATTTAAGTATTTTATTTTTAACTTTTACACGCGCGGTCGTGATCCCCACAGAGCAGAAGCCAGCAACTCCGACATTTCACGGGTTTCCGAGATAAGTAACGTTGATACAAACGCTTGGAGGATTCCCGGCGGCGGCGGCGGAGCTGCATTTGACAGCCAGATATCGCCGGAATCGAATCTCAACCCAAACCCCCTGAGCAGATCACCACTCGTTGAGATCATCTCTCATAGAGATGAACAGTTAAAACCCGGCGAACCACGGCAGTTGAACCACTGCGCATTCCTAATTGTAGTGTTTACTGGGGAATAATTACCCCCGCCCGCACCGCGTACTCGGCGCTGGCATTAAGATGAACTGATACGGGAGCTGTTTACTTAAAAATTTCCTTATTATTTGTTTACCTACTTATTAGCATGATTACGGGGGTTCAAGGGTCTCACATTTCCATTTACTCTCTTCAAAAACTATGTTGATTTAAAATAACCCTCGTCAAAAAATTAACTGGATTTAATAACAACTACAGTATGATGACAATATATTGATTTAAATATCCCTCGTATAAAATTAACTGATATATTATTTTTTTTAATCCGGGGCAATCTTCGATGACTTTAGTCGCAGCCTATTTTAGTTTAACAAACAAATATTTTTGATGAGATTTTTCGTGATACAGTCAATTTTTCGACTAAATAGTTTGTTTAATAACTAAAAACATCATAGCAGCCAACAAGAGACTTTCAGGTTTGGGAGGCTTAAAAGAAAGCGCTAAGTAAAATATCTGAAGGCCGTTCTTAACAACTTTTTTCCGGAGCAACCTTTTTTCCGAGTAAATTGAGGACAATAATATATTATTACCCAAACAATACTTAAGACTTCCCGTGATACAGTAAATTTTCAACTAAAATATTTTAAGATCAATAATTACATATAACATATGAGAAAACTAAATTATGAAACTTTCAGGTTTGGGATGAGGCATAAAAGAGCGATAAATAAAATATCTGAAAACCGTTCTTAACTAGAAATATCCTTATGAGATAATTTACCTTTTTCTCCAAGTTAATTGACGACACAATATATTATGATGCAAACACTGTACTTTACATAATATAACATGGAAGATCAAGAAAACGGGAGGAAATTTTAAGTATTACCAACAGTTTTCAGTACGGTATTATAGGATACACTAAAAAATTTGCGGTACATAACAATTCCACCAAAATTGTTATAAAAAAAAATTTAATAAAACTGAATAAATCATATATACATGCGGAGTGGACGATCTTAGAAAGTTGTCAGTCCGGTGTGTACTTTCTCGCGGGATGGTCAGCCGTTGGAATATTGCAAAACTTGCCCCCTCCTACTATGAAAACTACTTAAATTTAACTCAACTGTTAACTGAGGTTTCAGACCATTTGTTTGAAAATAAAATAACTTAAGGAATAGCTAAAAGTTAACTTAACACTTTATAAAAACTCGGTTTACTTCCAGAAAGCATTATTAACGAGATGATTAGTAACATTACAGCTTCATGGAGAAATAAAAAGGTGACGTAGTTATTATCCTTAATTAGTTGCGAAATATTGTCGACACATTTAATACAAATACTAGAGAACCCACGCTGCTCCGCAGCAGTAAATCTTGGTCCTACTTCACAAAATCAACTCAAATCAAATAATCATTCATTTACAAAATTAATGTTACATGCAATGGATCTTTACAACTTCAATGTGACTTGCCCGACACCTGCCTAAGTTGAAAAAGAGGTGCATGTAGCTGGGCCCGGTTATGTTGGAATTTCATAAAACCAATTAAACCACGATTTATTACCAAGTTGGTAATAATTTTTTCCACAAAGGAAAATGTAGGACTTTCATGAGATATTCTGTACTTAAGTTTTCGGGACAGCGACATGTCAGCCCGGCACATACGACTTTACAAACTAACTATATACCATGCTAAATTACCCTCGTTGCAGACCTGCATACTCAGCGAATTTAATATGCCATAGAACTTAGTTCACGCCAACACAGCGAGATTTGACGTGTTTTTGTAAGCTCCATAAGAATAACATGGGGATTGAGTATACATCAGGTTTGCTGCCATGAAAATGGAAATATCGGGGATTTTAGACTATTATACATTAGATCTCATCTAGATGAAGACATAAACCAATTTTTATCAAGATGAATATGTTGAGAAATAAGCAAGATATCGAATTTTACTTATTATCATAAGGTTAACATTGGGACAACGTACTGTGTTTACCACTTTCACTATCTCGGTAACCAATGGATATGGACCAGTGATTCAAAATCCTAAATTGTTCTTTTTTTAGCTGAATTCAATGGTGCCAACACAAAATGGATAAATTTTGTTTTTCTATGTAAAAAATTCAAAAACCCACTTTGGGGGGGGGGGGTTATCCCCCTTTCTCCCCCTTCCGGTGGTCCGATCGGGCTGGTTCACGAATTCGTCCAATTGATTACCTTTTTACACGTCTGTACCAAATTTCACTAAGATCAGACCATAAACGGACTCAGAAAAAGAAAACCTAATTTATATATATAAAAGATTTGTGTTGTTCGGAATCCAGCAGAGTGCTCCAAGTACGTCCGATCATAACAATCAATAGCTCAAATGAAAGCTGGTATTTCACTGAAGGTTCTTAGCATATAGAAGGTTCTAAAACATATAGAATTAAGTTAATTAGAACTGGGGAAATACATCTTCAAATGAATTCATAATTCGGGAAATAATCAAATTCATGTTTTTTGGTCGAGTAATACAGAATATTAATAAAATGCCGATCCTTGATGGCAAATCTTTGCGTGCATACCTTTAATTTAAGACCTTATTTATGAAAATCGGTCAAGTAGAAGAGCCAAATAGACTCGGAAAAGAAAAACAAATTTTTTTGTGTTGTTCGGAATTCAGCAGCGTGCTTCAGGTACGTCCGATCTTAATAATCAATAGCTGAAAAATGAAAGATGGTATTTCGCTGAAGGTTCTTAGACCAAAACATTCAGATTTACGTAATTGGAACTGGGGAAATATAACTTAAATTTAATTCAAAATCCCGGAAATAATAAAATTAATGTTTTTTGGTCGAGTAATACAGTAGATAAACGAATACCTATGCCTGATGGCAAATCTGCGCGTGCATACCTTTAATTTAAGACCTCAATTATGAAGATCGGTCGAGTAGAAGAGCCAAACGAACTTGGAAAAGGGAAACCATATTGAACTCCCATAAGAAATGTAAAGGGAGGAAGTTGCTTTTGTGCATAACTTGAGTAATAACAGTGCATAACAGATAAATGAATGCGGATGCTTGATGGTAAATCTGCGCGTGCTTACCTTTAATTTAAGACCTCAATTATGAAAATCGGTTGAGTAGAAGAGCCGGAGGGACTCGGAAAAGAAAAACCAAATTTTTTTAATATATAGATAGTACAACAACCTCTAATACTATATTTACGTATTTCGGAGTGGTTAGTATGTTTTTAATAAAACATTTAAACAAGTGAAATAAAGAAGAAAATGTTACAGTTCCAGGGAACCCCGTACTTCTTTAGTTTAGAAAACTATTTTTTCGCCACCAGACTCTATCACAACTGTTGTTCTGTATAGGCAGTAGAAATGGGTTGTGCAAAAGGATAAACCTCGCTATGTCGTAATAGCCTAGTTTGTAAGCACGACATTATTTTGCACGAGCTATTTTACTTTAACTCATGTATCCCTCATCAGTGAAATAGATTATATTATTGAAAACCTGAGTCAGAGGTGATTATGGTTATGGACACTAATCCAGAGATGATTATAGTTGCTGTAACTTAAAAACATTAATGAAAATTTTCGACGCAACGATTGCAGTGTTAACTATCTAGTAAATCAAAGTTTGACGAACGAGAAATCTTCGTCATTAGCATTAGAGCATTATTTTAAAACGACCGACTTCAGCCAACTTTCTTCGAGCAGGGGAGTGAATACACATGAACTGCCGCCCCAAAAACTCACCCCCGTGGCCCCCGTGTAACACAAGGGCTACATTTCCGTATCCGAACGTGGACACTTACTCTCATGAACGTCACCGAGTTTTCAAGTGTCCTTTGACGAGGTCGCGGGCCAAGTTCACCGCTCTAAGGACGAACTTACGTGGCCTCCCCGACTACGACTGACCACGTCATTAACTACCATTGCGTAACACAGTTTACAATTAAGTTACAATATCATTTTAATAAACAGGACATTTTATTTTTAAACTGTAGACGTTAAACAAAATATAAAAATATGACAGATGATATTTTATATATATATATATATATATTTACAATCCTTTTTCCAGCTAATATTTTGAATAACAGCCAGTTTTTAGAATAGGGCCTAAGCATTTAATTTTAGATCGAAAATTTCTCCATTGAATAATAAGGATCAACTATTACAAAATAGTCTTCCACCAATCGGCCTCTAAATATCTTTTGCAAAAATAATTGATCCAGATAACGATATCTGAGATTTCGCATGTACGTTTATCTTTGGTCGTAGATGACCATAACATATTACGAGCTAAATTCCTTTAAGGGAATGACGCATTTTTAGAAACCTAGCCTAGATGTTGCCGATCTCCCGAGCAGAAACACAGTTTTATTATACAACCAGTTTTCCTTAGCAATTTCTTTACAGTAATGGGGAGACGTTCATCCCAGAGTTTCTCCCGAATTCCGCGCGGTGATATTTCCTCTCTAAGCCAAAGCGGCAATTATTCAAATTTTTTTGTCCTAAGAATGGTAGTTTCCAAATTACCGCCACACATGGACTTAAACCGTGTGGAAGTCGACTTTGGCATTAGTAACTCCAATCATCGGCGGTGTTACAGCCTCAATAAAAAACACAGTGGAGTGTGCAGTCGACTACTTTGTTACCGTTCCTGTAGAAAGGAATATCCGTCTGTCGACAAATAAATATTGTTAGGTATATATATTTTTATTTTAGTCCCGATAAATTGTTGATTTGCACTCCTCTGTTAATAACGACAGTCTCAAAAGCAAACTGTTATTTTCTCGCTATCTTTTATTTTTTACGTTTATATCAAGGCTTACGCATGTCAGAATATACTCGATAGTCGACTATTTATTTCTCATCCATGCTTTTTACAGCAGTTACAGAGAATTGTAGGCACAACATATAAGTTATGATTGAAAAACAGCAATCGTAAATAAATGTCTAGCAAATCCTACAATGGCATAATAAGTTAGGAATAACTCTTTCTAATTTCGACAATACCAATAACTTGTCATCAACACAAATAACAATTCAGTCATCGCCAGACTATACGTAAAAATCCATCCGTCACATTACCATACTCCCACCATTTTACCTACCTACAATCCACTTTACAATTTTCCATTTCCCCAGTTTAATTAATGCCGCCAATTATACGGTTGTACCGCCGATTCTTAACACTTTCCTTCCACACACGACGCTGGGGTCTGTCGGCCAATCGCGCTCTCTCATTAGAGGCACAGTTGCAGTAATTCCCACCGCTTCAGCCGCGCAGCTTCCGATCTGTGCCTTGCAATTTTAATTACTTTTTTCAGGGGATCGGTATTTATTTTAGATGTGAGTAAGTATTCATAAATATCTAACACCAAGGCAACTTGACCCATATTTATCCGAACAGTCCGAACACTACCGTAACAAGCTCTCGCATAGTAAAAATTGCATGTGAGTATAAACCTCGTGGATAATTAAAGATCGGGTAGTAAAACTGTGCTTTACAGTCGGCTATAAAGTGACCATTAAGTTTTCAGTCCATTAATGGAACGATTTTTGCGCAAATGAAAAACTGATTAAGATTACGGAAGCACAACGGCAGATGCAGTACAATTAGGCAAGGGTCGCTATACAACCTGTCAAATAATAATACCTGTACAACCTGTGCCATCAGAGTTAGTAAACCAGCAGATTTTTTACCATCGACGTTCCCCATCGACGCGCCTGTATAAGTATTCCTCCGACAACTTTTACCGCTGAATAGCTAAGAAACCTCTCCGGGTCGGATCAGAATGACAAACCTTTCACTTCACAAATCACGGCGAATATGAACTCCGACCCCGGGGGCTGCTGGCAAACGGCGGTGTCGTCACAACTGTCGGCGCTCAGGGAGGGGAATAACGCATGATTGGATTTTTTCGATTAATATTTATTGTGTTTAACAAATTATTAGGGTTCTTTTTATGATTAATATATATATATATGAAAATCTTCTTTTACAAATAGTTTTTCTTTTTCTCTTTCATATTCTAAAACAGTGAGATTTTCTCCAATATTTTTGTAGCTGTGTCTTGTTTCTAATAAATGTTCTGCGTAATTAGACTTCATCGTTGTTTTGTTTCCTGACATTAGGGCTTGTGTGTGTTCTTTGAATCTGGTTTGAAAACTTCTACTTGTTTGACCAATGTAATATCATTCGCAACCGTAAAACAATACTAAAAAAGGGTACTCTGTTAATAAATTATGTATCATTATAATATATACATATATATGGAAATGAACGAACTGTGTTTTTGGGGTCTAGGGACCTCAAAATGGAAAAATAACATGGTCCTGGACTTAAGTCTCACCTTGCCACCTACGGTAATAGCTACTTCCCTATAGGGGAAATTCGCTAAAAAGAGCAACAGCATAGTAAACACTAGAGAAGTATGCCTGTACCACCACGTAAAGCGAAGATGACGAGTTCAACCGTAAAACAATACTAAAAAAGGCTTGACCACCTGTAAATTAAAACTATAATAGCTTTCAATTAATTCACACATTGTTAAATGAAATAACAAAACTTATTTTACACTTAATAAATGTCTACAACGATCGTACTTCAAATATTAAGGCGTATTTCAAAGATAATACTGTAAAATGGTAAAACAAAATGCCATATTAAAACAAAATACTGTAAGATCTAGAAAATAGAAAGTGACTTCTTCCTCGACTTCATTATTCTAAACAGTGTATGTTTATTGCTATATTACAGTTGTCTTAAAACTAAAACATGCAATGTACTGTTCTCACATCACACTAAAGAGTATGTGCTCTCCGCTTGGTTATACCATTTCTACCATTTCAAACGCCATCAATTAAGACACGGGTTATTTGGGTTGTTAACTATATGAATCTGTTTTCAATTAGCCAATGTTATCCGTCCGTTCGTTCAGTTACCTCCATTAAAATAACAAAACAGATTACATTATTTTAGATTAGTACATTTAGTTGAAAAGCAACGTCCAACCCTAGGCGGTCGCCGCGGCCACCTGTTGCTCCCATCGTACAAGGCGCTTTCCCCCTGACAAAATAACGGTTACGGTTATGACTCTTGCATCACACCAATTACTTGGGGACGACCGTTGAAACGTATCGGGATAAATATGACACGATAAAGATCAAACTACGACGGCCATCTCGGTCCGGCTATTAACTAATTTCATCATTTATCATTAAAAATGCTTGACGAGGGTAGATTAAGCGGACAAAATCGATTTTATCGTTCCCAGCTAAACGACAATAAATATTCGCTTGAACTCAACCAAGATTCAACGTATGCTGATCTGCATACAAGTTAAGCTTTCGCAATAATGTATTACTCACTTTAAAATAATACTGAACCGATGTTGTGATCTAAACTGAAAATTTATGGCAAAGGAAGGGATTTTTTACAGCAAAATGCTGGTTTTTGCCGAAGCTGCTTGCCGAAAGAAAATCTTTAAATGCAATTCAGTCATATGGCTACGTTATGATAACAACGTAAAATATTTATACAGCTGCTAACTCCTTTTTTGTACGGCGCGTTTGAGAACCGTTCCAGCTTTAATCAACACAAGGTATCCAATATACCACGTACTAGAACGCTGACGCCATCTGAATAGATATTACTGTTATTAGACTGCGCCTATGTTCCTTACAGTTGGGGAATGGTTTCCAGGTCCCGCAGGCCCGGCGGCGGAGCGGCGCCCGAAATGGACATCACGTCTCATCACACCACTTTCTAACACGGAAGCTCTGCCACCGGAACCGCAGCTGAGCCACTGAACCACCTCTGCACGGCGCAGCTCTGAGCCGCCGCACACAGAGCAACAACTAGCTCCGCAACCGGAACCGCAGCTGAGCCACTGAACCACCTCTGCACGGCGCAGCTCTGAGCCGCCGCACACAGAGCAACAAGCAGCTCCGCCACCGGAACCGCAGCTGAGCCACTGAACTGCCTCTGCACGGCGCAGCTCTGAGCCGCCGCACACAGAGCAACAACCAGCTCCGCAACCGGAACCGCAGCTGAGCCACTGAACCACCTCTGCACGGCGCAGCTCTGAGCCGCCGCACACAGAGCAACAAGCAGCTCCGCCACCGGAACCGCAGCTGAGCCACTGAACCACCTCTGCACGGCGCAGCTCTGAGCCGCCGCACACAGAGCAACAAGCAGCTCCGCCACCGGAACCGCAGCTGAGCCACTGAACTACCTTTGCACGGCGCAGCTCTGAGCCGCCGCACACAGAGCAACAAGCAGCTCCGCCACCGGAACCGCAGCTGAGCCACTGAACTACCTCTGCACGGCGCAGCTCTGAGCCGCCGCACACAGAGCAACAAGCAGCTCCGCCACCGGAACCGCAGCTGAGCCACTGAACTACCTCTGCACGGCGCAGCTCTGAGCCGCCGCACACAGAGCAATAAGCAGCTCCGCCACCGGAACCGCAGCTGAGCCACTGAACCACCTCTGCACGGCGCAGCTCTGAGCCGCCGCACACAGAGCAACAAGCAGCTCCGCCACCGGAACCGCAGCTGAGCCACTGAACCACCTCTGCACGGCGCAGCTCTGAGCCGCCGCACACAGAGCAACAAGCAGCTCCGCCACCGGAACCGCAGCTGAGCCACTGAACTACCTCTGCACGGCGCAGCTCTGAGCCGCCGCACACAGAGCAACAAGCAGCTCCGCCACCGGAACCGCAGCTGAGCCACTGAACCACCTCTGCACGCAGCTCTGAGCCGCCGCACTCAGAGCAACAAGCAGCTCCACCCAGTTTCTTTCAAGTATACTCTTCCTAAGCCAGCACGTGGTTAAGACTTCTAAGTTCGAAGAAAGAAGACCCAAGGGGCAAAACAAATCAAGACAAACAAATCAATCCTTACAATCGGAAGTTCATCCCTTTCTGGTCTCAACAGATTTGTTTAGTATTACTCTATAACCGAGTAATAAATAGATTCAAAACTAACATAAATAACTTCTTCCTAGAAGAACCGTAGGGAAAAATTTTCAATAGAAAAGTTTACGAACTTCTGACATCAACGATTCAAATTTTGAAACATACTTCTGAAGTAACAATTATTATTTCCATAACGATTTGCTTCTTCATTTCCGACTATAGGGTCCACTTAGACACGTTTTACGTCATAACATGAAAAAAACACACTGAAAAATTGTTCACTTGATGAAGAAACTTCGCCAGTTTTGGGCTTATACAGAAGGTTCAAAGCAATGCACGTCGTTGTACGTGCACGGAGTCCAGCAACAAAGGTAAACCCAGGGTTCGGGTAGGTGGATCCTCGGGTCAGTTTAGATAATCACCTCATTAGCGACTTCCGGTTCGGGAATGGCGTCCGTCGGCCACGGAGGCGATCACGTGACGAGCGACACCGATCCAAGCTCTCCAGCCCATCAAACACCGAGATTTCATTACAATGACACCCCATAACCAGTAAGTTTAATCCTTTGTGTCATTAGCGTGAAATTACCGACGACGCGGAATTGGTGGAAAGTATTATACGCCGGGGCTATGTCATGCTTTTGGGCCCTTAGCCCCGTTACGATTGCAGTAGGCCTAAATAGTTTTTCAAAGCAAAATAATTATAACATGTTTTAATCCCAATCAAAAACAATATTTGGGTAGCTTATATAAGGAGGCAGCTCTCCATCGGACCAGCACAAGACGCCGAGGACGGCGCAAGGAGGTAAATGGTGAAAAAACTTATTTCGGAAATCAACCTATAATGCTGTTACATTAATACGATACACTCTTTTGGGTAACTGTTGGCTAATAATTATTACTACACGTAGCCTACCCTGCAAGATCATATGAAAGGGGTATTACCTTCATAAAAAAAATTGTTGTAGAGTTCAAAATCTGACAGTAAAACATTAACAAATAGGGATAACTAATACAGATTTTGAAAATGTGGCCTTGGAGGCATTCGCCTGGCCGAACAAGATATACAGCTGAACACGAACAGTGTGCCGCCGCCAAGGACGGTGTGTATGTCATGTAAAGCAACGCAATGTGAACGATATAGCGTTTCACACAGAAGGTGAAGGCCACAAAGGCGCACAGCCGTTGCCCCGAACAATGGCCCAACGATGGGCCGACACTACGTGCGTCTGCAAGGGCACGCATGAGGAAAACGATAACTAACAGGCCGTCGACAAGGTCTCCGACAAGGGGGGTTCATCGGACAACGATTAAACCTTGTTCAAAACTTACAAAGTGGCAAAAAATTTCAGTAGCATACCTTTTTCTGTTGTATTCCTTTAATGTATAAATTTTGCTATTTTCTTTGCTTCCTAAACGTTATGTATTACATTACAATTCAGTTTACCTTACAATAGGGTTTAGCTGAAAGAACAGAAAAATGTGGGAGAGGTTTATTATTTACTGCCCCCATTCCCGTACCATGTTCCCCTCCACCTCTTGAATGTTGGCAGAGCAGAGACGAGCAGTGCTAAGAAATACTTTTAATCCTGAGCAAATAAAGTATGCGTTTTAAAGACTTGAATGTGATGTATGGTTTGTAATTCTGGTTTGGTACACTGCACCGAGGATTAAAAAAGATAAAAGTGGGTGGTCTGAAACAGTGATGGCGGACAGCGTGTTGGAGTGTTTGGCTGAGTAGTTTGTGTGGTTAAGGCTATAAACATAAAAATTAATTAACCATAGAAAATACCATAATATGTTTAAATACACCCAATGCAGACGAAAGTGTTAGCAATTTACATTAAAACGAGTAACACAATTCTTCTTTTGCTTAATTGATAGGGAAATAACGTTTGAGTGTTCGGTTCAGTGGTTTGTGTAGTTAGGACTAAAAACATAAAAAATCAGAAACATTGAAAAAACACATTTTTTAAATACAGTATGTGACGGATATTTCCTGGTGAGAGAAAAGTCGATCGGTTACACTGGTACACCGAACCGCAGGAAATCACGTCACGGGTTGTCAGATGCCTTGGAATCGCTCAGCTCGGTCGCTGGGATAATTCCAGGGGTCGAGGATTGAAATCACAGTAGTTATCAGATATTCAGATATGAGAGCTCAATTATATTCAACCTAGATGACATTCAACTTAGGACAGACTAAATTTGGAAACACCTGCTAAGTTAAATGCCCTCTGCTGTTTTCCCCTAGCTCTGCGAGATGTTCAGAGTTAACACTAGTTACCCATAGTTAATGTTTACCCTAATCAAGAAACAACATTTAACTATTTCACTAGTGACCAATAATTACAGGAGCAGGACAAACCTTACACTCCTATCGCACAGCAGGTTTGGACAAGACTAAGCCTGTTACAACAGCAGGAAAATCTAGGACTTAAACCAATGATACAAATCACCAATTACTCTAAATTGGTTTAAAGAATTTGGAAAATATCCCAAAAGGAAGACTAAATGATAATCGGCACCAAGATAATTAATTTAATTAGTCTTGGTTACAGCCAAGAGATGAGCAGGATAGGTCTCGGAACCCTATCCTGCGACAGTTTCAACGCTAAGTCTGAAAACTGGCGTTTAAAATAAAATCGAAAGACTTTGAGAACAGAACGCTGTCGTACCTTTAATACCACAAGGTATTGGAAGACGACGAAGTCAGCTCTCGAAGGTGGTTGAAGTAGTGGACGGGGAAGCGACGCACGAAACGACTAACAATCCGAACACTAACGTAGCACCGACCAGAGTGAAGCTCTTATCAGGACCTCGTGGAGCTCACTTTCCGCTGGGAAAACCCACCAGCTGTCGACGTGAAGCTGGTTACAGGATCGAAAAGAGGTTCATCCGGTTGCCCTTTTTTTCCCGAGCGTCTGCCAGAAAACAGATTGGCGCGCTCAGCGAAAAGAAGAAGAAGCAGCGCAGGCTCTATCGTCGTCTGCATAACGCAGTCGTGATGATGTCTTTCGAGGTTATGTACGTTGTTTACAACAACAACAACCGTAGTTCCGTTCGTAAATATTACGTTTCCCAAGGAAAAGATCTAATTACGTGTCCAACTAAGTGTTTATATTAGATTATAGTCGCCGTTATACGCCTCAACACTTTGCTTTCCACATCAAAACCGGCGATCGGAGTTGGCAGTTATGGGACCGACTAGGTTAGCCTTCCGATGGTGATAATTAGGGTTATAACCATCTACCCCAACACCGTGAGTTACTTAATCACTCAAAGGGTTTAAGTTAGGGAAATAGCAGTGTTTATACTGATTGCCAACACTCCCTCCATAGGCTGGACATAGGCTAGGTAGGCCTAGGCCTACTGGTCCCATGACTAGGCCTAATGAGCCAATTCTTACCCCTGTGCAAATTAGGCTCATTACACCCCCTTCACACATCGGAGCGAAAAAAAAACAGTAAAAAAAAGGTCTCGAAGTTCCTCGTAGGAAATAAAATCAAAACTCGTCTGGCATCAACTGCAGACGCAGTTTACAGAAAGCACCAGTGAAACAGAAAGTGGCACACTTCGCTTCAACTACCATCTAGCAGTTTACAGAAATATCACCGTCGCGGACAGAAGGGTTTCAAGTCCTTGACGTGGACTGTGTGACACTGTTGGGAATCCTCATCCCTCACCTCATAAAGGTTACAACCTTTGCTCCTGATCACGGTGCAGGGTCCATGATACTTTGGAGCTAATTTTCCAGCGATGGCATCAGCAGCAGAGGACAAGATGTGAAGTCTCCGCATAACCTGATCGCCAGCCCGATACGTCACCTCCCTTCGATGGAGGTTATAGTATCTGGCCTGTCTCTGATAGGCCATCTTCAGGTTTTTCCGAGCGTCCTCGATCAACCGTTTGAATTCCGCCTCCCGTTTACGCTGGACTTCGGTCAACGGGAGGTCATCAGGCGTATCAGAAGCCTCAACGGTCGGGCCACGGAGGGCACGAGGGGGTCTCAGCTCTCGACCAAAACAGAGCATCGCTGGAGTGAATCCCGTCGAGTCATGTACCGCTGTGTTGAGTGCGTACATGAACTCGCCCAAGTGGTTATCCCAAGACTTATGATTGTCCTTCACGAACTGGGCAATCATAGTCTTCACCACTCGGTTCTGCCTTTCCACCGGGTTCGATTGCGGGCTGTAGGGGGCAGTCGTCCGCAGAGTGACTCCCCATTCCGCTGCCAGGTTGCGAACCAGGTTTGAGACAAACTGCGTGCCATTGTCAGTGATGAGCACGTCAGGAGCCCCATGGCGCAGCAGGATGGACTTCAGCCTCGTCACCACATTATGAGCGGTTGCAGAGGGAAGCGCAGCAAGTTCGGTCCACTTGCTAAACGTATCCTGCACAACCAAGAGGAATCGCTGGGAACGCTGGGACCGAGGCAACGGACCAATAAGGTCAGCTGACACCACGTACCAAGGGCCTTGGGGTTGCCGGAAATACATTTTACCTGCCGGTTTGGCTTGGGAGACTTTGTAAGCCTGGCACTGAGCACAGGACCTTACATACGACTTTACGTCTCGTCGCCAGTTCGGCCAAAAGTATTCCGCACCAACTCTCGCCAGAGTTTTCTTCACCCCAAGGTGACCGGCCGTCGCCGTGTCGTGGTTCTCGTGCAGCACCTCCGAGATCTTATCACTCGGCACGCACATACGCCAGGTCGTCGGTCGATTCTTTTTCACCAGGGCCCGATACAAAGTGCCTGATCGGACCTGGTATCGAGGATATCGACGCGGGTGTTTACTGACCAACTCCCGCATCCGACCGTACCAAGCGTCGTTGGTTCCCGGCAATTCTCGATCGGTATCATCACCAACTGCCTCACCAAGATCACCGTCGTGAGGTTCAGGGGTCACCTCCTCAACGGTTTCATTCTGCCGTCGTAGCTGCTCTCTCGCACCTTGTCTCGTCAGGACTCCAACCTCGAACGTATTCAGGTTTACAGGAGAATCCTGAGGGACGTCAGGGACAGGTTGCCGTGAAAGAGCATCCGCTACACGGTTCAAGGTCCCCTTGCGGTATCTGACCTCGAAGTCGAACTGTTGAAGTTCCATGACCCACCGAGCCAAACGTCCGCTGGGCTCATGAAGTTTCAGGAGCCACTTAAGCGCGACGTGGTCGGTTATTGCCACGAAATGGTACCCCTCAAGGTACGCCTTGAACTTTCGAACAGCGAACACAAGGGCGAGACACTCCTTCTCTGTCGTCGTGTAATTCTGCTCTGCGTCAGACAGAAGACGACTAGCGTAGGCAACGACCACTTCCCGGTCGTTTTGACGCTGAGTGAGAGCTGCACCAAGGCCTGTGTTTGACGCATCGACCTGCAGCACGAACGTTTCAGCAAAGTCCGGGCAGGCGAGAACAGGAGCGGTGCTCAAGGCACGCTTGAGATCGTCAAACGCCTTGGTTTGTTCCTCACCCCAAACCCACTTGGCGTTCTTCTTGAGCAAGCCACGCAGTGGAGCAGAGACAGAAGCGAACTTCTCGACGAAGCGCCGATACCAGGAGGCAAGTCCGAGGAAGCTACGAAGTGCCTTGACATTCGTAGGAACGGGGAAGTCCTGGATCGCTCTGACCTTCTCCGGGTCGGTCGAGATTCCCTCGGCGCTGACAACGTGGCCGAGGTACTTGAGCTCTCTCCGAGCGAAGTGGCATTTCTCAGGGTTTAAACGAAGCCCGGCGTCTCGCAGCCGGCGGAACACAACCCTGAGAAGCTCGAGGTGCTCCTCAAATGTAGAGGATACTATCACCAAGTCATCGAGGTAAGCGAAAGCTTTCGGCTCCAACTCAGGCCCAATGACGCGGTCAAGCAGACGCTGGAAGGTCGCACCAGCCGAGTGCAAGCCAAACGGCATGACCTTGAACTGGAAGAGGCCCATGCCGGGGACCGTAAAGGCCGTGATTGGGCGACTCTCCTTAGCCAGAGGTACTTGCCAATAACCTTGCTTGAGGTCCAAGGTACTGATGTACTTGGCTTGCCTGAGTTTCTCAAGGATGGCATTGATCCTGGGGAGAGGATACGCATCCTTGATCGACGAGTCATTCACCCTGCGCATGTCGATGCAGAAGCGATACTTTCCGGTCGATTTCTTGATGAGTACGATGGGAGAGCTCCAAGGGCTCTCCGATGGTTCTATCACACCATCCCGAAGTATCGTAGCTACCTCCTCGTTGATGATCGCTTGCATCGCAGGATTACGGGGATAATGCCGCTGTTTGATTGGGACTGCGTTTTCTTTCAGTCGAATCACATGTTCGACCAACGCAGTCCGCCCGACAACAGCGTCAAAGAGAGGAAGCTCCTCCTGAAGGAAGGACTGGAGGCGTCGATCCTCCTCGCTAGACAGGGGCTTCAAGGTGCCAGAAGCACAGGCCATCGGCTCCAAGCAATCTGCCTCGACATCACGATTGATGTTTATTTGTATGAGGTTATGGTCAGTGATACACCTCATACCCAAAACAACATCCGTGCTCAGGTTCGGGACATAGTATACTCCCAGTATACAGTCCTCACCCAAGATGGCAGCTGGTAGGAAGTACCTCGCTCGGACTCGACAGCGAGTACCATCCACCATTTTCAGCTCCGCATTCGCCTCCTCGGGTTTGACACCACATTCGCGGAGATACTGTTCAACCTCGTCCCCAATGAGGTTTACAACAGCCCCAGTGTCCAACAGGGCTCGGAAGTTCCGATCGAGCAGCCTCACGTCGATGAAAGGACGTATGTCGGAGACTCCACGCTGCTCGGTCGTACCAAAGTCGAAAGTGACTATCGTCTTGAGCCACTTCGACCACTCCTCGGAGGTTGTTCGGCGTTGGGACGCTCCGGGCTCAGGGGACCTCCGGGCGCCTGAGTCCGCATGGCGTTTCCCGACTGGCAATCACAACGAGAGGTTGCGACACCTGCTCGTTTGCACCGTGCGCACCACACTCCCTTCGGTTGCTGGCACTGACGGAAGCCATGTCCTTCGGCTTGGCAGTTCCAACACTTCCACTGCTTCGAGCGAGAACGCTCGCTCTGAGGTCCAGGAGCAGGGGTTTGCCTTGCCACCCCGCGTGGACTTGGAGACCCGTCATGTCCCCGCTGTCGATTGGTCTGAGCGACCTGTTTCCCCTGGCCTCGTGGGTTCGTCACACCACTTGAGCCTGTGATAGTACTCCGAGGCGATTGGACCGGGGGCTGTGGTTGCGGCTGCTCCATGAAGGGCGTCAAGTCGTTCACCACAGCAATGTCCAGGGAATGGTCGCTCTTTCGACGACCCACGTAGGCGGTCTCAGGTACCAGCGCCTGTGAGACTGGAGGAGGGGGACGGAAAGTCTTCCGCTCACGCACGACTTCTTCAAACTCCTCGGCTCGTTCGAGGAGCTCAGCCATGGAGGAGAAGTCCTGACGCCGAATCACAAACTTGTATTCGGGGCGCATGTTCTTGTACACCAGGTTCAACTTCTGCTGGTTACCGAACTCCCCGCTCCTACGTATCAGGGTTGTGAGCGAGGTCACAAAGTCTCGGAATGCCTCGGTCTCACCCTGCGTCCGATTGCGAATTTCTTCATCCAAGTTACGGCGGTAACCTTGGGGGAAGAATTGCGTCTCAAACATCCTCTGGAATTCGGAGAACGAGGTCCACAAGTCCTTGTTGTTCCGATACCAGAGCAAAGCCTGGCCGTGGAGAAGCTGAGGCATCGCCTTCAATATTTCGTCAGGCGTCAGCGAGTATGCCTCACGCAGTTCCTCGAGTCGTTCGAGGAAGGAGACGGCATCACGCTTCCCATCGAACCTCAGGTTCCACTTCCGCACCATATCACAAAGGGTGGAAGACGTTTTGACAACGTACGGAGGGCGCGTATCGAAGACTGAGGCAGCATGGCGGGGCATGCTGTAATCGACAACGCTGACCGGGTCAGTCACCAAGCGCTGAGGCGCATAGTTAAAGTCCGGAACCCGGTCATGTCGAGTGTTGAAGTCCTCAGCAGCTCCATATTGGCTTGGCTGAGTCGCAGGCGCAGGTTGAACAAGGTACTGGTTACCCTCGAGTTGCCTCAAGGTCCTCACCAGCGAAGTCAACGAGTGTCGGACAAGTTCGGAGTCCGCATCTGGAGCCAAGCCAAGTAACTCCCGCAACTGACTGGATTCACCCGCATACGGGTTAACAGTCGAATAATCCTGTCTTCGGGGCGGCAGCTGGGCTGACATTGCACCAGGGAGCATGGTTAACCCTGGTTGATGGATCGGAGGGCCCCAGGCACCTGTCACCGCAAATGGTCGCAAGTCACCATAAGCGGTTGAAGGTTGATGGCCTAAGTGACTGAACGTCATCGAGGAAGGCAGTCGATGGGCATGACCACCAGAGTACACCATGTCAAATGGTTGACAGGTCGTAACGTCAACTTGAGTTCTGGGCATCATCACCGCTGTTGAAGTCACAGCGGTTGTGAAAGCCAGAGTCGTGGTGGTGGTTGTCAGTGCACTCGAACAAGTCACTACAGGCGCTGTGGTAGCTAAACCCAGAGATGTTGTCGACAGTGCCTGCATAGCAGCATGCTGCAGGGCAGCGACGGTTGTGGCTGGCGGGTCGTTCGGCATGGTAGTCAAACTCCAGCCAAATCACAAAAATTCAGAATCCCCAAAAAAAACAAATTTTTTTTTTTGGCACAAAATAAAACCAGAGATTTAACTCAGAAAATTTAAAGAGTTAGCACCAGTACTAAAACTAGTTAACGAAGTTGATGAACAAGTATCCAATATCACCAATACGAAATTGGTTGCTGTACCTGTCACCAAGCTCTCAATCCGAAATGCACTACTGTTATAACACGACTAGATATCAATCACTAGTCCCTGCCTTCGGGCGCCATGTTTGTGACGGATATTTCCTGGTGAGAGAAAAGTCGATCGGTTACACTGGTACACCGAACCGCAGGAAATCACGTCACGGGTTGTCAGATGCCTTGGAATCGCTCAGCTCGGTCGCTGGGATAATTCCAGGGGTCGAGGATTGAAATCACAGTAGTTATCAGATATTCAGATATGAGAGCTCAATTATATTCAACCTAGATGACATTCAACTTAGGACAGACTAAATTTGGAAACACCTGCTAAGTTAAATGCCCTCTGCTGTTTTCCCCTAGCTCTGCGAGATGTTCAGAGTTAACACTAGTTACCCATAGTTAATGTTTACCCTAATCAAGAAACAACATTTAACTATTTCACTAGTGACCAATAATTACAGGAGCAGGACAAACCTTACACTCCTATCGCACAGCAGGTTTGGACAAGACTAAGCCTGTTACAACAGCAGGAAAATCTAGGACTTAAACCAATGATACAAATCACCAATTACTCTAAATTGGTTTAAAGAATTTGGAAAATATCCCAAAAGGAAGACTAAATGATAATCGGCACCAAGATAATTAATTTAATTAGTCTTGGTTACAGCCAAGAGATGAGCAGGATAGGTCTCGGAACCCTATCCTGCGACAGTTTCAACGCTAAGTCTGAAAACTGGCGTTTAAAATAAAATCGAAAGACTTTGAGAACAGAACGCTGTCGTACCTTTAATACCACAAGGTATTGGAAGACGACGAAGTCAGCTCTCGAAGGTGGTTGAAGTAGTGGACGGGGAAGCGACGCACGAAACGACTAACAATCCGAACACTAACGTAGCACCGACCAGAGTGAAGCTCTTATCAGGACCTCGTGGAGCTCACTTTCCGCTGGGAAAACCCACCAGCTGTCGACGTGAAGCTGGTTACAGGATCGAAAAAAGGTTCATCCGGTTGCCCTTTTTTCCCGAGCGTCTGCCAGAAAACAGATTGGCGCGCTCAGCGAAAAGAAGAAGAAGCAGCGCAGGCTCTGTCGTCGTCTGCATAACGCAGTCGTGATGATGTCTTTCGAGGTTATGTACGTTGTTTACAACAACAACAACCGTAGTTCCGTTCGTAAATATTACGTTTCCCAAGGAAAAGATCTAATTACGTGTCCAACTAAGTGTTTATATTAGATTATAGTCGCCGTTATACGCCTCAACACTTTGCTTTCCACATCAAAACCGGCGATCGGAGTTGGCAGTTATGGGACCGACTAGGTTAGCCTTCCGATGGTGATAATTAGGGTTATAACCATCTACCCCAACACCGTGAGTTACTTAATCACTCAAAGGGTTTAAGTTAGGGAAATAGCAGTGTTTATACTGATTGCCAACACTCCCTCCATAGGCTGGACATAGGCTAGGTAGGCCTAGGCCTACTGGTCCCATGACTAGGCCTAATGAGCCAATTCTTACCCCTGTGCAAATTAGGCTCATTACAAGTATATACACAAATGCAATGAATACTAACACTTTAAACAGTTTACAGGAAAACGAGGAACCTCTTCATCCAATCGCTGATTCAAATCACCATTTCTTATCAAGAAATTTAAGATATACTTCTTGCCCCGACAGACTTTCATTACCTTACAAACAATAAAACAAAGAGAAACATCACCAGTTTCTATTTCAGGTGTTCAATATCACACCTGTTTTGGCAACTGCTTACATGCCTCGCTGTATACATTGGATCGACGAGCGAGATATTCTTAAAAACATTTAATTAATTAGTTACTCTTTTATAGTTGATTTTGAACTCTGTCCCAATCGTGAACTAAACCAGAGACACCAGTTGGAAGCTGAGGAGTTGACACACGGCCCTTGAACCCAACAAAAAATGCTTTGGGGGGATTATAACTAAACCAAACCAGGGTCATTGTGGTACAGGCTCTGCTTTCTGCACCTTTGCGACCAACGTATTAGCTAAAGGGGCGAGACACCATTGAATTGAGTATATTATCAGGCCGTGGCAGCGGTCAAAGTACTGAACATTGCAAAGATAGAGCACTTACGAGCAAGTCACAGTACGTTGCAAACATGGTCGATGGTTGCGAGCCACACAAGATTCAGCCCCAAGTTCCCCTTGGTGTTCCTCTGAGATCCTGGTTTCCCCGCGTTTCCCCCGTTTTCCCGCGCCGTTTCCCCGTGTAACGGTCGTCCCATGTCGCACGCCGAGTGACCGGGTTAGCCCATCCTACCCGCATTCTTTCTTCCTTCTCTCTTCTCCATTCCACTCTCACTTTCGTTCCCTCACTTCGTCCTGCTCTCCAGCTATTACTTTTCAAGGATTAATATTAGGATACCACCCCCAACGACACGATTTATTTTCACTTGTTTGTACACGGTACAACCTTGATTCTTGCTATTCCACTCAAGTCAAGCACGTTACAAAACTCATGTGTATCACTTGGAAGCAAAACTTAGATTTTGAGTACCTACAATTCAGTTATTTCGGTTAAAAACCAGCTCGGCTAGGTTAACGTTCGAAACTAGATCAACCGCTACTGCGGACAATTAATGATCATGGCAAAAGATAAATAAGCCGGGCTTTCAATTTTTGTGGCCGCTAGCCTTGTAACAAGGCTTTAAGAATTATCTCATTCGAACATTATTAACAATTACCGTAAATTGCATTTTAAAGTTGCAGGAGCTTCTTATTCAAGATTCAAGTTTTTGTTCAAGTTATGAGAACAGGAGCAGTATAAGTTTAAAAAATTATCCTTCAACAAATATGAGTGAATAAAATTATTGACTGCCTTTCATAGTAGGGTTCCTTGGATATCTGCACTACCTCGAGAGGAATCAAGCGGGGTGCCAAAGCCCAACAAAACCGTACACTACAACGGGTTTTTAATTATCCTTTGTTAGAAAAAACTAAGGATTGCATGGCCTTAATAAATTTATTAACCAAGCCTGGCGCGAACTATACGTAACACCAGCCCCACTCCCACTCGACATTTCGCCAACCCAAATTAACCGACGGATATTCATTACGAACAATGGAGACGGGAGCCGACGAGACAATGCGGTGGGCGTAGCGGGCGGGGGCGCTTAGCGTATTCCAGTTGGATAACTGCTATTAAAATAGCTGCCAACACAGGAATAGCTTACCTGTCGGCGTCAGTGATGCACACGACAGACTACGGTGCAACCGACGTATGCAATGTGTGGACCTCGTACAACAATTAACAAAAATGAATCTGAGCTTTTAAATATTTGTTGTGAAATTAATTTAAATTTTTGAACAGATTGGAATGGCGCAATTTTTGTGATTTTTGGGACAAATCAATCGAAATGGAAATTTAAATTGCTTTTACGGACAGTTAAAATTTTCCTAGGAAACAGGAAATATTTTTGGTAAAAAAAAGACATCAGAATGAAAAGGCAGGCATGTATCAGTCTATTATTCCAAATGCATGCATAGTCCAACCAAGACATGGGTTCAAAATGAATTAATTTTTAGTTCCACGGTTTCATTTTTCATGTTTTGAAAGAAGAGTCCAAATTTTTTTAGTTTAACTCGGGTATTCATAGCCCCAGATACCATATTACCGCTCTAGTTTGCTAATCTCAGACTTAGCGAAGAAACAAAAGCCTGAGTGAAAAAAATACCATACTGCCTTATCATGGAATTAAGTAGTTACTTTTTGATCTTTTTAATTACTGACAATACAATTAGGTAAAAACTTTGCTGTTGAATATACGTTTCTTCTCAGCTTCCAACAAACTATGACTCCCATTTAAATTCGAACGATACCCAAACCTAGACCCAAACATACGAACTAAACTACAATATACTACGGGCGAAGCTTGTGTCGGGGGTGGGGGGGGGGGGCAGCACCCCCGCGCCGCCGGTTAAACACTGACATCCTCTTTGGCCGGTTATAAATAATATAATCACCACTCCGCGAACACACTACTATCTGATGCGTGCACGCGCCCGCCGCACCGATTGTGTGCTAATTCCCCACATTAGCCACATATAACTCCAAGGAAATTTTGACTGATATGTTGTTTTTATAAAGAATAAGCTATTTGTTTCTTTCTCTGGTGTTTTAATGAGTTTATATACTTGGAAGTAATTGGATGTTTTTGTCTCATTCTGGGATGGCGTAACTTTTTTTGTATTCAAGAACTTAAACAGATTTACTACAAACCATGAATCACTTGCCTCGATCTCAAATTAACTAGCCTGGGATAATGGCGAAGCCGATGAGTTAAATATTCTATGATCATCAAAGCACTTAAACAGATTTACTACATCCCATGAAGTCACTGGCCCCTATCTCAAATTATTATAGAAACTAGCCTGTGATAATGGTGAAGCCGAAGAGTTGAATATTCTACGGTCTGAAGTTGAATCCGATATTGCCACTGTATCACGACTCATAAAAAATTATATCCCCGCAACATAAACCAACATAAATATAGATAAAACAATTTCCATAACAAATATATTATATAAAATTAAATTTTATCTTAATTTTCACTAAAAATGCATTGGTTAAATGAAAATGTAAATGCCCATTGTCGTATTTCCATCTTCTTAATGTTATCACGTTTACTGCCAATTTCATACTTTTGACTATAAAAACGAATTGATATACAATACAACTTTAATCGGTCATATTTTTCGAGTATAGCCATTAAAAGGCAACGGACACGGCCTTGAGGGGGGAGGGGGGTTCTCGCAATTTGGGCGGACAGAAATAGCCCCAGTGTCAGCGGGCGGCGGACTGGTTGAGCGTCAAGCTTGGATGCGAAACACAAACCGAGATCGGGATGCAACGCTGGACTGTCAGATGTCAATACGGTTGCTTATTTTTGTTTAATAAAATGTTACACATTAGTACACAACATATTCACGAGGACAGCTGAGTTTAAACAGTTTATTACGGATGGTATTACGACGTTTATTCGCAATATATTTAAGAAATTATTTAAAGGCGCACTAAAAGACACCAAAATTATATATGGATTCCATTTCTTTTGATCGCTTTTCAAGTGAGCCTTCGCAAAAGAAACACAAAAGCGTTTAGTAAGCCATTGAGAAGAGAAGTCATATTATCTTTTAACTTTACTCAAAAGTTAAATGTAAGAAAATTAATTTAACTGCACGTAGTAGTAAATTTAAGAAAATTTAGGCACTACCTTTGATTATCTAATTTACTGGTATTATGCACGACCGACGTCGGGCGATGATGGGGAAAATATTAACAGTGAATCTAGTTTCATTATTCGCACCAAAATACTATGACTATTATGTTATGAAAAAATAGATTACAGGACTCAGATTTAGTGGTAAAAGTACACGATCTGCCGTCAGTAAAGTAACTTTCAATATCAGTGTCAAGGATGGCAGTCCTTGAACCTGATATTGTAAATTACAGTCATTAACAGCGGTTTCATGAAACGCTGCGTTTTACCAATTGCTTCTTACTATCAATAAAGTAATGACTGAAGTGTAGGTGTACAAAATTAAGGCTTGTTATCGATGACAAATTTACTATAGCATTGATCTTTTTGTAAAACTACAAAATTTATGTATTCTTAAAACATAAGAATAGGTAATCAATTACTACCAGGAGTAAAAAATTACACTAAAAGAACCCACAGCTATAACACTTTTTGAAGGTTCATAATTATCTAATTACGAACCTAGCAGGTCTTCAAACTAAAATGATCAAGTCATTAGCTCTCTTGGAGTGGGTAATTATTGGTAATGGAAGCTTAGCCGATCTCTTTGACAAAAACTATTTAATGACTCAATCAACAAGGGGAGTACAACGCAGAAGAAATGTCTATCTAATGGTTGGTTTGAAAAGGTCTGTGGAGTTGGTTAAATTATTCTGTTAGTTCTTAAAAAAATAAAAAATAACATGTTTATTGCAAATTCATAAATATATTTTTTTAATTTTGAAGTATCGAAAAAATGTAAGTACTTTCGAGAACTAACGACTGGCAAGGAGACATTAACATTTGCATTGAAAATAAGGTGCGCACTGGAATTTGGTAATGTGAAGTTATCACAACCACTTTGTACGAGTCATAACATTTTATTTGTTAAGAACTAACGGAAAAATCGAAGAACTTACAGAGAACTAACGATTGATATGTCGACATTAAAATGTTTATGAAAATTGAAATGAAATGGCAATTCTTTATTTAAACAGGCAAAGTTAGAGCCACATGGCCCTTGCTTACACTTAATCTGGTGCTGGAAAATTAAGGTGCGTGCTGGAATTCACTAGTGTGAAGCATACCACTTTGTATAAGCCATAACTTTTTTTATTTTTTTTAGAGATAAAATTTTAAGAACTATCGAGAACTGACAAAGAACTAACGATTAACGTGATTATAAGTGGTTAAGCTAATTTGGGTACGCACACTTCACAGACCTGGTTTAAAAGCATGTAGGAGTGCGCAGGGTGCTGATTCGCTCAAGTGGATCGAGAAAGAATAAACTTAACGATAGGCGACCTTTCAACGAAGTATATGCCACACCACATAAAAAGGTTTATGAATTAAAGTTTTACAAATGAGTTTGTTTTAAACATGATTTAAGTTGACCAAGAAGAATTCAACTAACAATTTTATATATTTTCCGTATACTAGACTATCATCTCAAATCGAGATATAGCTGATTATCACAGCAGTTCCGCAAACACTTTCTTGACTCTATTAAATAAATTCATAGATGAATAAAATCCTCATAGTACAACAGGAAATGCAGTTCAAACCGCAGTGGCATATTTGGAAAAAATTAAAAGATAAAACAAAACGTTCATTCTGATTGCTCTGAGGTATTTATTTATTATGTTATACCCATTTAACGTTTGCTTGCTTCAGCTAATATTTGTTTCACATTTGAATATTGCTTTACATTGTACCAGTTGTTTTTCTGCTTACATACAGTACTAAAATACCTCCCCAGAGCAAACAATAATATGTCGAATATGAACAAATAATGTGTCATTTTTACTATAATTCTGACTCAATTTTCAATGACAAAGTGGCATTAGCTTAGTTAGAAACAATATATTAAAGCTCAAGCAAATTTTGTCTCTTTGCTTTTCAGTAAAGTAAATTTTACTTTTTAGGAGAAAAATATGAGTACTCGAGAAAAATGAACAACACTAGGCCTAATAAACAAATATTTTCACATTAACAGTTAGATTTCGCGTTACTGTTACTGCCAACACATAGTTGGTTTGTGCCATGAAGACAAATTACCTTTACCTGCCTAACTGACATTTTTTAAACTGCAAGGGCTATTACAAATGTTAAATAATAAGTGCGTGTGACGCCTGCGAGACGTGGCAACGCTGCCCGCAGTGACAGTATCGTAGCCGTAGACGCATCACCGTGATAGACGCTATCGCTTCCTACCGACCAAACCACTAGATCTATTTTAAAAACCAATTTGAAATAATGATCTGTATGTTTTTTCCGCAAAGAAGATAGCAATTACCACCCTAATTACTATTTTTGCATTAGGATTTTAAAAACTCCGAACAAAAAGTTGGCAAAGACTATAATATTAAAAGGAGAGGGGGTTCCTGTCCCAAAATATATTATGATTTTCTACCTGCTCCTCGCATAGGGCCAATATTAACTTTCAAATCCGATTCAACCTTAACCGCACAATCAAAATCGTTGATTTATAGCTCTTTTGAAATAACAAATAATTATCAAGCAATTCTACTATGCAAAATATGATATTATAGATTTTGGGTTGCGTAAAATCGCCAAAATTGAGATTTTTTCGATTTTTGGATACATATTAATTATTTTGGTAAACAAATTCTAACTGGAATAGCTGGATGATTTATTTTTCTTGCGAAAATGACCGAAAATAAATAATACCCCCGTTGCAGCAGACCTGCATACTCAGCGAATTTCAAGTACAAAAGAACATATTTCAACCCAACACGGCGAGATTTGACATGTTTTTCTAAGCTCTACAAGAATAACATGGGGAATGAGTATGCAGGTTTGCTGCAACGGATATGTTAAAACTGGTTGATTTTAATTAAATATTTAGTAGATCTGAACTAGAAGAAGCCATTTACCAAGTTTTATCACGATATGTTGAGAAATAAGAGATATATAGAATTTTACCTATTCCCCATAAGGTTAACATTGGGACAACGTACTGTGTTTACCACTTTAAATATCTCGGTAACCAATGGACATAGAGCAATGATTCAAAATACTAAATTGTTTGTTTTTTTTAGCTGAATTCAATGGTGCTGATAAAAATTTTATTATTTTTTTATTTTACATATTATTTTTAATTTTATATGTAAAAAACTCAAAAAACCCATTTTTGGGGGGTTTACCCCCCTTTACCCCCCCCTTCCGGTAGTCCGATCGGGCTATTCCTGGTTTGAATGCCGGATAAAACTACAAACGGACAAAACTACAAATCTAAAAGAATGCGGACAAAACTACGAATATCCTGGGTCTGCTACCTGGGGAGGGTCAGTAGGTAATCCAAAGAAAAATGTAGCGGACAAAACTACAAAGATTCCGTCAACCGATTTTGATGACTTTAGCGATTCTTAAAGTAGCACAGTTATAGCTCATATAGGTAGCTGTCTTGGAGTTCCACATTAAGTGAACCGAAACAAAATTCTGATTTCCATCACCCTTTATTCAGGCTTTGGACCACAGACCACATAAAAAGTTTTTTTCATCACTCTGTATACGAAAATTGCCCGTACGGTACAGCTGAAATCTACGAAAACTCTCGATTACCTTACGTCAAAACAAATAAATAATGAGCAGCTGCTTTTTCGGTACCCAAACATTTCATTCCCGTACCCAATAAAACCATTTCCGTACCAAAACAAAATTTTGCAGTACCCAAACAAACGGTTTTCCTATTTTGACAGTTCAACCAGCTGACTCTAAACAAAAATAGACAGTTCAGCCGTATTGTGTTTGCTTATAGAAAATTGATTGAATTAGGAAATGTTGGATGATTTTTTATAAGTTTGGTTACTTATTTGCATCGTGATGAAAAGTATTGTTCAAACTCGTCACAAAAGTCCCATTTCGGGGCTCGATAGTGTTTTATATGCTCGGCTTACGCCTCGCAAGTAAAACTTTATCTTTCCGCGAAACAGGCTACTTTCGTGACTAGTAGTGAAATATACTATTTTTTTGGTCTGTGCTTTCGACTAGCAAAGTAATAGTAAAACTTTTATCATCACTTTTAGACCAGTAAAATTAGATCAAAAATTAGTCATGCCTGGACAAAATTCCAGGAAAGCTGGAAATCGTCTTAATCTTTCCGTTTTACATACAAGTATATGAATTTGAAGTTTGTCCCATTTTTCCTAGTGTGCTTTCGACCTGGGACCACAAAAATATCGGAGTTTTGGGTCATTTTTTATTCTTTTGTAAATAAGTAAAAACCCGTTTATTCTACATAAAAAGTTTAAATACAAGAATTGTAGAGGACAAAATTCTGCATTTATTGAATACCTCCTGATAAAATACTTTGAATGGTAATTGATTTATGGTAAGTTAAATAAAGGGTTTTGGCGAATTTCTCTTTTAGGGAAAGAGCTATTACTGTAGGTCTCATGGTAATCCCTAAGCCCGAGACCATGATAACTTTTAGTTTTGAGGTCCTCAGAAGCCAAAAAACCCATACGTTAAAATATATATAAATATATATCCCTGTATCAATATAGATGTATGTAAATATATATACTTATGTATTTGTTTCCTCGATAACCCTCGCAAAAATGGTCCGATCTTAATAAAATTTGGCACGGACTTGTAAAGTAGTAATTATTTACCATGATCGATAACCACCTCGATCGGACCATCGCAAAGGGGGGTGAGTGGGGGTACACCCCAAAAAATGGGGTTTATTGAAATTTTCATGTAGAAAAATTAAAATATTCTAATTTTGGTTTATACAGTTGAATTCAGCTCGAAAAAACAAATAATTAAGTATCTTGAATCATTCCTCTATATGTCCATTGGTTACCGAGATACTGAGAGTGGTAAACACAGTACGTTGTCCCAGCAATGTTAACCTTAAGGGAAATAAATCAATTTGTATATCTCCCTTATTTCTGAACATATCTTAATAAAATTTGGTATGTGGCTTCATCTAGTTAAGATCTACTTGATAATAGCGTAAAACCCACAAATTTATATATCCTTGAGGCAGCAAACCTGCGTACTCACCTTCCCAATGTTAACCTTATGGAAAATAAATAAAATTGTACAGCTAGCTTATTTCTCAATATTTTGATAAACCTTTTTTTGTGAAACATCTAGTTGAGGTCTATCTTACTAAGCAACATACCAAGTTTCAACGAGCTATGTTGAGAAATAAGCAAGCTACACACATTTATTGTTTTCCATATAAGGCCAACACTGGGGAAATGAGTGGGCAGGTTTGCTGCCTCAGGAAACTATAAACTTGGAGATTTTTGACCGTAATCAAGCCGACCTTAACTAGATAAAGCCACATAACTAGTTTACCCCCCCCCCTCACCCCCCTTTGCGATGGTCCGATCGGGCTGGTTTTCGATCATGTGTAAATAATTACTACTTTACAAGTCCGTGCCAAATTTTATTAAGGTCGGACCATTTTTGCGAGGGTTATCGAGGAAACAAATACATAAATATATATATTTATATACATATATATTGATACATATATATTTATATAGAGTTGAACGTATGGGTTTTTTGGCTTCTGAGGACATCAAAACTAAAAGTTATCATGGTCTCGGGCTTAGGGATTACCATGAGACCTACAGTAATAGCTCTTTCCCTAAGAGAAATTCGCCAAAACCCTTTATTTAACTTACCATAAATCAATTACTATTCAAAGTATCTTTATCAGAAGGTATTCAAATAAATGCAGAATTTTGTCCTCTACAATTCTTGTATTTAAACTTTTTATGTAGAATAAAAGGTTTTTTACTTATTTACAAAAGAATAAAAAATTACCCAAAACTCCGATATTTTTGTGGTTCCTGGTCGAAAGCACACTAGGAAAAATGGACAAACTTCAAATTCATATACTTGTATGTAAAACGGAAAGATTAAGACGATTTCCAGCTTTCCGGGAATTTTGTCCAGGCTCAATCTTTATTTTACTGGCCTATTTGGCGTGTTTAAAATCGGGTGTGGTTAACCTATCACCATTTGTTGTTTGGTTAAAAATGACTAACATAAGGCGTATAACATAAGATATTTAATGGCATTTTGTTCAATCACAACAATTGACGAGTCAAATTTACACACAATACCACGGGGTATATATTGTCAATAAAAATAAATATATAAACTATATTTAAATACCTTTTCGTAATACTTAATAAACATTTAATTATGCTCTGTTTAACATTTAAAAACTTTAATGGATTAAAATACCCCCGTTGCAGTAGACCTGCATACTCAGCGAATTTCAAATGCAAAAAAACATATTTTAATCCAACATAGCGAGATTTGACATGTTTTTGTAAGCTCCATAAGAATAACATGAGGAATGAGTATGCAGGTTTGCTGCTACAGGGATGTTTAAACTAGTTGGTTTTAATTCAATATTTAGTAGATCTGAACTAGAAGAAGCCATTTACCAAGTTTTATCAAGATATGTTGAGAAATAAGCGAGATATAAAATTTTACTTATTTCCCATAGGGTTAACATTGAGACAACGTACTGTGTTTACCACTTTCAATATCTCGGTAACCAATGGACATAGAGCAGTGATTCAAAGTACTAAATTGATTGTTTTCTTGAGCTGAATTCAATGGTGCCAACAAAAAGTTAATAAATTTTATTTTTCTATGTGAAAAACTCAAAAAACCCGTTTTTGGGGGGGTTTATCCCCCTTAACCCCCCCTTCCGATGGTCCGATCAGGCTGGTTCACGAACTCGTCCGAGTGATTACCACTTTACACGTCTGTACCAAATGTCATTAAGATCGGACCATATTTACGGCCGCTATCGTGTTAACAGACATATATATATATATATATATATATATATATATATATATATATATATAGATATATATATATATAGATATATATGTATATATATAAATTCGAACGAATAGTGTTTTTTGCTTCTGGGGACCCCAAAATGAAAAGTTAAAATGGTCTCGGACTTTAACACTTGAAACTCGCTGAGTGTGCAGGTCTGCTGCAACGGGGGTATTCTTTAACAAACATTATATTGTAAAAAATAAAAATAAAAATTTATACATATATATTTATTTATGAAAATGAACGAATGGTGTTTTTGGCATCTGGGGACCTCAAAAAGAAAAGTTATGATGGTCTCGGGCTCATGTTATGATGGAAAAGTTATGATGGTCTCGGGGACCATGAGACCTACGGTAACAGCTTCTTCCCTATTCCTTATAGAGGAAATTCGCTAAAAGAACTAAGAATAAACAATTTTGGTTGAGCCAGTACCGGATTTGAAATTTATATTTATGGTCTTGTGGCAGAATAAGGAAGCCGCAAAAAGCTGGAACCACCTCTTGAGTATTTATTATTATTATTATTTATTATTTTTTAACCCAGTATATAAACTACTCAACAAATATAAGACTTTAACGTGGTAAAAAGAGCGGAGTGATGAGGTGCGGACCTCTGAGTGGCACGTCTCTCTAACCTTTACAAAGTTGTTGTATTTAAACATTGATTAACATTATTGTCAGCCGATAAAGTAAATCGGTTCAAGAGTATACAAGGCATTCTAGTAGGGTAAAATACATTAATGATATTTTTACGATTACTTTGCATGTTACAATTGGAGAAAAATAACCTGTAAATTATTTAATCGTCTTAATTCAACAAAATCAGATTGGTATTTCAATTTGTTTTAAATAAAACGTTTTGCATAGGGAGAAGTCCAATTTCTGCAGTCTCCATGCAGCGTGTTACGCTAGAGGGCTGAAAAGTTGCAAAAAGGTGGCAGATCTTAACAGGAGGGTCCATCATCAGCTGTTCTTCGCAACTGGGCCGTTATCATCTGTTGATAACCGCGCCGCGACCCCACTCCCTGCCTACCCGACAACCGACTGTGAATAACCTGACAGTAAACGCTAATTTAAAAATGCTCGTAATAAAATCACAATAACGTCAGCTTTTAGATTTGTTATATCTAGATTAATAATTAAGTTGGAATAACTTCTGATTTTTAATCATAATTAATTTAGTGATCATTTTAAAGATTAATAAATTACTTATCTATTTAATAAATTAATTACTAGTTAATTTGTCTTTAAAATCCATTATATTGGCGGCGGTTGGATATCATTTGCATTATATTTTCTTGTGTTCTACGAATGATAGAGCCCGCAATTAATTATATTTGAAGACTAGAAGATAAACGTCAATTAAATATTAATTTTCTAATATTTATAATCATTTATATTTATTTATTTATTTATATTTATTTATTTATTTTATAATCATTGTGTTTATTTACATGAAAGTGTATTCAAACGGTTTCTGATTAAAATGGCTTACCAGTTTAATAAATTAATGAGCGGAAAACAATGACAAAAAATATATATACTGCATTACTGTATAATAATAGATTTTTCGTACCACAACAACATTTTTATTTACCAATTCAAATATTACCGGACTGAAGAACTTCCGACTTCATAACGGCAGTTTTTCTTTTTCATGTCACGTGACATGTTTTAAAAACAATCAACGCTAAGCAGTGAAAAGAAAATCGCTTCATGCTCTGAGAAACTAATACGATATCCGCGTCTCAACAAGTTTTATGTAACTTTGTCAATAACTATGGGCCAACAGGAAGATAAGCTGTTCAAAGTGTTGCTACCCCAGACACTCGAGTTGGTAAAACTGTAGTTCAATTTCTTGTTTAAGAAAGACAATAAACTGCTCTTCATGAATACAGGCAATATTTTAAAACTATCTTCTAAGTTTAACCTCTTCACACATCCTTACATCTAATAGATGTACCATTTAGTAATTATTGACGAATAATTTATAATCTTAGAATAACAATAGAATAGAAAAGCAAAACTGCTTTATTTACATAAATATTTGCATGATTACAAAACAAGTAGCACAATTAAACAATGGCCATTTTTGAACTTCTGTTTAGTTAGGCTAAATACACAGCACTCAAAATGTCAAAATCACAAACATATCCTACAGTGCTTCTTAAGGATATAATTAAAATAGTACTAATTAATTAAATACATTTATTTTATTTTTGGATACTCAATAGATTGTCTACAAAACAACCAGACAGTACCTATCTTAAAAGTTTTTTTTTTGGAAATATATAAATAAAAGCTAGTTAATTGAAAGAAATATTTATCAAAAGCGAAGAAAACACGCAAAACAATATCTAAAATAATTGTTTAATATTTACGTTTATTCGGGAGATAAAAAGACTAGAACATAAAAAAACCTACAAGAAAACACCAATTGGGGCTTTTAAAATACCTCACTGACTTGTGATTTCTTACTTTCCCTTTTTAGGAATGAGAAAAGCCAGAAGCACAACAAATGTCAGCGATATATTTTTTATATGAAATAAAAAAGCAAGTTTGGTACGTTTTCAACTTTGGCCAAAAATAACTTCTTTGATTGGCGTTTTCTATGTCCTTAATTCAATATAATTATTATGCTAAGTTACTGCGTTTTGATACTAAAAATTACAAAATTCAAATACCCTCTGATTATAAAAGGCTTTTAAATAGAGAACATTTTTATTTGTATATTCTTTAGGCAATAAAGGTATGTAATAGTTGTTTTTTTTAACGTTCGGATTGAAAGTAATACTGTATATCCTTTTTATAAATACATTATTATAAAAGATTAATTTAGAATACATCAACAAAAAACTTACCCCATCATTTCCTAGGAACTGTATTGTTGGCGTCTGCGTCGACTTATTCTGGAACAAAAAACGAACAAATTAATTCAACAGTCTAAAATGTAGAGTAAAAAACGCAGAGAAACAAATGTAGAACAATACATATGAATCAGTTAACACTTCACTCGTAAATACGTTACAAGTATGGTTGAGTAGGCAGAAGATGCCAATTGTTTTTCTTTTTCAAAATAAGTAAGGAAGACAGACAAAACGATGGAATAATTCAAAATTAGATTAGGAAGTTGTCCTCTGCAAGAAAATGCCATATATATTTCCTATTATGCGCTAAGAGTGCAAAATTACGATTTAATCAAAACTTTGAAGACGGTATCGCGATGAAGATGTCGGCGCCGTTCGCTCGAGAATCATCACATCAGGAGGGGTGAAAGCCGATATCTTATCTGAACGGAAGCTATTGTCTAATGATTTAACTGATTAGACCGTTCCGGATACCATGATCTTCATTTCAACCCTTTGTTCGGAAAGAACTATCAGCACGGCTCAATAAGACCAATGATAAGAGAGGCTTTTCTTTCTATGAGAGAAAATCAAGATGTAAATATTATTTGATAATAGTTATTGCTCGCTGTTTTCATTATTTTCTTGGCAGTTATGAAAAATTAGGGGATTTAAACACGCATATTAGACAGCAAAAATAAGGCTATCTTAGATGAAAAAAAGTCGCAGAAAATTTCAAGCATGCAGTTACATCATCAAAACTTAATCTTTTATGTTCATTTCAGAACTAATTAAGTAAAACATAATGGCCGCAATTAAAAAACTATTAATACTTAACGGTTAGTCTAATATAATTGAAGTAAATCATATTTTTAATTGACTACAAGCTCATTTGACATGACAAATTAACGAGTACGCGCGCTGCGAGGTTAAATGAGGGAGCAAAATGCTTAAATTTCACATTTTTTACCTAGGACACCAAATTTTATAGCCTTTATCCCCCCAAACAGTAGGGATGAGGCGTTCCGATTTATTCCCCCATTTTCTTGCATATCAGATCATAGATAATTACTTCTCTACAAAATTTAAAGGAAATTGGATTATAATTGCGGCCGCAAGAGTCACAATCCCCTCAAAACAACCATGTTCACAACGTCCAGGATGTTCACATTCTTTTCGTTGACATAGTAGGTATAAACAGCTTATTTTGTGGTATAATTTTGGAATAGAGACAAACGATTATATATTTTATTTTCTTAAATACCAAATATATATTCGAATTATATCACAGGCTTATTTGATCATTTAAAGTCCTCAACGCCCAAAATTTGGGACATTTACCCACCTGTATCTCAGCAGGGTACCCCCTGGGTAAACCTAATTAAATGGATGGCGGTTTAGTGTCTGAGCCCCCAAAACGAAAAGTTATTATGGTCCAATTCCTTAGTGCTGTCAAAGTATGATCAGAGTCGAAAACTTTGGCGTCAGAGAGGTCAATCCAGGTTTGTGCAATGACATCTCCGCTGAGGTGTTTCATACAAGGTTTCTTATTCAGTCGGAAGTTTATTTCTTAAAATTACGAAACAACTTACGTACAGACGGAAAATGATATCCGTGAATGATGAAATTACATAAAATGATAGTCTATTATAGTGCTAAACACGTTTAGGCATAATAAAATAAAATGTTTATAAACACGCAGATTTTTAGCAAAAAGTGTATGCAGCTTCTGTGAAATATGAAAGTAAAGAGGGTTAAAAGGTGAGTGGGGTAATTTTTTGAAACGTTTTCACGTCCTCTTTCTCTTTTCAAATTAAATGAAACTCGAACCCGGTTTAGAAAATAATCATTAAAATTTTACAACTGTAAAATTCGATTCATTACCTTAGTAGATTTTCTCTGGCCAAGTAATCTGCATAAAAGACGTTTTTGAGTCATAAATTACTTATTTACAGACTTAGAAGGAAATCCTAGGAGCCGTTTTTGAGATAACTGTGCAAGCACGTAAGCAAGCAATCACGATAACATTACTCATATAAGAGGCAGCAAATCCTACAGGCAGCCCCCTAAATGATCAAATAACATTACTCGGTCTATCATGATGCAGCTTTTCAAACATTTCTCACAATGTTCAACAAGTATTCAAAACACTAAAAGCTTAACCTGTCATATTTTGAACCAAAAACCTGCCGCTAACGTAACACCCTCCGCTTACTTGTTGTCCGGAGTAATGACAACCCTCAGACAGCGGTTATGAAAGCGCTCGGTGCACGAGTGCAGCGGGAGTGTGGAGTGTGGAGTGTGGAGTGTGGAGTGTGGAGTGTGGAGTGCGGTGGAGTGCAGGAAGTCACGACGCGGTCGCGGGTCAGAGGCTCCCGCACAGCCGCCTGCTCCTTCGCCGGCGAATGTCACTTCGTACGACCGAGTGCAGCGAAACTGCCAAATACCATATTTCGGAGATCATTCGACACGTTTGCCGTCAGACGGGATTGGCCACACTACGAAATTCTTTCAGTGAACATAAGAGAACAGTCGTACTTATGAGATGAGCAGTGGAATAAATCTACAAGTACCTATAACGAGTATGAGTTAAGTGACCTTTAACGGGCATGTGATAAGCATGAAAATTCCAGATCAAAATCATAAACAACATTATTTACATTTAAGGTGACTTATGACGACTTTTAAACGATACTAAATAAATGAGATAATAAAAAAAAGTATACCTATACAAGACAAAGTTTTTGTCGCCTACATTGGTTACAAAGGTATAACCCACGCAAAAATGTGACTGTTTTTTTACGTTAAATATTGAGTAGAGTTCGAAATTTTAAAAACTTCTATAGGCTTTTGTAAATTATACAAATATAATAATGGATTGCCTACAATGAAGGTCAAAGCCTCATGACGAATTATAAATGTTGTATTAAGGTCAAAGCCTTATGGCGAATTATAAAATGTGTATAAAGGTTAAAGCCTTATGACGAATTATAAAATTTGTATATACAGGCAATTGATACAGTTTCCTTACTGTGGAGTGACGTAGCTTAACTACTTCAAACTGTTTGATTTTCACCAGTTTTCCACCCAATAAGTCGTTCTACAGAATAAACATTATTCCTTGTGTCCCTAGAGTCGAGTAGTGAGACGACAGAGATCTATGCAACAGACGGATGCTAGATAGATGGATCCAAATTTTACCGAATCCTCGGAATCGGTGTCGGATTCGTCCTTGGCGGCGGAGAAAGCCCGGGCGGCGCGACGTGACCGCCAGCCAGACAACACTTTCACTCCTTATTATTTAGATTTCTATTACTCCGAATTACCGATAGCGGCGTGCATCATTGTCAGGCCACTGTGGATCCTCAAAGGGA
The DNA here is from genome assembly GCA_035578135.1 of Flexamia atlantica. Taxonomy (NCBI): domain Eukaryota; kingdom Metazoa; phylum Arthropoda; class Insecta; order Hemiptera; family Cicadellidae; genus Flexamia; species Flexamia atlantica. The sequence continues at coordinate 61,618,155 of JAQJVK010000005.1, forward strand.
GACGGCGTTGCGGAGGCGGCTTCAGAAAACTCTAACTCTACTTTCCGGTTCAAAACGATATTAGCAAAGATATTTTTTCTATTTACAAAATAAGTACACTGAAAAGTGTGTTAATGATCTACCGTTGAAATAATTCTTTTACCGATTAGGTTACGAAAAATAAATTTGTAATGCTAAGATTTGTGTTATTCTATGCATGTACTGTAAAAAAGCGCCTATTTATGCTTTCAGTTAAAATGTTAGAACCCAAGGTGTCATCAACTTAATACTATATACCTGTGTTTTACTTTTTTTCATTAGTTAATTTACTTAAAAGAATTAGCTATTACTGTAGGTCTGCAGATTTCTTGGCCAGAGAAAATCTAATAACGTAATAGAACGAATTTTAAAGTTGTAAAATTTTAATATTGGCCTCATGAGTTGACATGGTAGCAACGGAATATATAAGGAAAGTGTACACAAATGAAGTAATCATAACAGCTGTTTGGAATCTACAGCCTACAAGGAAAAATACAGCGAGTGGAATGAAGAGTTCATGGATGATTAAAAAGGGTTTTTATTTTTCAATTTTATGACATTGAAAAATTTTATAGTAATTAAATGAACTGGTAAACATGTCATAACACCGAACAAGGCTCGGTCCACCAGGTACTGTTAACCTTAAAGGGAATAAGTAAAATGCTATATCTCGCTTATTTCTCAACACACCTAAATAAAACTTGGTTTGTGGCTTCATCTACATTAAATACAATGTATATTAGTCTAAAATTCACGATATTTCCAATTCTGTGGCAGCAAACCTGCATACTCATTCCCCATGTTATCCTTATTGGGGAATAAAAAAAATCTGTATCTTCCTTATTTCGTAACGTGGCTTGATAAAATTTTTATATGGCTTCTTCTGGTTCAGATTTATCAAATATTCCAATCCAGAAAAGAACAAATAAAAATAAAATTCCAGATATAAAACGATCCAGTGTAACATAGCTGTTGCAGTAAACCTCCATTCTCATTACCCATGTTATTATTATGGAGCCTAAAAAAACTCGCTAGAGCAAAAAATATTTTGTTGGGTGGGGGGAGGTTGGAAAAAAACAATGAATATTACAACAGTAATGCAATTTTATTAAAAAAAATAAAGAAAACAGTTAAATACTATGCCAAGATTCAGTTTCGCTTTAGGGTGGCTATTGTTGTGTATGGAACTCACCATTCCTGACAGTGTACCTACTGCAGTGTATTTATAACAAGCTAATAATTTGAGTGATCTACCAACTCCGATTGGATGATTTATAATAATGTTAACTTACAAGCTTGAAATTTACTGTGCAATAGGCCCATAATTTATTTATCTGAGATCCACTGCCTAAAACTAAACATAAGATTAAAGTAATAGCTTAACCAAAAATCATGTGAAGGATTTTATTCGTCGTCATCACAGGATTTCAAACTTCACTTAAAACTAATAATTAATGACAAGTATTTAAGTTGCTTTTTTGGTGGAATCATTCTAATCGTCCCTTTTTTAACTACTATTCTACAGGGTGTGTCAGAACTCCCCACCAATATTTTAGGGCATTGTTCCTGGGTAAGAAATTATCTAAATATCATATTTAAATTGTCCGGAAGTCCTTAGTTACTCACACAGCCGCCATTTTGTTTTTTTTCATTTATTAATTAATTTCAAAAAAACGGTTAAACATACGAAATTGAAACTTTGCACAAACATTTATGTCAATTAGGCAAAGCTACGAAACAATTATGAAAATTTTTCAAATACATAAAACAAAATGGCGGCCATATTAAATTTTGTTTCCTAAATAACTATAAAACCGTTAATTTTAAGTAAATTTTACAAGAATAACCTTTTTTAGCTAATTCAATTACAAATCGATTGACACCTTATTTTTAAAAATTGGACGAATATTAACTGAGATATGGCAGCTTTAGTGACACGTGACCGCTGGAGGTAAGATGCAGTGCATGCCGAGGCATGCGGCTAAAGTCTGCCACGACAATGCAACAGTCTCCTTCCACTTTGCATGTTATTTATAAGCGATTTTAGATTATTTCAAACAATACTAAAATATTACATAACCCCAAAAGTATCCTCTTTATCAGTTATCTATCATTAGGATGGCTTGAAAATTTCACTCCTTTTTACCGTCTTTAAAATTCACACAAAACACCCAAACCTTTTATATCAGCTGTCGTGAAAGTCAACGTAATTGTTAACAAACTAATCAGCTGATTTTATTGTTGCTTTAAATGTAATTATTTATTCAATGTAGTCAGTTCCTCTAACTTTTTACAGTCACTTTTATTTGCTGTTTAAATGTACTGTTTATTTGAAAAACAACAATAAAATCAGCTGATTAGTTTGTTAAAAAGTACGTTGACTTTCACCACAGCTGATATCAAAAGTTTAGGTTTTTTGAGTGAATTTTAAAGACAATAAAAAGGAATGAAATTTTTAAGCCATCCTAATGATAGGTAATTGATAAAAAGGATACTTTTGAGGTTATGTAATATTTTATTATTGTTTGAAATAATCTAAAATCGCTTACAAATAACATGCAAAGAGGAAGGAGACTGTTGCATTGTTGTGGCAGACTTTAGCCGCATGCCTCGGCATGCACTGCAACTAACCTCCAGCGGTCACGTATCACTAAAGTTGCCATATCTCAGTTAATGTTCGTCCAATCTTAAAAAATAAGGTGTCAATCGATTTGTAATTGAATTAGCTAAAAAAGTTATTCTTGTAAAATTTACTTAAAATTAACGGTTTTTTAGTTATTTAGGAAACAAAATTTAATATGGCCGCCATTTTGTTTTATGAATTTGAAAAATTTTCATAATTTTTTTGTAGCTTTGCCTAGTTGACATAGATGTTTGTGCAAAGTTTCAGTTTCGTATGTTTAACCGTTTTTTAGAAATTAATTAATAAGTGAAAAAAAAAATGGCGGCTGTGTGAGTAACTAAGGACTTCCGGACAATTTAAATATGATATTTAGATATATTTCTGACCCAGGAACAATCCCCTAAAATATTGGTAGGGAGTTCTGAAACACCCTGTATATTACTCATCAAAAGACATCAGATATTTACTAGTCTTATTTTAACTCGCTGGTCCACTTTAAGAAAAAAGTAAGAGCTATAAAAACATTGTTAAAATTAATCTACAAACCATTTGCTTTTAATAGGTGTTTTACAACTGTACGAGTTAATGAGCCGACCAGATTATAGCTAGCAGACGTACAAAGATAATGTTTTTTTTCTGATAACTACACCACGAGCTGTTAACTATAATTCTTGGGAGACTTGCAGACGAGATTCTGTTTCTGAACCTGCGGAAATCGCACAAATAAGTCATGGTTGCCTTTAATCTTCTAAATATGCCTAGCCTATTTCACTACTCGACTCCCCACTCTGTTTATACCAGGGGGAGTTGAGCAGGCGAGTAGCGACTCGAATAGTTCAAATCAGCACTAAGTGTTACCTAATTTCGGTAATTAAGAATACTGTTAAATTAAAATCCTCAGCGATTCATGTAAAAATCGACAAATTTTCTCCGAATACAGGGTCTACGCAGCGGAGTGGGACGGAGACGTTTTTGACGCGTCATGACCAACTAACCCGCAACGCGGCGCGGCGGCGGCACGTGAATAAGGCCACGTAACCGAAAACTCTCCACGACGCCCCGTTATCTGCCCATCTGGGACCGGAGAAAACACCGACTCCTTCCTGCCTCCGACAACCCGACACATACAATCCTTCCAGGACCCGGATTTACAAAGAATTTTTACAATAGAACTACTTCTTAACTGGATCGAGACAAATGCCTATCATTAGCATATTTCTTATAATTTTACTTACTGAAAAACCGATCCGAAATTCTTCTAGAGCGAACGCTATGATGTAAAGTCAATTAAGCCGGATGTACGGGAGGGGCAGTCGGTATTACAGTTCAACGACCGCCTGCGACATTATGCATGGACGATAAGTGAGTACGAGGGGTTTACACTTGTCCGATATGAGGGGACAATGGTAGCGATCCTTCCTGTACATACGCATTGTTTTGTCGCACGACAAAGAGCTCCATAACCACTGTGGAAAGAAACGGTCTTGCTCTTCACGACTTCTAACTATTCGCCGAAGAGCATTTATCCAGTGCAGTAAAAAAAATATACAATTCTAACAGGCCCTTAACTTTTTAAAGCCGTCCCGGATCTTTGAAATAAAATATAAATAAAACAGTTTTGATGCTAAAAGGCAGTTTTGGTGAATTTTAAATCTAAAAAATGGTGCGACGGATGAGAAAATATTTAGACACCGGGTTGGTATTCTGACGCCCCTCAACCTTGCTATCGACTTCAGGGACCTCCACAGGCGACGAAAATATAATTTTAGTTACAGGAGCGACATTTTACTGGTTTTAGATTCTGTCGATTTGGTACAGGAGCTGTCAAGTGATCCAATATTATTTGTTGTCTACACAGAAATAAATCAGTTTCAAACCCCTTACTTTAGTTGTTCAGACAATTTTTTGTCATGATTTAGAGCAGTATTTATTTTATGACCTACTGAAAAATATCAAGTATCTAGCATTACTTTTTAGTGTATTATGATAGAAAACTTAAAAACAGCCCAGTTTCAAGAGGGATCAGTTGAAAGGTCCAGCTCTGTCTGCGCGGACCGTGATCCTGGAGAGCTCCAGTTGCTCACGGCGGCGGCGGCGGCGCGAGGGTGACGCAACGTCGCTGACAAGGCTGACACCAAGGCTGCTCCGACATTCCGACAACTACTACTTTCACGCCACCACACCATTCACCACCACCATACAAACAAAGATTAATGTAAAATCATCTTTGCATTACTGTCAGCTGACATTTTATTTAAATAAACAGATCTTTTAAGTGGTTGGTTTAGTCCGTAAATGTCAAGACATTTTTCAAACTCCCCAAAAAAAGAAACATTTGCCCAATCACACTGTAACTATTTATTGAGTGGATTAAATTGTTATAATTTAAGGGGAGTTGATTTGAGACTGAACAAACAAAATCAACGAAGAACCCACGACCATTGCATGTTAAATTATTGGGAACACAACTACACCAAATTTATCAGAACTTCACAAGAACACAATTCTTATGAGTGGTTTAACCTTTTGAACCAAAACAATTACCCATAGTTTTTAAATACAGGCATATTTTAATCTCTTACAAAATCATTAAGTAATTTCCATTAAGCCTTTTGTAAACGAGTAACATGTAACATCACACTGTTCAATCGCTTGCATTTTACAGCTTATTCTCCAACAAAATATGTGTAGGCAGAGTTTTGAAGTAAAATTTTTAACGATTGTTAGGTTAGAGGTTAGATATTATCAAGGAAAACATGCATTTTACATAACCAAATTAAGCGTGGAAAGAAGTCAACCTCGCCGAGATAATAAAAAGGAGTTAACCGCGGTAAAATTCGCAATCCACATTTCTCAAAAAGAGATTAGCAGGAATCGAAAAGATTGGAAATACGCTTTAGTAAGATTTGCGATGATACGTCCCAAGGGTTCACCGCTGAACTCCTCCGCCCCGCGTATATTGATGCGGGAAGGCACGCGGTTGTCCACAAATATGTATAATTCATGCAGACAGATGAACTGGCGAGTTTTGTGAAGTAAAGTAGAAGTGGAGGAGGGCGATAAACCGCAAGCTGGTGGTGACGTATTCATCGCGGCAAGGTACAACGCATTGTAAAACAAGTACCACAGAATAATACTGTAGTAATAATTCTGCCACAGCTTAGATTAGATAACGAATAGATTTTCATTGTGATAGTATGAGAAAGTTTTCAGCTGACATCTACATGTTTCGGTGTTATTTTCGCGAAAATTTACCGAAATGAGTCGGTAAATTTTGTGGAATAAAACGTGAAATATCTCCTATTAATTAGGTACATAATAAAAACTTTCGTATTTATGCAATGGATGTAATCAAATGTAAAACATTAACAAAATATAAAAAGCAGATTTTAAATACAAAAACATGTTAATCAAATAATAGCCTGCCTATGAGTTTTAAAAATTATAAAATCAATCCAAGTATTTTATTGGTTATTTTTATTGGCGTTGTAACCAATCGTGTCGTCGATGACGTGACGCGGTACCACGATTATCACGGACAATTTATTAATAGGCTGTCTATAAATATGAGACCGTTATCGCATTAACTTATCAATTAACTGAGACACTTTCCTTACCTTATCACCTCACGGATGCTCTGCTAATATCATTTCTCATTTTTTAGTATTTGCATTTCTTTTATAAATTTGGCAGGGCATTTTTGTTACATAAACATCGGCTTGTAAATATTTATTAGGTCGTGACATTATCAATATAAATCGCATGACACAACGTTGACAAAAATATTACGATGATTTCATACAAAAATATGTTTATGGCGCAGGTTAGAACGCATTCATTATTTATCATACACAAAGAAAGTTTAATTTATATTTAAATTTATGTGCAGTAAATCGTTTGAAATAGTTACATCAATAATCGTTTAGTGTTTAGTAGATTAACATCTCGCGACCGTGACATTGAGTCGTATATGCTAGTAAAAGCACATACATACCATTACGACAGGTGTGATACTATGGATAATTAATTATTTACCTGTGCACCGCAGAAACACAACTCGCTAAGCAATAAAGTATTACATAACCAAAAGATTAATGTGTATCTCGAAATTACAAATTTAAGTAATTACAGGCTCTACTAGGCAATATTTCACATTCGCAGTAATACAGTACACCTCGGATTATCCGGATTAATGTGGCGGAACACCGATCCGGATAACTAAAAATCCGGATAATCCGAGGTTATTATAATATCGCCTAAATAGCGATCGCGAACCAAGCCACTGCTATACAGAAGCTGCAAACAGCGTATCAAGACTGCACAACACGTTAGTGTATTGTGAAATGCAGTTCCATCTTACTTTTTAGAAGGCACTCTTTACGCGTCAAACTCACTCAAATCACGTTTTTACCGCGTGATTTAAATTTTTTTCACGGATAGGCTGTCCGGATAATCCGGGATCCGGATAATGAGATGTCCGGATAATCCGAGGTGTACTGTATGACCATTAATGCAGTGAAACGCTGTTAAAAATGCCTTCATAAGTTAATTAAAGCTATCTCCTATTAACTCCAAAATTTAATTTAAAAAATACAGTATATATATGGTGTAGGGAGATGAGAACAGTGCTGCATTACCAAGAGGCCAGTTTGACAACTACCTATTAATAGAATGAGATAACAATAACCGCAGATAGACAAACAAGTCATGTTCGGTAAACAAAACTTAGCTTGTAAATCGAGGACAATAACACGACGATGCTGGTGTGTGAAACTGTTTCAACTGAGCTCAAAACAGACGCGCAGTGCGCTGACGTATGAGCAGATTAAATTGATGACTTTAAGATCATTCTACTGTTTAACACGTGCTTTAGGTTTTTTTATATAAAAATTGTTGCTTGAAACGCTCACAGTGGGAGAACAGTAGGGCGGAAATAAGATTTATGTTTTATGAAATAAAACCCTTAATTTTAGAAATGATTTAAAAAAATTTAAAATTGTATACAGATAAAATACTCTAATAAGTTTTCAGTGATATTCTAGCTAAGTATATGAAAGACAAATTTATGTCATTAAGCACAGACACTTAATTGAAATCGCACATGACGAACAATGAACGTCACATGTAAATAGCACACTTACATAAACTTACCTAGTTACCTATAACAGTATCAAAGAAAAAAACCTTTGCATACATGTATACACTGCAGTGCTCATTATATGATATATCAAAAATTGAATATCTTATGCTTCATTAGTAAAAATATTTTAGGATGATTACTTTATTACCTGGGATGATTACCTTTATTACCTCTTAGAAAAATGACAATTCCGATCGGATAGAAAATATTGGATTTTTATCAACTAACTAGATAATTTTGATTACATTTTTTTCTATTGTCTTCGCAGCCGCCCATTGCGGATACGTCAGCACAACGTTTAGCTTATTTTGCAAACAAGGCAAAAACATAGACGTACAAATTATCTTGAAACAAGTGCCGATTTTTGTTTCGTCAGGATTCGAAAAGAACGTGAATTATTTCACCTATCAGAAATTAAAAATTATTTTAAATGTAAATTGCACTCTCATTAAACTGAATTTCTGTGAACAACCACTAGTTTGCTAGAATCTTAATTAGATTTTCGACTAAAAAAGCAATTTATGTAGAAATCTTTGATAGAACACAACTCTATCTAATTTTTCGCAGTTCAAATTCCGGCTTTTCTTCAATAATATGCAGGGTAAACTGAGCGTCGCCCTCCGGTCGGTGCAACAAGAAGCACGAGCTGAGGGCTGAGGGCTGAGGGCGGAGGACAGTGCCAAACAATGTCGCTGGGGCCCAGTCAATCAATACGCCTGTACACGGCGCCCCGCGCCCCGGCGACAACACCGCCGCCGCCGCCGCGCCGCGCCGCTACAATCCACAACCGACAACCCGCTACAGCCGACGTCAACGGTTGTTTATATTGTATGCACTTCCTATAAAAAAACTCCCATGACTCCAAGCTGGCGATATATTAACTAGAGGTTTCAAACAACTGGTTTTAAATCGCCCACTACAGTAATCACATACTGCAGACATGCATCGGCTGACCCTTCCATATTGGAGTAATTTATGACGATTACGCTTAAACCTTAATTAATGTATAATCCCAGCGTGTCCGGTCTATTACTTAACTGTAACAGTAGCTATGTCAAGCTATTATTTATGATTAAAAAAAATTCAGTCTAAAACTGTGTACACTATCTGAATTTTCACGAAGGAGTATCTAACAATATATATCACCTGTAAATACCCCAGTTGTAGCACACATTCATATTCAACGAATTGCCATCGCTTAAATTGATTTTAAAGCGCAAATTACAGACAAGCGGAAAGTTTTATAGAAATAAATCATGACGAATAAGAGAAATAAGAGGGAAAGTAAAAACACAGCCGATAACTTTCCCAACAAATCCCATCATTGGCACCTGATTTAACACTGTGAATGTTTATGTTAGTAGACAACAATAGTTCTGTTTTTAAGTGAACTACTTCAGTGAAGACGTTATGTAACTTGTTATATTCTTCTTCATTTAAATATAGTGGGAACTCATTACTCAAACGTATTCAAGACATCAAATTGGGATTATTTTAATCAATAATCCATTACATGTTTTCAAGCAAATCAAATATCATCAAAAATGATAGTGACGAGTAAAAACACAAATAAGTTACTGTAAAATGGTTTTTATTCGTTTTCATACATTGTAGAAATACATACTTTTTTCTTAACAATAAAATGTAAGGTTCCTTTTCCTTAAAAATAATCCTAAAACAAATAAAACATGTTTATGCCATATGATTTCTTCAGACCGTTAGTGAATGTTTATTGTTTTCGCTTAACGTTTGACTATGTCAGTGTATTGATCCAGGGTGAAATATCTAAATAGCCTTTTACCGTTTGAAAAATGTCACTGAAACGCTTGGAATCCAATAACTAAACTAATTCCAACAATAAGCTCCGCAGGAGCTTCGTTGATATAGTAATGACAAAGGAAAGAAAACAACTGGCTCAGACGTATAGGAGAATCTCGAATTTGACTTAGCTTTAATTTTTACACGAAAGTTTAGGGAGCCCCTATCTATCCAATGAGTGCGGAATAATTCGGCATCAGCCATTAAGACGTCTGGTCCGAAGCGGTTAACGGAACAATGACCTTGCCCCCACTCACGCTGGCACTACTCTCCCCTCCACCAAGCATAATACTTCCACACGATTCTCCGACTATGTCTATATAGGCAAACCAATTAAGTTTGACATTTTTTTCACACATTTAGAGTTTCGGTGTACATTCGTGTAGGAAATTCAACTTATATCTTATTTAATTTAAAATTAAAAAACGCTTAACAAAAATTATCACCAAAAACTAAATATTATCACTACAGCCACAGGAAATCAAGATTATGACGTCAGATAATATTAGATTATTCTTCAAGCTACAGAACGAACAATGTGAAGTCCTTTACTGAAACTCTTAAAAATTTCTCCCCCAGACAATTTTACAAAAGCCAAGCTCTTATTAGAGAAAACGTTTCTGAACACGCTTTTAATTGATTTTTATGCATTATTATAGCTAAACTATTTTTTAAATCAATCGCCCAGAATCCCCAGTATGTATTCAGTAGCCGTAAGTGCAAAACAAAGATTGTTTATTGGCATTTAAGCGGGGTGTTCAGAAGGGGACTATCAATTGAGATAATCTAATGAATGTAGGCGTATGTAGTATGATGGCGGGCCGTGGTCGGCCGGTGTAAACGACGGGCCACAATGGATTACGTTTTCTCATCAAGTTTTTACTGTAGGTTTTTCAAATTTCAACAAATGTATTTCGTATTCGGTTGTGAATACATTCAATGAATATAAAGTCACATATTGACATTTATAGTAACAATAAGGCGAGGCTATACATACACGTCACGTCCCGTAAATCCGAGGTTCGAGGTTTAAGGTTAGGCTATACGTAAACGTCACGTCACGTGAATTTTCAAGTTGAATGGAACCTGAGTAATCTAAAGGTGAGGCTATACATATACGTCACGGCCCGACTCGGCTGCTCTGAAGAGGATACACGTCACGTCGCGTCCCGATTCGGCCGTGTATGCTCTTCAGAGCATTCGAGTCGGGCCGTGACGTGTATGTATAGCCGGTTCCATTTGATTACACAGGTTCCATTCACCTCGAAAATGGAAGTGACGTGTAAGTGTAGCCTCATCTTAATGGAACCGGCTTTACATACTCGTTACGGCCCCATGGGGAACGCGACGACGTCGTGACTTGACGTGTATGTATGGCCTCTACAAACGTCCGTTCGGCCATTCGGCAATTAGAAAAATAGCGATTTTACTCTGCAAACTGTCCAAAAAGTTGTTGTTGACGTTCAAGGTTTACATTTATTACATTAATAATTATTATTTCGTGATACTGCTTATAATTTCTTATCAATGTCAGTAAGATGTATCACCGATACAATAAAAGGTTTACGAATATATGGCTGTTAATAGCAAACTTCACAGTAATAGCAAACATTAAGATTGGACGTTGTATTTTATTAGGCATGTGACAACACAAATTTATATCCATCAAAATAATACGTAATCTATATACATATTTAATACGCTTTCCCCCTCGACTTTGGATGTCGCATCTTGTTGTGCGGATGCGAATGAGAACGTTGCGTACCGTGCGAATGTGAATGTATAGCACCCCCTCCGGAATCGCCGCCTGTATGTGCCGTATTTAAGGACGTTACTTTATGCTCCCTGTGTATTCAAATGGAACCGGCTATACAGAAAATTCGCGGAAACGTATACAAAAATTTATTAAAATAAGAAATAACAATGGACAGGAGAGAAGTTACAAGAATAACAAATCCCGATGGAGTCAGATAATAACAATTCATTCATTACAAACTTGTAAATAATACACAGTCTACACCTATTTAAGTTTGGTTTAAATCTGGGATGTTATTGGTAAACTTATTACTCCTGACTATTTTTATAGAATGCCCATTTACAAACCCAGAACTTGTACAATTCTCCGTTTTGTGGTATCTGGCTGATACGTAATTCTTTGATGGGCAAATTAATAGCGTGTAAGATCAGTTTCGTAAAATTAATAATATTGAGTTAGGTAGTTTCATTATTTCATCTAATCCTACTTACTTTAAATGAAATAGGAAACTCAAACTGGTAAATCAAACTTACTTTAAAAAAAGATCAACAATAAAGGGAATGTCTTCTCGCGATGATATCTCAAGTCAAGAAGCTACTCCGAGAGATCGACCGTTTAAGAACGAAGGATTACACTTGATTGCAATATTATATTGTTTTTTTTTTCATTCCATAAAGCATTTAGTACAAGAAGGTTAACTATTATCCTTTTTTAATCTCTACTATGAAAAAAACAAAAATTTTAAAATTGTATTTGTGATCCAGTCATATTTGGTAAATTTCATAAAAGCGAGTGGCGAACTAAACACCATAAAAGATGCAATATTTTCCTTTTATCACAAATCAACGTTACTGAAATATCTTTTAACTAACTGATCAACTGGGTATCCCCCGTGGAAAATCGTTCTTGGGATTTATTTCAATTAAGGTTACCATGGCAACCTCCTAACACATGGCTTCCCTATATTTAACACTGAAAATTAAGAGTACCGTAGGACGTCATCCTAAGAGAATTTTGTAAAATGGTTCCTTTAGTGCGCATCTATGACTCAATGCGAGTATATATACTGTACCAAATTTCAGCTCTGTAGTAGGTCTTGTAGTTTTGAAGATTGACTGTACGTTAGAAAACCCCATCTCCTTCATATAGTATAAACATTTATATGGATGATTTCTCTCTCATTTTTTTTACCGAAGTTTAGCATTGCACCGTGTATTTGTTCAGGTAAATGTGCAGTGTGCGTACAATGTACCTTCGGAGCAGCGAAAGGACAGACGGACCACACACAGGGCATCTATGAATACTGAGAGACCTTTTAACCTTGTCACTGCCATTTATTTTCACCCCCGCTCAGTAATGCAAATAACAAACCTTTTCGCACTTGTTGGATATAAACTTTTATTATTTTTGAACTGGGCATGACGTAGATCGACCTACATTTGAAAATAAAACAGTCACGTCCGCCCAATGACGCAGCAGCTCTATCAGCCTCCAACGCCCTATCACGGCATCTGGTGTGACTAAAGGCCAACACGATTATTCTCGGTTTTACCAATATAAATATCGATTAAAATATAAATATCAAACTGTCAATGTAAGTACACATTATTTTTGAGGCTAGAAGTAGCCACAATCCTTAAACTACAAATGTCATAGGGACGAAAGTAATTTTTCCACGCCTTCAGATTTCCATTAAGGGCTATATAAAGTGATACTCTAGGCAAATGGCATTATGTCGAATGTGACCAGTCTCGGCAATGCGCCAATATTTGCAATAGGTAAGCGCGAAGGAATCCTTTCTAATTTATTCACTGACATTATTTAACTAGTTTACAAACATTTTAGCCTATGTACGGCGGGGCAATTTGCCTACTTGACTCAATGGACTTCGACAACTAAAAAACTGCAACTTGTTATATTTTGTAAGACTATACATTATATACATTGCTAGAAATGGCGACCTACCCAGGTAGGTATTTTAAGCCAAGTGATGATGAGCGCAGAATGATTGTGGCGCGATCTTGTAGTCTTGTTACTGAACAAAAGCCGACATGTTCCTTAGACAGGACTGTTAATTAATAGCCCAACAGCAACTAAGGGGCCTACATTTTAACGTGGAATCCGAACCACTATTTTGCCTGGTTTACAATTTACGAACTGGTTTAATTATGAGGACGCTCCAATGAACGTAGTATTCAATAGTCTGGACTTTAATCCCGTTAATAATTAATTAATTAATTAATTACTTAATTAAGAATGAAACAAACAGTGGGAATATCGTATAAAATGAAATACTCAGAGAAATTAAATTTCAAATAATTTAAAGATATTAAATTAACTTAAACATGTGAAAATTTAAAAACGTCGAATGGAATAGAATAAAATATGTTGGATATAACAAAATCGAGTTCTTGCGATCGGTAAGAGAGAATCGAATCTCGTTCCCTCTACTGTTCGACCTGTAGTGGTCACTCTCGATCAAGTCAAAGAATGACCAAGGTGTTTGAATTAATTTATTAGGGTTATTTCGTACTAAAAGAAGAAAAATATAATTTGTAATGAGAAACGAAACAATATTTTTTATTGCACAAAAGAGGGGTTTTACATATTTTTATAATCAGACGGCAATTCATCAGACGCCAACTCACGCTTTTTGCGAAAAATTTACTCGCAAAACCGACGTTTGCAAATCTTTTTTCACTTGGCAAAATTAACTGCACTGTTATTTTTCAGCGAAGTACATATTTCATTATCCTCCACACAATTCATTTAAAACAGTTTCTTAAACGAGTTTTTTAACTAAATAAAAAAATAAAAAAATAAAATAGGAAACACTCATTCCTTCAACCAGAATCCCTTGGCCGAGTTTTCATAAATCGGTAACAACGACGGTGATTTAATTATACTAACTGTGTAATTCAACCGGTTTTCATTGCAGAAAACAAGCTTACAATCATACTACCTAACCCTGTACTTATCATAATGTGTATTCTCCGTTGTAGATTGATTTTTAAATATGCAGATTGTAGAGAATTATCTATTCAGTTTTTTACTATGGGATTGTAATTGTCTTTAAGGTACACAATTTCATTTTCACATTTATGTCTAAGATTATTCAGGTTCCATAAGGAATTTAAATGTAAGGATGGCAAAGATGACATCTTGCTATGATTTATATAAATCAGACGAGCTACACATGCACAGTCCAGTGAGTCGAAATTTTTAGAAAATATGTCCTAATCTTATACTGTATTACACTGAATTCTTATGAAAACTTTGAGAAAATGCATAACAAAGTACTTTAAAATCTATACAATAAAAAAAGATATACCAATTTATTTGATTTTATATAAAAACCCGCAAAACTTGAAGTTTATATAAAAAAATGTTAAGGTTTACCCTAACAACATTTCTCAGACAAAAAATCGTAGACCCGAGCACTGAATGATGCAACTGCAAGAAACAAATCGTCATTGATAGCGAAACAAATCGGGGCCAAGCGGAATCCTTGAGGGAACCATTACCTTTCACAATGTGACGTCGCCGGCGGACCGCCCTCGCTCTACGGGGCTGCAGCCAAGGGGAGGCCAATGCTACTTACAACTAATTGCAGCTTTTAACTGGCAATAATTACGGACTAATGCCCGCAGAACCCGACGAGGATAACGAATGGCGTGATGGGATGTCTTGGGTTTCAACCGATACGACGGCGACAAAACTATCCACGTCATGAATCGATTATATATTCGGCGACCTACAATTATTGTAAGCTTCAAATTTACTGTAACATCTGTTTTTCACTTTGTATAAAGTATAAGCGATAAGAATTTTTAGAATTTTCAAAGCTTGCTATTGTATGGCTCTAGTTGTAGTGGGTTATTTTATTAATGTTTAAGATAAGCATATTAACATTATTTTTTTATCTTTCATTTTACATGCATTGAAGTCCATTTTAATTTTTAAAGTTCTGATCGGTAATGGTCCCGGACCAACCCCCATATTCTTACTAACCGCGTCGGTGCACTTTTTTTAGCTACTAACCAGACCAGTGGGAAATATGCAGTCCTGAGCCTTGACAAGGTTCGAAAAGCGAACCTCATATCAAGAAGCAAGCAGTATAATCATTCGGTTTTTCAGTCAGTTTGAAAACACAGTAATTAGATTGCGCTTCAGGCCACCTAACGAAAAATAGATCAAAAGTAGAAAAATTTTTTTTCGAAAAACAACCAAGATCGAGGAGCAAAAGCATGACAAACAAAAGCCTCAAATAGTAGGCGGTCGCTGATTTTCTACTTGCTCACCGACGGCGCGAGCGCAGCCGCCGCCCGCCGCGACCCGTCCGTCCGGTTTGTAACTAGCTCTAAACCCCGGCGACAGCGATTTACGACTGCAAATACCCGACAGTAAATCTAGCGTCTTTGATAAGATTGGGAAAAACATCGCCTACAGATCACCTCGGCAGATGGTTGATCGTACAGAGCGGCAGAGCCGGAGCATCGGCCACAGATACCTCAACAACGCAGAACAGCGCAGGACTGAAGCTGAAGAGCACTGCCGGTGAGCACACGGACAACTGTGTACGTTTGCGAATGACAGCGACGACGCTACGGTGACGGGAGCAACATCCTAAGTTCGACGAGAATTGCCTTTACACCAAAATAAAGGCAATTAAATATAATGATTGTCACACTTATGCTGCATCAAGGAGCATCAACGCCATTTATTTGGTTCACTACCAATAATAATAAAAAACCTTTACTATTGAAGTGTTATAGCAAAGGCAAATATCAGCTACAGTTTAAAAGACGCGGCGGCTGTCGCTGTGTACTGTCCTTCGACTGACGGGCGACCAAAAAACTACACAGCGAGCAGAGACGGCTGCGGCTACGGCTGCATCAAGACTACACAGCGAGCAGAGACGGCTGCGGCTACGGCTGCATCACGCTACACAGCGAGCAGAGACGGCTGCGGCTACGGCTGCATCAAGACTACACAGCGAGCAGAGACGGCTGCGGCTACGGCTGCATCACGCTACACAGCGAGCAGAGACGGCTGCGGCTACGGCTGCATCACGGCTACACAGCGAGCAGAGACGGTTGCGGCTACGGCTGCATCACGGCTACACAGCGAGAAGATACGGTTGCGGCTACGGCTGCATCACGGCTACACAGCGAGCAGAGACGGCTGCGGCTACGGCTGTATCACGGCTACACAGCGAGCAGAGACGGCTGCGGCTACGGCTGCATCACGGCTACACAGCGAGCAGAGACGGTTGCGGCTACGGCTGCATCACGGCTACACAGCGAGAAGAGACGGTTGCGGCTACGGCTGCATCACGGCTACACAGCGAGAAGAGACGGCTGCGGCTACGGCTGCATCACGGCTACACAGCGAGCAGAGACGTTTGCGGCTACGGCTGCATCACGGCTACAAGCGAGCAGAGACGGCTGTGGCTACGGCTGCATTACGGCTACACAGCGAGAAGAGACGGCTGCGGCTACGGCTGCATCACGGCTACACGGAGACGGATGCGGCTACGGCTGCATCACAGCTACACAGCGAGCAGAGACGGCTGCGGCTACGGCTGCATCACGGCTACACAGCGAGCAGAGACGGTTGCGGCTACGGCTGCATCACGGCTACACAGCGAGAAGAGACGGCTGCGGCTACGGCTGCATCACGGCTACACAGCGAGCAGAGACGGCTGCGGCTGCGGCTGCATCACGGCTACACAGCGAGCAGAGACGGCTGCGGCTGCGGCTGCATCACGGCTACACAGCGAGCAGAGACGGCTGCGGCTACGGCTGCATCACGGCTACAAGCGAGCAGAGACGGCTGCGGCTACGGCTGCATCACGGCTACACAGCGAGCAGAGACGGCTGCATTACGGACCCGAGACCCGAGTGGCGGCGTTGCCGTTGCCGCCGACAGTGAAAGTGAAATGCATTAGAAAGGATGGTGAGAGGAGAACGCATCGTAAGTATGGCCGTGTCAAAGTTTAAATGTTTCTGTCTGGGACCTGTGCAATGCTGCACCGACGCTGAATGGTCAACTTTCAATTCGAGGACCAAATGAACGGATTTATCTCCTTATACATGTGTACATCCTCTCTCTGTGATAAAGGTATATAGGACGGAAGTTACCAAGATGCAAAAAGAGTAAGTACAATCTTTAAGACAGAATTGAAAAATAATTTCTAATTACGGAAATAATGTCATCATTCTTTATGCGCGAAGTTTGGATAGAAATATCCTGCAGCAATGAAATTCTTAGAATTAGCCCGCAACATACATAATAGGTCTAATAAATTACTGAAATCAAAAAATAAATGTGTGATTTTAAACTTTGTTTTCATCAAAAAAGGGGGTAAGGCGCTGGTGCAAGAGAAATACGACAGGTTTGTATTATTTTGACTAATTTACAACATCGGATTTGGCTACTTTAATACCTATAACTACCTATACAAGTGAGGAGGGCATTGTTCTACTCACTTTCCACAACTACAAAACAACACCGGATGGAAGGCAATGGCTATCAAAAAAGAACTCGACGGTATAAGTTACTTCATGATCCAAAAAAAAATAACAGGTTTTACTCTCGGACGAATGTGGCCGCTTTTGAAGTACCGTTCAAACTGATAGCTATTCGAAAGTTCTGATTTAATAAGATTTCACGTTATTTTGTTTTCTTTGGAATCGATAAGAGGTATGTGTCTTATCACACAAACAATATCACAATAAGCCTATTCAGCAAGAAAACTACGTGTTCAATTTTAGCTAAACGAATATAAACGATATTGTCAAGTTTTAGCGAATTTCCCCTATAGGGAAGAAGCTATTACCGTAGGTCTCATGGTAAGACCTAAGCCCCAGACCATGATAACTTTTCGTTTTGCAACCCCCAGAAGCAAAAAACACCATTCGTTCGAATTTTTAGATATATATATATATATATATCTATATATCTATATATCTATATATCTATATATATATGTGTCTGTTAGCACGATAGCGGCCGTAAAAATGGTCCGATCTTGATGAAATTTGGTACAGACATGTAAAGTGGTAATCGATTGGACGAGTTCGTGAACCGGCCCGATCGGACCACCGGAAGGGGGGGTAAAGGGGGATAAACCCCCCAAAAATGGGTTTTTTGATCTTTTTACATAGAAAAATAAAATTTATCAAATTTTTGTTGGCACCATTGAATTCAGCTCAAAAAAACAAACAATTTAGTACTTTGAATCACTGCTCTATGTCCATTGGTTACCGAGATATTGAAAGTGGTAAACACAGTACGTTGTCCCAATGTTAACCTTATGGGAAATAAGTAAAATTCTATATCTCGTTTATTTCTTAACATATCTTGATAAAACTTGGTAAATGGCTCCTTCTAGTTCAGATCTACTAAATATTGAATCAAAACCAACAAGTTTAAACATACCTGTAGCAGCAAACCTGCATACTCATTCCCCATGGGGTCAATCCATATGAAGTGGACCGGTGATGGTTGCTTGACCTATTCCAAAAATTTTCATTTTTTTATATGTTGTTCCTACTTAAGTCAGCACTTCAAAACAGTTTTCTAAAAATTTTTATCTCATTCCGTTTTTGAGATACGGAGCTTTTTGTTTGGCCACGCAGGCTAATTTTGACATTTACAGCCATTAGCGATAAATTAAATATCTCCAGATTGGTTAATGCTACAGTAATGGGATTCATACCATTCTTTTTAGAAAAGTTCATTCTACAATTTTGGTCCTTAAACCTTAAAGTGTTACTCTAACAGAAATACCTCAAAATCACAACCAAAGTCCATGATCGAATTTGAACAAATTAGACTTTTTAAGGCCAAAAATTTCCATGAAAGAATAAAATACCAAAGCTAATATTTATATAACTATAAGATATAATGGAATACTTACCAATTTTGGGGAAAGAAGGCCAAAATATGTCACCCTCAATTTTCTATAATTGTTCAAAAAACGTAATTTTGAAATTTTTGAAAGTTTTGAAGCTTAATAACTCTGGTGGGGCAAAATTTAAAAATCTGATTTTTTTACACAAGATGCACTTTTATGATAGTAAACTACTGTAAAAGTTTCAATCTTGGTATTTGATCCTGAACCAAGTTATGAATTATTAAAGTTTAACAAAACTCACATTTAATTAAAGAACGTGTATTTGTTACAAGTATCAAGAATGATTGAAGTTCACATATAATCATTTTCTTCACAATATCTGTCCATTTTGTAGCATACTTATTTCTCCTGAAAGTTTTTGAGTTATAGCAGATGATCTTCCTGTCGCTGTTGTCAGTTCAAGTGGCGACAATTTTCACCTACATTATTCAGGATGAAATACAAGGTTAACCATTGGGTAAATGAGCAAGCAACAGTGCATCCCTTTGTTATATATTTCAAGAATGAAGATGGTAAGGTAAAAAGTCATTCCATGTGCGTTTTAAGTGACTATTTGGAGCATAATACGTATGTTGTACATGCCTTTCAAACCAAAGTGATTCAGTATATATTAAAGACAACCTTCCTAAAGTAAAAAAGGTATTTTACTTTTCAGATGGCAGTGGAAGCCAGTATAAAAATAGTTATAATTTCTAAAACATTTGCAATCACAAGAAGGATTTCGATCTGGAGGCAGAGTGGCATTTCTTTGCCTCTTGCCATGGAAAAAACTCCTGCGATGGAGTGGGGGGACAACAAAACGAGAAGTGACAAAGGCTAGTCTACAAAGGACAACTTCAAACCAAATCCTGAATATAGATCAAATGTTTACCTACTGTAAGGAAAATATTACAGGCCTAACATATTTCCTGGTTTAAAAAGAGGATATTATTGCTCACAAGGGTAAACTTCGACCAAGATTTGAAAATACATTGAGGGTCAAAGGAACAAGAAAGTTCCACAGATACTATGCTGCAGGAGAAAACATAATTAGGTGCTCTATACGACATCAGAAACTACTAAATACGAGGATCACTGTATCGCTAAAGTCGTGCCTTTAAGTCTCAAAGTTAATGACACGATCGCCTGATTTATGATGGACAGTGGTGGTTAGCTCAGATCGAGCAAGTTAGCCAAGAGCATAATGATGTCTATGCTCACTTTTATCACCCTGCAGGACCACGCACATCTTTCAAGAAGTCTGCAAGTGATCGAGTGTGGATGCCAATTTCAAACATATTAAGAAAATTGTCACCACTTGAACTGACAACAGCGACAGGAAGATCATTTGCTAAAACTCAAAAACTTTCAGGAGAAATAAGTATGCTACTAAATGGACAGATATTGTGAAGAAAATGATTATATCTGAAATTCAGTCATTCTTGATACTTGTAACAAATACACGTTCTTTAATTAAATGTGAGTTTTTGTTAAACTTTAAAAATTCATAACTTGGTTCAGGATCAAATACCAAGATTGAAACTTTTACAGTAGTTTACTATCATAAAAGTGCATCTTGTGTAAAAAAATCAGATTTTTAAATTTTGCCCCACCAGAGTTATTAAGCTTCAAAACTTTCAAAAATTTCAAAATTACGTTTTTTGAAAAATTGTAGAAAATTTAGGGTGACATATTTTGGCCTTCTTTCCCTAAAATTGGTAAGTATTCCATTATATCTTATAGTCATATAAATATTAGCTTTGGTATTTTTTTCCTTCATGAAAATTTTTGGCCTTAAAAAGTCTAATTTGTTCAAATTCGATCATGGACTTTGGTTGTGATTTTGAGGTATTTCTGTTAGAGTAACACTTTAAGGTTTAAGGACCAAAATTGTAGAATGAACTTTTCTAAAAAGAATGGTATGAATCCTATTACTGTAGCATTAACCAATCTGGAGATATTTAATTTATCGCTAATGGCTGTAAATGTCAAAATTAGCCTGCGTGGCCAAACAAAAAGCTCCGTATCTCAAAAACGGAATGAGATAAAAATTTTTAAAAAACTGTTTTGAAGTGCTGACTTAAGTAGGAACAACATATAAAAAAATAAAAAATATTAAAATTGGTCAAGCAACCTGGAAATTTTTTTTTGGGTCACTTCATATGGATTGACCCCATGTTAATCTTATGGAGCTTACAAAAACATGTCAAATCTCGCTATGTTAGATTATAATATATTGTTTTGCATTTGAAATTCGCTGAGTATGCAGGTCTGCTGCAACGGGGGTATTTAGATTAGTTTAACAGTAGATTTTGCTAATATATTTCTAAGAACGGAAACAATTCCTCTTTCGTCAAGCGCCCGCTTCATTTAACCGCAACACTAGCTTACGCATGAGTTAGTGGAGGAGTTTGCAACCCAACAGTATCTCACGTTGAATAATGAAAACTGATTTACGAAACAAGCCGGCTGGAGTTGCTTGGGCTTTGGTATATCGGTTGTCACTACACTTATAATATTATTATAACAATTGAAGAAGAAAACTGTTTTTAGCGAATTTCCCCTATAGGGAAGAAGCTGTTCCCGTAAGTCTCATGGTAAGACCTAAGCCCGAGACCATCATAACTTTTCTTTTTGAGGTCCCCAGATGCCAAAAACACGATTCGTCAGTTTTCATATATATATATATATATATATATATGTGTGTGTGTGTGTGTGTGTGTGTGTGTGTGTGTGTGTGTGTGTGTGTGTGTGTGTGTGTGTGTGTGTGTGTATGTGTGTGTCTTTAAGCACGATAACTCGCGTAAAAATGGTCCGATCTTAATGAAATTTGGCATGGACGTGTAAAGTAGGAATTATTCGGACGAGTTCGTAAACCAGCCCGATCGGACTACCGGAAGGGGGGGTAAAAGGGGGTAAACCCTCCCAAAAATGGGGTTTTTGAGTTCTTTACATATACAAATTATCAAATTTTTGTTAGCACCATTGAATTCAGCAAAAAAAAAAACAATTTAGTATTTTGAATCACTGCTCTATGTCCATTGGTTACCGAGATAAAGTGGTAAACACGGTACGTTGTCCCAATGTTAACCTTATGGGAAAATAAGAAAAATTCTATATCTCGCTTATTTCTCAACTAATATTGGTAAAACTTGGTAAATGGCTTCTTCTAGGTCAGATCTACTAAATATTGAATTAAAACCACCCAGTTTTAATGGACCCGTAGCAGCAAACCTGCATACTCATTCCCCATGTTATTCTTATGGGGCTTACGAAAACATGTCAAATCTCGCTACGTTGGATCGAAATATGTTGTTTTGCATTTGAAATTCGCTTAGTATGCAGGTCTGCTGCAACGGGGGTATTTTATTTTACTATTTATTAAACTTTTTCTAATGGAATACAATTAGTATAATAATTATCTACATGTATTTGACTTATTACAGAACTAGCAGTGAAGCGCTAATAAAAAAAGTTATTTACTAGTAAAACGGTAGGGGAAAAGTATAACACCTCCAAGCCTTCCCAGGTAGGTAAGGAATATACTGCAGCTTACATCGCACATTTATATAAATATACAGGGTGTTGATAAAAAAAACCCTTCAGGACTTCGGGATATGGTTACTTACATAAAAACTAAGAAAAATGTTCCTGTAAACATGGGTCCTAAAATGCTCGGTTATCCGTCTTTCGGTCTGTATGTGTTTTTGATTTTGAATAACTTTGGAACCACAAAAGATATCAACTTCAAACTTGATACTCGTCGTGCTTGACACCTATTATCATGCGGAGTATCAAGTTTCTACTTTGTACCATTTCAAAATGGCAGCCATTTTTATATTTTAAAACTTAATATCTTAAAAACCGTAAATTTTTCAAAAGTTAGATAAGAGATAAAAAAGTTGCGAAATTTTATTTCCTACAAAACCATATCAAGATTATAAAGATCAAACAACAATTAACGGAGTTATTGCAATTTTTCTAACAGAATTCAAGTAAATTTGCCATAGCTACCATAAAACATGCATGTATTTTGTTGGAAAAATGCAATAACTCCGTAACTTCTTGTTCGATCTTAATAATCTTGATATGGTTTTGCAGGAAATAAAATTTCGCAACCTTTTGTCTCTTATCCAATTTTTGAAAAATTTACGGTTTTTAAGATATTAAGTTTTAAAATATAAAAATGGCTGCCATTTTGAGATGGTACAAAATAGAAACTTGATACTCCGCACGAAAATAGGGCCTAATAGTCAGCATATAAGTACCAAGTTTGAAGATGATATCTTTTGTGGTTCCAAAGTTATGCAAAATCATGTTAAAAACACATACAGACCGACAGACGGATAACCGAGCATTTTAGGACCCATGTTTATAGGAACCTTTTTTTAGTTTTGATGTAAGTAACCATATCCCGAAGTCCTGAAGGGTTTTTTATCAACACCCTGTATAAAACCAACCACTGCAGGGATTTAGTTCATGATCATCTAGTTATCCCTAGTTAATATATTAAATTAAACATTTCGCCGTTCACTGACATACTTTTTGAATTATGTTCGTTTGTAACTGGATGTGGTTTTGGATTTTCGTGGGTGTTGAAATCGGCAACAAGCGCAACAAACTTCCTACCAAACCACCAACATCAGCTATAGTGAACTCTACGAAGCCAACCCGAATACTCGCTTCTGCAGTATACATTCCCAATATCCTCGGTGGAACCGCTCCCGGTCACCCCTTTGACACCGACCTCCCCTTCGCCGCCACCCGAACACGAACTGACAGCAGAGCTGGACCGATAAGGCAAATAGAGTTATACGTGGTCAGACCGGTCCTGAGAAAGTATTACACCTCCTCGGCTCCCAGGGAAGTGGCACCACATCCTCCGAGTCTGGCCGGGCATCCGGCGGCGAAACGCGACACTACCACTGACGAGTCTGGTTTAGTTTTTGGACGACCGTGATTAATTTTATTTAACGTTACCTTAGTGGTTAAAAGGATGCCAACATTTTCTATTTAAAAAATTAACTAGGGGGGGTGTTAAAACTTTCTAATTAAATTAAATACTACGGGAGATATAAAGAACCGATGAAAAATATTAATGTCTTTGTAGGAGAAATAATTTACAATCAGGAACTTTGAGTATACTACGCAAGAAAAGGAGCTTGTACACGTAAACAATTTAATTCGTAGACCTAATAAGTATAATTAATTATATTTTGGAATAAAATTTATTCTTTATATTCAGACTTTCAGCCGGAACAATTGCCTTTAATTACGAAGATCCGCCCGGTCAACTGAACTTTTCAAATCGGTAGATAAGCTGATTTAGTTATCTTGAAAAGTTTTACTAAATTCTGATGCCCAACTTATTAGATTGACTAGGGTTACATTTCTGCGTCAAATGAAAATAGTTTATTGGTCACTTATGAAAATTAAAAAAACTGACATCGGATATATTTTTTTGTTTTCTAGTTCCTGCATGAAATTAAAACAAAAAAGTGTCAGACGATTTGGAGTTACAGGTAGAGGCGAAAGATAACATCGCGAATTTTCAGTTTATGTGAAGGGGCAATGAAAGCAAAATGAATGCTGCTTCATTTTTGCATTCCAAAACACCATGAAGGCGTAGGCTAGTAGTATATATTAATCATCGGAATAATATGGAATTGTACATCTAATACATTGGTAGTAATGCATTAAAGCATTTAAACATTGACATAAGCAGATTAAAAGCCGATATTTTCACCAGATTACGGATATATAGGGCTGCCATACGTCCCGGTTTGACCGGGACAGTCCCGGTATTTTGCTCTTGTCCCGGTGTCCCGGCCGGTTTTCCTGATGTCCCGGTCAGTCTTTACATTTCGTAATATGTTAATAAATAATGAACTAAACCTGTAGTTTAACAAGTTTGCTGCGGCAAACTAAGAAAGAAGAAAAAGTTCTTATATAATATATGTATTTTTGTTTTTAAGTTGTATTTCATTCACATAAAATACATTTGTATTTTTCATTGAAGTAAAATAAATTAATTGTAATTTATTTGTTTCTTGTAATGAATTATTATCCAAATTTACCATGGTAAAAATTGCATTGTCACAACACAAAAAAATAAAATTAACTTTTTTCTCAAATCATTAAAATTCACAATTTTGCCCTAAACTTTTATGAATTTCTACCAGATTATAAGTTTGTTCAAAAGTAAATTTTACCTCAGTATATTTACCTTAAACATTTTTACCTAGATACATTTAGATACATGACTTGAAATGGCGACCTACCCATTATTTTGGGTTACACACCGCAGTATCAATCCCCACGCAATATCGTACTGATTGACAACATAATATTACAAGAAAAATCTGGAGCGAAAAAATGAACAAACATCACTGCACCCGTAGAATGAGCGCACCCCTCCCGGCCGGCGACCAGGGGTGAACAGCGCCGTCTTTGTTGGTTCGGCGACTCAAACAAAAGCTCCGTCGTCGTTGCAAATGGCCCTTCACGGCGATCCGTCCTTAATTTGGACCCTTATCCGATAGTACTGGTACTTGTAGCGGCCACTTCATGACACAATCATACCCTTAAGGCCGCTTTTACATTATCCGGGTTTCGCCGCTAGGCGACACCGCGTATAGTGTGAAACCGGGTAAAGGCGAAAGAGACACGGCCACAAAAAAACTTCAAGAAACCACTGAGATGATAAATTTTGTCCATTTTTCCCATTTAGTTGGAGATTTGATTGAAGAGAGTCATTTCATATGTTAAAATTAATATTTACAATCAATATACCGCTTGAAAAAAAAAATTTAAAACCTGCTCAAATTTAAAATAGAAGAATGATTAGGTATTAATTTTTATTTTCTTACACGAACATGTAAAATGACATAGACTCATCGTTAAATAAAAAAGAAAATAATAAATTAAAAATCGTTTAATTTTTAATTATTGTTATATTTTAAATTTGTAGTCTTTGCACTGTGTAAAATAAGAAATAGATCATGTTTTCATTTATTTTTACTTTGAAATTGCGGCTCGATAGAACTGATAAATGGTCAAGTATAGCAATTACTTAATAAGATTAAGAGTAAACTTATTCAACGTTCTATCAATAGTATATCCAAAAGTATACAGTAGAATAGCTACTTAAGAAGCGAAACTCATCAACGTTGAATAATATCAATGGTGAAACTACGTAAACGCCTTTCCGGCAATTTTAAAACTGCAATAAAAGGAGCACCGTTCAGAAGTTTCGTTATCAGGACCTTCAAGTCGGCCGAGCAAATGGGAATAAAATAAAATCACGCGCCCTCACCCCAGGGAGGAGGGGACGCCGAGCCGGGCAAACGAGGAGGGCGCAACGGAGCCACTACACCTCACCTGTGAGAATAGTTCTCGTACACTCAATTGGAGATTTTTGTAAGGCTTTATTAGATTAAAATCAACCTATACTAATAAATTGCATGGATGGGATGAAAGTTTTTGTTGAAAACCACACCTAACAACGATAGGCAATTTTGAAAATTTATCCATAATATTACTAACAGGACGTGGTTTCTGTCTGTCAGTTGCTCTGGGTACACACAAAAACTATTGAACAGAGAGTTTACAGAGGAAGATCACAAATCCGGCCAACACAGAGGGAACCGACTAGGCAGAGAGTTTATACAAAGATAGATCAAAAATCCGGCCAACACAGAGGGAACCGACTGGGCAGAAAGTTTATACAGATGTAGATCACAAACCGGCCAACACACAGGGAACCGACAGGGCAGAGAGTTTACACAGAGGTAGATCACAAATCCGGCCAACACAGAGGGAACCGACTGGGCAGAAAGTTTATACAGATGTAGATCACAAACCGGCCAACACACAGGGAACCGACAGGGCAGAGAGTTTACACAGAGGTAGATCACAAATCCGGCCAACACAGAGGGAACCGACTGGGCAGAGTGTTTATACAGAGGTAGATCACAAATCCGGCCAACACAGAGGGAACCGACTGGGCAGAAAGTTTATACAGATGTAGATCACAAATCCGGCCAACACAGAGGGAACCGTCTGGGCAGAGAGTTTATACAGAGATAGATCAAAAATCCGGCCAACACAGAGGGAACCGACTGGGCAGAAAGTTTATACAGATGTAGATCACAAACCGGCCAACACACAGGGAACCGACAGGGCAGAGAGTTTACACAGAGGTAGATCACAAATCCGGCCAACACAGACGGAACCGTCTGGGCAGAGTGTTTATACAGAGGTAGATCACAAATACAGCCAACACAGAGGGAACCGACTGGGCAGAACGTTTATACAGATGTAGATCACAAATCCGGCCAACACAGAGGGAACCGTCTGGGCAGAGAGTTTATACAGAGATAGATCAAAAATCCGGCCAACACAGAGGGAACCGACTGGGCAGAAAGTTTATACAGATGTAGATCACAAACCGGCCAACACACAGGGAACCGACAGGGCAG
Organism: Flexamia atlantica; assembly: GCA_035578135.1. Taxonomy (NCBI): domain Eukaryota; kingdom Metazoa; phylum Arthropoda; class Insecta; order Hemiptera; family Cicadellidae; genus Flexamia; species Flexamia atlantica. The sequence continues at coordinate 61,645,890 of JAQJVK010000005.1, forward strand.
AGAGTTTACACAGAGGTAGATCACAAAACCGGCCAACACAGAGGGAACCGACTGGGCAGAGAGTTTATACAGATGTAGATCACAAACCGGCCAACACACAGGGAACCGACTGGGCAGAGAGTTTACACAGAGGTAGATCACAAACCGGCCAACACAGAGGGAACCGACTGGGCAGAGAGTTTATACAGATGTAGATCACAAACCGGCCAACACACAGGGAACCGACTGGGCAGAGAGTTTACACAGAGGTAGATCACAAATCCGGCCAACACAGAGGGAACCGACTGGGCAGAAAGTTTATACAGATGTAGATCACAAACCGGCCAACACACAGGGAACCGACAGGGCAGAGAGTTTACACAGAGGTAGATCACAAATCCGGCCAACTCAGAGGGAACCGACTGGGCAGAAAGTTTATACAGATGTAGATCACAAATCCGGCCAAAACAGAGGGCCTATTCACAAAATCTCCTGAGGCTCCGCCCCGTTGGCTTTATATTTATTTGTTTTGTACCAATTTTTGGGATTTTGGTAGTTTTTATTTGGTTTCCATCTGAAAAATTGTAAATTTTCCAGTTATTTATCCAACTGTGCTAAGAACGGTGATATCAACTACTAAACCAAGAGCAGAAATAATTAGAAATGAATTTCATTAGCCTGGGCACCTGCTATGAATTATTGTGAACTTTAATGGTGGAATCTAGTTCTCGTTTTTTAATGCAAAGACGTAATAGTAAATTATGTGATTTTTAACAGATTAAATGAATTTAATGAAAGGTGATTTGTAACTAAAGTAGCGAACGAAAATACTCATTACCTTGATATTTTTATGACATGATGCGTATGATGGAATGAAAGAGGTTTTTAAGCATTTGAAATATGTGTTTTTGGTGAGGGAAGGGAGGGGGAGTAACTAGATCTCAGGTATTCTTTTTATGTAACGTAACAAAAACAAATTTGATCATAATTTATCAAAATATCCAAAGTCGTCGATGTATGCAATATTTATTCCGCCAAAATTATCAGTGTGTCAAGGAGACCGGTCAAAATCGCCAGTCGTTAGAAAGAAACGTAACAGCGCCCTGCTCCAGAGTGGCTACAGGACCACGCCTACCAACCTATTACACAATAACCGTTATTTATACAGACAAGTGCAGCCAGCGTTGCATTACATCAATTACCTGATCCAGTAGAAAACTCCACTCCCACTCACTCGCTCCTCAAGCTGCTTCAAAACGATTGTCTCAAACTGTATTTACGTGCCAATTTGCACATAAATAAACGAGTTTGAATATATGGGTTGATAATATTGCTCTTACGAGTAGAAGAACGTGTCAAATAAAACAATATTCAACTTTCCTGCAAACTAAATATGAAAACACCTAGTGTCAAAAACGGGGGGCAAACTATAATACAACAGGGTGAATTAGTATTACAACGGAGGAAGGAGACCTACAGTTAGACAAAGTAATGGCTTAGAATATTGTTTGTTTTGATTAAACCTAACCTCAATATTTGACAGGTAGAAACATGTGATTACATTACAAACAAAAAAGTTCATCACCAAAGATATTCCTCCTCGTCTTGACCGCTTCTAGTTAAAAAAATCTATCTGTACTATGCTTGCAAACTCCGTTACTATGTTTGGTGAACCTGAATGAAAACATTAAAAAGTACTTGAATATTAATTTAAGGAAGGTATGTACTGGGAAAAAGAGCGGTGAAATAATGAGTTCGGTGTAGTTATAAAACCGGAAAGTAAAAGTTCAACTGTTCATATGGCCAGGAAATAATCTAAATTTTGTAAATAATTTCTTGATTATTTAATTTAAAAAATGTATAATAAGTATAAAATGTATAAGAATGTATGTACCGTGACAATTATTTCTAAGTAATGTTTTTACTTTTCCCGACCAAAAATACGGAATCCGTAAAATATATTTTGTTAACTATTAGTTATGTTACAGATACAGGACTCCTGCGCCTTGTCTCCGTGGTCACGGTCTTGCACAATTTGTCACCGCCGCGCCGCCCCACACCGCCCCACGCCGCCGCCGCCGCCAGTAGCTTTCACCTCACCGCCGCTGCAGCGCCGACCGACGGACTGTGCCGCCGTACACACGGTCGGACAACAACATCCACAATACACGCAAACTACGGCACCGAGACGCTCGAGCAGATCGGGAAGGAGTCCGTTCAAGATCGAACATTTTGTCGAGCAATCGAGTGTTCCAACTCTAATGAAGGCCTTCATCCTAATTCAAATGGATATTTGGTATGATTTAATTTGGGAAAGCCCTTTTTTGTTTTACATGGGATTCCACCTTAAAATTAATGATTCAAAAGGCACAAAACAGCAATAAGTTAAATATATTAAAATACTTTAATTGAAAATATCGGCAAAGTTGGAACAAATTGGACAAAGTGGAAAAAACAGTACAATGAACAACAAAGTAATCCTCAAACTAAAAACTTATTGTGAAAATATAATAAGACTATAGACGAGAACGTGTGTGAAGGGTGGCAGCTGGCAGGTGCGACCGCGGCTCCTCCCCCAATCACAACCGTCCCCGCGGGTCTCCCCGGGCCGGCGCCGGCGAACCGATATCGGGGGCACGTTTAGCTCGTCTGTCTGCCTCTATATTCCGTAAGTCAAATGTTGATTTTAATCAAAGTTTCTCTTCGTTGTACATTCCATATTCATTGTTACAATGAATTCACACAAAAAATAGATTTTTTAGGAAGAACGGGATTAATGCGGAATTGGAGAAAAAGGCCACACTATAAGGCGATCTTTAAACTATATAAAGCGATCTTTTACACAAATCCGTCTTATAACTTCCTCAAATTAAAACATTTAACTCGGACCGATTTATTCCCAAAAATTAGAATAGGACGGTGAATTAATAAAAATAAAACTCCCTGGACTGATTTCAATACAAATAAAAGCTAGGTCACAAAAAGAAACGTTTCAAAAATAACATTTATGCATAAATCTGCAAAATAACACATTAATGTATAAATTTACACTTATAGATAAATGTAAATGTAGCTTAACTACTTTCTGAGTAAGTGTTTTTTTCAGAATATTTAATTCATTGTTTTCTACAGTGTAAAACCCCGTGTGTTAGGACAGACACATTATGCGCAGACAAGAGTATAGGATATTTTCAACAAAACAAATCGCCCCAAGGCCGGGATTTTGACGTCAGCGCAACTTTAATCTTCGCCAGTGACAAAGCTTTCAGATGAAAAGACGTTTACTTTCTAGAGAAGGAGAATGCTTAAAGGTTTACTGCCGTTTTTGTAAAATAATTGCATTGGACAAAGTAAAATATGTTATTTAACAAAGATTAGACTGTTTAACTGCTTCATAAGGATTCAGGCTTGCAATTGAAAGTTTAAGCAGGCAACCCTGTAGCTATTGATTCTACAAGACCTTTAGTAACAACCACATGTTACCTGGGTTAAATATAACAATTGTTCTGTATGTATGACCTCTGATTACGCCAACGTTTTCGCCTCTTTTCTCGCCTTAACTGTCTCATTTAATTTAAAGGGCATAAATACTTGGGGATTTCAGTAATAAAAACCATGTTACAGTAACCAACCAGAATAAATTCACAACCAAAACAAGGTATGATTTAAGAAAATTTACAAAAGGAGAAACGAACTTGAGAGATTACCTAGATCTAAAGGTCGAAATGGGCCAAATTAAATTCTACACAACTACAGAAGAAGGAACCCCTGCTCGCCCGACGGCGACTGCGGTTCACAGACAAGACAACAGTCGCGCCACGTCGTGGTTGCACAACGGTCCCCATAGTTACCAAAAGAGGTACAGCAATATCGGAGTGCCTAGCGACGGTGTTTTGCCGCCTCCTGCGCCCTATTAGGCCATGCAGCCCGGACCCATTACGCCGAGCGTTGCAGAATGTCTTTCTCGCTCGTTACGCGGGTTCGGCATCGCCTGCGTTAATTGATAAGGCGTTATTTTGTGATAACGAACACTCCCGGAACACACCTGAGCTTGGACAGATAGGAGGATGGAAAAATGAAATCGGCACTATTTTTTTATCCGAAATAAATGCATCATGTCAGTAAGGCAATTCTTTGGAAACATCCCAGTTATGTAGCCGATGACAACTTAAAGTTAATGTTTCTGTCTGCTTCTCCATTGTATCGATGTTAACTGACAAATTCCGTCCTAAAAAATTGGGTCGTCAATTTATATCGCATCTAAAATACTAAACTCTAGCATTAATGAGAAAAAAATTTTGCAAATAATTTGTTTTCTTTATTTATCGGTTTTAGTCATTAGACCTGATTATCGACCGTTTGCATGACCCACCAGTGAAGTTTAAAGTAAGTACTTCCAGAAATCGTCAATTATATTATTGGCTTAAAACAAAACGAGTAAGTGAAATGGTGTTCATTTCATTTAGCATTGTATCCGAGGGCTGCTATATTAGTAGCTCTGATTGTACCCATTGAGCACGCAGAAGCTGAACTGTACAATGAATAATCCGCCTTGCCGAGGGAACGGTTTGCGACGTCCAGGAAGACAAGAGGCCCTGGTTTATCACCTATTGTGACTACAACCACAACATTACGTTCTGGGAACTGATTATGTCCCGTTTCACATTTAATCTGGTTTTGGTCCACATCGCAATACCGCACCAACACTTAATAATTAAATAATTTTGGAAATATTTAAATTCTCACTCGTAAATTAAGTTTTTATTAATCACAGAACCGACACTGAATAAATTTACATTAGGTAAAGTTGCTCAAGGCAAAGTTGTTTTTTGAAGTATATTGTTTTAACAAAAAATAATAAAAAATACGGGGATCTCAAACCTGATAAGCGTGTAGAAAAAAACCGAAAAGTCACGCTTGTAGATCTAATCAAAACTTATCAGAAATATAAAATTAACTTTCTCCGTTTTCCATTATTTAATTTTAAAACTTATAGTTTATTTATTATTAAAAGTTATGAAGTTCACATTAATTAGATACCCAAACAATAATTAGATTCCCAAAAGTTCGTAAACCACCAAATATTCAAATGAATCGAAAGAACCTTTTTTTATTTTAGGGGGTTTTGGAAGGGATAAACATTTTGGAACAAGGAAGCGCTAAAACTAAGACTTCCATTAACAACTCAAACCCGAACGTTTTGAAGAAAACAAAACTTCCTCGAAATACTATGTCTGTACAGAATTACTATGTCTGTACAGAATTAAGAAAGTAACATAAGGCGTCAAAAATGTGACAGATTAATTGGTAGATGACATGCAGTGGTAGAACTTGACATTAAGGGCACTTAGCCGGTTTTATGACGTTTTTTAAACGTTAATATATCATCACAGATGTGCTTATTTGTCCCACGTGGCCGCGTCTAAGAAGCAACAACTGGTCTTGCAAAAGAGACTGGTTTGCGAATATGATATTGCATTCAACGTTATTTATGTAATGGTAAGTGTTGATTTATGACTAATGCGATGGTCAAATCTCTTAAAGGCCACATTCTTAAAAAGGTGTGAAGTCAAAACCAACAGAACACGGGCAGATAGAGAAAATTTGATTCTCCATGACACTTCAGAAGCATTATCATCTTACCCCTCACAACTAAGATCATAGAATAATCCAGATATAAACTGATCAATCGCAGTCATTCGTCGCGTTGCGCGGTGTAGACTTCCTCGTCGCTGGTTTTAAGCGAGACTGAATGCAAGTCCACTGATATGATGTCTGTCGCTCGGTGCGCGAAACACTTCAATACGCGACAAACCCTGGGTTTAATTAGAATACATACAAAATGGAAATGGGTATGCAGAATTGCTGCCACACATATGCAAAAATGGGGGATATCTGAAGCCAAATATTAAGTTGAACAGGATTATGTTGCGAAATTAGCAAAATATAGAATTTTATTTACTTCCCATTAACATGGTGACAATGTACTACTGGCTTGCCGCTTTCATTATCTCGGCAACCAATGGAAACATAGCAATTGATTCAAATGACTATATATACGTTTACTGTAATACGAGTCTTCTTTTTAATTTATTTTTCGCCTTTTATTTATATTTATATAAATATATGACCGTATGTGTGTGAGTATGTATATTTTAACAAAGGGGTGTTTTGGCTTCTGAGAGCCCAAAACGAGAATTATCATAGTCTCGGGTTTAGACTTACTATAGCGTATTCCCCAAGGGCAACTTCGTGAATATCAATTATTAAAAAAACATTGAAATCCTATGCCAAAACGGTTGCTTTGTTAAATCATTAATGAATACGCCGCTTTACGTTGAATAGTACATTCGATTAAACTTCACGGGAATTCTGGTAAAAACCCCTCACACCTTTCCTTGGGCGTACATCATTTGCGCGGTATGCCGAGAGCCAGGTAGAAGGGTTGCGTGTTCTGCGCGGTGAGTTCCAGGGGGCTCTCAGGTATATGCATCATCTGCGCGGTGAGGGGTGGCGGAAGCGGCATTCAAATTACTAAATACTAGTTACAATCCATCTCGCAGTTGTATCTTTACAGTTTTGAAACGGCATCTTAGGATTACAAAATACAACTATTCAACATTATTAATTTACCAACATTGTTTAGAAACAGCCCCCTGATGTATCGATTCCCATAGAGTAATAAATTGTCAAAATGTCTTCCACCCCCCGGATTAGATTTCTTCTTTCGCCCCTTTTCCACGTGGCGAAGGTTTAATGATTGTATCCATAATTATTTCAATAATAAACTTTAAAATACACTGATGGTAGCTGCAACCTTTAGGAACTTCAGTAAAGTAAGTCGATATGTAAACAAACTGAAAATCACGTGATCATAAGCTGCGACACCATTGGTCGGCTGCAAAATGACAGTTTTGCAACCAACAGTCTCGATGAAAAAGGCGAGTTTTGCTTCAACCGCTAAACTTTAACATAGTTTTTAAATAGAAAATTACAAGTTTTGACACAAAATGAGCACACAGTCTGGTGTATCGACTCCCATAGAGTAAGAAAACATCAAAATTTGAGTTTACAAAAAATTTCACAGCCAGTTTTGGTATGACCCGCCTTATGTGGTACGTGCGGGAGGGCGGCTGTTGGCGAATTGTTGTCGGCAGGCTGAGGCTACCTGGACGGGACACCGCGCAGATGATGTAAGGGGATTAGGCGACCCTTCAGAATATTTAACAGCAGGCTTACATACCGCGCAAATGATGAACGACCCTTTCCTTCGCTCATCGGCTGAAACAGCCGTCGCGTAGTCAAACTTACAAACCGTGTCAATCAGACAGGGCGGGGCGGACCTGCAGTGCAAGAGGCTGGATATCGATATCGATATAGATAACGATCCGGTAAACATCGACCCACGCTCGACCCCAATACTGCCGCGACACTCCGCATGCGTCTTGTGCTGTCCAAACTGCTAACTGCGCAGTGTTGACGCTGGCACCTTAGCTACCACTCTCCACGCTGTGGCGAACAATATACATTGTATACTACTCCTTAGTATTTTTGTAGTTAATCATCTATTCTAAAGTGGATTATTATTAACATATTAATGAGAGTAATAATATTAACAAACACTTAATGGTAAGTGTTTGAAACCAAGAAGGGTGTGTATTTTACACAAAAATTCGTAAGAAAGCTTATTATTAATAAAGAATTTAGAATTTAAATTATTTAATAGTCACGGCCCAGCAGCAAGGAATCTTGAAACCGGCCCCTCGAGTTTTGCTCATACATTACGTTCGAAGTAGAGATGTGTCGGTACCTTTAGTCAGTTCTCGGTACCACCGGTTCTTTGCAAAAGAACAGGTACCGAGAACCGACCACCGGTTCTTTGCAAAAGAACAGGTACCGAGAACCGACGTCAAAATGTCGGTACCGATACTTCGGTACCCGTGGTGATCGGCGGGAGTAACTGCCGGCCACGAAATACGATCGATCGCACCGCGCATCGCCGCGGGCGTTACGCCAATGGCAAATGCCGCCGCGTACTATTTTTGAAGGTCGATAATGTTTCTTAATCAGCTTTTGATTCTAATTTTTTTTACTCTTTTTTTTAAATTAATTGGAATTGCAAAATTCCAATGGGAATTGTAAAATTATCAATGGAAACAAATTTGGAAACTGTTATTTTTGCCTTGGAATCTTTTATTCACATTATATATTATTTTTTATCAGAAGGATAAATAATTAAGCTTAAATTAATAAGTGTTAATAAGTATTTTATGTCTTGGTGAAGCTTATACTTAATTATAAAAACATTTTTAAGACAGTAACATACAACAGGTTGCCTGTAGGTTTGTGGGTACATTACATTATATAACACGTTATGACAAACACTTGGTACCGACAGTACCGGTACCGACTTAAAAAAATGGTAGGCTACGGACACATCCCTATTTCGAAGTCATAATAGGTGAAAAAATTGTAATCTGCAATTATTAATAGTGTTACTGTATTAAACCGAATGACATAAAAACTGAATGATAATAAATCAAGCCACAAATGCAAGAAATCGTTAACATTTTAGGAATTGTGCTCGTAGCTATTGTCCTTGATTTGTTTCTGACGTAGTGTGAACGTTTGTGAGTTTTTATGTCGACATCGATGTAAATAAGCGATGTTTGTCATGTTATGTAATTCAGCTACAACAACGTATCCATTTTTTGCTGCTTGATTTTGACAAATCAAATTAGTCCTTTATAAAAAATATAAGAATATTTTACGTGTGCGAAGCCATTGGTAACATCTATTTTACAGTACATGTACTTTTACATAAAACAATTGTTCTCTAATACAGTCGCAAAACTAACATCAGTGATTACTCCCACCAAACAAACACAGCAGGTACGGGTAAAAAGTACGCTGCTTCTAACGAACAATCTAGATTGACATAATTGTGCTTTTTAGTTAAGCCTTGCAGTGCCAGTGTGCCTTCATAACGCGAAGCAAGTTAGTAACGTCAACATGGCTTATAATGTAAATTATTTCCTCTTGAGATAGTCACTAAATTATTTGCTTGTTACTGCTTTTTTTCATCATTCATGGTAATAAAATACCGACATCGTTCAACTAGAATTAAAGTTAGAGGTAACGTTTCTTACATTAATTTTATCAGTTTAGGCATTCCACAGCGCAAATAAAATAAATTAAACATCTCGCAACCACACGAGTACGAATCATGATAAACCTGTACCACCGGGGCTCGGGGTGCCACACTCAACCATAAGCATAACAAGCTAATACTTTTTTTATTCAAAATGTTACACAAATTCGTTCTAAAAAGTATATAAAATGTGGATGGAATCTCTTTCAACTCAAGAGGGCTTGTTCAAAATGTTGCGAGTAAAGGGTTTTGTTTATTATGGGGCCACTAGTGTCTTGGTCGGATGACGAAAAGTTTGTCAAGGAAATTTTAATGGTCGATGGTTATTTTGTAAGTGAAATAAAGTTACAGAAAATGTCTCTGGGATTACAGTGACAAGTTAAAGGGTAATTTAGAAGGTAGAAACAAATCTATGAATGAAGATATTTTAGAATCAGCTTGTTATGCGGTCGCTTGTCAAATTTCGGAACCAAGTAACAGAGGTTCTGGTTGTTTCCGCGAGCGCCGCGGCGGCGGGCGCCGTTGGGCAACACGGGAGATATCGGAACGGTGGACCAATACCGATACCCGAGTGCATAGAGCAACTGTATAGTACAGTATCTGACATAAATGTCAAGGTGTTCTAAGTGAAAGGGACCAACGCGGTACAGTCCGGTCACAAAGTGACTTGTGGGCGGGTACAGTCCCTCCCCTCCGCTAACAATATAATCACTTCGGGTAGCACTCTTTATGAAAACCCGATCTTCTTGTATTTATTCCGTTCACAAGCTTAATACCGTATGGTTATCGACTAATAAAAATACACTCGTTGCAGCGGACCTGCATACTCAGCGAATTTCAAATGCTTAGGTATATAAATCATTTGGACGGAGCCTCGAATCAAGTAAAATCAATTTAAATCCTGAAATGAGCATACAACAATTTCCTCCATAAGAATAACATGAGAAATGAGCATGCAGGTTTGCTGCCAAGGAAGAGTGAAATTTAGATATTTTTTGCAATAATCAAGTAGATGCATCAGCTAGATGAAGCCATACCAAGTTTCATTCAAATATGTTGAGAGTTTAGCAGGATATAGAATTGTATTTATTTCCCATAAGGTTAACATTGGGACAACGTACTGTGTTTACCACTAGCGATATCTCCGTAACCAATGGACATATAGAGCAACAATGCCAAATACTAAATGACTTGTTTGTAAAGCTGAATACAATGGTCCAAACAAGAAGTTTATTATTTTTATTTTTATACGTAAAAATCTCTCAAACCCTATTTTTGGATATATAATATATATATACATTTATGAAAATGAATGAATTGTATTTTTGACCTCTTTAGACCTCAAAACAAAAAGTTATGATGGTATCGGGCTTAAGTTTTATCATGAGACCTAAGGTAACAGCTTCTTTCCTACAGGGGGAAATTCGCTAAAAGTATAAATTATTATAAATAAATAATTATATAAAAAGAGAATTTAAAAAAGGAATATACACACAAATTATGTTATGCTTGTTAAATTTACAATATGGAGAAGATCTTATGTAGGTAACCAACTAATACAAGATATAAAAAATATTATCTTATAAATGATAATAAATCTCTGATTTTCGTTTTGACGATGCGAAAAATTTCCTACAGATAATTAAGGAGGTTTGATTGTACAGTACTGACAACCAGTTGTTAACACTACCTGTTAAGCAACACGTGTGTTAAGTTAAATGACAAGTTGCCACATTATGTTATTTATTTGCTCTACTTTTATTTTAAATCCAACTAGAAAATATACAATTTGAATGAAAATAAAAATAAATCTAAAACGTAATTCAAAATGTTTATATTTAGAAACATTAACGATTTCCTTTGAAAAATGAAACTGTACTGGATTTTTAAGGAGTAGATGTGGGAGTTTAACTTTTTTGGGATAGGCCTAGCTTGATACTTTGAAAACACTCTTCCTATAATTGTATAATACTGTTACTGAGCACAGCAAATCTAGTATTTTTTTTGGAAGAAAGATGGATTGACACATTAAGTCTGAAGGTAAATACAATATAATCTGAAAAGAGAATAATATCTAGACTAGCCTATTCGATACAGACAGACAACTCAGCGGTAAGTTACGATTCTTTGGTTTTATTGAGAGCTAAGTTTGTTAGGGACAGTATGTCCAGATATAACTTAGGTACTGACCTTCTTAAAGCAAAGCTTGACCGAAACACTCAGTAGTAAACTAAATATAAATGTTGTGAAATTCTTGCAGTTTAATTCATAGTTTTATTTAAGAGTAAGCTCAATCATTTATTCTCCCTATAAAGACCACATCAGATGCGGAAACAAGTTATCACACTATACAATTAGATTAGTAAGAAAATAAACATAGACGTAGACAGCGACAACCCAGACGGCGGGCGGTTAATATTTCCGGGGGTTAAATGGGCCGTTACGATATTAGTGCGGTTGCGGCAAGGACGTTACGAAGGCCGTTCTGGGAAATGTCGCCGCGCCGCCGCCGCTGCACCACCGACCCTCTCCCGACGTCCTCGGCGCGGCGCCGGCGCTACGCAACACTAACTAAATCATACTAAAAGTATACAAGAAAAACTTTAAAAAATCTGCAAGATGCAAAGTTTTTTGGGCACTTAAAAATTTATTTTTTGAAAACAAACGTAATGGTTATTTCTAATGCATGTAGTCCAGGCAAGGAAAAGGTATAGCCTACAGATAAATTTTTGGAACACAAATATTGACTATGTAACTTTGATTGAACTAGTTAATAGGTGAACATAACACAAGTCCCCGTCCGTAGCCATTGAGTGGAGGGAGTCTAAAGATACCACTTTTCAGGTTTCCTCAATATTTTGAAAACTATGAACTTTATATGTTCCCTATTAAACTGAGAAAAAAATAAATTTCCCATATGAAAAGTAAATAACATGTTTATTTTGGCACAATCATTTAGAATATTAACAGTATCATTTTATTAATATTTTTAAACAGTTTTCGTTTGATAAGAAATACAGGTTAATTTGTTTGTACAATGAATACCCAATAGGGAATACCCATTGCCTTTCCACCTAAACGAAAATTAAAAACATTTATAAAATCACGACATAACTTCTAATAATTTAACCCCTCAATCATAAAAATTTATCCAAAATAAAGGTAAAGGTAGTGTGAGCAAGCTCACAAAAAAGTTGCAGTAACCACAAATTTGAAATAATTCCTTGAGAAATAACTGTTTTTACAAGCTTACCTAGGGATTTACTTTGGACCAATTTTTATGATTGATGTGTGAAAAAAATCCCTGAAAATGTGGTCAAGATTTCATGATTCAGGTGAATAAACATGATTTCTGTTTATTTTTTTCTATGTGAAAAGGTTGGCATGTGAAAGGATTGTGGCATTTATTTTAGACACAAATTAACATATGCTTCTTATTGAAGGAATATTTGTTAAAAAATATCAATAAAATTCGTGTTTATCTTGTAAATAATTGTCGAACCAAAATAAACATGTTATATACTTTTCCTTCTGGTAATTCAATTTTCTTAAATTTTACAATTTAATAGGGAATACGAGTACTAAAATTTGATATTTTTGGAGATATTGAGGAAAACCAAAAAAGTACCTTTAGACCCCATCCTTCCAACCGCTCAATGGCTCCGGAGGGGGGCTTTTGATATGTTTACCTCCTAACTAGTCCAAAGAAAGTTAAATAGCCCCGTTGCAGCAGACCTGCATACTCAGCGAATTTCAAATGCAAAACAACATATGTTAATCCAACATAGCGAGATTTGACATGTTTTTGTAAGCTCCATAAGAATAACATGGGGAATGAGTATGCAGGTTTGCTGCTATGGGTATATTAAAACTGGGTGGTTTTAATTCAATATTTAGTAGATCTGACCTAGAAGAACCCATTTACCGAGTTTTACCAAGACATGTTGAGAAATGAGCAAGATATAGAATTTTACTTATTTTCCCATAAGGTTAACATTGGGACAACGTACTGTGTTTACCACTTCCAATATCTCGGTAACCAATGGACATAGAGCAGTGGTTCAAAATACTAAATTGTTTGTTTTTTTTTAGCTGAATTCAATGGTGCAAACAAAAATTTGATTATTTTTATTTTTCTATGTAAAAAACTCAAAAAACCCATTTTTTGGGGGGGTTTACCCCCTTTTACTCCCCCTTCCGGTAGTCCGATCGGGCTGGTTTACGAACTCGTCGGAATAATTACTACTTTACATGTCCATGCCAAATTTCATTAAGATTGGACCATTTTTACGCGAGTTATCGTGCTCAAAGACACATATATATACATATATAGGTATATAGATATATATCGATATATATATATATATTTATGAAAATGAACGAATGGTGTTTTTGGCATCTGGGGACCTCAAAAAGAAAAGTTATGATGGTCTCGGGCTTAGTTCTTACCATGAGACCTACGGTAACAGCTTCTTCCCTATAGGGGAAATTCGCTAAAAGTCAAAAGTTGTATCCCATTCGTTTCCCTCAACATTTTTTTGAGCATTCGTTGCCTGGACTAACGATAAATGAATAATTTTTCGAGATTTGTATTAGGTAATGTCTTGAAGAAACAGCAACTAACTGTTTATAAAATCATTCCGCTCGTTCAACTATCTTTAGGGAATGCTACTAACTCATCGGTATAAAACTTTTGCCACAGTAACGAAAATAGTGCTGCTTCAATGTAAGAGGAACTTTGTGCATGCTTATTTTGAAATTTAATGGATACGCAGGTCCAACAGCAACAGGAAGAGGGCTTACATGTTTGAATTCCAACTGAATTAATTACAAATTTGTTCACGTTACATTTGAGGCATGTGAGACCCCCCCCCCCCAACAGTTGATGTGCTCTGATTTTTTTTGTCAAACGACTTAGCCTAGTCCAAGATATCATAAACAGGGAAGTCCCTACCAAGTTTGAAAATCTCGTGAAAAACTTTAGAACGAGAGAGCGAAAAAGAGTTTATTTTGTAACGGATGGCGTTTTTATATCGAGCGAGAAGACGTCAAGTTGCCATGGTCCCATACCTCATTGCTACCGCTGTACTTGCCAATCGTTTACAATTCTAAAAACGTTTAACTGAAATATTTTTTTTAAAGAGCCACAAAGCAAGAAAGGGTATCGGGGTCATTCGCTCTCCATTAACGATTACCACAACTACAGGTTGTCGCAATAAGCTCTGTCGGGCTGCTTTGCTTCAATAAGTGCATTAGTTGCGCCCCCTCCCCGCCCCTCCCGCCACTGCTGCGGTCCCATTTATCTCAGGACTGCTACCGAGCCGTAATATCAGTTATATTATTAATAAATCAAAAATTTAAATTCCATAAAAAATTACTAATTTTTGGGAAACAAAACGTTTTAACTAGTACATGAATAGAAATAATAGTAATAATATATGCCACTAACTAAACGTTTTTGAGTAAAATAAATAAAAAATGGCTTTCATTTACAAATGTGTTTCACCAAAAAGATTTTACTAAGCATCTATAACGTTTGTAGAACATCAGGAGACAAAGTAAATTCTATACAGTAGAGTCCCGCAAACCCGGACTTCGATAACCCGGAATTCTGGATAACTCGGAAAGCCTGCCAGAGCAATAAAGTGCATTGAGATTCAAGGCCAGAGCACGGTGTGACACATTTAAAACAGTTTCAGTTTTTCTTTCAGATTTTTTTTGTAACTAATACAGTTTTTATATTTTTTACTATGCAATAAATAAATGATTTCTTATAGAAATAACAAAAACTATTCTTATTTTTTCTTATTTTTACTCATTTCCCGATAACTAGGAATTTTCACAAACCCGGACACCGTTCGGTCCACATTGAGACATGTTGAGAAATGAGCAAGATATAGAATTTTACTTATTTCCCATAAGGTTAACATAGGGACAACGTACTGTGTTTACCACTTTCAATATCTCGGTAACCAATGGACACAGAGCAATGATTCAAAATATTAAATTGTTTGTTTTTTCGAGCTGAATTCAATGGTGCTAATCAAAATTTTAATTATTTGATTTTTCTATGTGAAAAACCCAAAAAACCCCAATTTTGGGGGTGTTTATCCCCCTTTACCCCCCTTCCAGTGGTCCGATCGGGCTGGTTTTCGAACTCGTCTGAATAATTACTACTTTACACGCCTGTGCCAAATTTCATTCCGATCGGACCATTTTTGCGAGCGCTATCGTGCTTACAGACACACACACACACACACACACACACATATATATATATATATATATATATATATATATATATATATATCATATCATATATTTAATTTCGTAAGGCGATTCTTTGCGTCAAAATTGTGGGCATCTGGCAAGTCGTAGAAAGATGGGAGAGGGCTCAAATTAAAGGTCTTCATTCCGTGATGGCGGGTAAAATACCAAAATTGCTTTAAATTTACCATAAACCGAGGAATAACGAAAAATATCTGCCATTTAAAAAGTATTGGAATCTAAAAACGTCTGCTTTGTTTACAATTAAACATATGATCCTGATACTTGATTTAAAACCACATGATAGATGTTTATCATGGTTTATTTAAAAT
This sequence comes from Flexamia atlantica, assembly GCA_035578135.1. Lineage (NCBI taxonomy): Eukaryota > Metazoa > Arthropoda > Insecta > Hemiptera > Cicadellidae > Flexamia > Flexamia atlantica. Next base: position 61,661,619 of record JAQJVK010000005.1, read on the forward strand.
CCAGGTCGAAAATACTATGAGAAATAATAACTGTTTTCCACTTTTAAGTTTTTTAAGTTTTTTATACATACTTACCATTTCAAAAACATATAAGGAATCACTTTCGTCTGTTTTATTTACATTAGTTGTAGTTGTTGTTTATTTAAAGCCAAGTGATTTGTAATATTAACACAATCGATAGGCGCAGAATGGAGGAAGTAGAGAGAAGACTTAGCTTTTTAAGGCCCATATAGCTCTGCCACTTTTATGTGAGGTCGGAAATGTTCATACTTTTGACCGACAAGACTGTGCTGCAGTAACAGCGATTGAGTGCAACGTCAACTTTAAATTTGACCAATAAAAGCACATGTAATCTTGAATCCACAAACCCGAAGCAGTATTTACTCACGGGAAACGTGTGGGGCATAGGGTAAAATCCTCAATATTAACAATTTACTAAGCTGGTGGTCTTCAGACCTAACTGCCGTATGGACTGGAGCCAGAGGCTCCAACGTGGAGCGTGGAAGCGTTAATGAGACCATTTTCTGATTTCATCCTTACCTTGATGAACTCTTGATGACGTCATAATTTGTTTTTATTTTTGTGTTAAATCTCACAACTTTCCAGGGGATATAAATTAAATGCATAAATTAACTGTAAATTAACTTTAGAAGTTCTTCCAACCATGTTCATATATTTAATTGTAAACAAAGTGAACTGGGTTTGTTTTGAGGTCGACGGATAGTGCAATTGTTCCGAAAATTCAGCTTTTTGCTATGCTGAAACAACGCTCTTTCTTAAAAGTAAAAAGTATGAAACGTACTAGCAAATGTCAAAATAGCTCTAACATTACACATCAAACGTTCAATAAATATTATCGATGGTTAGATATCTTATATTAAATATTCAGCATTGGTATTCATTGTTAGAGGCTTTTGCCCCTAAAAGCCACTGGTATCTAGAAATTTTAACGAATGGTGTTTTTTACTTCTAGGGGCCCCAAAACGAAAAGTTATCATGGTCTTGGGCTTAGGTCTTACCATGAGACCTACGGTAATAGCTTCTTCCCTAGGGGAAATTCGCTAATAGCGACATTAAAACACTGAGATATCTAAAAAGGGGGTTGATGAGGAGCTCCAGTGACAGCTCTGCTCTGGGGGTGATGTAAATCCGACTGGCCGAGGACTGTACCATCACATACGCCTTGTAGGGCCACACTACATATGGTGCGATCAAACAATGTTATTGGATAGATAAATGAATAAATAAATATAAATATACACACACGCACGCACGCGCGCGCGCACACACAATATACGTGTGTGTGTGTGTGTGTGTGTGTGCGCGTGTGCGTGTGCGTGTGTGTGTGTGTGTGTGTGTGAGTGAGTGAGTGAGTGAGTGAGTGCGTGCGTGCGTGCGTGCGTGTGTGTGTGTGTGTGTATTTAAAGAGTGCCAGCGGCTCATTATGGAAAAAACTTCGGTAGTTTTTAGTGGACCATTATTTTGTGGTTTTTCAACTCCCTGAAAAAGCTACTTAGATTCTTCAGATACTTTTTATTGAAATGGCGACCTACCCAGGTAGGTATTTGAAGCCAAGTATGAATGACAGATGAGTGAAGGATGATTGTGGTGCGATCTTGTAGTCTTGTTACTGACTAAGGCCGACATGTTCCTTAGACAGGACTGTTAATTAATAGCCCAACAGCCAATGGAAACTAAGGGACCTACATTTTAACGTGGAATCCGAACCACAATTTCCTCGGTAGGTAAATCGGTAATGCTTCCTGTTATTTCTAGCACGAACAAGCAAAAAAGGGGAAAAAAGGTCGTCAGGTCTTAAGGCCTGGGGTTGAAGAGTGCACACGGGCCTGAAAATCCTGTCGCCGGGCCTGACTGTGAGTAGTAAGTAACCAACCCAATTCAGACCAATGGAACCAGGAACTGTTGAAGAAAATTACTTGCTAAAATTATATCAGTACTTTTAAACCAGGTTTAAGTATGAGGTAAAAGTAATGTAATGATATAACGATAACTATAGAATAATCTAGCAGCTTGTAACACCAGAAAGCAAGAGTGTGGATTAATAATAACCAAACAACCACTGGTTTATAATTTTGTAGACTGAACAAGGCTCTTAGTATTTACTTTAGAGAGTCAAATATATCCCACACAATCACAGGAAAAAAAACTTTCACTTTTCGGTTAGTCTTTATTTAGATCAATAATGTCATTTACATTTTATAGCTTTGATATGTTACTTAGATAAAATATTCAAAACGTAGTTTTAATTATTTATGCATATTTATACTACCAGTAGCAAATCTATGATTTTAATCTATTCTACATTGCATTTTAAGCGACAAAAAATAAAAAATACTGACTTATTTAAACCAAATACTTAACATTTTTTTGTTCCTGAGTATTATTGCTAATTCTTTTGTAGGTGGTGAACCAGGAAAGAAAGTGATTTTAGAATTTCTCCCTTCAAAAATTCTTAATATTGATAATCAGTGTGTGTGGTGGCAAAAACACAAGAATTTTTATCTGAAAAGCGATTATTTACACTAGGCCTAGAGTGAGAAAAACTTACACAAATAAATATATTTTGGGATATATTCCTTATATAATATGGAGTTTTTACAGACCAATAAAACATCTCAGAACAAAGGAGGTTGATGAAACGGAATAGACTGAATATACAGTGTAGTATGCAGTGTATCTCTCTGATGTGTACTGGTAATATAATTTGTGGTTTGGAAAAACACTATGAACTTGTTCCATAATGTAACAGTGGTTTGAAGGAGCAAGTCAACAGCTAAATACTAAAGCAGTTACTTGTGCAAGAGAGAAATGTCCTAGTTGGCTCTCTCTCTAGATACTACCTTGGCTCGATCAACACCTCACCTCACATCACAGATACCAAAGTCTGCTTTGAATTTAACACATTTAAATTAAAAATCTCTCATAAAAACTCTTATAGGACTTACTTTTTCCCTTTATATTGCAGTTTATAGTTGGAGGTCACCAAAATATATTGTACTGAGTTTGAAATTAATTCATACCAAGCTTTCATAGTGATAACAGAGCATATTTTACAGGAATTCCACTGGGCAACATAGGTGCACCCAGGATTAAACTTTGTGGGGGATGAAATCAACCCCCCAATGGAATAACCCCCTGCAAAAAGGAGAGTCTGGGGAAAATTTTTGCAAAAGTAGAAGTGAAAAGCACAGATTTCTAAGAATTTTTTTAACAATTGTCCCATTATATTAGCTTGTAAACAGTCCATATAGTCCCATTAAATTATTGTATTAAGCCAAGGCTGCCTTCACAACCTCTTGGGCCAAAATCACAGCTCAATTTAAAAAGTGTATTAACATTTAAATCATCATTAACACTAATAATGACAGAATGTGATTTTTAACTGTCATCAAATAAAAAGCATAAATTTATATTGTAGTTATGAATTACATAAAATATGTTTATGTTTATAAATTGTTTAAAGTACATACCTTAAACAATTTATGAACATAAACATATTAAAGTATTCTACGTAAAACCAAAACCCCAATATAAATTTCTGCTTTTTATTTTATTTTAAGACTGTTAAGAATCAAATTCTGCCATTATTATTGTTAACCCTCGAGGGGGCGCACGCGGAGTTTTCCTCCGCACGTGTTTTTTATGTTAAAATAAACAGACATAATGGGTGTCGGCGGTCATGTCCGGCTCCGTACTTTATGCCCCTCATTCCAGGAATTTCCTAAAGCTGTTTATACCCCCCACCCCCTTCCCTTGGTACCTCGTTTTTTGCAATTCAGAGATGCCCCCTCACTTTGCGGAGCGCCCTCTCCCGTTACATAGACACTGATACCTATTTTTAAAATTCATAATAGCAATGGATTTGTAATTATTATAAATTTTTTGGACTTTTCCTTTTGATTTCGAAAAAAGAAGCGAAAGGAAAAGTCAAAAAATTTAAATAATAATTAATACATATTTTATACTATAAAATGACTTATTATGTTTAAGTGAAATATTAAACCTATTAAGTTGAACAATTAATTGAATCGACGATGAAATGTGATTCCTAATGAAGTTTGTCAACATTTAAATACAATATTTCGTTATAAAACAAGCAAAATGGGTTAAATTTGGGCAATCTAGTGTTGCGGAGTAAAACTCCGCATGCGCCCGCTCGCGTTTTGCCGGTGAAGCGCCCGCTCAAGGGTTAATGATGATTTAGATGTTTTTATGTCTCTCTAATTATTTTGAACTCATAATTGATTTTGTCTCAGTTACATAGTATCATTTACTTTAGATAAATCAGTCCAAAGTCAATATTGTATTCTCATTTTAGAACTCAGTACAAAAACCGTAAAAAAATTAAAATTTCAAGCTGTTTAAGATAAGTACGCAATTTTTAAGTATAAATTAGATCCTAGTGCTGGAAACTACTTAAAAACCCCAAAGAGCTATTGGAAGGGGGGGACTTCCTGCTGCCAATCTGCCATCACAGCTTCCTATTTTTCTTAGTGTCTCTCTGACTCTTTCTAAGTAGGAAATCAGGTTTAATGCTTATCACTTGTTTACTTAATTCAAGCTGAGGATATTCTAGAAGATTTACAGAAGTAATTTTTTTGAGTAGGTAATTTGTAAATTCCAATATTTAAAAATGTTAATCATTAAAAAAAACGCCTGGACTACCTGTAGTCACTGAGCGACAAAATCTCAGCACTGGGTGACATTTGTGTTGCCTAATGTCGCCTGGTTAACATGTTATTTTATGCCATGTTGATAATCTTCCTGGTTACCAATAATTGATACCCTCATTTCTTTGTTTGAAATTCATTGTTGGTGATGGTGATTTTATATTTTGATTAGGATTTTTGCGGACATTTGCCATCACTGATTAGTAAAACCAAGAAATAAGTAAGTGAAAGTAAGTGAAGTCATGAGTAGGTATTTTAAAGTGTTATCACACAGTACAGCAGATAAATAAAAAGTAAGTAATTAAATTACAAAAATACATTCTGATAAGATATTTAAGCCTACAAGGTTATCATAATGTCCAACAAAGACCAAACAAATATACACTTTCAAATGCCTGTGGAAAATTTCCAATTTCTGTTCCAGTCGAATTTAATCATCAGGGCTCAATTAGCTGTAATGAGGGCTGGTAGTTTATTTGGGTATAACCAAATATTTATTATTTATTAAAACCAAATATTTATTATAACCAACCAATGGTTTAATATTTATTATAACCAAATATATATTATTTATTTATTATTGTTTTAGAGTATAGGATAACCAAATAAATAACTATAAAGTTGACTGTTTAAATAGTCTTTCTTTTAATGAGATTGCCGTTTGGAAATAATCCAGTAAACCCTGAGTAAAACAGTAAACCTGAACAAAATAATTTAGAACTACCATCTATCTGTCCTTAATGTGTTACCAAACCATTCATTTGATTGCCATGAAACCTCGGGAGGGTAGCCTTATGCTATATTCCAAGGAGGCAACATTTCTCAAATCCCTTAGGTATCCATCCCTTAGGCTTCCAAAGTTTAATGTTAAACCTTAAGAACAGGGTTTAAGCTACGGTCGCATTTGTCGCAAAATGCAACATGCTCCACAAAAATGCGACAATATTCGGACAGGCTGTCGCCTTTTTGCTACAAAGTAAAGAGTGGAAATTATTTAACTTTAATGCAGAAAATCTGGCTTTAACCAATACAAATCTCAAAGTACATTTACTTCCACAAATTACTTTGTATTACTTTAAAATAAAATAATAGTTAATTATAGAATGTAGTCTTCAACATAACCCTCGATCAGATGCCGCGTCATTAAGATCCACAGTCAAATAGAAAACTATAGATAGACACAGAGAACGTATAGATGTTCTATACGTTCTCTTTGCTAAAGAGCAGTTGGCGCGCACTCTGTAGTGGCCGAGTTGCCGAGTCTAGCCGAGCGGTGGCAAATGCGAGAATGTGCAGGGCTAGTTCGCCACCGCTCGGAGTGATATGGAGTCGAATAATCAATAAAGTCATTTGATAATTTTAGTTTCAAGTCATTGATACCCTATTTAAGGGGCAAGAAACATTGCCGTGGATTATGCGAGGATTTTTAAAGCTACTGCCGTGTAAAACCGCGAATTTTTTAAACTCACGGTGGGTAAAATCTCATAGCCAGTCTGGCAACACTGGTGAAAACAGACGTCTCGAAAACGGTGATGCGAAATATAGTTTGGGGTCTATTTGGGGGCCAAAATATGCCTAAAACACGCTCCGCGCAGTGTCATTTAGCGCCTACAGTTTTCAAAATAAAATTTAATTTAACATACCATTTCAAAGATAAAGAGTTGTAGAATCTTAATTTATTGCTAATCCAAAATAGTTCATGTATTCTGAAGATACATTCCGTTGAAGTTGACCAACTTTAACGCCATGCATCTTTTTAATACGTGAGCATAAACGATTTTGGAGAAGCAATAAACACTCTGCAACTCGTTATCTTTTTACAATGATACATCCGAATAACTTTTATTATAAGAATTGGAGACGCTAAATGACACCGCGTTTACCCCTGCACCGGCTTGCACGGCGAAAAGTGCACAAATTTTTAACATGGGCTCTTATGGAGCCGCAGTTCCAAAAGTCGCCAGTAGTGTCGCAGAAAAACGAAAACTGCCGTTGGTAGGGAACCCTCTTATCTCTTAAGTTGTTTTGGTTTGATGACATGTGCCGTAACTTAATGACATGCGATAAAAATGCTAAAAGGAAAATAATTTTGCTACAAGTCTCAAAGAGCTTGTAGCATTTTCGCTCAAAGAAATTTTCGTTGGTGAAACTTGTTTTTTACTAATCAGTGATGGCAAATGTCCGCAAAAATCCTAATCAAAAAAAAAAAAAGATACCCTCATATTTACATGAACGACAAACAGAAATTTCATTTTAATGAAATGGTTAATAAGTGTTATGGGGTTATTACTTTTACTTGGAAGAGGTAATAGACAGCAAATTCTTTAGTGGATTGCCAATCTATTCAGTAAGACATGTAATATACCTCGCCTACTTACTAATATTTTGGTCAAGTAAAAGTTAATTGTTAGGCTATGTGCGAATTCAAATGAGTTAAGAACATAACATTTAAAGAGTCGTGTAAGTAAGTGAAGTCATGAGTAGGTATTTTAAAGTGTTATCACACAGTACAGCAGATAAATAAAAAGTAAGTAATTAAATTACAAAAATACATTCTGATAAGATATTTAAGCCTACAAGGTTATCATAATGTCCAACAAAGACCAAACAAATATACACTTTCAAATGCCTGTGGAAAATTTCCAATTTCTGTTCCAGTCGAATTTAATCATCAGGGCTCAATTAGCTGTAATGAGGGCTGGTAGTTTATTTGGGTATAACCAAATATTTATTATTTATTAAAACCAAATATTTATTATAACCAACCAATGGTTTAATATTTATTATAACCAAATATATATTATTTATTTATTATTGTTTTAGAGTATAGGATAACCAAATAAATAACTATAAAGTTGACTGTTTAAATAGTCTTTCTTTTAATGAGATTGCCGTTTGGAAATAATCCAGTAAACCCTGAGTAAAACAGTAAACCTGAACAAAATAATTTAGAACTACCATCTATCTGTCCTTAATGTGTTACCAAACCATTCATTTGATTGCCATGAAACCTCGGGAGGGTAGCCTTATGCTATATTCCAAGGAGGCAACATTTCTCAAATCCCTTAGGTATCCATCCCTTAGGCTTCCAAAGTTTAATGTTAAACCTTAAGAACAGGGTTTAAGCTACGGTCGCATTTGTCGCAAAATGCAACATGCTCCACAAAAATGCGACAATATTCGGACAGGCTGTCGCCTTTTTGCTACAAAGTAAAGAGTGGAAATTATTTAACTTTAATGCAGAAAATCTGGCTTTAACCAATACAAATCTCAAAGTACATTTACTTCCACAAATTACTTTGTATTACTTTAAAATAAAATAATAGTTAATTATAGAATGTAGTCTTCAACATAACCCTCGATCAGATGCCGCGTCATTAAGATCCACAGTCAAATAGAAAACTATAGATAGACACAGAGAACGTATAGATGTTCTATACGTTCTCTTTGCTAAAGAGCAGTTGGCGCGCACTCTGTAGTGGCCGAGTTGCCGAGTCTAGCCGAGCGGTGGCAAATGCGAGAATGTGCAGGGCTAGTTCGCCACCGCTCGGAGTGATATGGAGTCGAATAATCAATAAAGTCATTTGATAATTTTAGTTTCAAGTCATTGATACCCTATTTAAGGGGCAAGAAACATTGCCGTGGATTATGCGAGGATTTTTAAAGCTACTGCCGTGTAAAACCGCGAATTTTTTAAACTCACGGTGGGTAAAATCTCATAGCCAGTCTGGCAACACTGGTGAAAACAGACGTCTCGAAAACGGTGATGCGAAATATAGTTTGGGGTCTATTTGGGGGCCAAAATATGCCTAAAACACGCTCCGCGCAGTGTCATTTAGCGCCTACAGTTTTCAAAATAAAATTTAATTTAACATACCATTTCAAAGATAAAGAGTTGTAGAATCTTAATTTATTGCTAATCCAAAATAGTTCATGTATTCTGAAGATACATTCCGTTGAAGTTGACCAACTTTAACGCCATGCATCTTTTTAATACGTGAGCATAAACGATTTTGGAGAAGCAATAAACACTCTGCAACTCGTTATCTTTTTACAATGATACATCCGAATAACTTTTATTATAAGAATTGGAGACGCTAAATGACACCGCGTTTACCCCTGCACCGGCTTGCACGGCGAAAAGTGCACAAATTTTTAACATGGGCTCTTATGGAGCCGCAGTTCCAAAAGTCGCCAGTAGTGTCGCAGAAAAACGAAAACTGCCGTTGGTAGGGAACCCTCTTATCTCTTAAGTTGTTTTGGTTTGATGACATGTGCCGTAACTTAATGACATGCGATAAAAATGCTAAAAGGAAAATAATTTTGCTACAAGTCTCAAAGAGCTTGTAGCATTTTCGCTCAAAGAAATTTTTTCCCAGCTTAAACCCTGCTTAAGAAGGACATAAAACCTACTAAAAGAACCGAATTGTGATCAGCTGTGGATACTGAAACCTAACATGACCATACACATAGGACTATAACTTGTATTTAGACCTAACAGTCGGGGACCCAGAGACCCAAATCATGTGCCACCCGAAAGACAGACATTTTTAATTGATTGGAACTTTTATTTTACACTCTGGGGTATTTGTCAACTAATGCACACTTTAATTCCAACAATATTAAATGGTTTTTTTTCTTTGAGTTAAATTAACAATTTTCTTTTATAACTAAACTTGCTTGCTGATTCTAAATCAATTTAGATTTCCTTGTCAGAAAATCTAATGGTATTAACATTATACACCAATGCAAATAAGAAAACTAACAGTATGATGTGGTTTTAAATAACTTCTGAACAACATTTAGGGCTTCTGACTATTTTGGCAAAGAGAAAACTAACTAAAGATCTTCCCCTCATCATAAGCAAAAATTTACTGATGGGAATTACTCTGAATTACGTCAAATGAGATGAGAACTATGGTCGCAATTGTGAGTTGCACTGTTGGCTAAACTTAAGTGCATTGTGGTGGTATTGAGTGATAGTCTGAGGCAGAGTGCAGTATCGAGGGCAGTGGGTCGAGGCTCTTGAGTGAGTGACTACAGACAGTAGCTCAGCTTGGGCACCCACAGACACCGTTGCCAATTACACTACAATAACCTTTTTTCAGGAGTTTATTTGAGAGACAGCATTTTTAAGGAAATTTTAAAAATTTATCTTAAGTTGGTTGTTAATCTGAAAAATTCAAAGAAAAAATTTGTTCAATGGCATTATTACTTATATTTATTTTGTACAGGTTGTGTTGTTATTTTTTTTTAAATTGATGTTTGAGGGTTTATCAATTTATTTTTTATGACCCAATAAATACAATAATCCTCCAACATTAAAAACTAAATATTCTCAAAAAATGTAATTGATTTTGACCCTTACACACAAATTATTAACCATTTTTTAAAGTAAAATACAGGCATCAATAAGTGAAAGAGGCTCATAATGTGCTATTTTTTCTTCACAAAGAAAAAAATTAAACCTACATTACAATGGCAGTGGCATCAGGCACTCAATAAATAAACATCAGGATTCCAGTAAACCAACTAAATTCAAATCAAAACATTGTTATTAAAAAAAGGTTAAAAAATCATGGGTCAACGAAGGCTGATACTAAGTATTGAAATTCAAACCAAACATAGGTTAAAATATCCTATGCAAGAGGATGAGTACATATACATATTAGGCTCCCACATATCTTGCTTTTTGTATGTTTGTCACTTTAAATCTCTAACATATAGACAGACAAACCCCCAAACCTAGCCCAGAAAATATACACATTTAACCACATCTACACTCACATATGACACACACTCTAACTTAATTCCCATCGTCTCTAAGTACAGTAGAACCTTGTTAGTTCAAACTTCTATTAGTCTATTCAAAATCTTTGATTTGAATACCTTCTCACGCCATCGAGATTTTACATGTTAACAGTGCTAATAAATTATGGATAATTATATACAAAAAACTTGGATGGTTTCAATTTTTATATGAACAGTACGAGATATTAACAGTTTTCTACTACTTTCCAGAAGCCGAATGGTGTTTTATGTTATGTATATTTACCCGGTGGTCAAAGATGGACAAATCAGTTCTCGCCATAAAAATCCAGCTCTTAAGACTAAAAAATTTAAAGTTTGTTTCTTAGTAAATGTCTAGCTTAAAGCAACTATTTTCAGGACGTGATGGCACTCATATGGTAGAAAAAAAAGTTAACAAATTCACTATTGAGAGCATCTGGATCCACTGCATCGCCTAAACTGATTACAGAACTGCCACCCTCTCTCTTTCTCTCTCCCCACATTCACTGAATCAGCAGGTGGTAATATATGTTGATTATCAGAAACAATGGGAGAATGGGGGTGTCCTTATAATATATTATGTGTAGGGTTAATCACGTGAGATTATTTTACCAAACACAGGTACTGTACCAAACCCGGCAACTTATGAAATATGTGTATTTAACATAACAAACTTAAAACATTCATAAAACACATGAGCAGCCATAAAAGACGAAGGCGTATTTACTGGGCCTGTAAAAAAATGCCTTAAAAGACGATTGTGCAAATCTATTGATCGATGGAAGAGGGGCAGAGGGGGATGCATGCTTGTGAGAGACGCAAAGTAGGGCTGTGAGAGATGATCACGCTTGTTATAGCCGGCTGTAAAAAGCATGCATTTTTCTAGCCCCGCTGCTCCTGTCACATAACTGAGGTTTTCCAATTAACTAAGCTTTGAATGGTCGAAAAGAGAAAATAGCGCTGAACCCACTTATAGGGAAGAAGCAAATTTCCTATCAGTAGGTAAATTATTGTCATAGGCGGCACAGAAAGGTACAGGACCACCTTATTGTTGCAATTAGAGGTCCCAGACACCCACAGACACCATTAATTCATTTTCATAAATATGTATATTATATTAAGGGATAGGTATAGACATCTTTCCGTAGGCGCGAAAACTCCAATCAAAGTAGTTTGATCTGAATTAAACTTAGCACAGACATGTTAAGTAATAATTATTCGGACGAGTTCGAAAACCAGCCTTATCGAACCATTAGAAGTAAGGAAAAACAAGCCCCCATAAAAATGCTTTTGGCATTTTTCAAATATAAAAAAAAACATTCTCAAATTCTTGTTTGAACCATTGAGTTCAGCTGCTTGAAAAAAGAAATAGGTAATTTGGTAGGCCTATTTTGAACCATTGCTCTATGTCTATTGGATAGGCTTTCTTATGAGATCAGAGTTCTCAATCCCGGAATTAGGAATCCCAATCGCTTTTGAGTAGGCCTACTGCTATTCCCCGGATTGAGTGAATTTAAAAGAATAATGGTTTCTCATTTTTTGTGTGATTTGATTGTTATAAGTAATACACAAGTTGTATTTGCAAATGTACAAACTTAAAAATGTTTTAGGAAATTAATTAGGCCTATAGTTATTTTTTATATTTTACGTCCTTTCAAGCCAGTTATTCAAATCTCCCAAAGTTTACTTCATCCAAAACCATAAACTTCAATTCAACAATGACATCTTATTCCTGGGATATAATGAGACAGCACTCAATAGTTTTCTTATCGCTTCGAGTTTCCGTTGCAGTTAATTCCCATGAATTGTGAGGTATCCTACAGACCACGGCCAAACAGATGACTTTATTTTGATATTTTTTATCTAACTGAATCTTGGCGGTATATCCATCTGATCACCAACCAGGGCCGGCTCAAGAGTTTAGGCGCCGTAGGCGAAAGTATCGTTTGGCGCCCCCCCCCCCCCCTTTCTAAGTTAAGTAAAAGTATTGTCAAGGTAAATATGTTCATGAATTTTTACTCATTTTTATCGACGGATAAAGTATTTATTACGAAAAAAGTCAGAGCCTGTCCATTTGCCCTATAGCCTACTTAACATGGGGCAACCAAAAAACTTCTTTTGGACCTTCAAAATGGATGAAAACATAGAAATATACTGTTATGGTAGATTTTTCTCAGTCATTTAGTTATTTTTCTTCGTTTTTATTCAGGTTTCACATTAATAATTTTTTTTTCTCCGTGAAATACCGAAAAAACTAGGCTAACTCGGAAAATGGCCTATGCGTATATCTTTTTGATGCCATTATTCTGATAATAGTTGGCCAATTGGAATAAAATGTCTGTGCGTAAGTTTTCAACCTAGAGATTATTCTACATTTAGCTTGAGCCTTGCTAAACCCCCTCAAATCGCTTTTTATTGAGGAATTAAGACTTTCTTATGGAATGAAATGGAAAATTTTGTTTTTCAAATATAAATTGAAAACTATTAACTTTAGAAAAAAATGCTGAATACAAAGAAGTTTTATTTTAAAATTATCTTTCAAACAATAAAGGTTTATCAAGATCGGAATACTATTACCGGAGTTATAGAGCAATTTAAGAATGTAATGGCGGCCACCTTTGATGGCTGATGATATGGGGGTGTTCTACAAGAATTCAAGGTTGGTTCTTCGGTCAAAAGTACTTCTACTGGTATCTTCTATACACATACTAAGTGGCTAAGATGTATCAAAAAGTGCAAGGTTTTTACACTAACCACACGTACTACTACAGTGGACCAGTCTTCAAATTTGCTGTCAAGATAAAAATAAACCTAAACTAATGTATAACCAGTGACCACATTGTAGAAATTCTAACAGCCCCGACGAGGGCGCCTAGAGAGTAGAGAATGTCGCATATGCTTAGCATTGGTATATAATCACAAGTTTGGAAGAGTAGGATTTTCCACTATTGGAGATAACTTTATAGTTTTAGTAACACTATAACGTTTTGTTATTAAAGAGTAACAAGCAGAGCATATTCCCAAATTATCAACTATATATTTGTCAAATACCACTCACGTATAATCATTGCACAGCCCAAACTATGTGACCTAGAGGCTTGAAACTTTGCGTGGATGTTCCTCTTAGGGCGTAGGCATCCGCTAAGAAAGGATTTTACATGATTCGTAGTACCGTATAAAGGGGTTTTTTGCGAGGTCGAAGTTTTCAAATTTTCCCATATAAAAGTGTTATGGACGATCTTTTGTTTACATTTTCAATGTTCATTCAATCAAGCAGCTGGGAGTTAGCTTCGGAAATGTATACGTTGATACAGATGATAATGAATTGATTTCTTTCATCAAGGCTTCATTGTTTTTTGTTGATTTATTTCATGGACATAAATATGTACAGTACTATATAAGAGTTACATTTAGTATAGATAAAATCCACCATTCAGTTAAGTGGCACCATCTTCATTTCGGTAGCGGGAGTTATCGTTCTTCCCGGAGGCGTTCATAATAATTTTTTTACTACATCTATGCCTGTCCGATGATTTGGCGTTTCGTATAATTTGACTTACACACTTTTTAACGTGAAGAGCGTACTGCCTTTTGTGGCTGAGTCTTGGAACTAAATCCCGGCAAGTTTGAAAAAGAAAAGTACAATGGTTTTTTAGTAACAAACAGAATGTGCTTTAATTATATCATTCTATTTGATCTATTTATGTAAAAATTTATAAATTATACAAATCCCTGACTGTAAGTTTATAATTATACTATCTTCTCTACTATATTTTTGTCAAATGCCACTGACCTAAATTTTATCATTGTACAGCCCAAACTACTTGACCTAGAACCTTGAAAATTCGCATGGACGTTCCTTACAGAGTGTTGGCATTTACCAAGAACGGATTTTCCAAAATTTGAGGTTTTTGGTATGGTTTAAGCTTTAAAAATTTCCAATGTAATGGATGATCTTTTGTGTAAATTTCTAATTTTATTCAATCAAGCATATGGTAATTAGCTTCAAAAACTAATTTTTAATTTATTCCTTTAATAATAATGCTGAAAGGAATAATTTTATTCCTTTCAGCATGGTTTTATGGTTATTTTGATGATTTTGTTAGGTAATTCGTAATATATAAAAGTTAAATTTGGTTTATTTTTGTACCTTAAAGCTCACTATGTGGTACAATCTAGGCAGTGGGAGCTTTAGTTATTTCCTTAGGGTGGCCCTTATGTCTTTAATTAAAATCATGCCCGTTACAAAAATTTGGCAAATTCCTTTTTCATCTAATTCGACGGTGTCCCAGCTTTTCATGGAAAAATAAATGGGTAATCAGTAGTTGATCTTTAAAACTATTACTAACCGCCCATATGTTAAGTTAATCTAAGTGAATCGAGTTTGAAACACTGATGACGGATAGCACTATAACTGCCCCGTACATTCAGCCCTTTACTGTACTTAATTGATGCGCGCCCTACTAGACAATACAGAGACGTAATGGTAAATCTACAAAGAAGTACCTTAAAATCAACACAATTGATTTTTAAATCAGTCCAGCCGTTTTTGAGTTATAACGGTGAAAAGGAAACCTCCACTACCTACTGTGGTATATATTTTTTTAACTTACACTCTGCCATAAAACATAAACATATCTCTACATGACATATTCCTTGATATAAATATTTTATATTCAGTCCTCTATATTCTTCAAGGTTAGACTATAATTTTTATCGTGCGCGAAGCCACGGGCAACTGCTAATAAACTTATAATTTAATAATAATAAAAAATAATTATAAATTAAAGGTTGGGCCACTTTCATGATTTTCCTTTCCAAAATATAAGAGTGTTTCATTTGCGTCTTCCTTTCATGAAAAAACAGGGCCGCTTGGCGCCCCTCAGGCCCTGGCGCCCTAGGCGGTCGCCTAGTTCGCCTATATAGTAGAGCCGGCCCTGTCACCAACATTTTCAGTTCTTATCGGGCTTTCATGGTGCGAGTCAGAATATTTCGTATAGTGAGTAGTGAGAGATGTCAACTCATTATTTTAGTAAAAACCATCCGATATCTGTGAATTATTTATGAATAGTGAAATAACGTGGGTGACCAAAATGTTTTCTGGCCAAAAAGAAAAATCGACGTTTATCCATTCGGCATTATTTTCTTAAGATAAAAGGATGGAAAAATTGCACAATGTAAGATTCGAAAATTCGTTGTGGCTCTACGAAGGGACTGCATATTCATTTGTCAAGCAGACACAGCTTAACACATTAAAAAGTCTGAAACATGAGGTAGGAACTCAGCCTTCAACAACCCCACATATGATAAGTTTGTAAGATAAAATTATAGCTAGGCCTGCCTAGTTCTAAAATTTAATAAAAAAATTGTGAGCATTGTCATCACACACAAATTTATTCTGAATAAATAGAAAACGGATCCCAGTACTGAACCCAAGGTTGGTTTTAGTCGATCCCGAAATCCTGGGATTGAAATTCAGGTCGGGAATTGAAAGTCCTAGGCCTAAGTTATATGAATATAATTACCTACATTTTTTCTCATTAATCCTGACTTGGGTATGTGGCTTCATATGGTTGAGATCTACTGGATAATGACCTAAAATCCCCTGTGGAGTCCTACCTTTCCAATATTCCCTGTGGAGTCCTACCTTTCCAATGTTAATCTTATGAAAAATAAATAAAATTTGTAAAGGCTAACCTCGCTTGTTTTTTGACAGATCTCAATACAACTTGTTAGCCTAGGTGAATCAATCTAGTTGAGACCTACAGGATTATTGCCTAAAATCTCTTAGTTTTATAAGTGTGGGACAGCAAACCTGCATACTCATAGTATGCAGGTTTGCTGCCCCATGTTATTCTCATGGACAGAGAAAATTGTTGCAGTCTCATTTTGGGATTTAGGCCTAAGTTGATTTTACTTGATTTGAATATCTGTATCAGTGATTTATTTAAGGGATTTCAAATTCACTGATTAGGATGCAGGTCTGCTGCAGTGGGGTATTATATTTTTCAAATTAATGTCTTCCAACTGAGGAACTAGGCTAATTCTTGTTAAGCTAGCCTAAAATGAAATTGATAGGCTATACAATCTCATTCTAGGGCTGGGCTGACTATTTTTTTAACTTATCAGACTTTAACAGTTTGTTCTTACTTACTCAGGAATTAGTTTCTTCACACATTGGATGTGCTTGTTAAGAATTTCGAAAAGTGAAAAGCAAGAGTGTAATCAGGAGAACGTATCTTAACCTTAATATAAACCAAAGGTATGTTGATCCAAGGTAAATTTCAAAACCTTCTCTAAGAAACTTCGGCCTACTGTACATTCCTAATTCAGCACGAGAATTAGGTAGGGGGCCTATAAAAAGAATTATGTTGTGCTAATAACTTTGGTATAATATTCTGTCAACTTATAAGTTACTGTCTCCAAGGTGTGAGTGCTCCATAAATGAATTAAAATAGCTTACAGCCTAAGCTATTTTCTTTTGACCTATTAGGTTACAATATACAGAAAAAATATCATGAGTCCAGACGAAACCAAAGGAACAGAAGGGTCACTCATAAATTAGCAACTAGGCCTAGGTAGGCCTAACTTAGAATTTTATTCCAAAAAAGTGCATTAACTTAAGTTTTAAAAAAATAATTAAGTTTATCAACTTAGTTAGGTCTGACAAGATTGCCAAATGAATATCGGCCTAACAACTAGTAACTCCTTCAATGGACCTAACTTGAAGATAGTTTGTGGCAATTGGAGCTTAGAAACCAAATAAAATTACAGTTGTATGAACTTGACTGTAAATTAAGGGAAACTAAGTGATGCTGCTGATTAAATAGAGTTAATCCTACATCACATATGGGCCTTCCTATATTGTATCACTTGGCCTTAAAAATATTAATAAAGTCTATTGAGGGGTGTTTCATTGGTTTTCAATATCAAACATATTCTTAAAATTTCATGTTCACTAAAACTGCAGAAAATGTCATTATTTATAGGTTAATGTGTTCTATTTTTAGTAGGCTAGATCCTTCTACTGTCATTTCAGAGCTGCACAAATATGGAAAGTAGTGTACTTCAAACCGAGATTTAATTTGTAGTTTCTGCACTCTGAAATTAAAAAAATGATTCGGAATTGAGCCAAGAGAAAACAATAATTCTCTTTTTACAGGGAGAACGGTACAACTTAACCCAAATTCTGCACTTCACTTGTTGACGTGGCGTGACAAAAGACAAAGTGATTTTACCAAAAAGCGATATAAAATAAACTTTGGCAACTTTATTAAATGCACTGATATAGATTTATTCGAACCGTCGATGAATTATGACTGTTCTCAGTGTCCAGATCGTTTTTATACGATGCAAAATATGGCGACACATTATTGCAGACAACTGTTACACCATACTGAAACTTGAACCCAAATACCTTCAAATAGGAAAGGAGATAATGACATTTTTTGTACTCACTTTATTCTTC
Organism: Flexamia atlantica; assembly: GCA_035578135.1. Taxonomy (NCBI): domain Eukaryota; kingdom Metazoa; phylum Arthropoda; class Insecta; order Hemiptera; family Cicadellidae; genus Flexamia; species Flexamia atlantica. The sequence continues at coordinate 61,679,568 of JAQJVK010000005.1, forward strand.
AGGTAGTCTTCTATCGCTCTAAATGCCGAATCTGTAAGTTTCACAAAAATTAATTCCTTATTTTCCACAAAATTACCCGACGATGACAATCCATACTGAACACCTGCCACCAGCGCCGCCATTTCTATCTTGACGCTTGCACATACAGACCAGCTGACGTTAGGAAGTCATGTTAGAGACTAATACTTGTTTATTTCAGGACCAATTTTATTTTCTATGTTCGGAAAAAAGATGTCACTCGTCTCTATATTTTAGACCAGTTTAACATTTTTCACTCCGGCTGTACAATGAGTGCATTTTCATTGACTAAATAAAGCTTGCATTTTGTTTTTATTTTGACTTTCAGAGTAGATCCGTTCGAATTTCAACTAACTAGGAAGTAAACTTACCTGTTTTTTATAAAACCTGCCGCTACAATGACTTAGCAGCACCTGTCAAACAACATCTGATGACAAGGAAAAGATATATTTCTCCCTCATGAACATTATCTTAACTCCCAAAAAATAAACTTTTCATAATTGACGATAAAAAATGTTCATAAATGTATTGCAAAATCCTCAAAACGTATAAATATTGTGTTGATATCAAAACATTTAATAAATACTCTAAATCGTCTAAGGACTTTTTTTACATAAGTTATTAGCAACACCATGGTCGGGCCAGTACCCCTGAGAGAAATAATATTTAAACATTTTCTAATATTGGATATTTCTTATCGTAACACCTCTACATAATTTTCCTTAAATAAATAATACATTTTTGTGTTCCTTTTTAATAGATATTCATTTCAATTAATTTTTAATTTTTCCCTTCAAAAATTTCAATTTTGCGATTTCAACATCAAAAGCCTCATAAAAACTCCACATATAATTGAATTGAAATTGTATTTCTGAAAGAGAGCTGTGGCTTTTAGGCAACCTAAACGTTTTAAAGTGATTTTATTACTATCTTAACAGTTTTCTGTTACATCTCATGAACCCCTTTATTGTTTGGGGTTTCTGTGCTCAAAGTGCAATACATTGTTTGGGGTTTCAGTGGTACAATACACCTTGAACCACTGGAAATAGAGCTGTTTGCCCCAATGGGAAAATTTTCTGCGGGGGACCTTGGGCAAAACATCTTTTCTGAATGGTGATTTACTTGGTTTGAAAGCCTCTAAAATTTTAAACGTGCTTATTAATAGCCTCTAACCAACTAAAACAAACTGTTAAAAAGCCTTTAAGAGATTTCAATGGAGCCCTAAATAAAAATAAAAAGCTGACTGGTTTGCAATTGATTATTTCAGTACCGGGAGACCAAACTCTGATCAGATAAAATAAAAATGCCCCCGTTGCAGCAGACCTGCATACTCAGCAAATTTCAAATGTTGGAATTAATCATTAAGATGGAGCATTAAATCAAGTAAAATCAATTTAAGATCCTAAATTAAGCGCACAAAAATGTTCTACCAATGAACATATGGGAAATGAGTTTGCAGGTCTGCTGCCAGTAATTTGAAATCGAGAAATTTTTGCAACCCAGTAGATATCAATTAGATGAAGCAACATACCAAGTTTTATTGAGAAATGTTGAGAATAAAGTGAGATGTAGAATTTTTTTACTCCCCATAAGGTTACCATTGGGGCAACGTACTGTGTTTATCATGAGCTTACCAAATTGTATGTTTTTTCAAGCTGAATTCAGTGGTTTAAACTAGAATTTCAAGAAATTAATTTTTCTATCTAAAAATATCCCAAAACCCATTTTTGGAGGGGTTTATCCCCGTTTACCTCTCCTTTGGATGGTGTCCGATCAGGTTGATTCAAGGCTGCACTGTGTTGATTTTCGAACTAGTCCGAAAAATTACTGCTTCCAAATTTCATTTTAATCGGACTATTTTACACGTATAAAGATATACAGATGTACTAGCACTTTCCCTACACTTCGCCCGAGATTATGACAGTGAGATGGTAACCAACACCTACTTTAGAGTGAAACCAAAAATCTGTATATCAGTGCATGAGGAATTTTGTTTTTGGTCACACTTCTCACAACTTGTTCATGGCTGGATGAATTGTAACGTATGTGTAATATGAGATGTAAATTTAAAGGTATTTCTGCGTAGATTTGCCAATACCGCCCAAAATTATAAAAAAAGTTTCAACTTAAGTATTGTAAAGGGGTGAAGGTTCTAAACTGTGGTGCTATCCGTTGGTATTGTAGACCAGGCAAAAAAAGGTATAGAGGTTTTGGAACACAATTTTTGACTTTGCAGTTTTGTTTGGAGTAGTTGGGAGGTGAACATATCAAAAGTCCCCGTCCATAGCCCATTATCGGGAGGAGGAAGGGGGGTCTGAAGGTACCATTTTTTGGGTTTTCCTAAATATCTTGGAAACTATGAACTTTTATTATTCCCTATTAAATTAGAAAATTAAAGAAAATTAAATTTACTATAAGTAAAGTATATTATATGTCTATTTTGGTCCAAACATTTACAAAGCAATAATTTTATTAATATTTAAACATATATCCCTTCCATAAGAAATATATGTAAATTTGTGTGCAACATACATGCCCAATGAGGCAACGCTTTTTCGCCTAAAGGGAAATGAACAACATTTATTTAGGAAGTATTGACCAAATTTCCAGTATTTGACACCTCAATCATAAAAATTGGTCTAAAATAAAGGTGTGGGCGAGTTCACGAAAAAGTAGTAGTAACCACATATTGGTTAGGCCTATAATTCCTTGAAAAATCACATTTTTATGAGCTATGAGCTCATCAAGACCTTAACTTTGGGCCAATTTTAATGATTGAGGTGTCAAATTACTGGGAATTTCGTCACTATTTCATGAATGTTGTTCATTTTTCTTTGGGGGTGAAAAAACCTTTCCCCATTGGACTTGTAAATTCCACACAAATTTACATGCATTTCTTGTGGAAGGAATATTTGTTTGAATATTATAGCTCTGGACAGCCTTACTGGCGGGTGGCAAAAATTGGAATCTCCCGAAATGTCTGCTAAATAAACACATGTTTTGGTAGAACTGTCAAAACTTTGTTTTTGTTTCACCTCATTTACACTACAAAAGAATGCCCTATAATATTTCACCGAGTGATTTCTTACGCAATTAAAATTTCTGGAAAATATTTGTGCAGTGCATCAGGTGGTCTTTTAGTTTGGCAACCGTTCATCTTAAATGATTTGTTTACATTTAAGAATGAGTTTCCACACTTTTGTCGTCGTACTTCATGAATTTTGTTGAGCTTGCAAGCATTTAACATTAGTTGCACTTGCGGTTGCAGCAAAATATTTTCTTGTGCAAAATACCATTACATAAACAGATAACCATGTGATTTATTACCAAAACATTGCAGATAATAAACACTATTTACGACAACAGCGTACTCACTCACCCGCCAGTAAGGCTGTCCAGAGCTATAATAAAAATAGTGCTTATCTTGTAAATGGTTGGACCAAATAAACATATTTTATACTTTTCTTACAGGAATTTTAATTTTGTTTAGTATTCCAATTTAATACGGAATACTAAAAGTAAATAGTTTTCAAGATGTATAGGAAAAACCTAAAAATGGTACCTTCAAACCCCCCTATCCCTCCGCTCATGACAGACCTGCATACTCACTTCCCATGACATTCTTAGGGAGAATATTTTTGCACGCTTATTCATTTACGGAAAAAGGTTGAAATTACTTATCAGGCTTCATGTGGATTATTCATTTAGGCTAAATTTGTGTGGCTACAGACGGGGACTTTTGATATGTTCACTGACGAACTAGTCCAAACAAAGCTGCAAAGTCAAAAATTGTGTTCCATACATTTCCCTTTATACCTTTTTTTGAGCACTCATTGCCTAGACTAATCAGGCACCACACATTTAGTTTACACTTTGTTTATTTTTCTACTTAATTCCAACATCTTTTAGAGTGAAACCACTGTAGTCTGTACATTATAATAAGTGAGGAATTTTTTGTTATTGCCATAGCTCATTCAGGTCTGAACGAATTTTGACGTTTAAGATGCAAATTTGAAAGTGTTTCTGTGTATATTTAACTTATGGTGTATCCTCATTGTGCAAGGATAATTTACCAGCACGGTTGATGATGTAATGTGTCGTATGGCATGATCTTAGATAATGTAAGTGAATGGTGTCTTAGGGAGGGCCTTGACTAAATCGCTCCAAGTCAGTGTTGGTCCCATTCACCAGTAAAAATAATAACTGGGAGTCTCTTACCAAGCTTACACTGGGAGGAATCAAGTTATGTGACTGTCTGGCTTGGTTAAGTAGTTTAGGACTGACGCTGGACTCCAAACTCATATGGAATGAACATCTGAACAACACACTATGAAAAGCAAAATGGGACACTCCTAGTGTCCAGGTGACTGGCAGTAGCAAACTGGGGCAACAAGCCAAAAATCGCTCTCTAGCTGTATGAGGCCATTGCTAGCATAGTGTAAAGAAAAAAGAAAGGTGTGTGCACAATCACCTGGTATGACGTCATTGGGCTCATGAACATAGCGGACCTAGCGGTATTACAGCAGAACTGAAACTGTACACAATAATATTTTGATTGAGTTGCATAAACAGATTTATATTGTAGTCGTCGTAAGCACTAGTTGTGAGAGCCCAACTACGTCACACCAGCTGACTCTGCACACACCTTTCTTTTTTCTTTACACCATGATTGCTAGGCCTCAGGTAACATATTATGGCTCACTGGTCTAGTGGACAAAGGTGACCCAAACTACAACCATCTCTAAACTCAAAAGCCTACAGATTAGATTGAATACATGTTTTTACGCATTTGAAATTCACTAAGTAAGGGTACTTGTTTGCTTGGCTCTGCTGCACAGAGGGTATTAACTACATACATTGTAGTCTTGTGTGTCTTGTTACTGACTAAGGCTGACATATTCCTTAGAATGGACTGTTACACTAGTTAATAGTACAACAGCCAATGGCAACTAAGGGACCTACATTTTAACATGGGTTCCGAACCACAATTTCGTCTGGTTTACAACTTTACAAACTGGTCTAACCATGAGGACAGTCAATACTCAATAGTGCGGAGTGCGGACGTTAGTCACCACTAGGGAACACTGCGTCTATAAGCCATTATAGTGATTATTAATCTAAAACCCCCAAATCTTAAGATTAATTTGTTAAAGATAATTTTTTAAAGATAATAATAAATAATAATCTAAGATAATTTTTGTTAAAGTTATGATCATGTATTCATTGGACCTTACTGACAAGTAGTTAAGGCCAAATATTATGAAAACTTTTGTAATTAAAATAAATAAATAAATTAAATAAATAAATTTCTGAGGCACCAAACCTGCATATACTCACCTCATCCCCGCTGTTAACCTATTAAGAAGTAAGTATTGGTTAACAAGTTACTCACTGTATGTAACATGTTAACCAATGTTTTTAAAGGAAATAAATAAAACTGTATAGCTTACTTATTTTTCAACATAACTTGATCAACGTGGTATGCGCAAGGCTTCATCTTGTTGAGATTTACTGTATGTGGATTATAACAAGGCCGCACTTGTGTGGCCTTGATTATAGCCTAAAATCCCTAAATTTCTGTGGCAGCAGACCTGCATACTCATTTCCCATGTCATTCTTAGGGAGAATATTTTTGCACGCTTATTCATTCACGAAAGAAGGTTGAAATTATTTGTTGAGGCTTCATGTAAATTATTCATTTAGGCTTAAGCATTTTAAATTCGTTGAAAATGCAGGTCTGATGACACAGGGTATTTTTAACTCCTTTGTTTCGGTAACATTAAATTATCAATGTTCATATAAAGTTAATACAACTTCAAAAATAAATGAAAACAGCCAAACTCTGTCAACAAATGTACGAACGCGCATTATATCTCCGGCTATGGCAGAGTCAGCTGGTTGCAAGACGCAGGGGAGAGAGGGGGTACTTTTATGAAAACATTGTTCTACAGTACCGCTGTTTGTCAAAACCTGTGTTTACCAAAATCATATGTTTAAAAAATCATATAGGCCTATGATAAGGTTAGTAGCGTAGTAGCCATTGCCAGAGATAATGTGCGAACACTACTTCAAGATGCTGAGAAATATTTTGTTGTTTTATAGGCCTAATAGTTGTTGAAATTGAAAGAAGTGGTGAGCAATTCTCTTGAAATAATGTCCAAAATGCATGTTCAAGGTGCATTGTGAGTGTGTCTGTCCGTCCGTGTAGGTGTGTATGTGTATATGTAAACGAAGCAAGAGATGACTCCAATTTTCATGTAATTTGGCATGTAGGTATAAAGCCATAATATCTCCAGTTTTTTCATTTTTGATTTTAAAGGATATTTACCCCATAAAAGACGACAAACATCTAAATTTCATAAAAACGGCTCCAACGATTTTGATAAAAATATTTCATAGCTTCTAGTGCTTAAGATGAGAAATAAAATGACACCACCAGCATGTCTATAAAAATTCTGGTTCATAAGTTTGTTAAAAAAATCATAGTTTTCAAAATTCCCCTTTTTTAAACATTTTTCTAGGGGTGCAAATGTAAGTAAAGGGCTGAGTTTATAATTCACCATGGAAATTGAAAGTTCAAAGCACTGCTGATTAAAATAAAGAAAAGTTGCTGAGCAGCACATTTCCAATAATTTTAATTAACATAAGATATTTTACATTTGCTTCCAGTTTGTAGAAGTAAAATAAGTTTGGAATCGTTGGTTAACCCTTTGGTCAGGGGTGCCCAGAAGGGGGGGGGGGCATGGCGCGATTTGCGCCATCAAAATTTTTGGGGGGGGCATGATTTTTCAGGCGGGATTTTGGTTTTTGTGAGGAATTTTAAACCAGCGAATAAGGGAAAATTATAAAAAATATATGATCATAACCATAAAACAGTTAAAAGTACTGTTTGTTTATCTAACCATTTCATCAGGATTATCTTCGTCATATATTCAAGTTTGCTATGAAAACCATCCCCGGAATCTCCAAGTCAATCCATGAAAAATTATTTTGAAGGGCGATTGACAATGGGTTGACTGCACTGGCAACCCTGTCTGACATATCAGGCCCAGAAGACATGGTGTCAGACAGGGTCTGTGGTCCCGATTTGATACAGCCGTTAGCAATGTTATATACGAAAAACCGGATATTTACCCGGTTTTCGGGTATTTTGGAGGCTGTGCGGAGATTTGGCGGTGGTTAAGAAAAAACCGGGTGTAACCGGGGAATTACGACTTAAGTAGAGGAAATTTACTCATCAACCTGGATATTAAAAAAATCGTTGAAATCGGGGATTTTTGACGAGATACAAGGATTTTTTGGAACTCTAAGATATTTTATTTTTCGAACGAAAGTTGGTATTTATGTATTTGGTATAATTGTATTGGTTATTTGGTTGCAGTGTTACCAGAAACTGGGTAATAGCCCGGTTTGCGGGTATTTTGATGGCCGTTCGGGGACTACGGGGACTTAATTAACATGATTAAGAAAAATCGAGTAAAATCGGGGATTTTAGACTTAAGCTGCGGGGATTTACCTGGCATTCTAAGTGCATACATAAAAACATAAGTGCATACCTAAATACATAAAAACGGGTAAAACCGGAGATTTTTGAATTCTAATGATTTGCTTTGCAAAAATCCAATGTCCGTGTAAGGTGAGAAAAAAAATTAGTTTTTTATGGTTTTTAAGATTAATACTTGAAGTTAATAGACATACTTTATTATATAGGACCCCCTTACCCAGCAAGTTTACGAAACTATCCAGTTTTGGGTGTTTTTAAAGTCATTAGGTTTTCGGCTAACTACCTGAATTTTAATTGGTACTTGGGGGGGATTTTGCAGGGATTAGTGCCGAAAAACCGGGTAAAAGTGAAAAGAGGAAAAGAGGAATGTTAATGGAGTTGGCGGGTAAAATGCCAAACCCTGTGTAATGCAACACTGGCCTTTAGAGATAAGAGTATATTAGCAACAGTCAATCGCCAGTCGTATGAAGCACAGTTGGTGTGCCTGCTTGGACTGCGGTGAGGCAGTTTTACAAAGAGTACAATTACTGAGTGAAGTGAATGGTGATTACAAGTTCACATTATGTTGTGATATCGAGTCAGATATACAGAAACTGTACTGTCTTCTGTATTTTTTTTCTGTGGCAGACTACGGAGTGGTTTTATGTTTGTTTTGATGAATTAACAGTAGGCCTCCAAGCCTAGTTTAGTAATTTAGTCTTTGAGGATTGAAATTAAAATCGATAATGGACCATGGGAAAAGTACGTTCCAGACCCAAAGCAATCAACAAGCACACATGACGACGTTTCTCGTACTTCCACCAGCACCCAAGACCAAGATGGTTTTTAACCAACAAGCATCCAATATTATGTTTTAAAACCTACCTGCGAGAATTATGCCATTTCAATACCACTGTTTCCATGTTTAATGATGTAAAATCCCAACATTATGTTATATTTACAGCCATGTTTATTCATTTCGTAATTTATTAAATGTAAAAAAATAATTAATTTCTGGTTATTGTAAAAACAATAACCCATCATTATGGTAACCAAATTGAATAAATACATCACTAAACTGCGAAAATTAAAAATACCTGTAGGTTGTAAAAGATGTTTCCTACAACCGCGCGTTAAGTGTCAGTTTAGGCACCGAAAACCAATTGTAAAATAGCTGTTTACTGAGGAGCGAGCGATTAAGTCTTTGAAAGTCTTTGGAGGGAGCGCAAAAGACTTTTGCGCTCGCCACGTGATTACTTTCACGCTCGCCAGCTGATTTTGCATTGTTACTCAGCGCGCACCAGCGCTCCTTTCCGCTTCCGACCATCGATACTTCCGACTGGGCTCGACTTGTTTATAACCTCAAACTGGCGCATTCAGCTACAATGGATGTAATAAGTGATGACGAATCCGGACTTACTCCACCTGATATTAGTGAATTAGTGAAAGAAATTTCATGAAACTTATTACCTCGTAAATCTAGAAACCCTTACGAAAATAAATATGAAGAATTTATGCAATCATATTGGCGCATTCAGCTACAATGGACGTAACTGTGATTGTATTTATCGTTTGGGGAATTAAAACTGCAGTTGTAGGAAAAATTTAGTATGTATTTCGCGTGTAAAGCGTCTTTCTCGCTTTCGCTAAAAATACCGCGCTCCGCTACGCGTCGCGTGGTATACATAAATAACTATTTCGCCACACTATGACGTAATCACCTGTTTTACTAATGTTATTTGCTTGCCGAAATCAGCTTTTTCCCACCAGAGGGCCGAAAACTTTCAAGTCAGCTGATGAGCTGATCGTTTATTTATTTGCTTGAATCAACGTGAGGATATCACATAATTATACAGCATTCAATAGGTTACAAAGACAGGATAGTTGCGATCATATGATTTTCATAGCTGTGTTTATTTAAACAAACCATGACAAAGAAGTATCGTCGCTCATAAACTCAAAGTGTTGTTTTCAAATGTGTGAAATAAATAATGAGATTTTTTATGTTTTATCGGCTAAATTTCAGTTTGTAGTGTGGTGAAGAATAGCGTCCGCACCTTGGCCGAAAGGGTTTTGCAGCTCTCGATCGTTTCATATTCTCGACTTCGTCTTGAATTTGAAACACGATCTCGAGCCTGCAGAACCTCACTTTCGGCCCTTGTTGCGAAATAAACTATTACAACACCGTTTATTTGGATTGTATCACTAGTATCACATACTGTAAAAAGTACTTCATTATTCTCATTAACTAACAACATAATAATGACTTTTTTATTCACGCTATTGGAACTAGACATAGCTATAAATAAATGTTTTATACATTGAAGAGATATCACTTTATTACCTAATGCTGGTATGCTCTATTATTGTATGCAACTAGCGGTCACGCTCAATCTCTATTTTATTCCATTAAATTGCTTGTGATTGTTAGCGGCTGATGTAGACCAAGGGTCAATGTATAAAACCCTGAAATAGATGAGTTTGTTTTGTCTACTAGGACACACTGCAAGTCAGTTGTGAGGTACAATTGAAACAGCAAAGATATTGTTCTAACAATAAAATGAAAAAAAACATTTTGGGCAATCAATAAATACCCCCGTTGCAGCAGACCTGCATACTCAGCGAATTTCAAATGCAAAACAACATATTTCAATCCTACATAGTGAGATTTGACATGTTTTTGTAAGCTCCATAAGAATAACATGGGGAATGAGTATGCAGGTGTGCTGCTACAGGTATATTAAAACTGGGTGGTTTTAATTCAATATTTAGTAGATCTGAACTAGAAGAAGCTATTTACCAAGTTTTATTGAGATATGTTGAGAAATAAGCGAGATATAGAATTTTAGTTATTTCCCATAAGGTTAACATTGGGACAACGTACTGTGTTTACCACTTTCAATATCTCGGTAACCAATGGACATAGAGCAGTGTTTCAAAATACTAAATTGTTTGTTTTTTTGAGCTGAATTCAATGGTGCCCACAAAAATTGGATAAATTTTATTTTTCTATGTAAAAAACTCTAAAAACCCATTTTTGGGGGGGTTTATCCCCCTTTACCCCCCCTTCCGGTGGTCCGATCGAGCTGGTTCACGAACTCGTCCAATTGATTACCACTTTACATGTCCGTACCAAATTTCATGAAGATCGGACCATTTTTGCGGCCGCTATCGTGCTAACAGACACATAGATATATATATAAAAATTCGAACAAATAGTGTTTTTTGCTTCTGGGGGCCCCAAAACGAAAAGTTATAGTGGTCCCGAGCTTAGGTCTTACCATGAGACCTACGGTAATAGCTTCTTCCCTATAGGGGAAATTCGCTAAAACTGCTCTATTGGGCTCTTGGGAGGTGGTCAAAGGTTTGCTATTTTGAGACTTAGATAAAAAAATAATTCTGAATTCACAATATTTTTATTAACAATAGATACAACTAACACTACACCTTCCTTTTCAAAAAACTTAATACAACAGGGTCCTGCAAACTTGGCATTAGGGTCTGAAGTGTGTCCATGTGTAATTTGGGCATTCTCCTGGTTATTTGGGAACATCATTACCAAGCTTAAGACTACTGCTAAGGCTAAGGGAAGGAAAGAAACTCAGAAAAGAAGTCAATACTCCATTTTCAATTTATCCTCAAGGCAATTTAGATTGTCGTTTTTATATAAACTAGATTACTTGGTAGCAGCTTTGCTTGCATACACTGTAATCTGTGGTTTTTTTGTAGAACTATTTCAAAGCATGGCCATATGTTCAGTAGTTGTAAACATCTGAGCTGGGTTGGGAGTTAAACTGCGCTTGGTAAAATGTTGATGGTTAATGCCACTATTCCGAAAATTCAGCCCTTTACTGTACTTCAATGACGCCCTTTTATAAAAAATTCTGGGACGTATTGACAAATCTACATAATAATCTCTCTAATTTGACACATCAAACGTTAAAATCTGTCCAGCCATTATTGAGGTTTGACTATGAAGAGAAAACAGCTTGTGTACTACTAATATAAATAAATAAATGTTGTTCTAGGTTACCAAGTTATAATGGTGTATTAAGTTATCAAGTGCCAAGTTTGCGGAACTGTATATACAAATTACCACATTTTCTCTGGTTCCAGTACCTATTACAAATAGTTCCAAATATTAAAATTTCCAACAAAAATAATTTATTTCACTTAAATATAAAATATACTATAAAGAAATGTTTCAATACATCAGTTTTATACAAATTAAACTGTGATGTTGACCAAACTGCACAATACTAAAACATAATTAAAACGAAAATTGAGTTTACAAAAAATAAAACATCATAAAGCAAGTTTAACTACTGGATGCTGATCATTGAATATTTACTATTAATACGTTCAGTGCGGTGCCTAAATGGCGAATGTGAATCACGGCAATAGGAATTTCATTTTGAGGTACTCTTTTTATCAAATTGATTTTGCAAATTTTTTTATTTATTGATGTGCTCATTTAAGTATATTGAAATTGTGTGAAATTTCAAGCTATCAAATAATTGAAATGTGTTTTATATATATGTACACTATTTCTCGCTTTCTTAAACTTTAAGCTTTAACTTTAAATTCAACAGACACAGAATGTGTAAGATGGGTGATTTTACTTAAGACTGTATCTATAGCCTAAAAATATCATTTAATAAAATACCATGTCAGTCATGAGAAGTAAAACTAAGGTAAAAAATTACTGTAATAACTATTCAATGTCTTCTAAATCACATTACTACGAAATCATCAAAATCACAAACTGTGTTCAACCACCATCTGAAACATTACAAAGAGTAGCTTAAAATAGTTGCATCATAAGACATATAGAAAGTCATTGAAAAAATTTAAAGACATGAATACCTCACCGAATGGAAAGCTTTTAGGCTCGTACCTGCAAAAATTGTTTCTCTATAATTTTTTGTTTTATCGATTCCCATGACATAAAAAAGAGACCAAAAACAGGCAGCTGGGAGCAGTTCTTGCTCCCACAACCCAAAAAAATACCCCCGTTGCAGCAGACCTGCATACTCAGTGAATTTCAAATAGTTCAATAAATCATTTAGACGGAGCCACGAATAATTGAAATTTACTTTAAATCCCAAAATGAGCATAGGTGCCATCCATAAATTAAGTAACGCCCCTAAGGGGAGAGGGTAGGGGTTGTCGGCAGCATTATGAATCGTTACGGGGGAGGGTGGGGGGATTAGACACAGCGTTACTTAACTACTAAAACTCAAGAATGTATGTCTTATTTTATTCAACATTAGGGTTTTTCTCTAGATAACAAGTTTTTAAAAATTGCTTAATGTTATTATTATATTTTCTCAAAAGAATGCAAACGAAACTAGGTTTGAACAACGTCTAGTTATATAAAAATTGGAAAAAGATCGACTTTTAAATTAACTTGGTTGGACTGGGTTAAATACCGGTTCGAACGGAACGTAACGTTCATGCTCAATTAACAAAAAACTCCAGAACGGAGTCATCTACGGTGCCAATTGTGACAGTGTCTGACCACATGACCACTCCATGGGAGGGCAAATGAAGATTATATTTATTTTTTCAATTTCTTTCCTTTTACTGAGTACAGTATTATATGATGTAATACATTAAGATTTTATCAAATTTTTCGTTCCAGCTCAATTTAAACGAGCTCAACTAATTGTAAGTCCAAAACCAGGAAAGCCTATCACTCAACTGACCTCTTACAGACTTATAAGTCTTTTCCTTGTCATATCTAAAGTTTTTGTAAAGCTTTTTATCACTAGGATATGAACAATGATTGATGAGGATGCCATATTGCCCAGCCATCAATTTGGTTTTAGAAGAAAACACGGCACGATAGAACAAGTTCACAGGTTTGTTGGGACGATACGACAATGTTTAGAAAATAAATCTCATTGTTCAGCTGCATTCCTAGATGTAAGCCAGACATTTGATAAAGTGTGGCATCCAGGCTTACTGTATAAAATTAAGATGTATCTACCGAATTCCCTATTTGCTACTTTGAAATCTTATCTTACAGGCAGGACATTTCAAATTAAATATCAAGACATCCTTACTGATCTACATCTTATACAGTCTGGAATTCCCCAGGGCAGTGTACTGGGGCCTTTCTTGTACATTCTCTATACTTACGACCTCCCAGGATATATGTCTACTGAAATTGCTACTTTTGCGGACAATACTGCAATTTTGTCTGTTCATCGCGACCCAGTTCAAGCTTCTAATAATTTGCAGCGAAGCTTAGATACGATCACAGATTGGTTTCAGACATGGAGACTCAAAATTAATGAAAATAAATCTGTTCACATTACATTCACTTTAAACCTAAATTCTTGCCCATGAGTAACGATAAATAATACAACTATCTGAAGTGACCGAAGTAAAGTATTTTGGGATTCATATAGATAGCAAATTAAGTTGGCATATAGAAAGCAACTTAATTTAAAAACTAATCGGATGAATCGGCTCCTTGGATCAAAATCAAAACTTAGCATGGAAAATAAATTGCTTCTCTAAAAGACTATTTTGAAACCAATTTGGACATATAGTGTGCAGCTTTGGGGTTCTGCAAGTGTCTCTACCATTGAAATAATTCAGAGGTAGGTACCTGTCAATTATTACGCAAGATTGCCAACACACCTTGGTATGTTTCCAACAGGACCTTACATGAAGACTTAAAAATACCTACAGTGAAAGAAGAGATCAAGAGATTTAGACAATACAGACAATACAGACACTGTTTACAGACTGAAGAGATCTTCAATCTTGGACTTGCCTTTTCGTTATGTAAACTGAGAATAAATTTCTATGTTAACTAACATTCTATCCCATATGATATTTACTCATTGTTCATATTAGCATAGAACAGATTGTACAGTTAAATAAATAAATAAATAAAAATAATAAATTATTTGTTAAATAAAGATTGTACAGTTAAATAAATAAATAAATAAAAATAATAAATTATTTGTTTATTTTGATTTTAAATTTGTTTTTTGTTACATATTACGATTCATAATATAAGATGAAGTGGGGGGGGGGGGGGTAATGGCACTTTTTCACGTAATTTTTAGGGGGGAGGGGTAGTGCCACTGTTACAGTTCCGTTACAAGGGGGGAGGCGGTCTAGAAATGCTACGTAATTTGTAGACGGCCCCATACAACAATTTTCTCCATAATAACATAGGAAATGAGTATGCAGGTTTGCTGCCATAGAAATGTAAAATTGAGAGATTTGTTGTAACAATCCAGTTGATATCAACTAGATGAAGCCATATACATAGTTTTATTCAGATATGTTGAGAAATAAGCGAGATATAGAATTTTATTTATTTCCCATAGGGTTAACATTGGGACAACATACTTTGTTTACCACTAGTGATATATAGGTAACCAGTGAAGTTATAGTAATAGTTTAAGATACTAAATTATTTGTTTCAAACTGAATTCAAAGGTCTAGACCAGAATGTGATCATTTTCTTTTTGATACATAAAAAATCTCAAAAATCCACTTTTGGAGGGGTTTACCCCCTCTTACGACCTCTTCTGATGGCCCGGTCGGCTGGTTTTCGAACTTGTCTGAATAATTACTACTGTATACTGTATGTCTGTGCCTAATTTCAAACAGATCGTAATATTTTAACCAAAAAAAAAGAAAAGTTGTTATGGTTTCTGGCTTAGGTCTTACCATGAGAACTACGGTAACAGCTTCTTTCCTATAGGGGAAATTCACTATCAAGTTTTCAGAGTGATATGTGTATATGATGTTTATGTGTACCTGTAAAAATGTGTGACATTGTCATTACATTCATCGAGTACTAGTATTGAGTAATTTACTGAGTAGCATAATGTTTTGTGTCAGGTCCAATTTTTTTAGATGTTTCAATTTTTAAATTTGAAGCAACTGAAGTTTGAAGTGTACCATTGGTCTGAACCTACTTTCATGATTCATTAAATATGACTACATAAAATTCTTAAGGTCACATTTTAAATAACAGCTTTCAGAAATGGGTAATTTCTAACTGTGAGCATTAAATTACTAATCTAGTTCAAGAAAAATTGCACTTAATGTGACAGTTACATAAACGTTTTATCAAGTCCACAATGATAAAACAATTATAGACTTAAAAGTTTGGTTTTTAATATCAAAAGTTTTACCCTAAGTACATGATGACATAAACCAAAAGCATCTGATTTAGAATTCATGACTATCGTTCCAGGTCAAACATCCAATCTTTACAGTTTGTCAAAATTCGGTTTGTTGCATTGTTGAAATTTATAATAACTGGAAAGTAAATGACCTGCCAAGTAAATGTGTATTTATTAAAAAGATTATGTTTACGTTTAAGAAACCAACACCCTAAAGTTATGTTCAACAGGTGTCATCGGAAAACATTCATAACTTTTCCATCAATTGCTTGTAAAATCAATCAATGTGTCATTTTGTTTACATATGTAATTTAACATATACAGTAGAGTCCCGCTATTCTGAACTAACTGGGACCGACCCCGGTTCGGGTTGGCGGGAAATTCGGAATAAGCGCATAATGAATAAAATCAATAGATATTTAGGATACTGTAGTACGATTTTTAATTAATGCCAAGATAAATATAGGGATTGTAATATCCGGCCAATATCTAGCTTGGTAATCGCCGTTTCCGACGGAATTAGAACATCGCGATCATAATTTTCAGTGAGGTACCGAAGTGCATGGATTGTCATAGAAAGCTGATATAAAGGTTGGTATTCGTTGATCGCGGCCGATAGTTATCGTCTTTGCTGGCCGAGATAGAGTACAGAAAAAAACATTTCTCAATTCTGCGGCCACGACATACAGTTTGATTGTCATTACACCAAATGTGCTTGGCGATCGTTACTTACGGTCGCGATTATGCAATATAACTGCCCATTACACCCTATATATGCTTTACGATTGTCACTAATGGCCACGATTAGGCAGTATGATTGCTAAAAACATCCGATATGCTTTGCGATAGTCACTTACAGCTGCAATTACGCAGTGTGATTATAAATTACACAGGATTTGTCCTTTACAATGACACTAACAAAATTGTTTTTGACGATAAAGTATGTTCAGAATAGGCGGATTTTCGGAATAGCGGGACTCTACTGTACTGTAAAAGAGGCCGCACCCATTAAAAAAAAAATACATATACATAAATATAACATGTAATTGCATTATTTAACATATATGCAAAAGATAATAATTTAATTGCCATTTCCAAATTACTAAATTACCTTGCAATATTGAACACGTTCATGGGTAGCTCACTCACTACCTTTGAACTGCTGCGAGGCCTGAAAATAGAATTATATGGTTTAGGTTTATAACAAAACTCACAATACAACCGTAGTTAAATGCAGTTCTAGATTGCAAAAAACTGCAAGTATGGTAAAATATATATTCCTCTGTTCCCAAAATAATACAATATACTCACAGCCACTGTCATATTGTAACTTGAAAATAATTTGGTATTGTTATCTTACTCTTTTAGGGTTTGTGAGGTTTCTGGGAAAAAATACAATTTGATAAGGGGTTCACCATTCCCAAATTCTACAGAAAAAAATAATCATGATTTTTTTAAATAATTTTGTCATTGTTTGGTTCCTGGGAATACAAAAATGCCTGAAAATATTGAGAACATTTTAAAGGAAAAATACAATACATCCCTTTGTGAGTCTGGAAAGCCGTTAACTTTTAAACCACAATAAAGGATAATATTTGAGTACACATGATATTGCTGGTGTTAGTATTCTTCATATCTGTGTAAATAAAGTCCGGATGACCCCTCTTTGGAAGACTAAAGGAAAGTTTATTATTGAAGGTAAACTAGCCTGCCTGAGATGTCAAAATGTTCTCATTTAATGTGAGACGTGTTTCGCATCTAAATAACTATACAGCCGCTTGTTGACATATATTATTTCACACATAAGTTGTGTTTTTCATAGTTCACACGGTAGTACACATACTCAAAATAAAAAAAAACAGTAATTAAAACACACACGGGCACTTAATACACTAAAACGGGGACGATAAAAAATACTTTTATTGCCGGCACCAGTGAAAAATGTGTTATCGCGACTTCCGTAGGCCTACTAAACTCATATTGCTAATCTTGTATGTCCAGTTCAGAACACGTCATTCAGTCAGCTGTTTATCAGTGGTACCCCTCTCCCTCCAGTCTACTATATAAATGGAAGGTGATTTTATCAGTAAAATCCTCTTTGACATTTAACATTTTGTCTTTGCTGAAACTTCGAGCATTAAAAAAATAAAAACTCTTCCCATACTTTAGTTTTTTAAGCATCATTGCATATTTTTAATGTATCCATAGATTGGAGGAAATTGATGATGTGAAGAGGGTTCTCTTTTAAATGCTGTGCGACCTTAGAAGTTGGATTTTTTTGGTTTCGAGCAAAATGGACTTTAAACCTATCCTTAATAGTACGATTGGTCTGGCCTATGTAAATTTTATCGCATTCCTCCCCTGCATTACACATTATAAGATAAACACCTCTTTGTTTATCTTTGCTAAGACCAACATTTGGAACGCATGATTTAAAACTTTTATTTACTTTGTTAATTGTGTATCCAGGCACTGATGCTGATTTGTTTTAAACACTGCCAACATGATCTGAATATTTGTTAACATACGTGAACTGGAAAGATTTTTGCTGTTGTTATACTCTGTTTTCATTGCCACCATTCTTATCTACATTTCCTAAGCTTATGCCTATACCTGGTTACATTTAGTTTGTTGAACTAAATGGTAAACACAGCTTATTTTAATTTCAAAAATGAATGAAGAAACATTAAGGTGTATAGCAAATAAATGGGAAACTAACTGAGGTCAAGGGAAAGTAAATTTAGAACAAAGAAAAATCAGCTGATCATTTTTCTCTTGCCCTAAATTAGAGCTTGGGAAACTAACACTTACATTGATATAAGCTGTCACTGAAAATAGCTACTTTTGTTATGGAGTGAAGAAAAATGTTTTTAATTGCAATTATTGTGATTATAAGCTTTACAGTTGGTGCGTTTTATCTTGAGCTATGGCCTACTCAGTTGCCGGAGCTGTCAAACATTGTTAATTCTTAATGATCTGGAACAACAAACTGTATAAAAGTTAATTTCAACATACATCAACTCTGTTTGTTTAAAAATTAAAGTAAGGACACAAATAGACAGCTGTTAGAAAATGTTAACATGTCAGCCTACAGTACGGATCAGCTGTACTGTTCTGATAACTTCCATTCCCCTCCAAATGCTTCAGGTGTAAACGGTTCCCATAGCTCAAGATAAAACACACAGACTTCCTAAAGATAGATCAGATTCAGATGATACATATGTCCTCTTTATATGCAAACTGCAGCATTGCCATGTTTACTACGGTACTTCCCTTCAAGTCATTGATGATTGATCTATGCTTACCATCATCCATAGATGGCATCTTATATAGGGTGATCATTAAGGGAAGTGATTATGCCTTAGGGCAATGTTCCCAACCTTTTGTGCTCGCGTACCACCAACCATTTTCCAAATATTTTAATGTACCACCATATGGATGTAAGTTTTTAACCTCCCTATATAATAAAATAACAGCCTCAGCAAGAAAATTTTGGATATGCAAGTTTGCACACAGAAGTGCTGTCAGCTGCAGGACTCAGTTTAGTAAATAAACAACATTATCACAGGTACATACATATTTGTTGGTGCCTATACTAATAAAAACGTACAAAACCATAGGTGTTTTATATGAATAGAACACTACTTCAGTCTCGACATAGTACTGACCTGTTGTAGCTGAAGCATTAGGTCAGAGATATTGCCATGAGGCTGGTTCACTGTCGGTCGCATGAGGGATTGTGATCCAGCTGCAGTGAACTGCTGAAGCAGTGAATGTTGCTGAGGAATCACTGCTGGAGTGGCTGGAATCCGGAACGGTTGCTGCTGATTCACTTGTGACACTTCAGGACATTGTTGCTGCTGATTCAGTTGTGTAACTTGAGGGAATATTTGATGCTGATTCAGTTGTGAAACCTGAGCGAATTGTCGCTGCATATTCTGCAACTGTTGTGAGAACTGATTTAACTGGTCACTAATAGGGTTTGTTTGCCGTTGCGATTGTGAGCTCATGGTAGCCTGCATCTGTTGCATCATTTGCATGAGCTGAAGCTGGATAATACTTTCAAAGGGAGAACTGGCAAGGGGAGCTGTTTGTGGTAATCCCGTGCCCATTTGAAATCCACTCTGCATCTGTTGCTGAAGAGTTAACGTTTGCTGTCGTTGAACATTATCCAAAACATTAGTAGGTTGAGAATTGATAGGATTCACTAGAGTTGGTGTGTTCAAACTATTTTCAATAAGCTGCAAGATCTGTTTTAGTTGTTTTGATGCAGTGTCTGAAGATGGTTGGTTTTGGAGCAATTGATGTAGCAATTGAACAAGAGGAGAAATTTGTCTTTTAAGCTGCTCTGGTGACATTGGGATCATATGTTCTTTTAATTCTCTATCCAGCATTTCAGATATCTGTGACAATTGAGATTTCAGGTAACCTGGATCCATTGAAAAACAATAACTGTGCAAAGCCTTCTGCAGTAATTGTATCATTTGCAATAACTGAGACTGCTGCTGATCCGTTAGAGTATCCACAGTTTTCACTGGATATAAAGACTGAGCTGTACTCTGCTGAACACGAGAAGCACTTTTATGAACTTTTGACTTCAAAACATGTTTCAGTTTTTCCATTACACTCAATAGTTGGTCTTTAGGTCTAGATGATGGCTGATTGGTGGTGAGAAGTTTTTCCAATAACTCTATGATTGTTAACAAACTTGTTTTCTCTTTCTCTGTGTTCCCACTCTTTAAAGCAGCTTCTTCTAGAGACCTTGAAATTATTGTTAACTGTGTTTTAATGGTACCACCTTCCAAAGTATCAGCAAATGTTTTCATTGCTTTCTGCAACAATTGGGTAATCCTGACAAATACCTCAGGATGCTGATCTTTGCGTTCAGACTCCACTTTCATTGCAGGGGTTGATTTTGTCTCAGATGACATCTGTGCTAAATTAGCGGGGTTCTTGTAACCCGATGGACTTTGTGAATAATCTTGTGTGTTTACAGATACTAAATTTTTGTTCAGATGATTTTTTATAAGTATAATAATATTGGTTAACATGGCTGATTTCTGACCTAAAGCAAACATATTTCTTTTGAGTGCTTGTTCTAAAACGTCTAGAACAATTAAAAATTGTGATTTTTGTTCACCTGAGATTTCAACTCCAACTGGTAAAGCATGTTCTAAAAGTTGTGCAATTGTAGCTAGCTCCAATTTTACATTATTGTCCTCAATAGAATTTGTAGCTGATTTCAATGCTCCACGTAAGAGCTCCACAATTTTGAACAGTTCAGCATTAGCGGGAGATTTAGATGGTTTAGGTGATGTGATTTCAGTTTTGAAGATCTGTTGTGAATTTTGATGTATTTTTGAACTAGATTTCTGGTATGAGGACGAACTCTGTGTTGTCTCTGTTTTTTCTCTAGATGGTTTAGGTGTAAATACTTCAGGTTTGATGGTCTGCAGAAAAATTGCATTCACTTCTGAACTAGTTTTCTGGTTTGAAGATCCACTCTGAATCGTCTCTGTTATTTTTTTTCTTTGGGGTTCTAGTAAAGTTTCATCTTGTAATGAGTCACCCTTAAAATCTTTCATTCGTTCTCTGGTTTTATCCCCTACTTTGTTCAAAAAATTTCTGGTTGATTCATTTCTATTCTTGGACTCAAGGGAATGAAATTTCGAAGTCTGTCCTTCATAATTTCTCCTAGACAATAACTTTGAATGATCTCTTTCACGTCGTTCTTTTTCTTGTTTCTCCTGATCTCGCCTTTCTCGTTCTTTTCTATCTTGATCTCGTTTTTCCCTCTCTCCTCGCTCTGATTCTCGTTTATCTCGATCTCGCCTCTCTATTTCTCTCCTTTCAGCTTCTCGTTTCTCTTGATCTCGCCTCTGTGTTTCCCTTCTTTCTGCTTCTCGTTTCTCTTGATCTCGCCTCTGTGTTTCCCTCCTTTCTGCTTCTCGTTTTTCTTGATCTCGCCTCTGTGTTTCCCTCCTTTCTGCTTCTCGTTTATCTTGATCTCGCCTCTCTGTTTCCCTCCTATCTGGTTCTCGTTTATCTTGATCACATCTCTCTGTTTCTCTCCTTTCTGGTTCTCGTTTTAACCTTCTTTCCTGAGGTTCTTGTTCATCTGCTTTATTAGTAACTCTACTCTTATCCACTGATGATTCCGTATTGTCATTACTAGTGAATTTTACATTCTGAAGCTCAGAAGACCTTTCTTCTAAAACAATATTATAATCAGTTTTCAATGTTGTCAACATTTCCCATAGAGTTTTTGAGATTTGGTTTGATGGTAAAAACTTCAATGTCTTCTGTAGCAGTGCCACTATTCCTTTTAACTGGGTCCGTTCTTTTTCATTTGCATCACACGATCTAGGTATAGTACTAACAGATTCTAAAAGTTTTAAGATCTTGTTTAATCTGAATTTATCTCCTTCACACTTCATGTCTTTGATTTGTTCATTTAACATTTTCAGCAACTGTTTCGCTTTATTCGACTTAGGTACTTCCTCTGGCGCTTGTCCCCATCTTGAAGGTTTTTTAACTTTCTTCGTTAGGGATGATGAACTCTCTTTTCTATCTTCAGATTTCTAAAAAAAAGAATGAGATAGTTAATTTTAATATAAGAAGTAAATAAGTACATAGCGGTTTTTAAATGACATTAAATAATTTTCTGTGTTTTACCATTGGCATTTTACTAGGATTACTTAAAACATAAGGGAAATTGGTCCAAACCCCTCAAACTTTTGTGGGCATGCTGGGAACCAAACCTGCAACCTACTGAACCGAAGTCCAAGATGCAAAACATGAGGCTAGCGACACGCCCAGCCCATATTAATATTTTTGGTGAAGACCCATGGGCGGAGTAGGATTTTGTTCAGGAAAGGGACAGAATTCAGCTAACTTACCTGAACATAATGTTTTTTTATGTATATTCACTAAGATATTTAACCCATTGACTCCCAAGTTTTTTTTATTTCTCAAGTTTTAATTGAAATGTTTTTATTTTGTCTGTATTTGCTCGATTTTTTTATTATGAACTTTCCGATTGTCCATATGTATTGACCATAATCTGAATTAAATAATAAAAAATAAAACAAAACGTGTCCTCCTCCTCTATACAAGGGTAAAAAGAAGCAAAACTGGTGTTCACTGCAATCCCTATTAAACGTAGAAATGCCGTCAACTTCCACCCAAGCCGGTCACCGTTTATTTTAGGTGGGCCCTCCCACCAACTACACCACACATTTGCAAGCCTAATAGGGATTGCACATGAGCGAGATTTGAACCCGCGACGCTCCGAAGGTCTGCGACTTTGACTCGTCAGTCAACGCCTCAGACCCCTCGGCCACGTACACACAGTCGGGCGGACGCTTGTTTGATTCATAAAGCCTACGGCTCTAACGCAGCCTGGTGGCGAATCATTGAACTATGGCTCTAGCGCAGCCTGGTGGCAAATCATTGAACTAGGTGAGTATAACTCCCTTAAGCACCACCAGAGGCTGCAGACGCATCGGCGCACCCGTGGGATCCGACCGGTTAAAAAAATCACTGTTATTGTCCAAAATGCACTATTTTATTAAAGCTAGCTGATGTAAGGTTGTACATAAAAACCGTTATTTTTACATTTCATATTGTCAAAGTAACATAGTGTCCAAAGAACTTTCAGTTGCAATAGTTGGTAACAATGGCAGTGGACACTTATAGTTTAAGTTCTTAAAATAACAGTCTTTTCAGTCTCCTCTCTTAAGAAGTCTCCTAGAGGGACGAAATATCAGTGAAAAACAATGTGCGTATCTTGTTGTTTCTCTGTGCTGACTTGAAAATTATTTCTTCAGGTAAGCTAGCTGAATTCTGTCCCTTTCCTGAACAAAATCCTACTCAGCCCATGGCTTTTCACCAAAAATATTAACCTTAAAGAAACAACCCTTTCCTTCCAAATTCTTCTTTGTATTCCTTTTGTGTTCCATCCAACTTTCCTATCAACACTGTGGATCTTCCTACTTACTGGTTGAGAAACATCAGACACCATGCCTACAAACTGTCTTCCATAAACTGCCATATAATGTTTTTGAAAAGTTGCCTAAATTTGAGTATAACTCCCTTAGGCCTAACAGTGAGACCTGCTATTAGTGGAATGTCCCCGTTTATGAAAGCTCATATAGAAGAACTGGCTAACAAACAGTCCATTGAATTAACTATAACTGCCTTGAAGAATTACATACAACAATCTGACATCCCCAGAAGTTCTTTATTTCACCTAGTGGAACTGACTTTGAGGAATTACCCAAACTTAGAAACTTCCCTCAATCCAATAGTACAAAAAGCCCTTACAAGAATGAACATCAATGTAGAAATTAAATTCAAGAAACTCTCTAATCTTTGTAAAAGAAAATTTGTCAATAGCAAAACAATAGGCCTACACACCTACCCCAAACAAGCTCCGCTCGTAGGCGAAAGACCCAGCCTAGCCTCAAAGTTAGGCCTGCCCACCCCTACAGGTCCTCCAATTCTTCCTAAACATAGTCCTAGTACCCAAGCAACACAAATCATGGAGTCAACTACACAGCCTAACAAGCCCTCTCGACAAACCAACACAATCAAGCTATTCACAACATCTCTAGCTACAACCTCTCCGTCACAGAGAAGAACGTTCTTTCCAAAGGCCTAAGTTTCTGCCCGACTCCGAAATTCAACCAATTTGAATTAATAAAAGATGTTATGACAATGACCAGAAATCTCTGTTTGAAACATTTTTTTGCCAACCAAAATTTTATGACCACAACATCCCCGAACGCTAATATTACCCTGGAAAAATTTAAACCACCATCAGATTTTGACCCACCCCAATTACCACCAGATCACCCAATAGAACAATATATCAACCTAATAGTTCAAAACATTGCTGATCCTGCATTTGAGAAATCCATAGAAGATATCTGTCAACCAAACCTAACACCTGAAGAAAGTAAAGCCATAAAGAACTTGAAGAGTAATGATAATATTATTATTCTTCCAGCAGACAAAGGCTCGACCACTTTAGTCAAGGACAAAGCAGATTACGAGGTAAGGTTAGGTTAGGTTAGGTTAGCTTATTATGTTTTGAAAAATCTGTCTTTTATGATCACAATTTTACTATAATATAAATATAATCCCCCATAGTACCCTTTATCTGCTCGTTAAATCGAACTGATAATGTTATAAGTAGGTTTCTATAAATTAAAGGGAAAACAACTCATTGAACGAAACAAAAACACTTTTTTAATCGTCCAGACGATAAGAATTCAACTGAGGCGGAATAATGGTCATGCAGCAACAATGACAGGTAAGAGATAAGATAAGGAAGATTACTCGTTGTAGCGCACCGTCCGGCCGCGCAGTGCATTGACCTTGATCTAGTTAAATGTGTATTTTCTGAGCTGCACTGAACTTCCGAGATTGTTATAGCGTAAAAATATTCATAATACTATTGGCATTTTTAGTGAAGACAAATAAATTAAATTTTAAGCATGTATGAAACTGTACTGGAGTGGCCTCCGTATAACGGAAAAGTATCCTTTAACCATTAATTCAAAACCTTCCATCATATATTAAAGATACCGATGATTTTTTATCAAAACTTCACACAATTGAACAGATGCTCCCTGAAGATACTATCTTAGCAACAGTGGGCGTCACATCACTCTCCACAAACATCCCCCATGCTCATGGCCTCTCTGCAACTGAACATTTTATCCGCAATAGACCTCAGGACGCTCTTCCTAAAACTCGTTTTCTCATTAGTCTTATAAAATTCATTCTTGAGAAGAATAATTTTCAGAATAATTGTCAGAAGAATAAATATTCTAACTGTATATTCTAATAAATAATTCTAATAAATATTCTAAATATTATAAATTTTTATAGTATACAGGAATTTTATGATCATACTCTAACCTAGTATGTTTGGTTTTATTGAAGTTGATTTTTTTATTATTTATAGAATTTAATTAGTTTTAATAAATGTGACGATGCACCTATTCTGTATGTTTTCACATGTAAAGAATGTAATGTGCAAATAAATCATGTCTATGTCTATTGCCCAGTCAATAAAGGTAAAAAAATACCCTTTATCGCAAAGCAGGGTGTTAGTATACAAGGTAAACAATAAAAAACGACAAAGTCCCGACCCCCACCCCTCATGCTTTCCTCCCCAACCCCTCCCAAACATCGCAAGTGCAGTACTTTGGTTAAATACTCAGAGCTCGAAAACTTATACAGTTACAGACGTGATTCTTTTTTTAAATTACTCCTAATAATATGGCGAACAATTTATCTAATATATGTTTTCTATGTAGAAAGCTTAGTTTTACAATAATACTCATAATCATGCACAAAAAGGCCACAGCTATATCCAAAAAGTAACTTTAACCAATTATATCATTTTATCCTTACATTGTGGAAAGAAATGTCTCTAACAAAAGTTATAGATAATTTCATTAGCTTTAATATGATGGGTCTAGTAAAGCTATTTGATGAAATAGTGGCTTTATAAAGAGCGATTTAACAGTAGTGGACACTGCGCCGCCGGCTTGCCGCGTACTGCGTTGTGACTTGGGCGCTTAGATGTCTCCATGCGTCGGACTGCACGTTGTTATTTGTTTGTGTACAGTCCTCAGTATATACAGTCCTCTTGTTGAATACTGTTTCTGTTCGATAATAGTGGGCCATGTCTGCTTAGTTTATGTTTAAACCTTGCATTGTGCGGTTCGTTGGGATTTAATGTTTCGTTCTGAAGTTTTATTTTGTGCACAGAAATACGGTTGTGTTGTGCCAGGTGAAGTGAAATGCTAATATTTATGCTATTGTTATGTATTTTTGAACGAGATAAGCAAAGAGGAAGGAAACTCTTAAAACCGGTAAAAACTTTTCAGGTCTGAATTCAACCAATTTACATTAATTCGGTTATGTAGGCCCACTCATCAGTTATTTATAATGACTGATTTGAACAATAAATGTGTTCTATGTAATCAGGAAGTCAAAGATGACGGGGGTAACGGTCACTAAGGGTATAAATACCATAATCAAGTCCAGTATTGAGAGAAAGGACGAAATTCATAAATTACTTGTTAATGTCGATTTAATAAAAGTACATTCTACATGTAGGAAATTATACCAGAATTATACCAGACCTAACAACATTAAAGCAGCATTAAAAGCGCAAAATGTAGAAGAACCTTCAACATCGCAGCACTTTCTCAGAAAATTTGATTTCAAGCATGATTGTTTGTTATGTGTAGAACATGCGGTTTTTGACGCTAAACGTCCATATAAATACCGAACCCAAATTCACTAAGTTTCAACTGTCGAAATAAAGCAAATGCTCCTCAATGCTTGTGATGTTAGGAGTGATGATTGGGCCTGTAAAGTTAAGTCTAGGCTTTTAGATCCAATTGATTTAATTGCCGCTGAAGCCCGTTACCATGGGCATTGTTATAAAACTTTTGTAAACCTTAAAGTAGTGAAAAAGGTAGGACGGCCATTATCAGCAAAGTCTACAGATCAATTTCTCCTGCTTGCCAATTACCTTGAGAACGACAATGAATTCCAGTTAACTGAAAGATTCACTGAAAGAGTTACGTGAGTTGCTCAAATGAAGTGCAATCAAATTAAGTGGTTCTGATATACTGACTATTATACTGACTATTATCTTAAGTCTAAACTTGTAGATTTTTTTCAAAGATAGGCTAGTTGTGCATAAAATATTTGGAAAGAAAAGTATTTTGTGTATGTCACATACAAGTCACAAAGTTTTAGATTCTTGGTACAAAAACAGAGAAACCAGTATTAAAGAAGAACGCAAAAGAATTGTTAGAACAGCAGCAGAAGTTGTTTGGGAAGACATCCAAAAAATGAATTACGACTGAGGAAAGTATTCAAGTGAAAAGGAAATAATTACCATATCAAATGATCTGATTCCTGAAATACTGGCACTATTTACGTCTACGGTGACTAAAAAAACAAACTGAAAACTCGAGCTCTGACATAAGTCAAAAACATATTCATTCAATAATTTCTGCTGTAAGACCAAGGTCCTTCCTATCGTCAATACAAACTTCCTTGTCTCTATATTTAAATGTAATATCATGTCTATAGATGTAACTGAGTTTTGCTGTGAAATGCATATTGAACTTTCTTGCATAGAAATAATTGAATTTTCACTAATTATTGTCTCAGCGTACCGTTCAATCAGTGGTGACATTGACATATTTTTTAATCAACTAGACATAACTCTCTCTGCTCTGACCAGGTTAGGTAAACCCATTGTACTGGGAGGCGATTTCAATATCCCCCTAAATGTTGTAAGTGACCGGGAAAAACAGTTTTCCAATCTCCTTAGAAGTCATGGTCTTTTTATAACAAATCGTAGCCCAACAAGGGGAAGTAACTGCCTGGACACTGTGGCAACAACTCTGAACAGTTGGGAATATTTCACCACCATTGGTGATCCAGTAATTGCTGATCATTGCCCGGTTACCACTGAAGTTAACTTGATTCTTGGGGAAGATACAGCTGAAGTTCTTTGGGATGCTTCCTATGTCCATCTAACTAGGACCATAATTGAGGGGAATCTGCATAACTTTCGGCAAGCATTGCAAAATATTGACTGGGAAGATGTTGTTCCCGGTAAGTCTGCCAACATGATGTTTGATGCTTTTTTTGACTGTTTAAAATATTACTTTGACCTCTTTTTCCCAACTAGAAGAGTACAACAGTCTGCAACAGCTTCAAAAAGGTATCGTAAGCATGAAAACTCATGGTACTCTAATGATTTAGCTAATATTAAGAAATTTGTTGTCGCTCTGCATGATAGATATAAGTCATCAGTAGGAATTGCTAAGGAAGAACTGTACTCTGCATACTTGAGGGCTAAGAGATTATATAGGCAACAGGTTGACCACACAAAAAAACAGGCTAATATTAATAAGATACAGCAAGACACAAATCCTTGTAAGGCTGCATGGGACTTGGTCAATGACACTACTAAGCCTAGGCCTATAATGAAGTGCACTGCAAGCCCAGATGCGTTTAATGCATTTATCATGCAGGAAGTGGAACGTTTGGTGAAATCCATCCCTGCTGGTCAGGCTCCAGTAAACCCCTTGGACTTTAGCCAAACCATTTCGTACCATAGTGAGTTAAGTAAATGGAGATTTGTTAGTCCTCATGATATAGTAAAAGTAATCAAATCCTTCAATAACTCACATAGCCCTGACATCTATGGCATGAATGTTATTGTTCTCAAATACATTGCTGACATAATCGCCTATCCATTGTCTGTGGTTGTGAATGCCTGTTTGGAATTTGGCTTGTTCCCTGATGCGCTCAAGATCTCCCGAACTGTCCCGATATTTAAGAAGGGTGACCCTCAGCTCCTTTCAAGCTATAGGCCTATTTCCCTCATACCTGTGCTGGCTAAAGTGTTTGAGAAAATCATGAAAACCCAGCTAGTAGGTCACTTTGAAATGAATGGCCTGTTCTCAAACAACCAGCATGGCTTTAGAGAGCAGAGGTCGACTTTCACAGCTGTGTCGGGACTTGTAACTGATATCTTGGACACCTTTGAAGAAAAAGGGAGTATGGCCCTCATCCTAGCAGATTTGAGCAAGGCTTTTGAGTGTGTACCACACGAGCTATTGCTACACATGGGCGGATTTATGGGGGTGCCAGGGGGTGCCCGGCACCCCCTGATTTTTGCTGGTTTGTTTGAAAGAAAAGGGGGAAACAATTTTCAACATAACTTTGAATAGCTATTATATAAAATGCAACAGGGTTCTTGTCAAGTAAATTTAACAGACATTTTTGGAGTGACCCTGCAAACGGACTATTTGAATGGGAATTTGATGTTTGAATTTGAGCATATATTACTTCATAAGTGGTGTGACCTGGCACCCCCAAAAATTAAGACCTAAATGCGCCCATGTTGCTACATAAGCTAGAGGCTTACGGTGTCCGTGATCAGGCTTTGCAACTGTTCCACTCCTATCTGCAGAACCGACATCAGGTAGTCTCAATAAGAGGAGCTTCATCATCACCGCTCCTAGTCAAACACGGTGTGCCCCAAGGCTCAGTTATCGGCCCTGTTCTGTTCTTGGTAGCAGTCAATGACATCAGTCTGCTAGGTGATATCATACTGTTCGCAGATGATACCACAATATTTTCCAAAGGTCGCACAGCTGAGGAGGCTACTGAAGGTGCCAATGAGATTCTTGATAGGGCAACAGAATGGTTCAAGATGAACAAACTTAGCCTCAACCCTGATAAAACCCAACAGATGGTTTGCAGCCTTAGAGATTCAATATCATCAGGGACTGAAACAGTAAAACTCTTAGGCTTTACCCTCGATCCGAAGCTGCTATGGAGCGAGCACATCGACAACGTCTGTAAGAAATTAGCACGGGTTACTTACCTGCTACGCAGATTAAAACCACTGTTGTCGGAAAATCACCTTGTGCTTGTGTACCATGGACTATTCCATAGCCACATTAGCTACGGCCTACAGCTGTGGGGACATGCCTCTGGTTGTGACGTTGTCCTACGCCTACAGAAGAAAGCTTTGAGAATCATAGCTTCAGCTGGCTATTTGGATCACTGCAGGCCAATTTTCAGGAGGCTGGGTATTTTAACTGTGTTCAGCCAGTACATCCTACTGAGTCTTCTCTACATTAAGACCAACGAAGCAGACTTCACAACCAGAGCAGATCTTCACAGCTACAGCCTAAGAAATAGAAATGAAATTGACCTACCATATTGCAGGCTAAGTAAGAAGAAAGACTGCTTTCCCCTGCTGGCCATTAAGATGTTCAATATACTTCCGACTGCTGTGAAAAGTCTGGAGGGGAACAAGTTCAAACTTAAAGTTAGGGCCTGGCTCACACAACAAGCATTCTATTCTGTGGAGGAATTTTTTGATAACTCCTTCACAGCACTTGTCTAGCCACCGCCAATCTTGGTTACAAAATGTATATAGGGTATATATTAGTTTATTTAGTATATAGTGACGCCATCTATCCAGCTACGCTGGGCATGGATAAAGGATTCAAGTATTCAAGTAAATAGAATGTATGAGTCAAAACATTTGATCGAGGTACTTTCTGCGCTGGGAGTGTGTTCCTCTTACTATGTTCCTCTTGATACATTACGTGACAAGTCTTTAATTACGCATGGCCCCCCCAGTCATAGAACCTGATTCCTTTATACAATACATTTTTGACAATGCTGATGTTAACATAAGATCGTTAGATGGCTTGAACACATTTCATGCGATGGGAGGAATTGCATGTATCACTCCATCGTCACATGTCTCTATCACCTCAGAAGTACCAAGATTAGTTGACGGGTCATTTAAGGTTAAAGAAGAAATCCGTAAACGGTCGTATGTTAAGTGAAAAACCATTGGCTTAGCTCGTATTGTTATGGAAGACTTTTTCGGTGCCATATCGTTGGGGAAAATAAGTTTGTACAACTTATCGAAGTTTAAAACTCTCAATGAAGCCAGATATTTTAAGTTCAAGCAACTAACTGCAAAAATGTAACTCAAGTCAAACTTTGATTTGGCAAAACTTCCACCTACTTCAGACGCTGCTCATCAGCATCTTTTGAGGGTTTACCACCAGATCCAAGCTTGGTTAGGTTTTAAACTTCCAGCAGGAGAGTGGGGTTGGCAGTAAACATCAAATAACAGACTGATACCTATAAACCCATAACGAATCCCCCTTCTCCAAGTGAACTTCTACTATTGATATCTTGCAACTGTAAGACATTGTGTGTCACAAACTGTAGCTGCAGAAAAGCCAGGTTTTATTGCACATCTATGTGTGGACACTGCAGTGGAATACATGTTGGCAACCGAACCTTGTAATAGTTCACAAACATTTACATTTAAATTTCATAAATGAACACCCATATAAATAAACAAACACACAGCTTAATAATTATTTGTATATAATATGTCAACCTAGTATATCACTCAGTTAATATAAATTATTTGATAATGTTATTTTCCTAAAATCATTCATTAATTTATTACCATCTACCATAAAAATTTTAGATAAGTTAAGTTAGATCAGCTGTATTCATAATTTAATATAATTTATATTTATGGGTCAGGGAACGCTATCTCAAATTATCTATTTTATATAGCATGTTTTTCAAAATTTGATCTCTAATAATTCAGTGAAGTGTTTACCAAAGACCAAGTTAGTGAACCATGTGTTACATTGTTAAAGTGAAAAGTGGAACCATTGTAAAGGACTCCAGCTTCTATTCCAGAGAGAGATGGCCAAGTGTTAACTTCATTGTACCTGGACCTCGTTCCAATTTTAAATTTCATCCCCCTTAATTAGTAGATTTTTTTTTTTTTGTTAGCCAGCGGTAAACCTGATCTTAGTTGATTCCCCTTTAAGTGGCCAAATTTATCTATCTGAAGAAAAGATCAGGGTGAAGAGATAAACTCTTGGTAAGACCAATCCAAAATTTACTTCACCAACCATTGTTGAAGAGGAACAGACTTTCGAACAAAGACTTGATTTAATTAAATATAAAAAGAGATCAGAATTGGCAATTTATATTATTATCAAAATTATTTATTCTATTTAAAAGTATTTATGATTGTGATATTCAAACAAATTAATTTTTCAATGTCATGCCCGCACGATTCCCAGAACCCTATGTGAAGAGATCATGCTTCTCAAGAACTGAGCTAATGCCCTTAAATTGTACCATATTAATCCAATTAGCATAAGTAATTTTATCTAACCCCATCCACTGTAATAATCCTTGTACGTCCCCCTAGAGTTCAATTTTGATATTCATATTTATTGTTATTGTTGAATAAATAATAGTTTTGTAACAGATTACCATTCTTTTATTTCAAATTTAAATATTAAATAGGCTAGTATCACACTAATTATAATGACGCCATCTTGAACAATAATAATTAATTAGAATTAAGAAGAAAATATAAGAGTCACCTACCTGTACTTATAATTAAAGATATTTATTTATTTATTTATATTTACAAACCAAAAAGGCTGAGTTGTAATTGGCGCCGCAACGTAAGGGCATTGACAATGAAAAGTTAATGATCGCAGACATTATTTGAGATAGCAAGAAGATAATTTTGTAGGAGATAGCCTAGATTAAGACTCATCTCACCTCATTTAGATATAAGTATAATATCCAATTTATTGTATAATAATCCTAATTGCGTGCTTACTACCTCAATATGGGCGACAAACATAAATACCATTTAAGATCAACCGACAAACCTAAAGTTTCAACGACGCAGTCCGAGCAGACAAGTTTTGTTTTATTCGGCAATAACACGGAACCAATAAATGTACACCGCGAATCGGACAGTGACCCGTCAGTGAACAAAGAAAACATTGTTTCGGTAGGCGACTCAAATAATTCCGACAACGCGAGTGATTCTAATAATGAGACAACAATTTCGGCCGTGAGTGAAATGTCAGAACGTTCCGCCATTTTGTCCCAGCCGGCGTCTCCCACTTCAACACCAACGCCAACCTCAATCAGTGCTACCACTACTTCCGCGGCGATTTCCCCCGCTACATCGTCATTGAGCGAAATATACCGAACGGAACAACCAATCAGAACGCTAGTTTCTTTGACGAGCGACACAAGTACCGTCCCTCCTGTGCTGATTCCAGACCATACTCGTACTGAATCAGCTGTCGACAGTGTCGACCCACTCGTACAAATAGCAGCGGCGATCAATGCACTTAGAACCGACATGAATGAAATTAAATCGAGCAATGCTGCGATTAAAATTGACATGAATGCGCTTAAAACCGAGTTAAGAAATGAAATTAAAGCCGATATGAACGCAATCAAATCTGATATTAAAATACAACATGCAAACTTAAGATCTGAATTTCAAAATCACTCTGCCCGGGTCGAAAATCAAATTCAGCAAATTCACAATGAACAGTCAAATCTTAAAACTGACATAAATCAACTTAAAATTCTTCAGGAAAATTTGGCTAAGGAAGTCGATCAAATTGATACTAAATTAGAACAAGGGGAATACAAAATCAGAGAAAATTTAATACAAGACCTCATTCAACATAAACAGGAGGTTAGTCAAATCATCGTATCAGAAAATTGTAAAACCCAATTAAAAATCACTGAACAAATTAAACAGATTCAATTAGAGACACACAGGGAGGTAGAAAACATTTGTAAGGAAAATTATACACAAATCAAAGAACAAGTAACAGCTGAAATCAACCAAGTCAAATTAGAACTGAACCCAAACATTAAATCCAATGAATACCAAATTGCGAAATTGGCTGAGTCCGTGGAGGCGTGTCATAAGAAAATATTAGAAATACCTACTACACCCAACATTCAAACAACACAAGCGCCCGTCCCTATTAATATTGTGTGTAACGGCAGATCGACATTAACACCGGAAATGACCCACCCAAAATTTAATGGAAAGACACATAATTCCCAGGAATTTCTAAACAAACTTAAGAAATATTATGAGAAAAACCTACAGTTAAATCCAGAAAATAATAGTGCGGAAAGCCTAGTTGATCTCATTGAAATGTGCCTAGAAGGACATGCCTCAAAGTGGTTCAATTTAATCAAAACTGATATTCACACATGGGATGATTTTCAACATATGTTTGAATCGAAATATTGGAACCGAGATATCCAAAGAGGCGTCAAACAACGGATCGAAAATGAACGATATCGGCCAAATGGTTATCTGAACCGATCAGAGTATTTTATAGAGCGGGTGTTGACCCTTAAATCGCTAAACCCTCCCCTGGACGAAAAAGAAATCCTCGATTGCCTATCAAACCACTTTGGAGACATAATCCAAGATGCCTATAGAGTTCAAAATATTCAGACGGTCTGCGATTTTGAAGCTCTACTCCAGAGAGAAGATCTGCGAGAACAAGCAAGGTCACCTAACCATCAAAGGAACGAAAACCATAAACATAAAAAGGAAAATACACCTGAGGAAAATCATGTAAATAGAAACCACCACCAACACGGTAGAAAAGGTCATAACCAACACTACAATGAAAGAAACACGGACAATCGAGCGTACACACCTAAGTACCACCCGTACAATCGGAGACATGAGAATCACCTCCACCACGATAATCGGTACCAAAGAGACGACCGACGCCATCGATTTGGAAACGATTACCGTGACCTAAGACAGTTTCCCAATCTACCATCAAACCAACCGCCGTCTGAAGAGAGAAGACCACTGCCTAGATACCACCCGACACAAGAACAAAACCAGGTGTGCGCTGCCATTATTGAGGAGAACGCAAACCTAGTGCCAGAGGAAAATAATCAGGATTTAAACTGAGAGGCACTGATGATGGTGGTGACCTCATTCTCCATGTAAATAGCTCAAATCAGAAGAACACATCTTCAGTGCAAAATAAGAAAGAAGTCGGACATAAGAGGTCAATTGAAATTGTAAATAATGTAAATAACATGCATAATGAATCAGATACCAATAGTTTAACTTTGAGCAATATTTATTGTGATCGGGAGTTTTTATTTGAAGAAGAAACAGAACAAAATACTCATACGACTATATCGCAAAAATGCCCCGAAATAAGAATAAAGATCAAAAGCAAAGAAGTTACAGCTCTCATTGATACAGGTTCTAACATTACATGTCTAGCAGAAGATTGGTACATATCAAATCGGAGTGAATTAGGAAAAATAGAAGAATTACCAGTAAATAATATGCACATTAGAACAGCAACCAATGAAAAATCCCGGAAAATTTCAAAAATCGTAATGATTCCTATTACCATTGGTCAACAAACTATATTAACACAAATGCTCGTAGTACCAAAACTAATACAATCAGTAATTATCGGGATAGATACACTTAGTGCCTGGAAGATGAAGATAAATTTTGAAAAGGGTGAAATGCATATGAATATTAATGATACAGATTTAGTAATTCAATTCAATAACACAAATCGAGCTGGAATTTTATGCCATATAATCACTAATGATAAAAATGTGGATAATTTAGAAGATTACTGCTGCAATGAAGATCCATACGAAGAGTGTTATTATATTGAAGAAACAAACCCCAGAACATCATGTGAATTATCCCCTGAAATAATTACAGAATCCCTCAAAAATAATTTAAATCTAAATAGTATTCAAAAACAACAATTAACTGATTTGTTATTGGACTTTCAAGATGTATTCTCCGACCAACCTGGGTTATGTAACAAATACCAGCATGTATTAAGAGTCGAAAATCCTCAAAATTTTAAATGTCATACTTACCCAGTACCATTAGCACACCAAGACGCAGTCATGCGAGAAATAAGGGAAATGGAACGCCTAGGGATCATAGAGCGAAGCAACAGCACTTTTATAAACCCAATTATCCCGGTCGTCAAGAAAACTGGTGAAATAAGACTTTGTTTGGATGCTAGAAAAGCGAACGAAATTATTATTCCAGATTACGAATGTAATAGAAGTGTCAATGAATTATTAGCAAAATGTCAAGGTGCAAAATTTATCAGTAGTATCGATCTAACTTCATCATATTGGCAAGTTCCACTATCTGAAGAATCGAGAAAATACACAGCATTCCAGTTCCGAGGAAAGACCTACCACTACAAAGTTACACCATTTGGAATCAACACATCTCAGGCAGCATTAGTAAGGGCATTGGACAAAGTTTTCGATGAGGAAGTAGAAAAATTCACCTTAATTTATGTAGACGACATTTGTATAGTTTCACCCGACTTCCAAACACACTTAAAACATTTGAGGTATATTTTCAATAAATTAGCTGAAGCAAATATGACGATAAAGTTTTTAAAATCAAAATTTTGTCAAAGTTCAGTTCCGTTCTTGGGGTACACATTAACAGAAACCGGTTTGGAAATGGACCAGGAGCGGGTCAAACCAATCCTCGATTTCCCCACACCTAAAAATAGGACACAGTTAAAATCATTTTTGGGATGCATTAACTATTATAATAAATTTATTGACAAGTATTCAGAAACAATCCAACCCTTACTACGCCTCACCTCAAAGAAACAAAAATTTATCTGGACCGAAGAAGATGATAAAACTTTTCAAAGAGTTAAGAACCTATTTCTAAAAATGAATGTTCTTCACCATCCAGACCATACGAAGCCCTTCTACCTACAAACGGATGCATCAGATTTTTCGATAGGCGGACATTTATTTCAATACCGAGATAATGGAGACAAAGCAGCAATTATGTTTTTATCACGGACACTGCAGCCAGCAGAGCAAAGATATACGACCACTGAAAAAGAATTACTCGCCATCATCTATTGTTTACAGAAAACACGGTATATAATATTGGGCTCAAAATTAAACATCATAACTGACCATCATGCATTAACATTTCTAAAAACCTGTAAACTCTTGAATAATAGATTAACAAGGTGGGCATTGGCGATTCAAGAGTACAATTTCACGATCCATCACTGTAAAGGAGCCGATAATTCGACAGCCGACGCCCTGAGCAGAATAAGTTACCCAGTTGAAGAGAACCAGGAAACATCTCAGAGAGAATTAATTATCAATTATATTAGAAGAATTCCAGACCCTAGACTACAAGAAGATCTCCGAAACATTGGGAAATTACAGTCACAAGATCCCCGCCTTCAAGAGATTCGTCAAACATTATCAATACCCCAAGATACACCTGAACACACAAAAATCAAACAATCATATAAATTACACCAGGAAATACTATACAAAAAACACCTTAATAAATGGCTCATAGTAGTACCAGAAACCATCATAAATCGCCTTATTTGGGAGTGTCATTGCTACTACCTCCATTGCGGGTCTAAGAAATGTTTTGATTTACTCAGAGAATGTTTCATTTTCAAGAACATGAATCGAAGAATCCGGCAATACCTGGCATCCTGTGACTCGTGCCAACGGTGCAAAAATGATACTCATCCACCAAGAGGTTTCGCTCAAGGTATCAGTTGTAATCAGAAGAACGAACAGTTAGCTATCGACATTATAGGTCCTTTGCCGCCTGGCCGAGGAAATGTGAAATTCATGTTAATTGTCCTGGACATTTTCACTAAATTTATCAAATTATACCCAATGCAGCGTGCCACCACACAAACCATACTAAATAAATTGTTTAACCAACACTTTATAGAACATGGAATACCCCAGAGGATCCAAAGTGATAACGGTACGCAATTTAAGAGCCACAAATGGATAAGAAAGTTAGAAGAAAACAATATTATTCCAATATTTAACCCTGTGTACCATCCCCAATTTAATATGGCCGAAAGACCTATTAAAGAAGTGAAGCGCTGCTTAAGAACATACTGCTCAAGACAACACAGAAAATGGGCTCAGTGTATAACAGAAATTAATGAATACTTGAACGAAATTCCTCACGAAACTACAGGATTCAGTCCGAATGAACTACAGTTAGGAAGAAAAGATTTCAGGTTCTGGGAACGATATGTGGAAAACCCATTTTCAGAAGATGTCCCACTAGAACAGAAGATATTCCTCGCCTCCCAACGGATCCGAGAAAAGAAGGGAACACGAGCAAGAAGAGCTAACCGCGGTGTATTACCAACATTATTCAATTTAAACGATTTGGTATTGGTCAAAAATCATCAACTATCAAATGCAGCATTTGGAGAAACAGCCAAACTATTCGCCATATACGAAGGACCGTACCGCATCTCAAGTATCCTGGGACATTCGACTTATTTTGTACAAAAGTTAAATGAAGAACAAGAGTTTGGACCCTACCATGTAACTGCTCTTAGAAAATATATAACGCCAAACCGAGATCAACAATAAATACAGTGTAAATAGTGTTATTAACAGTTATATAAACATTTGGACAATACACGGACAACTAATTAAAAGTTGTAGATTAATTTGTTTATTTATGGATTGAGGGGATAAAAGACTCCAGTAAATATAAACAATAGTGTAATAAATGTTGAACAGTGAAACAAAATTTGAAATAAGTGAAGTGCGCGTGGACAGTATTAGGACCTGAAGTTATGATTGTAAATATTAGGTCATATAATCCATTTAGTTTTAAGAAATCATCATTTTAAATTATAAATAAATATTTTATCATTTAGTATAGTTTTGTAAATATTTGTTCCTATTATTATCGAGTTTTCATTAATTTCAATTCTTTAAATTAATTCAACTCTGAGGGGATATTGTAATAGTTCACAAACATTTACATTTAAATTTCATAAATGAACACCCATATAAATAAACAAACACACAGCTTAATAATTATTTGTATATAATATGTCAACCTAGTATATCACTCAGTTAATATAAATTATTTGATAATGTTATTTTCCTAAAATCATTCATTAATTTATTACCATCTACCATAAAAATTTTAGATAAGTTAAGTTAGATCAGCTGTATTCATAATTTAATATAATTTATATTTATGGGTCAGGGAACGCTATCTCAAATTATCTATTTTATATAGCATGTTTTTCAAAATTTGATCTCTAATAATTCAGTGAAGTGTTTACCAAAGACCAAGTTAGTGAACCATGTGTTACATTGTTAAAGTGAAAAGTGGAACCATTGTAAAGGACTCCAGCTTCTATTCCAGAGAGAGATGGCCAAGTGTTAACTTCATTGTACCTGGACCTCGTTCCAATTTTAAATTTCATCCCCCTTAATTAGTAGATTTTTTTTTTTTTGTTAGCCAGCGGTAAACCTGATCTTAGTTGATTCCCCTTTAAGTGGCCAAATTTATCTATCTGAAGAAAAGATCAGGGTGAAGAGATAAACTCTTGGTAAGACCAATCCAAAATTTACTTCACCAACCATTGTTGAAGAGGAACAGACTTTCGAACAAAGACTTGATTTAATTAAATATAAAAAGAGATCAGAATTGGCAATTTATATTATTATCAAAATTATTTATTCTATTTAAAAGTATTTATGATTGTGATATTCAAACAAATTAATTTTTCAATGTCATGCCCGCACGATTCCCAGAACCCTATGTGAAGAGATCATGCTTCTCAAGAACTGAGCTAATGCCCTTAAATTGTACCATATTAATCCAATTAGCATAAGTAATTTTATCTAACCCCATCCACTGTAATAATCCTTGTACGTCCCCCTAGAGTTCAATTTTGATATTCATATTTATTGTTATTGTTGAATAAATAATAGTTTTGTAACAGATTACCATTCTTTTATTTCAAATTTAAATATTAAATAGGCTAGTATCACACTAATTATAATGACGCCATCTTGAACAATAATAATTAATTAGAATTAAGAAGAAAATATAAGAGTCACCTACCTGTACTTATAATTAAAGATATTTATTTATTTATTTATATTTACAAACCAAAAAGGCTGAGTTGTAACCTTTGTAGTTAACTCAAAAAGAAAATTAGTAAGCATACTATTCCTTGTGCAGGAACTAAGAAGGTATAAAAATACTATACTAGATTTGATGTATAAAAAGTAATATTTTATCGTATCGCAAAACTAAGATTTTTAAACTAAACAACAGAGCATAGACAGTGGAATTTTAATATTTATCAGTGATACAATGAACTAAATCTTTATTTTCTTATGAACACTTGAAGTGTAAATTATTGTATTGCTGCTCTAAATAACTCAAGACTACGTATACGAGTACATAAATACGGTGCCCCTCAGCGGGGAGTACCAACGGCGGCAGCGACACTGCTAAGAGCGGCGTGGGAGCGGTACCCACTACTGTTTCATCGCTCTCTATGGAGCCATAATGTTAACGGTAAGCAATGTTAGATACATCATATTAAAGCTAATGAAATTATCTATAAGTTTCGTTAGAGACGTTTCTTTCCACAATGTAAGGATAAAATTATATAATTGGTTAAAGTTAGTTTTTGGATATAGCTGTGTGGCCTTTTTGTGCATGTTTATGAGTATTATGGTAAAACTTAGCTATCTACATAGAAAACATATATTACATAAATTGTGCACCATATTAATAGGAGTAATTTAAAAAAAGAATCACGTCTGTAACTGTATTAGTTTTCGAGCTATGAGTACTTAACCAAAGTACTGCTCTTGCGATGTTTGGGAGGGGGTGGGGGGGAAAGCAAGAGGGGTGGGGGTCGGGACTTTGTCATTTTTTATTGTTTACCTTGTATACTAACGCCCTGCAAAAATTCAGCTTTCCCCTAATTACGAAACCTTTCTAATTGACTGGGCTACTATGAAAGTTTCTTGATCGGCATTACAGTAGACCCCCTCCTAACCGACCTCGTTTTAACCGACGATCGGATTACCCGCCCTTGTTGGTCAAATATTAAAGTTCATATTTTGTTGTCTTGTCTCCGAATCACTCAATTGACCATAAAAGGTATAAATTTACCTGAGTCTGCCAAAGTGATCCTATGTAATCCTAAAAGGATTACGCGTTTCGAGGCTCAATAGATCCTCATCTTCAGATCATAGTACAAGAACAATTCACTCACGAAAGGTCGTCAAATCGATTAAAAACATTGAAACACAGAGAATTTTACATTCGAACATAAAAACTGTAGGCCTATACATTTATTTTTAACAACAAGAACTAGCCGCGTGTGCACACTTGTTCGGGTGGTGGTCATGACTGCGTAGCGGAGGTTTGTCTTGATGTGAACTTTGTCCATCCTGGTCTCTTATCTAACAGCTGTTCTTGGCTCTCTATGAGTGTATCGAATAATGCGTTGGACTGGGAAACAACCTTGTCATTCAATAATTTGTTAGGCTGGGATTTATTTATTTTATATCTTTCTTATTCCTCTAATGCATTCATGTAACTGCCCTTTAACAATAATGTAAAGGTGTCATATTTGTTTCAAAGTCTGTATAGCTGTGATTTTCGTTAACTAAATGAGCAGCAAAATTGGATCTTAAATGATTATTAGCTTTTGGTAAATGTTCCTTAAACCGTCTTTGGAAACTTCTGCCTGTCTGGATTCAATCTATTGATTTAAAACCGAGATACACCATGGCCTCACTCGATATAGTAAATTTGCACACGAATGTGCCTGTACAAGAAGCATTGGAAATACTAGAAAACAATTTAAGAAATAATTCAAATCTTAGCGAAAAGGCTATCAATGAGCTGATCTCCTTAACAAAAACTGTCGTTCATCAGAATTACTTCTCATTTAATAATGAATTTTACGCCCAAACAGACGGACTAGCCATGGGGTCACCTCTTTCAGGAATACTGGCTGAGATATATTTAAACGATTTTGAAAACAAACATATTTGGACAGATAAGAATCGTTACCAGGGTGGCCACTCCGAACGAATTTTTCCATTCCCGGTTTTTTCCCGGTTTTCATGGGCATTTTCGGCCGTATTCCTGGTGACAGGGGCAAACCCAGGGGGGGATAAAGGGGATATATCCCCCCCGAAAATTTGGAGAACAGAAATTTTGGATGAAAAGACAACCATTTTCGGCTATCACGATGCGACTACGATTTTTATCTACCGCGACGCGAAGACGCTTCTCATATACGGTAACGCAAAGACGATTTTCGTTTCCCGCGACGCGAAGAATTTCGTTTACCGCGGCACGAAGACGATTTTTGTCTACCGCGACGCGAAGATTTTCGTCTACTGCGACGTGACAACGATATATGTGTCTACCGCGATGCGATACTCGACTACCGTGGCGTTTACCACAACGACGATATTCGACAACCGCGACGACTATATTCGCTTGCCGTGACAACGATTTTATCTACCGCGACAATGATATTCGTCTACCACGACGACCTTATTTGTCTACGACCTTATTTGTCTATCATCACATTAGTACAGGTGTTTGTGAGTAACTAAATCCCCCTTCCCCCTTCTTATAGGATATCCCCCCTCCCGAAATTGAATCCTGGGTTTGCCCCTGCCCGGTGGCATATTAACTCCATAATAGTCGTCCCAATTGGTGACAACAGAGTAAACAATGTCTTACAGTTATTCTATATTATTATTAAAATCCATCAACCATGTGGAAAAAAACAGAATAGCCTGATAATTAATAGAGTTTAAAAAGGTTTAAACGCAAGAGGCAAGATGATTTTCCACCGGCCGCTTGTACAATCAGGGTTTTAACGAAATCAGGCTATAATTCCCGTATATTTTACGCCGAAATCACGTATTTTACGCTGGGTAATAGATAATGCTTGAGTATACACGAAATAAACCACATTTTCATTATTTGCATTTTTGAATTTCAGTGACTTGCTGAGGAGTCACGGTTAACCCAATCACGGAACTAAAAAGGCCGTAGCAACAACAACGGCCGGCAATATTTTATAGCAGACGGTATTCAACAATTCAACTACAAGTAGGCCTAAATCAAAATGAGTCAGAACACGCAAATACAAGGCAATAAAACGTGCATGGTAGACGGCAAATCAGCATTGATCCTCTACTCACGCGGCAGCAGACTGTTCGCCGTAGAACGGTTAAAAAATACTTGAAAATAAAGAGTCCTCAAAAGATTTTGTCAAAACCAACTTTTCATTGTAAAATGTAATCCAAATGCATTTTGTAACGTACCGTACGTTGTATGACACCAAACGGATAATTATTAAATAACTTCCTTATCGTATTCAATACTTAAAGGTAGTAGAACTATGATCCATATAAATTAGATAAGTGGAGGAAGACACAAAAATTTGGATATCGTTCGAAAACTTGACAAAGTAAAGGTACGCAAGCGCCGACTATCGACCTGTCTTGCTTCACATTGCTGTCCGCCCGAATTCACGTTTCACAACGCAGTGGCAATGGCAGTTGCTAATTGGCCCGACGCAATGACAACACTTGGTTACCATGACAACCTGCTATGCGCACTACATTATGCGCCATACGTGTGGTGGGGGTGGGGGGAGGAGAAAGGAAGGAAGAAAGGATGAAAGGAAGTAAGACAAAAAACTTCGGTAACCAGAAAGACAACAAAACAAAATTGATATTAGATGTTGACTCTCGCACCCGATTTTGTACTGATTTCCCAATTCTAACCAAAGTTGAACTAAACACCATTTGAAGTTGATATTGAAAAGGTAAAACCCAATTTGTGACAATGAATAACTTCTGAAGATAAAATTTACTGGTCTATCAAATATTTAATTTTGTTACACTAAATGTACTGATTTTTGCGAGTCGTCATGCCGTACACACAGCAGGTGACGAGGTCACGTACAGATAAAAATCAAAAGGCAAGCCAATTTTTTGTTTGAAATTCATTGTTGGTGACTGTGAGTTTGTT
Source organism: Flexamia atlantica (assembly GCA_035578135.1). Taxonomy (NCBI): domain Eukaryota; kingdom Metazoa; phylum Arthropoda; class Insecta; order Hemiptera; family Cicadellidae; genus Flexamia; species Flexamia atlantica. Next base: position 61,723,570 of record JAQJVK010000005.1, read on the forward strand.
TTGATTTTGATTTTTGCGCACATTTATTTGCCATTACTGTTTTAGCGAATTTCCCCTATAGAGAAGAAGCTATTACCGTAGGTCTCATGGTAAGACCTAAGCCCGAGACCATGATAACTTTTCGTTTTGGGGCCACCAGAAGCAGAAAACACCATTCGTTCGAATTTATATATATATATATCTATGTATCTATATATATATATATATATATATATATATATGTCTGTCAGCACGATAGCGGCCGTAAAAATGGTCCGATCTTAATGAAATTTGGTACAGACATGTCAAGTGATAATCCCTCAGACGAGTTCGTGAACCAGCCCGATCGGACCAACGGAAGGGGGGGGTAAAGGGGGATAAACACCCCAAAAAATGGGTTTTTTGAGTTTTTTACATAGAAAAATAAAATTTATCGAATTTTTGTTGGCACCATTGAATTTAGCTAAAAAAAAACAATTTAGTATTTTGAATCACTGCTCTATGTCCATTGGCAATGTATACAGAACCCTCTAAGTAGGGACATCCAATGTTAATTTGTTTAGTTCCACCGCCGAAAAGCAGAGGAGAAATTAGCTCTGATGCATGGAATAGTTCAAGCTGGTTCCGTATAGTCCGCGCTTTTACTCATTATCCGAAATGTCAAAATGAGAATGTTTGTAAACAAAAAGGGTAAACATTATGGCAAAAGATACAACAATACAAAACAATAACATACAACTTTCAAAATATAACAACCAGCTGCTTGACTTTGGAAAGTGAGCTTGATCCGTAAACTCCTAAAACAATTCTAATCGGACTGAAAAATGAAAGTGGCGCCACATTCTAGGAGAAAAATTTCTCTCCTAGACTGTGGTTGTACCATCTCTTTTTCGGCAGCGGGAACTTCATTTTTCCATAAGGTGTCCCTACTTAGAGGGTTCTGTATACATTGCCATTGGTTACCGAGATATTGAAAGTGGTAAACACAGTACGTTGTCCCAATGTTAACCTTATGGGGAATAAGTAAAGTTCTATATCTCGGTTATTTCAAAACATATCTTGATAAAACTTGGTAAATAGCTTCTTCTAGTTCAGATCTATTGAATATTGATTTAAAACCACCCAGTTTTAATATACCTGTAGCAGCAAACCTGCATACTCATTCCCCATGTTATTCTTATGGAGTTTACCAAAACATGTCAAATCTCGCTATGTTGGATTGAATATGTTGTTTTGCATTTGAAATTTGCTGAGTATGCAGGTCTGCTGCAACGGGGATATTTACTAATAATAAGTGATGGCAAATTACGGCCAAAGTCACAATCAAAGTCTAACTAATGCCATACCGGTTCAAAAATTATTTTACGAATGGGACGCCTTTAAATTATACGTTTAATAAATCTTTTAGGGGCGGGCGAATAGTGCTGGGTTTTCATTTCGAGTCGAGTAGTGAGCCAAATACTCGAGTATAAGTTTAATTAATTAATCATGCAGAAAAACAAACAGTTAAGTAAACATAATGTGAGGTACTACTCCAAAATAATTTCAAACACAATTTAAAATCTTCGGTACAAAGATAATTGTCCAGCGTTATCAATAAATCACTTAAAAATTACGTTCTTCAGTATAACCCACGCTTTTATCAATATTCGTCAAGCCGCTAGTCAATACGCATGAACACCTGACTACTTTTTGTCGCTTTCTTATCTTCCATTTTCCCTAAGCCGAATCTGGCCGACATAAAAAAACCAATTTCCTGAAATAGGCTGCAGTGATAATAATTACAAACTGAAAAATACAATACTTGCATATTTCGTATGTCAATGATCTCGCGGTTATTCCTTTCAGAAAGACGGAAATCTTTGCCGGTAAAATTGATCCGCAGTTTACAGAATCAAACTACTTGACCATACCAAACTCAAGTTCATTTGTACGTTTTGACAAGAAAATCGCCACAACTAAATAGAGGCATATTATAGGCCTACTTCTCGTTGAAATAGTGGCTGTTTTTCTTGCTTGCAAAACAGAATGATAAATTATAAGCTTATTTTTATCTTCCTCAGTTTTGCAACCGAGTTTGCGGTTATTCAAAGCACAACTAACCAAGAATCAATACCTAATAATAAAAACAAAAGAAATCGTCTTTTTATCGAGAAGTACTTTACACTAATAAAAATTAACCCTTGCCGGTATAAGAGCAAATTTTTTTAAGAATAGTAATGATCCTTGAGTACGTTGACTGTACGTAATAAATTTTTGTAGAAAACGTTTTATTTTAATCCCAATTCGTCTGCATAGAAATTTGTTGTTCATTATCTGCCTACCCCTCCCTCCCCTCGACTGCACTATTGCACAATCACTGTTGTCTGTCTGCTCCCCTGCAGGTGGACTGGGCAGAGACAGCGTCATTCACTATCCTGTCGACCAACAATCTTCACCACAGATTGGCTTTTACGCTGAGGGTGGCGCTAGACACTCTTTGCCGTCTTTCACTTTTTACTGACGCGTATGTGATTCTGCTTCAAGCAGTTACACATTAGTAGTTATATTTGGAAGTTGCTTAGCATAAAGATGACGAAATAATCTTGCATTTTTCGTCAACTATTTTAATATTGATTTGTTTACGATATTTATTAATGTTCTTTAAAAAATGGCGTTTCCCCGGATTTTGCTCGAGATTCACGGTTATTTCCCGGTTTATTCACGGTTTGAAAAATTCCCGGCTAATTCCCGGTTTTCCCGAATTACCGATGCAGTGGCCACCCTGGTTACAGAGATAAAATTGTGTTTTTTCATCGCTATGTAGATGATATAGCAATTTTATTTGACGGCAATGTAAGACAGCTTGAACTATTTAATAATTACATTAATAAGATATACCCAAAGCTCCTATTTACTACAGAACTAGAAAAAGATAACAAACTGGATTTTTTGGACATACCTGTTGCAAGAAACAATACCACCTTCACATTTGATATTTACAGAAAACCAACTTTAACAGATACCACAATTCATTCAACTTCACACCATCCTGAGAAACAAAAAATGGCCGCTTACATCAGTTTTATTCACCGTCTTTTAACCGTACCGCTGAGCCCAGAGAATTTTGAAAAAGAGAAAAATACAATTAAATATATTGCGTCCCAGAATGGATATGATCCCAACATAGTTGATAAATTAATAAAGAAACAGTTAAGAAAAAAAGTAATTTAACAGAGAATTTGGAAAAGAAAATATACGTAACATCCGAGTATGGTACTAGACTCCCAAAAATAGTGGAAAATGAGTTAGGTAAAAAGAAAATCAGTATTGCCTTTAAAACTTCAAATAAACTACAAAAGTTACTCAAAAGTGATAAAATTAGTAATGAAAATAATACTGCAGATAAAACCGGAATCTACAAAATTTCATGTGATGATTGCAATAAATTCTACATTGGTCAGACAGGCAGAAGTTTCCAAAAACGGTTTAAGGAACATTTACCAAAAGCTAATAATCATTTAAGATCCAATTTTGCTGCTCATTTAGTTAACGAAAATCACAGCTATACAGACTTTGAAACAAATATGACACCTTTACATTATTGTTACAAGGGCAGTTACATGAATGTATTAGAGGAATACAAAATATATAAAATAAGTAAATCCCAGCCTAACACATTATTGAACGACAAGGTTGTTTCCCAGTCCAACGCATTTTTTGATACACTCATAGAGAGCCAAGAACAGCTGTTAGATAAGAGACCAGGACGGACAAAGTTCATATCAAGACAAACCTCCGCTACGCAGTCATGACCGTCACCCGAACAAGTGTGCACACGCGGCTAGTTCTTGTTGTTAAAAATAAATGTGTAGGCCTACAGTTTTTATGTTTGAATGTAAAATTCTCTGTGTTTCAATGTTTTTAATCGATTTGACGACCTTTCGCGAGTGAATTGTTCTTGTACTACAATCTGAAGATGAGGATCTATTGAGCCTCGATACGCGTAATCCTTTTAGGAATACTTAGGATCACTTCGGCAGACTCAGGTAAATATTAAAGATTGTTTTAACCGACCCTATTTTGAGAACAGTCCAGTTTAATCGCCCTTTTCTAGGAATTGCAGCATTTCTGTTCCCATACCCAGCCATGGAAACATTACGCTCGACTATACAGTTTGTTGAGGGTTAAAATATTTTGAATATTTAACTTATATTTAGTTTATTGAAATGTCTTGTTTGTTTTGGAGTTATTTATAATATTTCTAAATAATTATTTAGGAAAACAGGCTGAAAATTGTAGTATATTTTCTAAACAATCCACAAACAGCTTTAGAATAATGTTAATAGAATCCTAAACCAATAGAGCTTTTATTTTTAGTATTTAGAGGATTACCCGTTTTATCCGACCATTTATCTGACCAAGGTCCGGTCCCATTAGGGTCGGTTAAGAGGGGGTCTACTGTACCTCCAACTCAAGGGAATGGCTATGGGTACTAGGATGGCCCCGTCTTATGCCAATTTATATATGGGAAGACTTGAAGAAGACTTTCTCCAAAGGCAAACTCTTATCCCGCTCTGCTGGTTCCGATACCTAGATGACATATTTTTAATCCGGACTCATGGACAGGACAGCCTGGGACACTTATTGAACAGTCTGAATTCTAAATTCTTTTTCCAATCTTAAATTCGCCTGGGATACTTCAAATCAGCATGTCAACTTTCTAGATGTAACTGTGACAATAACCAATAGATCTATCTCCACTTCAGTCAACATGAAACCTACCAACCATCAACAGTACCTACATTACAATAGTTGCCATCCGAATAATACCAAACGATCACTCGCTTATAGCCTAGCTCTCAGAGGCAAACGTATAAACTCCGATGAGAAGAAACTGAAAACATATACGGATCAATTAGAGACAGCATTCGAAAACAGAGGATATCCTAAGAATATGGTAAAATCTCAAATTACTACTGCCTAAGAGCTCCTGAACAACCCCGGAACAAAGAAACCAACCCCAACTCGGTCAACCTAATAACAACATACCATCCTGAATTACAGAAACTTAACTCTCTTCAGAAAGCAGGTTACAACATTCTGAATAGCTCCAGTCAAACCAAAAACCTCCTGGACAAGCCTCCCTCTATAGTGTACAGACAACCCCAAAACCTGAAAAAACATCCTCGTCCAACCCAAACTGCCTAACCCTTCTGCCGAAAAATTTCAGAAACCACCTGGATCCTACCCCTGTAACGAAAATAAGTGTAAAACCTGAGGCATCCATGTCCCCTCAAAAACCTTCACCAGCACATCCCACAACAAAGAATACATAATCAAAGACCATCTAACTTGCAATAGCAAAAACTTGATCTATGAGTTACAATGCAACCTCTGTCAAGCCCAATACATAGGCCTCACGACCCAAACTTTAAAAAGGATGAATTTTCACAGATAGGACGTGAAGGCCAACAAAGACAAACCTATAACCATCCATGCAGCAAAACACTGCTTAGATTTTGATAACTGCTTCACAACAAAGGCCATAAAACCCCTCCCTAAACACCAGTTCAATAGCTCTCTCTTAAGAAGATGGGAATTAGCATATCAGTATGTTACAGACCCCAGAAATCCCCCCAACCTAAATATTAGGATTTTTTAGAAGGGATAGCAGGCTTACCTTAAAGAAGATTACCTTTAAGGTAAGCCTGCTATCCCTTCTAAAAATCCTAATGTGACCTAGAGTCCTATACCAATGATTCAACCTAAATGTTAGATAAGCCTAACCTATATTCAACCCTACCATAACCTTACATTAGCTAGCTTTAATAAAATAGTGCATTTTGGACAAAAACAGTGATTTTTAAATATCTTAGTGAATATACATAAAAAAAATATTTTTACATTTCATATAGTCAAAGTAACATAATGTCCAAAGAACTTTCAGTTGCAATAGTTGGCAACAGTGGCAGTGGACAGTTATAGTTTAATTTCTTAAAATAACAGTCTTTTCATTCTCTTCTCTCTGAAGAAGTCCCTTAGAGGAACGAAATATCAGTGAAAAACAATGTGTACTCGTAGTGTTTCTCTGTGCTGGCTAGAAAATTATTTCTTCAGGTAAGCTAGCTGAATTCTGTCCCTTTCCTGAACAAGATCCAACCCATATTAAGTTATTCATAACTAGCTCATAATCTCAGTTTCACCCATTTAAATCAACTAAGAGTAGGTTTTTATCAAATTTGATTTAATACTGACTGAATGAAATAATCAAAATTAAATTACATTAGCTGTTGAATACAATTACGTAAATAACCAAAAAATGCATTTGGCCTTTTTAAATTAAAATTAAAATTGGAACTTCAGAGACCCCACATGAAGGACCCCTTTGGGAAACTGAGAGTCGGAAAAGCTGAAACCGTAATGTAGCAGTCCAAGAAACGTCTGCCTTAACCCTTAGTGCTCTCTAGGAACCTTTAAAGTGCCAGTCCCTACTTAAAAGATTTACAGATGTATTTAAAAGTTGTGATTATTTTGGCACAAATATGGACATAAACTACCTTCTATGCCACTGTGCCACCTAACTAAGGTGTTCAGATTAAGCTCACAGACAACTCATATCCTCTAAATATCTTGAGGTTGCAATGATCAGTATAAAAATGCAACTAATTTTTATTTTCCTTATTTTTACAATATGGATTTCTATTTAAATTTCTAGTTTGAGTTTGGGAACTTTGTGGTGTATTATTTTACAGTAATAAATAAACGGTATCAGCAAACTGACATATGCTTTAAAGCCCCCCGTAAAGCCATTTAAAGCAAGAAAACCTACAATGAAATAAAATAAATATTGCACGACAAATTATCTCGCAAATACATACACAATTTTATTAAAATCGGTTTGTAATAAACTGAGATATTGGGTTTTAAAATATTTGAGTGAGAATAACATTAGACAATATACTGCATTTACCACCAAACGAAAATACCAATTATATCTGCAACCAGTTGACGTAGACAAATAATTCAAAATTCTCAATTATTTATTTTTTCAAGCCAAATGTTTGAAAGTATATTATGATTAATTTTCATAATTTTAAGTAAATTTGAAAAAATCAAATTTTTTAAACTTAAATCCCCATAACTTATGAACCTGAATTTTCACAGAAATGCGGGTAGTGTCATTTTATTTGGCTTCTTAAGCAAAACTGCAAAACAAATTATGAAATTGTTATCAAAATTATTGTTAGCCATTTTTGATAAATTTGGATTTTCGTAGTTTTTTAATGGGCTTTATGATATAAACACTCTTAAAAACCAAAAAATAAAAAAAATAAAAAAATTCCTGAAGATATCATGGTTTAATATCTGGGGAGAAAGTAAAAAATATTTCAGTAATAAAATTTACTACATTAAAAATGCTCACGTCTTTTTGGGTTTCTTCTTCTTCATTCTGGTCTTCGGAGGAAGAAATCTTCTTTTGGACCAAAGGATTACCAAACAGTAATCCCACCTTGGTTTGTTTGGTAGCAGTGATGATGGAAAACTGAATCTTTTTAGGTTTTTTATTGGTCTTGGTGGTAGTCAGTTTTGGTGAGACATTTTTCGGTGATTTCAGGACCTAAAAATAGATTGAAAACAGGGTGAATGTTTATTGTAAACCAAAACTCAAGATAATCAGAATATTTGCTTTAGTAAAAACACAAGTAGAGAACCAACAAATCATTTAATGTTAAAACCACAAAATGTTCAAAACGTTAAAATATTTTGAAAAATGTTCTCAGTATTTACCTAGTTGTAGATATAAGATATATATGGTAAATTAGAGATGACAAAAAAACAAAAGAGATAGGTATTTAAAGTGACAGTTAAAGCTAAAAACTTGATTAACCCTTTGCGATCGTAAGGCCAACAGGAGTGGCCACAACGCAGTCAGCAGCCAGTCGGAATTAATTTCCGCATGGCCTGGTTCCGACGGTCGAACGGCCAGCTCTACTGGCCAAGCCCTACTCCGCGTCAGCTCGGCATTCATCATGGCAGCTCACTCCCGTCAGTTCAGTATTGTTTTCACGCCCAGCAGCTCGAAATTGCTTTTATTAAAAATCCTGCAATATTACTGTGGGGGATTTTTACGACTCAATGTTGAAAGCTGCTGATCATTTGGTTAAATAACTCCTCACTAGGTTGCAGCACTCTACAGGCATCATGCAAAATTAGAAAAACAAACTAAAAGTTATGTTAGCAGCACTTATTGGCCAGTCCTGCTGGTCACCCGAGCGTTCGCTGGATTTCATGTTGGCCAGCAATGCTGGCCGTCCGATTGCATAAGACAACTGCTGTGGAAAAAAGCCGACTTCCACGCGCTGAATATAACCTCAAAACATGAGGGCTCAAAAAAAAGCCCTTCCAAATTGGAGTTGTGCTATATTTTAAGATTTTTCTTTTAATCAGTAACATCATTGCCATCGGTTTAAAGGTTATATTTAGCCAACACACAGCAGTAAAATGATCCATCTCACATAGACAGAAATGAATTGAGTCACTGAACACGCCAATGTTTAAATTATTGTGCTACCACTGCTACTTCTCGAATTAAGCATGAACGGGACTTACATTCTGGATGACCCTCATAATTACTAAAATAGAAATGTGAGTACTTGCGCCACCAGCTTTATAACCCTCTAGCGGGCGCACACGGAGTTTTCCTCCGCACGTGTTTTTTATGTTAAAATAATTGGACATAATGGGTGTCGGCGGTCGTGTCCGGCTCCGTACTTTATGCCCCTCATTCCAGGAATCTCCTAAAGCTATTTAAACCCCCTACCCCCTTCCCTTGGTACCTCGTTTTTTGCAATTCAGAGATGCCGTCTCAGTTTACGGAGCACCCTCGCCCGTTACACAAACAGTGATACATATTTTTAAAATTCATAATAGCGAAGGATTTGTAATTATTACATTTTTTTGGACTTTTCCTTTCGCTTTCGGAAAAAATAAGCGGAAGGAAAAGTCCAAAAATGGAAATAATAATTAATACATATTTTATACTAAAAAATTACTTACTATGTTTAATTGAAATATTACACCTATAAGTTGAATAATTAATTGTATCGACGATGAAATATGATTCCTAATTAAGTTTGTCAACATTTAAATACAATATTTCGTTACAAAACAAGTAAAATAAGTTAAATTTGTGCAATATAGTGTTGTGGAATAAAACTCCGCATGCGCCCTCTCGCGATTTGCCGGTGAAGCGCCCGCTCAAAGGTTAACATGTTTGCTACTACAATTATCAGGAATTTTCATTCTCATAGACCAGCGACGCAGATGTGCTGGGAATCGTTTCTCACGGTGGAAACATATTTGCGTTTATGCCGATGCACATTTTTGCATCAGCAGGTCACATTGAAATAGACTACAACACACACTTGTGTCGGTGTTCAATTGTTGTTAAACAACTTATTTTTTAGCAGCAGTCTATTTTAAAGCTCTGATCTCTCACAGGGATCACACAACAGCTGCATCACACAACAACTGGCAAAATTGTTGTTTAAGTGGTCTTTCCCACAGCACCACTGAACAGCTGTAAATGTGCCAACCTTTGGAGTTTTGCTAGTTCTTAAGAGTCTGTTTGTTTATCACGTAAAATGTTACCCATGAAACGTAATAGGCCTACTAGGCCTAGAACACATCTTTTTTATGTAATGACAGTTGATCTCAGCAATTCTCGCATCATTTCAAAGATGAATAAAGGTAGTTTTGATCTGATTTGATTTGTTCTATGTTCGTAATGAAGTAATTTTTGTACCAAGTTTTATAGCAAAACAGTATTTCTTCTATTTGTTTGAACTTTACCTTCAAACTTGCCTAAATGAGTAAATTTAAGACGACGCAAATGTGTGTCACTTGGTCTACTGAAACAAAAATTCAATCTTTTATTATTGGTTTTCATTAAGTAAACCATATATGTGGCGTTTTAAAAATTGCTCAAAATGATAGATACTAAACAATATTTATTGCTTACTAATTCATTTCAGGTTTGTATGAAATAATTAAGTCCATTAAAAAAAATCTCTTTTGGTCTATTGGCAATGTTATTCCTATCATCTGGTCTGTAAACAACATCCTGATGATTCTTTCAGTCTGTGGAAGTGACAGGACCGACACAAATGTGCGTTGCTCATTATCAAATGTGTTAAACATAATCATCACAATGCCTTAATGTACTAGATGAATTGTGTTCAGTCATTTTACCTTTGTCTCAATATTATCTGTCTTATGTTGTGGCCGAAATGTCAGTGCATTCCTCATTTCTGGTGAAGCCAGGGCTTTCCTCACATCTGGTGAATCCAGAGCTTTCCTCACTTCTGGTGAAGCCAAAGCATTCCTCACTTCTGTTGAAGCCAAAGTAGAAGAGGTTCGAAGATGAGGCGGGGTTGCTGATGGAGGATTATTCAATGGTGGCGGAATTGCAGTGTTTGCGGATCGCACTTCAAGCAAAGGTCTAGGACGGGATCTGGGTGCGGGAATGGCAGGCTTCAAAAACTGGAATGAATGACTGGCTTGTGAAGTAGAACTAGAAGACACCTGGGTTTGATAATATGGTTGTGAATTGTTTGATAATGAGCTTAAGCCAGATTTAGAAGATGCCTTATTCTTTAATTGAGCAGGGGCTTCATAGACGACCTTTGTCTCGGGTATAGAAGGAGAACTGGCTGCTTGTTGGCCGACGGTATCGTAAAAGGCTAAAGAATTTCCAGTGACTGGAAACAAATGAGAAGCTTGTGAAGACACAGCGGATACCTTGGGTGGATAATATTGGGATATGTTTGCAGATGAGAGGGTCCCTGTAGAAGCTTGAGAAATAGTCTTTGACATAACATTCTTGCTTTGGATAGGACCTGCTTGTTGGCCTACCAAACCAACTGTAATAAGAGGTGCTAATGCTGCGGTAAGAGGAACTTGAGGGACTAAACCAGAGCCAGCAAATATGGTGGGTCCTGATACTGCTGGAACTGGGTGCAATCCTGAGGGCATTTGAACACCTACAACAGAAGTAAAACATTTTGATGAAACATTTTAAAATCTTAAGAGCTAGCATCATTATATAAACATCATTATATAGAGCACAAGGAGTGTTCATCATAGGGATATGTCGTACTTAAGTCGGTTCTCGGTACCACCGCAACATCAAAATGTCGGTACTGGTACTTCGGTACCCAGGGTAATCGGCAGGAGTAAACCCCTTGGCGGAAAAACCCTTCGTAAACCATACGTTGGGAAACCCCTTGGCGGGGAAGTGACTGGCCACAGGACACCTCATGGCAATTATTCAAAGGCTGGATTTCAAACCGCACGGAAAGCAACACTACACAATGACCACCACACTACCCAATATCCCTTTGAGATACGGTTTAATTTCATGTTTAGCTGTTACATATGATTGAACGTGACATTAACACCGTTTTAGTTGACGGTGAATGAATAGCTTTATTAAGACTCAATTTTGTAGATTTATCCGACTTTACGTTGCATCACAAACCTGTACCGAACACCTGTTTTACCTGTCTGTCCCGAACACTGACGAAATTATATTTTTTTTAGTATAAGACGTTCCAAACATCTAGACAAATTTTCATACTTTTCCGAGTCATCAGATACATGTGATACATGTTTAACAACAGGTCAAGACAAGACCAAACACTCACAATTAAATATTAATCAGGTGATGTTGCCAACTACTTTCAATGAGAATTCATTTCAAGAGATACTTCGACGAGTTGTCATCTGACACTCGGCAACCCGCATCAAGAGTGGGTGTTAGTAGTGGATCAAGATGGTTCTACACGACGAGAAACTATCTGGACGAGATCTCTAAAGCTCTTTCAGCCGCGATTCGGCCAAATATATTACAGTACATAAAGAGAATCAAAATAGGCAAAATTCTTTTAGTTACCAGGGCGAGGATGGCGCAACTCACTTCAATTCAATTCATTTCTAGGGGTGTGCGATGCATCGAAATTACGATTCAAGTCGATTCGATGCATCGAATCGCGATTCGATTTGGCATGCATCGAAATGCCGATGCATCGATTTGGCCTCGATGCATCGGTATTCTTCGATTCTCTAGACGCCATTAGTCTAGAATGTTTGTTGAAAGCACACTGAGAAAAATATCTTAGCGGAAAAGCAGAGTTTTTGCCTCAAGTCTAGAATCTGTACTCGCGATACGTAAATAAGGATTTGGCTCACGTACAGGAGTGTTGTGTCTGGACCCAGCTCAATGACTCGGCAGAGTTTTGGGCATTATTACAGACGCAGGACTCGCAGTCCTTCTTTAAGAACTTTTTCTCTGCAATTACGCTCGAACTGCCGTATTTGCAAACAATCAGGGAATTTGCCGTGATTTTAAGGAAAAAACATTAAAGTGACGTCATGGATTGTTTTTATACGTCACAAAAGACGTCATAAGTTTATCCATGATTACTTTCTGCCTGCAGCCCACTGCATTTACGATAGGCGTATAAGTCAAAGTCAAAGTCAAACATTCTTTATTCATTATAATGTACAAGTACATAGAATAGTGTCTTAGATTTTAACTTAATCTATTGAGGTACTCAAAATTTTAAATTCAAAATATTAAATAATAAATTAGACTGTTTTATTTTCTTTATTGTTCCAAAAATCATCAAATGAGTAAGGCAAAATCTGTAAAATATATTCTTTCAATTGTTTTCTAAATTTTATTAAGTTGTTTTCTTCTAAAAAACATTAAGGCAAATGAAATAAAAATTTATTACCTATGAAATGAGTTTTCTTTTCATAAAATTGTAATCGGTGTTGCTCCACCCTCCTATGAACCCTCATGCTATACTGATGACTGTTCACAATGGGAGTTGGGTTTTGTTTTACATACATTATTGTTTCAAAAATATATAAGCCATATATTGTTAAAATTCCAATATCTGAGAAATACTGTTTTACTGAAACTGTTCTTTTTAAATTAAAAATAATTCTTAAAGCTTTTTTTTTGTAGCAATAATAAAGTGTCCAAATTGTTTTTGGTTGTTGCTCCATAAATGCTTATGCCATATGCCAAATGAGAATGAATCAATGCAAAATAAAAGTATGGATGAGAACTTCAAATTATTTCCATGTTAATTGGTAAAAGCAGTTAGTCTTTACCTTGTTTTAGTTCGCACTATCATCAAATATTTTATTTCAATGGAATACATATTTTTTAACCAAATGTAGATTGATTTTAAGTCCGTTGTGTTAGTTTTATATTTGGGATTGAAAATTTACAAATGTGATATAAGTTTGAATAATAACATTTTGGTTTCTATAATACAAATTTTACTAATGATTTTTACAGATTTTCTTACTGTAGTACCATTGGTAGTAAATACATATTAAATTATTTTTAAATAGTTGCAAGGGCGCATTGATCAGTTTTAGACCTAAGATTAATTTTATCGGTCCAAAGTTTACACGAACAAATTACCAAAAAATTTAACTGCACTGTTTAATCCTGCTTCGATTTTAATAACTCAGGGATTTTTAGCAAAGTCTTAAACAAGATGAATTGTAAGAAATAGAATTCAGGTCGAGTATAACCTTGCATTGATTTGCTGCCACTTTTAAATGTATCAAATGTCAGGGCAATAAATAGTAACTATTAATAGTGTAAATACCTTGTACTGTCAAAGTGATCCTTTGTAGTCTCATATTATGGGCTATGACAGTTACAATCTCAGAGCGATCTTCCTCAGACGATGGAAATCAAATTTCATTCCAGTGGAAGTCGTCAAGAAGCATTAAAAACCATCATGACACATACCCACGTAACACAAAAGATGAATTGACGCACACAACGAACAAACATTACTTTTTATAAAAATTCCGGTACCGGGAAACACGCACGACACGTACGGAGGGCTAGTCTACACTCAATTACGCATTAATTGTCACTGAAGAGAAGTACCATTAGGCGTAAACTGCACTTATCACTTCTTCAGATGCTATTCAACTACTACCTTCGTCAACAGGCAGCCGTAACGCAATGGATACAGCAGTCCTCACCTGAACATACAAGTCAAGAAACATCGGGTGTGGTTAGAGCTTGGATGGGTGACCGATAGAAGGACCCAGACATTTTTACTGATTTTAAGTCAAATATACCGGTAAATGCAGAGACTAGGCAAGTCAGTGCATAGAAATCGGTTGTATTTTACGAGAATAGGAATGTATATTCTGTGATAAACTGTGGTGAAGGCAAAATGAATCGCAGGATATTCTGAGAAAAGTCTCTGCAATTACGAGAGCCAACTCTGATCGGCAGGACTTACAACTGACAGTAATGATGTCATAGCCAGTGACGTCATAACTACGTAGACAAACTAAGTCCTGATTTTCTGTGTGGCGGCCTCACTGCCGGAGCATTGAGCCAGGTCCAGATTGCAGTGGGTAACCCGCACACCCTTATTTACGTGTATTTTTCACGTATTTCAGGAATAAATTTTTCTCAGTGCAATTAAATAAACATTTAAACTATATAAATACGTAATATTAATGTTCAAAGCAGTTTATTGAATCGTAATGAAGTTATGAAAAGCTTAGTACGTAGTAATACTTTCAGACTCTAGACGCTTGACAACAAAGAATGCATAATAAAGGCTGTGTGACAAAGTTGTGCATTGTTATTTTTTCGCCAAGTTTGAAAATTATTGCAATAGATTGTTTCTCTGTTTTATAATGAGATTAAATGATTGCAAACAACTTTTTAATGTATGCCTGTATAATTCCATACACGAATTTCAATGACGAGAATAAAACGAGCATTACGACAGTAGGCGGCAGCTGCAGTGTAACCGCGATCGTGATGATGATACAGGCTGACCGAGCGATGGAACAAAAACAAATACTGCTGTTAGAGAAATTACCCGACTCTCGGGTATTTCCAAGCACATGTGGGGACGTCGTAATACTTTCAATAGTTTATTCCAGCAGAGACGGGTATTTTTGCGGGTAAACAAGGTCTACAAGTGGTAACACTGTTTTGTGATGCACAGCTGTCGAGCTGTCTGCCATTGTCGTAAGCTCAGCACTGCACAGTAATTAGTGTTTGTTTCTTTCGACTGCGCGAATGCAATTAATTGAATGTTTTGTTTTGGAGTAATTGAATGAAAAAAAAGATGTTTGAAGACTGACAAAGAGATCGTAGACGATTCGGGCTCAAGTAGCCAAAGCTTTGTTGAAACAGATACGAATGACGATATCGACACTGGTAGGGATACTTTAATTATATCCGACAAGAGTTACTTAGGCTAATTGTTATAGTTATTAGATGATTTAACAAACTTTGAACTGATTCATTTTTACTTGGACTGCTTGTGTTTTTTTTTAAGAAAACCTTTAGGCCTAGTAATGATAACTATTTCTTGAGATTGTGAAAGGATGTACAGGAATTAAGATATAATTATAGATAAATAAATAAACAATAACTTTATTCACCATTGTTACAACTTTTACATTAAAATTAGCCTGTAATTAACAATAAAAAAATAATTTTTAACTGAAAACATAAATTTAA
Source organism: Flexamia atlantica (assembly GCA_035578135.1). NCBI lineage: Eukaryota > Metazoa > Arthropoda > Insecta > Hemiptera > Cicadellidae > Flexamia > Flexamia atlantica. Next base: position 61,739,120 of record JAQJVK010000005.1, read on the forward strand.
TAAAATTTCGGTGAATAATTTGGTTCCCCTAGGCAAATGCCCATAAGGGGTCACCTTGATAAAAAAATATTAAAATTTATTAAAGATCAGTGTTGTTCATTTATTTATTTATTTATACAGTAGAGCCCCGATTATCCGAACGTCGGTCATCCGAACCGTCGGTTAACCGAACGCCTTAATAATTCATATTTTGAACATGATTCTCAAGCAATTCAAATTTGCGCGCCAAATTTGCGTGTCAGGGCTGAAGCAAAAACAAATTTTGGACTTTTTCTCTAAATAAAAAGTATACAGTCTACTGTATCTATGTATGATCAATTAATTATACCTATGCATTCTGATCGATTTCATAATAAAATTGCATGAATAATTTTTGTTTCGTCATTGTTTAGCCTTTTTACCAGTAAGAATTACGTTACATAAATAATTTTTAAATTTTGTCTTTTCATGTTCGATTATCCGAATATTCAGTCATCCGAACATCCCTTGTCCCCAATTAGTTCGGATAATCGGCGCTCTACTTACTTCCAAATTCCTGATTATAATGAATGGGTCAGTGCCTAGGCTTATTAAAAATGCTTTGGTTCAGACTCATTCAAACTTCGTGTGGAATTTTTCTAATTTAATCCTCTTTAAGGTTATTGACCCATTACAGTAATGCAAGCTGTAAATAACTCTTAACAGCAAATAACGCCGCACTGCATCGAATCGAATCGCATCGATTCAAATCGAAATCCTATGAATCGCATCGACGCATCGAATCGAAAAAAATTTGCTGCATCGCACACCCCTATTCAATTCATTTATTTTCATGCCACAAAACAATTACATTGAAGCATAAAACAGTACAAATTACAAAGATAGCACAAGATGCAAGTTTAAATACTTATATAATAATAAATAAATCGTCTATTTACTCACTTGCTGAATCGTGCCACTTCGTTCATTGGTCTGAGACCTGGTTATTATCAGCACTGCTACGGACCAATGACTTGTACAGTAAATTCTCTTTACCAAAGTCGTGTCAAAGGCAGTGCCAGTTTTCCAGCTATGAAAACTTAGTACTATTGACTGATTTTGATACTCACTTTTTTACCAATTTCTTTCTAAAATAAGCCTCTGAATAATTATTTTTTATTAATAATTATCAATTCATGTTTTACTTACTTGATTTTTACTTTATTTGGTGTTATTGTTGGCTATAAATGTCCAATTTACAGTTTGCGATTTTATTTTCCTTTCTTTAGTTCCACATTGTTGCAAGTGTATTGAATTCTTTGAGAATCTTAACAATTAATCCTCATTTTCCCCTGTATTCTGAGTACTCACATATTCATGGCTGACAACTTATTTACTTGTGTACTGGAGAGAGGCGACTGAGAGCGAGTCTCTGTTCCTAGCACGGCAGATTGTCTGGGTCTGGTGTACATGTGACGGAAAGGCAAAAGACGGTGGAACTTACCTTAGTTTAGTTTATCAGCTGTTCGGGGGATCGCCATTAGTCATTAAAATTATGGCTGTGATCACAGTCAGAAAATATTTGTAACTGTTTTTACCTAATACTAGAAGTTTATTTCTTGTTTCAGTGATAATCAAAAGTTTGGTACCAAAGTTTTATTCAAGCATCAAACTTACTAAAATACAAAAATATATTTACCTGAGAGAGTCTCAGCAGATGAAGTTTGCCGACCCACATTGCTAAATTCGATGAATTCCACAATAGCATGCGGACTGTCTGGTGTACATGTGTCGTTAAGGCCAAAGGGCATGGTGGAACTTAACTTAGTTTAGTTTATCAGCTGTTCGCGGGGATCGCCATTAGTCAATAAAATTATGAATTTTTTTCACAGTCAGAAAATATTTGTCATTGATTTTACCTAATACAAGAAATTTATTTCTTGTTTCAGTAATTATCAAGAATTTGGCACCACAGTTTTATTCAAGCATCAAACTTACTAAAATCACAGAGGAGAATCAAACAGAGATATCTTCTATTGTTGCGATTAGCTGGTGTCGAGGACATATAAAAAAATAGTTCACCATTAATGCCGCGAGAGAGCAGCACCGTCGCTGTCCTCTCCTAATTTAACTTAACTGTAACTAGTAACTGGATGTAACTAGTAACTTAACTGTAGCTGGATTTAACTGTAACTAGCAAGCACTTGGGCGCAACAGAAGACCAATTTAAAAGCGACCTCTATTAGATTCTTCTCTGTGTTAAAATACAAAAATATATTTACCTGAGAGAGTCTCAGCAGATGAAGTTTGCTGACCCAAATTGCTAAATTCTTTGAATTCCAC